>OX419752.1:11804950-12533700 GCA_948477245.1 Thumatha senex | reverse complement strand
AAAAGCACAGACCACCAGGGTTTGCGATCTTCTTTCGCGTCCTGCACATTAATTTTAATCCTTATTTTTATTCATAATTTTCATTTATCTATTTATATCTAATTTTATTTTTCCAGTACTTAAATATTTAATGTTTAAAAAATTGCTACTTATACTTTTTTTTATTTCTTTGCGTGTAAATTTATTTTATGTATTTATTTTTTATATTTATAAATTTCTTCATAATAATAATGTATAATAATTTCGTTAAATTTAATAAATTGCATATTGACTGCCTCTGTGGCGCGGTGGAAGTGTATCCGACTGCTACGCAAGAGGTCGTGGGTACGATTCCCACCCAGAATAAAACTATGTGTGATGAGCACGATGGTTTATTCTGTGTCTGGGTGTTATTTATCTATAATATATATGAATTTAGAAATATAAAAGTATGTTTATCAGTTACCACAATACAAGCTCTGCTTAGTTTGGAATCAGATGGTGTTGTGTGAGTTGTCCGAACGATATATTATTATATTATTATTATTACATAAATTTTAAATAATGTAACACATATTGGTCATACAAAACTAATTAAAAAAGCCCGCCGCGAATCGTACCCGGCGCAAGAGTGCTCATCTCACTCGCTGCGTTTCCACGCTGGATTGCGATGGCCAGCCTCTGCACCAAGAACGATCCTGATCGAGAATCAAATATCTAAATTAAAAATAAAGGAAATTTATCAGTCAAGCCTTTATCCCCGAAGGGGTAGTGATGTATATGCATTAGATACGGTTACATATCTACCTCGATTAAACGTTAGTCTATAACCGGCTACCAGCTGTTTCACTTGTTCGCCCGCTCCTATACATATCAGTGGCGACGAATCACACCTACCCGTGTTTTAAAAATAATATGAGTATGTTTAACGTGAATAAGTTTTGGCCAAATTTTGATCATTCGGTACAAGATTGGACAACATTTATCAAGAAATTAGAGCAAGGTTTTATCGCGAACGGAATAAATGATGAAACGGACAAAGCTGGAGTCAAACGCCGGGCTATACTACTCAGTTCTTTGTGCGATAATACCCACAAATTGGCCTGTAATCTAGCGCTTCCAGTTGCGTTGGAGTTGTTGGAGTTTACGAAGATTGTGGAAATTTTAGCGGATCATCTCACACCGAAACGATGTCAATTTGCTGAGCGTTATCATTTCTATGCAGCATCTCAGCGAATAGAAGAGAGTCCGTCACTGTGGGCTGCAAGATTACGTGACCTAGCAGCTCATTGTAAATTTCAACATCTCGAAGATACGTTACTTGACAAATTTGTAACGGGCATGGCACCGGGACGCGAGCGTGAGAAGCTGTTTGCTCATGATGGCAAAGGGCTAACGCTTGTAAAAGCTGTGGAGATGGCAGAGAGCATACGGTGTGCGCGCATGGGAGCCGCCGCCGGTCCGCTACCCGTGGCGGTGGCAGAGGCGTTTACCAGCGGGGGCACCGGCGTAGGCGGAGACTCAGCAATTTTCAAGCTTAGGAACGGTGTGGAGTCTAATGTTCGTGCTACAAAATGTTCAGTATGCGGGCGAGTAGGCCATGTATCTGTAAAGTGTCGGTATGCGAAATTCAAGTGTTCCAAGTGCGGGGTAAAAGGTCACTTGCGTAAAATGTGTGGTGCTAGCATTAAGCATGTAATCGCGACAGAAGAGAGTGAAGGCGACGATGGTGAGTTATTTAATATCCGTTGCCGTAATGGGGCGCCGATGACAGAAATTATTGCAGTTAACGGCCTACGTTTAACTTTTGAAATAGATAGTGGTTCAGCGGTGACAGTTATTTCGGGTAATACTTACAATGCATATTTCCGAAATGTTCCATTAACGCCTACTGCAAAAAAATTGGTTAATTACTCAGGAGGGGCTATTAATTGTTTGGGTGTTGCACGCTTAGAAGTTACGTATGACGGTCGTTCAAATTATTTGGGAGTATATGTAGTCAGAGGTACCGGCCCACCCCTTTTGGGTCGCGATTTCATTTCAATGTTCGGGTTAGAGTTTGCCACCGTGAAATATTGTGATAATCAAATCAATCATGATAGTACAAAACTGCTACAGGGACTTCTCACAGAATTTTCGGATACTTTTAGCGACAGATTAGGCTGTTTCAATAAATATAAAGTTAAGTTGCCATTGAAGGAGAATGCTAAACCGGTTTTCTTGAAGGCGCGCCCTGTTGCGTTTGCTTTACGCGATAAAGTAGATAAGGAACTCGATCGACTGTTAGGTTTAGGTATACTAGTGCCTGTGGAACATTCCGAGTATGCGTCACCAATAGTCCCCGTGTTAAAGAAAAATGGTACTGTTCGGTTGTGTGCCGATTACTCCCAAACTATTAACAAACAGTTGTTAATCGAGACTTACCCGTTACCTACAGTAGAGGAATTGTTTTCAAAGTTACACGGGGGGGAGGAGTATACAAAACTAGACATGTCCATGGCGTATAATCAATTTCCCATCGATGACCCATTAAGTCTTACATGTATCAACACAAGGCGAGGCCTTCTAAAGTATACTAGACTGATCTTTGGTCTCGCTTCAGCACCAGCTATTTTCCAAAGGGCAATATCAGGTGTCCTCGCAGGAATAGAGGGCGTACTTGTTTTCTTAGATGATATTTTAATCACTGCTCCCAACAGAACCTTACACATGGAACGATTAAAACTGGTGTTGAGACGCCTAAAGGAGGCAGGGCTCACCTTGCAGAAGGATAAATGCTCCTTCTTTCAAAAGGAAGTAACTTACCTGGGGTATGTAATCCATAAAGATGGCGTTAAAAAGTCCCCTCAGAAGGTGGAGGCGATCCGAAAGATTACTGTACCAAAAAACGTTCGCGAATTACAGTCTTTCTTGGGTCTCGTTAATTACTACAGGAGCTTTGTACAGAACGCTTCTTCTGTCCTAAGTCCCCTGTACGACCTTCTAAAAAAAAAGGTTACATGGAGTTGGAATCGCGAGCATGACACTGCTTTTAAAAGAATAAAATCTCTATTAGTTTCAGATAATGTCTTAGCTCATTTTGACCCTTCTGCTAGGTTGATACTCACTGTTGACGCGTCTCCAGTAGGATTAGGAGCCGTTTTAAGTCAGGTCGGGGATGACGGGGTTGAAAGACCCATTTCATATGCGTCGCGAACCTTGAACACGGCTGAAAAAAAATACTCGCAGATTCAAAAAGAGGCCACAGCTATTATTTTTGGCGTACGGCGATTCCACCAATACTTATATGCCCGATCTGTACCTTTTATTTTACGTTCTGACCATAAGCCACTCATTTCAATATTTGGTAACAAACGCGGAGTACCGGAAGTATCGGCTAATCGCCTTCAACGGTATGCTTTATTTTTAGCAGCGTACAATTTTGAAATTCAATATATTCCAAACGCTAGCAATTGTGCAGATTATTTATCTCGGGCACCCGCGGCAGCAGAGATGCGGGAGGTGCGTCAGGAAGCGGACGGGGAGCGCAGTTACGAGTGTTACGACGATAGTTCTATCAAAGCCGCACACGCGGGCGCAATAGGACAACTGCGGGCGACCCGTGGTTCACTGTCCGTGTCGCCTCGAAGACTGCGGTGTTCAAGCGGCAGTGACAATGAGTGTGCGGCTTATATTAATTTTGTCGTTGAAGGGAGTCTTCCCGTTACGCTCGACGAATTACGGGAGGCTACGAATAAAGATATAACTTTAAAAATAATTATACGTTTCGTTCAAAATGGGTGGCCCAAAAAGATTGTTAATGATGAGACATTAAAACCTTATTTTAACTGTCGAAATCAATTAAGTGTGGAACGGGGCGTACTTTTGAGGGGACATAAGGTGGTTATACCGGGCACTTTACGGCAAAAACTATTATCACAAATTCACGCATCCCATTTAGGAATCGTAAAAAGCAAAGCTGAGGTACGCTCAAGGTTTTGGTTCCCAGGGGTAGACAAGGAGTTGGAGATGCTAGTAAACAATTGCTCAGTATGTGGGGCGTTACGTCCCTCTCCCCCGCGCACCCGCCTCGCGCCGTGGAGATGTCCACCTCAGCCGTTTTACAGAATACATTGTGATTTTTTAGGTCCAGTAAACAATAATATGTATTTAGTTATAGTGGACGCATACTCGAAATGGGTAGAATGCTACAACATGAAAAATAATATTACAACGACGGCGTTGATATCCCGTTTAATAGATTTTATGTCACGTTTTGGCACACCGCATACTGTGGTAAGTGATAATGGAACATCGTTCACTTCGCAGGAATTTAAGCAGTTTTGTGGTATGAATGGAATCTTACATGTCACTTCCCCACCATATTCTCCGATGAGCAATGGTCAAGGAGAGATTTTTGTTCGGATTGTAAAAAAAGGTCTTAAATCTGCACTACTTGTAGAATTGAATCAACAAAAGTTTAATAACCAATTAAGTAAATATTTGTTTGATTACCGAAATTCCGTTAATAGCACTACGGGCCGTAGTCCCGCAGAAATTGTTTTCGGTCGGCGCCTCAGGACGGTGTTAGATTTACTGAATCCGCGTTCTCCGTCGCCTTCACACTCGGACCTCGCACAATCAGTCAAACAAAAACAGTCCTTACAGAGTAAATATTACGGAGGAGTTTCTCGGAAGTGCTTCGCAGGAGGCGAGCCTGTTATGTACAAAAAAAATTTAAACAACAATAAATTTATATGGACTAAAGGCACTATTCTTAACAAACGTGGTAAAGTTGCTTACACTATTAAGGATGCTGCAACGAATGTAACGGTAAAAAGGCATGCAAATCAAATAATTGGAGTAAAGATTCAACGGAGTTCGGAGGCAGGAGGAAAATCAGTGGAGATAAAGAATCAGATTCAATGCCAACCTAGTCTATGTTGGCCTATGGAGGGCACTATAAGTATTACGGGAGAAAAGGAGTCAATGGGTTCCTCGAGTTCACAGAATATTGCCAACGAATCCCAAGTCGCGGTGCATGGCAGCAGAGATGAGGGAGGTGCCGTGTCACAGCCACGGCCTTCACCTTCACCGGTCACCATCGCCTCTGAGTCGGATACTCCCGCGCCGCCCCCAACTACGTGTGGAGGAGAAGCGGGCGCCCCGCTCGAGCCTTGTGACGTTATTGTGAGCGGATCCGGACCACAGGCCGCCATTGAGAGCGAGGCAATGCAGCCTTTATCCTGTTTAGATCCACAAGAACCGCGGAGTAGACGCGAGCGATCTAGAGTGGATTACTCCAAATATTTTTAATATTTTAAGTTGTTGTTCTAGTTAAAATATACATTACCTATGGTATTTTGTGTTAATGTATAGTAATTAGGAATAAGGGTGGAGGGATGATGTATATGCATTAGATACGGTTACATATCTACCTCGATTAAACGTTAGTCTATAACCGGCTACCAGCTGTTTCACTTGTTCGCCCGCTCCTATACATATCAGGTAGCATAGTCATACTATCCTCCTACCATTTCATTGTATGCATTTTTGTCCCATCTAACAGGGGGTAAGTCCACTGCCGTGTTCAAAATGGACTAACACAGATTATAGCGACCAGTTGTTGGAATTATTCAAGGTCTTCAACTTGGCTTAGCAACTGCCATATTACTGACAACCGGGGCCAACTGCTTAAGGTCCGAAGCACCTTTATTTGTGCTGTAAGACTACGCTTTTAACCACAATTGACAATTCTAGGTCCCCATACATACATAGTTATACCAATTAACATAGACCTCTGAGTTGTATGGGCGCTTTTACAATTTGGAGATCTAGCTTAATTGGAAATTATAACTTTTGGTTCCACCACTACCAGACTGACTGACGGTCAAATCTCTTATGAATAGGTAAAGAACTATTAGTGTTATGATTATCAAATAGTATCAAATTACTTGTGAAAATTAACCGCGCTCGTGGCCCCGCGGTCTCAGTGTTCTGTAAACGATCACTGAGTTACGCAACTTTCACTATGGCTGGTCCTCGGATGGGTGACCACTTTGTGGCATTTACATTTGCGAGCGTTTCCGTGCTTCGGAAGGCACGTTAAGCCGTTGGTCCCGGTTGCCAGTAAAATGGCAGTCGTTAAGCCTGGTTGAATGCCTTATGGGCGGCTTGAAAAATTTCAACAGCAGGTAGCCACAACCTGCGTCTGTCTATTTCAACACGGCAATGGGCTCACCACCTATTACGTGGGACAGAAAAATCCACACGGTGAAAAGTGGGCATATAATATGCCTCTGCCACCCCTTCGGGGATAAGGCGTGATGGATATTTATTTTATTTATTTATTAAAATTAACGCTACGTATTATACCCCTACTATTAGCGTGGCTACAAGCGCTTCACAAGTAAATGCTATAACTATACGAGTCTATATTTACCTTAAGGTGTTGCAATGTCTACTGTTCACTCACAGTAATTATTATTGAAGTAAAACGTCTTTATCGACGTTAAGAGGAATTATATAGCCGTAAAAAAAATTACACGTTTTTCGGTTACGCGCCATGTTGTTTTCAAGTGAAACTTATTTATCATAGGTGTAACTTCTTCATCGACGTATGAGAGAAAGTTTATAGCTGTAAAAAAATGTCGTAATAAAGTTTCACTTCTTACCTGTGTACACACACATTTTGTTTATTCTAGTGTAACTCTTTTTTCTTGTAAAACTGCTTATGGTGTACAGTAATGTATTTTCTATTCTATTCTAACTCCTATATTGTTGTTACTTACAGAAAATGCAGCTGTATATGATAACACTTCTCGCAGCCTGTGTCCGCTCACAAAAAGTTATAGATTCTTCCCTCCTTGAGAGGATCTTCAATACGCCTTCTTCAAGTGACTCAAATACAGTAAGTTCCTTTATATCTTAAAGTCACCACACACTGGCTTCTTTTAGCCACAACCGGTGATTTTGAATTGGCGGCTTTCGCCTTTTTTTTCCCTCCCGCTACCTCCCAGCTCCTCTCTCTGGAGGGATACAGGGGTGCAGCGGAAGGGGCGGCTGTATCAGGGGGTGCCGGAATGCCTATACTATATTTTAGGAAATAAAATGTAATAAAAAATTAAAGCGAAAGAAGTATGCATGGATCGCGAAGCCTGGCGATCTGTCCTCTCTGTAGTCAGAGGTAGTCCCCGTCAGGAATAAAGCGTGCAAAAATTCAAGCACAAGTATTTGAATGAAATTATTTATTTGTTTGTTATTACATTACCATAATTAATTAGTGTTTGACATTTATTAATTGCTATTTTAAAATTGTTTTATTGCTTGTATGACATTTTAATTTTAAGTTTATTTAACCTTTTTTAGTCTATTGCATACTTTCTAGTGAAATATGGCAGAATAAAATTGATTTATGTATAACACCAAAATATCCCACCCATATTTGCAATAAAATATATTTGAATTTGAATTTGAAACAGTGTCGATGCCAAGTCTACTAATTCAATCGCGTCAGAAGAGAATAGAAATCGTCGCTCACTAGAGAGCCGACAGAAACAATTGACAGTTTTCGTAGTCTATTATTACAATTGTGCTCTAATAGAATTCTATCGGTCGATAGAAATATAATGAAATGAAATGAAATGAAAAATCTTTATTCATGTAGGTCACAAAGTAACACTTATGAACGTCAAGATTATTGCTTCTACATTTACACTTACTGCCAGATTCGCACAGCAATAGGTAGATCCTGAGGAAGAACCTGGCAATAAAACTCATGCCCACTCTTTTCTAACCGCCAGTAATTACATTAGTTTGAGTTACATGATGTTTGACCAATTATATAGTAATGAATTTATACGGCAATGGGCTCACCACCTGTTACGTGGGACTAAAACGCATACGGTGAAATGTGGGCGTTCAATATGCCTTTGCCTACCCCTTCGGGGATAAAGGCGTGACTATATGAATGTATGTATGTATGTATGAATTTATACAAAACAAAATCAATGTTGTGTGTAAAATGAATTTATACAAAACAAAAAAAAAACAAAATCAATGTTTTGTTTAAAATCATATCAAAATTAGAGCTATTCTAGTTGCCAGTTCTAAAGGCCGCCTACACTTTAAGAAGAAGAATCTAGCAAGAAAGTTAATGGATGCTCTTTTCAAAAATGTAGGTATGGCGTACAACATTAAAATCACACTTACATTGTTCCTTTGGATTTATGTGAGAACGGTCGACTTAACTTAGTTTGCCTTAAATTTAAATAATTTTATTTGTAACAATTGCAATAACAGCTATGAGCTGACCAGTCCCAACAAACGGCACCTGTTTACGGGTATGACGTATATATCAGCCATCGCCCTACTCAACCGTATTATAGGGAATAAGGCGACCCGATACATACGCCACCACTGCCAGGACACTTAGGCGAGCATGACATACCCAAAAACTGCACTGCAACTATCATGTAAATTTCAAAATAATAAATAAGTCTACTTGGTGCTCACACAAACTCAAATTACATATTTTTATATTAGTTATTACTGGGACTAAACGCAGCCAATTTAGAAACCTTTAGTTGTCAGACGTTTCAAATTATTCAATATGCAGAAATGTAAAAATACAACATATATATGCAGATTCAAGACAAGTACAAAGTAATTCGAGCGAAGAGCAAGCAATTCATTTCCATTTATTTTATCATTCAAATAATCATTAATTGTGTAATAGGGCCTTTTCAAGAGGTGCGTCTTAATTTCCGCCTTAAATTTATGTAACGGCAGGTTCATAGTGTCTAAAGGAATTTTATTATATAGGCGTACACCAATTCCTGCAAAAGAGTCGTGAACCTTTTGTAAACGATGATGGGTTCCAATTAATTTATGCTTATTTCTAGTATTTATCGAATGTATGTCACTGTGTCTATTGTATAAATGTATGTTCTGTTTAACTAACATGATATTTGCAAATATATACTGTGATGCAACCGTTAAAATGCCAATTTCTTAAAATTTCTCTCTAAGAGATACTCTAGCACTTAATTTATATATTGCACGTATAGCTCTCTTATGGAGTACAAAAATTACTTGTATATCAGCTGCTTTGCCCCACAGCAAAATGCCGTAAGACATGACACTATGAAAATAACTGAAGTATACAAGCCTAGCAGTTTCCACATCATGAGCTGCCTGACTTTACTAACGGCAAAGGCTGCCGAGCTGAGTTTACCTGCAAGACACGTTATTTGGGCGTTCCACTGCAGTTTGCTATCTAAAGTGATCCCCAAAAATACAGTTGATTCTACAAGATTTAGGGTATCACCGTTCAATGTTATATTTGTACCGCATTTTTCTGACATTAGGCATGCTGAATCTGATACACTTTGTCTTCTTAGCGTTTAGTAGCAAATTATTGGTCGTAAACCAATCTACAACTTGGGCAAGTGAACTATTTACGCCGTTAAAATCAGTAAGCGTGCGATCAACTTTAAAAATAAGTGACGTATCATCAGCAAATAGAACAATGTCGCACAAGTTCTGTATATAGAATGGCAGATCGTTAATATACATTAAAAATAGAAACGGACCTAGAATTGCTCCCTGCGGTACGCCCATAGCTACAGAGGCTCCAGAGGAGCTAATTTCATTGACATCAACATGTTGTATTCGATCGAATGTTTTTAATACGTGTAGCGCCTGTAAGTAGCTCTTAATTTGCATTTATGGTAGTCTATATTAATATTTTGATAGCTAAAAACAGCTATTGTGTCTCCATTCTGCAGCTTGAGAAGTGTGATTGTGAAAAATATAATAGTTTTAGTAGACTACCTAGTTTTGGATTCATAGCAATAGAACCACGAATGGACCTAGAACGGCTTTCTATTGGAACTTCAGTATCCCGCGTCTTGGCGATTGCTCAGATACCGTTTAGCTATTTGAAAAGTGATTCTGTCGCCGCTTCTGGTATCTTTAAAAGAGCGGGGGAGAGCTCAGTCGCTTCATTTGGCTTCTAAAAAGCTACTAAGTCGCTGTTTATAGCTAGGTGACCCCCACCCTCCTTCCCTCCCCCCCAGTCACGCTTCGCCTGTCGTGACAAACTTCGAACTGTTGCACCTATATAATCGCGTCGCTTATAAATTGTACAATATTGTCAAAAAATTTGCCCGATTTGTCGACATTTATGGCCGCTCTCCAGGGTAGTAGCGTAATAATATATAGCCTTCCTCGATAAAGGGGCTATCTAACACAGAAAAATTTTTTCAAATCCGACTTAATGTTCCCGAGATTAGCGCGTTCAACCAAACAAACAAACTCTTCAGCTTTATAATATTAGTATAGATATAATCAGCGGATATTAAAAGAAGCTAGTCTGTGGTGGCCCTTATTGCTATGTTCCAATGTCTTCTAAAACTTCCTTATTCTTTATGTAAGTCTATTTGAATTACGAAAGTGGGGTCCATTTTTATTTACCTGCTAGAAGCTATTGTTAGACTTTTAATTTTCAACATTGTTAGAAGCGTTTGCCGTTTGACCTCCCACCCCCCTAAGTGCACGTGCGTCATTGCCTCGTCTTTCATCGTCGGTGACGTCATAATGGGACTCCTTGCATATAACTAAAACTATCTATCACCATTTAATTTTCAGATCACCATCAGACTTAAAGAAGGCATCAACTCATATGTTGACGATGAGGGTAGGAAGTACACATGTACCCCCCAGTACCCCTACGACCCCAATATAAAGGCTGAGGAAATGAATAACGCAAGCATCACCGGGTGCGGGATTATCGATGAACGGTAGGCAAATGAGATAGGTCGGAGAGATGATTAATTTTGAAAAGCAATTTATGCTATTTAGCGCGAGTGCCGCTGAGGCACGTGATAGCTTTTTATTGCACATTGAATTGTAGACATTACAGACTTTTATAATCAATTTAGTTTTACACCGACAGGACATGACAGTGCGAAAACGAGACATAGACAACTTGTATTTTACATAGATTTTTCCCGGCGTAACTTTTTTGGAATTATTTTATGGCCTGGTTACTAAGACCTTTTAGCCAAATCTTAATTCATATTTCGTCAATCTTTTTTCTTATTATCTAATTTGTCCTAGTCCTCTACGTCTTACTAAAGTCTAGTCTTAAGTCAAAGTCAGTCTCACCCCAGTATAATGGTAGATTTACGTGGCATATATTTAAATAGCATTTCACTGCATTTATATATTTAGCTCACCAAAATGTCCGCCTGATGGAAAGACGACATCTAGCGAATTAAGGGGCACTCTCTTAGTCCACATGACTATTGACAGCGTCCCTCAAGTTGGCGGCAAAATGATGTACCTCTTCACGCTCCGCTTGAAGAACCCGGGATTGTAAGAGGAAGAAAACACGTGCGCTGGCAGAGCGTTCCAGGTAACTATAGTTCGACAGAGAAACGATCTTTTAAATCGTTCCGTACTGGCGAAAATTCTTTCCACTGTATGGGAGTGGCACTTCCGCCCAGCACGCGTTGTTCGGGTACTCGTCGAGGTAAAATGCAGCCAAGGACGCTATGGTTCTACGCTGCGCCAGCGGCTCAAGGCTTATGTTACCTCAGGACAATCTATAATGCGAATAGCACGTCTCTGCATAGCGTCGAGCGCGTCCAGTAAGTACCTCGTGGAATCATGCCAAAGGTGAGAAAAGTATTCGACGCAGGGACGAATCTGTGTTTTGTACAACATACATCTCTTATGCGGCGTGAAAAAACGTCTCACCTTATTTAAGACTCCTAGCTTCCGGGAGGCTAGCCCAATACAGCTCTCTTTATAGGATTTGTTATTGAGCTCACGACGAACGTCTATGTCGAGGATGTCTAGATTGTCCTTCATTGGTTTTGTAGTGTTCTGAAGAGAGGGTAGAGGTAGGAAAGGGGATTTTTTAGCTGTGAACGCACACGCCTGTATTTTTTAGGCATTGAAATCAACCAGGTTTTCAGAGCCCCATCCGAAAATGCGATTCAGATCCCGGTCGACATCAGCCACAAGTTCCCGTCTTTTTTCCTCAATGTCGGCCCTTCCCACTGCTGGACGGGCAGAATAACTCCCGTGCAACGTGCTATCATCTGCATAGCAATGAATATTCCCGAGGGACAGCATGTCATTGATATGCAGGAGAAAGAGAGTTGGCGACAATACAGACCCCTGTAGTACCCCGGCATTAACCCGCAAAAATCCAGAAGCCTAGCCATCACAGAGGACCCGCACACGACGCCCTTGTAAGAAGCTGGCCATCCAGCAGCACAATTGAGGCGGTAGACCATATGCCGGTAGCTTGGAAAAAAGCGACGTATGCCAAACTCTATCGAAGGCTTTGGCAATGTCCAGACTTACAGCCAAGGATTCACCGTGCCTTTCCATTGCCTCACTCCAAACATGTGTTACGTCCGCTAGAAGATCACCCGTTGAGCGCTTGGGCCTAAACCCATATTGCCGATCATTGATCATCGAGTGATCCTGAAGGTATCGCATGAGCTGCTTGTTGTCAATGAGCTCGAACACATTACAGATAACTGAGGTGATGGCTATGGGGCGATAGTTGGCTAGATCTGAACGATCCCTTATTTTGGGAATCGGTTGTACGCTCGCTTCCTTCCAAGCCTCCGGCACGTCCCTCGAAAAGACGAAAGACGGTACAGACGCGTTAGAGCTGGAGACAACTCGGCTGCACATTTTTGAAGTACCACCGCTGGAATAACGTCAGGGCCACTCGCTTTCTGCGTGTCGAGTGACCGTAGCACTGCCCGTACGTCACATTGCCTGATCACAATATCAGGCATTGTGTAGCGACAATTGGCAATGGTGGGTGACTGTGTAGGCCACAGTCGTCGATCCGGGAATTATCCGCAAAGAGATTTGCAAGGAAGTCGACTTTCTCTTGAGCTTTGTGAGCCAGTTACCCATTAGGGTATATCATTGTCTTTCACTATAGCACGTTAACACAACTTTTATGTCCAAGAAACCACCACTCCCGCACAAAAAGCAAAATTAGAAAATAATATGCAGCGCCTGCAAACATCCGCTCTTGTCAATTTTCCCGCGTAGAATTCCGAAACCAGTTTCTAAACCAGAAGTGGTAGACTTTAAAATGGCCTATGCTCGTATTTATGGTGTCCTAAATCAAATCGCAACCCGATTGTCTCTACCTCTTATGGTTCCTGAGAAATAGATGCGTACAGATGGACGGACAGAGTAAGCCGTTTTGTAGGTTTAGAAGTCTAAACTGCCGCGTAGACCTCCCGCCGTTACGATAGACACTCATTGACACATAATAAAAAATAATTAATCCTGAACACTCCTCCTTAATTATTTTTACAAAACTTTAAATTCTATTTGTCCTGCTAACATAATTTTGATTTATATTTAAATTTTAAAGTGGAAAAATTTTTCAGTCACGAGCTGGACTCGAACCAGCGTCTTCTGGTTCAACGCACCAGACGCGTTACCAACTACACCACCGTGACCTGCTTGTAACTGACGAATTAATCCACCTCTTTACGTGTTAAGGCGACGTAAGGCGCCTTCTACCGGCACTTAGAGGTGGATTAATTCGTCAGTTACGAGCAGGTCACGGTGTGTTTATATATTAGTATAGAAGTATAGATTAGTAAGATATATTAATTATAGGCAAAGTGAAATAATATTAAATTGTAAATAGGCCATCAAAAAAACCTTCCTAAGTTTCTTGCCGGTTCTTCTCAGGTGGGCCGCGTTCCGAACCGGTGGTCACTTTAAATATACAATTTTTTCTTTCATTTTAGTGTATGACATTTTGTAAGCGCCGTTAAAATGGTCTATGCAAAATAAAGATATTTTTATTTATTTTTTATTTTATTATTTTATCATAAATTAAAAATTTTAAATAAATTAGTCCCTGAGTGGGTCTCGAACCCACGACTTCTTACTTGCCGGGTAAGACGCTTATCTAACAAAGCTACCAAGGACATTCGAAACTGACGAATTTATAGTTGATTTCGTTTTTCTTTTTCGTAGCGAATTGCTTATTAAAATTCTTTCCTGTCCAATTTCTTTCCAGAGTCGGTGACGACGAAGACGATCCCTGCATACAAATAGTAGAATCGATCTGCACGATGCAATTGGACCCAATAACGCCAGAGATACCTAAACCCCCAATACCGATAGAACATCTGCCGGAAAACCCTATCACTCCGGAACCACAAACCCCAATAACGCCAGTACCTGTACCACAGACCCCAATAACGCCAGTACCTGTACCACTGACCCGAATAACGCCGGTACCTGTACCACTGACCCGAATAACTCCGGTGCCTGTACCACAGACCCCAATAACGCCGGAACCTGTACCACAGAGCCCAATACCGCCAGTAACTGTACCACAGGCCCCAATAACGCCAGAACCTTTATCACCCAAGTGTAATAGATGCGGTTACAGGAACATCAACGGTTTTGGAGAAAAATCAAATGTAAGTAACCGAAAGGGGCACATAGGCACTTCAATAAAATTCCAAAAAATATTTAAAAACCATATTTTTTATAAGTATGAATTAGTTATAGTTTTTTAAATGCGTGTTTTTAGAATCAGAATTAGTTCAATTTCCTCAAAAAATAACAAATTTTCAATCACTGACAACACCTTTGTTGACATGCGGCGGCGAGTGTATGTGATATAAAAAAAGCGGCCGGCAGGTGTAAGCTGACCTTTTGACCTTGCATTTCCGAATAGCCCTTTCCCTGTGTTGTCATGTAAGCTACCACATTATATTAATTTTGAATTTATTTAATTGGGGTATATTTTTGGGCTAATTTCTAAAAAGGACACGAATAAAATCACATCTCGATACCTAACAATACCTTCACGGATCGGACAGGGTTTTCTTAACACATTGTATATAAGCTGAGGTATTTTTTTTATATGTAAGAATGAAAGTTCGGGAAAAGTGTGATGAAAATTGGAATAATAGATATTTTAGGAAATGTAGAGGACGCAGATGCCCGGATTGCCCCAGGGTCGCTCTGTGGGACCTAGTGGGAGCGCCGGGCTCGCTGAGCGTCAGGAGCTCCTACACAGGTAGAATAGAATATAAATGAATAAATATACATCACGCCTTATCCCCGAAGGGGTGGCAGAGGCATATTATATGCCCACTTTTCACCGTGTGGATTCCTGTCCCACGTAATAGGTGGTGAGCCCATTGCCGTGTTGAAATAGACAGACGCAGGTTGTGGCTACCTGCTGTTGAAATTTTTCAAGCCGCCTATAATGCCTTCAACCAGGCTTAACGACTGCCATTTTACTGGCAACCGGGACCAACGGCTTAACGTGCCTTCCGAAGCACGGAAACGCTCGCAAATGTAAATGCCACAAAGTGGTCACCCATCCGACGACCAGCCATAGTGAAAGTTGCGTACCTCAGTGATCGTTTACCGAACACTGAGACCGCGGGGCCACGAGCGCTTCTAGAATAGAATAGAATATTTAAAAATAATATAATAAGTTAATAAGCCCTAAGAGGCGAAAATGAATATAATATGCTAATAACATAAACCTAATGTAGACTTGGCTTTGCCCCTGGTAGAGAATTAAAAAAAAACTGTTATGGTTTGGGGCCCCACCAAAATCTTCGGGGCCAAAACGAATTCATCTGCTTAGTAACAGACGAAACAGAATGTAACTAAGAGATCGGAAAGGAAAATTTGTCTGCCTCGGTGGCGCAGTGGTAGTATAAGCGACTGCCGCGCTGAGGTCCCGGGTTCGACTCTCGGGTCGAAACAAATAGTTGTGTGATCTACAAATGTAGGTTTCGGAGTGTGGGTGTTTTCTACGTATAATAATTATGTATTTTAGAACTTATCAGTATGTAGATATATCAGTTGTCTCGATCCCATAGTACAAGCTTATAGCTTAGTTTGGGCTAGACGGCGCTGTGTAAAATGTATCCTAAAATATTTGTTTTATTTATTGAAGTAAATCATCTTTTACGACGTTCGAAAAATTTTATAGCTGTAAAAAAAGTTTCGCACCTTACCTGTGTAATCTGGTACACACATATTGTTTTTTTATTTAGGTATAAAACGGCTGAAAAAAAATGAAGTATGCATGGATCGCCATGCCAGGCAATCTGTCCTCTCTGACTACCATGTCAGTGATACAGCGTGAAGATAGATAGTAGCTGACGAGGCAACGATGTAGACCTGATGCGGTTGGTAGATCAGGCGGCAGTTGCTCCGAACGGTGCCAGTAATCAAATGATAACCGATAGCTAAAGCTCCTTAGCAGCCAAATAGAGATATTTTTTTGTGTGGAATAAAAGAAGGTACCCGTGAAAAGTCTTCTTTTTTCTTGCTTATGAAGATACCCCCCACTGTAGACAATCCACGCCCGCCTTATGTACAAGAACGGTAATGGACCACCTCCAGCAGGAGTTAAACTATGTAAAATATGCTAACGAAGAAATAGGCTATTGGGTTGAGTGTTAAATGGATTTGGTAATTTAAACTACGGATGACCGGTTTCATCCGTAGTTTAAATCACCAAATCCATTTATCCATCCGTTTGCCATTTTAAAATGTTATTACATACATACATTTTGTCACGCCTTTATCCCCGAAGGGGTAGGCAGAGGCATACTATACGCCCACATTTCACCGTTTGCTTTTTTTGTCCCACGTAACGGGTGGTGAGCCCATTGCCGTGTTATAATCAAAATTATACTTATTATTATTGTGTTATATGATGCCCACGGCTACCTTCTATCATCGCACCGCTCTCCATAGACTGGTGTTCACCCTCACACATCTACAGTATGGACTTCCTCAAAAAGGGTCTTTACAGTGTCGGCTACTCTAGTGTTACGAGCGTCCATTGACTAATAAGTGACCACTTTCCATCAAGCCGTACGCTTGTCTGCCACCTCGGTGTTACAATTTAAGTTGGTAATAATTCCTAATAGTTATTAATCATGTATTTCAGAATACAGAAACTCAATTCGGGGAATTCCCATGGGTGGTGGCGTTGCTGACCTCCTCTAAGCAACGCTATATCGGCGTCGGAGCGCTCATCAGCCCTGAAGTTGTGTTGACCACAGCTCACGTCGTTTGTAGGTAAATTTGTTATTTTTATTACATTTTCCAGTAAAAATAAAGTAGTATTTACTTTACATTCACGCTTTTAACCTTGAAGGCGTGGTAGAGGTACTGTTAAGAGATACGCCCACATTTGTTGGCCATGAGTTTTATTGGCAGGTTCTTCCTCAGGCTCTACCTATTGCTTTGCAAATCTGGCAGTAAATGTAGAAGCAATAATCTTGACGTTCATAAGTGTTACTTTGTGACCTACATGAATAATAAAAGATATTTACATTTTCATAGGCGTAACAAAAAACAGAAAAAGAAACAAGCCTACTCGTCGATTATGTATCCAGACTGGCTGAAGATTCGAGCTGGAGAGTGGGACGCTGGCACTTCAGAGGAGATCTGTGGTTACCAGGAAAGGAATGTTAAAGAGATCTCCATCCTTAATGGTTAGTAAGAAGAATCTTAGATATGGTCATATGGCATAGGGTAAAGGTCATAGGGCAAAGGATAAAGAGCAAAGGGCATATGAGAGCTGTCTGAGCGTTTTTCATCTTTGTGTATTCAATTTATCGATCGACTGCCTCGGTAGCGTAGTGGCAGTGTATGCGACTGCCGTGACTGAGGTCCCGGGTTCGATTCCCGGGTCGGAAAAAATATTTGTGTGATCTACAAATGTTTGTTTCCGAGTTTGGGTGTTTCCTATGTATAATATGTATTTAGAAAGTGTGTTTAACAGTTGTCTAGATCTCATACCACAAGCTTATATTAGCTTGCTTTGGGCTAGATGGCGCTGTGTGAAAAGTGTCCCACAACAATTATAATATATATTGATTATAATTGCAACTCCATTTGAAAGCGTGCTACATCTTTCTTTACAGAATTCAACAGAACGAATCCCAGACACAACATTGCGTTGCTGCTCTTGGAGCGCCCTCTGGATCTGACCGGCCACATCAACGTCATCTGCCTCCCGGAACAAGACGAGGTGTTCGACACACATAAGAACTGCATCGCCAACGGATGGAATAAGCACGCTTTCGGTAGGTACAGGAATCCGAGTCTACTGTTTCAATCGTTTTAGAACAGAATCGAATTTGGATTGATGAAGAACATATATTGTGGCTCCGCTCTCCAGGGTAGTAGCATAATGATATACACGAATAGTTTTTAACAACCAGAAAAAAAGAATTGGGGTAATCAGTAAACGTAACTTAATCGATATATCCAGTTTTAAGAAAAAGAAAATTTTAGAAAAATGTTACTATTTCGTCCCATAAAATCTACAATATGTAGATACGTAAAAAATAAAGGTCAGTGTCTCACCGCGCTCACGGCTCAGAGCAGGGGTGAGGCGCCCCGCCCGCGCCCGTGCGGCTCGTGGGATCATCGTCAGGTTGCGAGGCGAGTGAGCGAGCGACGAGCGAGTCGTCGCGCGGATGTTAATTGATGCACTTGTGTGTTACTACCGCAGCACCGCCGTGACAATCGACTTACGAAATGGCATACCAATTCACGAATCGCGAGTACGTACTCATGCTGCGTGCATATTTTATGTGTGAAGAAATTTTTAGTGCCGGTTTACGTATGTACCGCGAGCTTTATCCAAACGCTCGGCAACCAAATCACCAGTACCAGCGTTTGCTAGACCACGGGTCACTCCACATGCCCTCGCATGCACACGGCAGAGGAAGACCATGCAGCCCTCTCACAAAACCTATATGACGAGATACTAGAATTTTTCGCAGAAGATCCTCGTCGGAGCACTAACGACGCCGCACGTCGTTTTGGTATAAGTCAGCGTTGCGCCTGGAAGATAGTGAATTCCGCTGGAATGCATCCATACCACTACAGAAAGGTCCAGGAGCTCACTGCAATCGATCTAGCGCCAAGGATTGCATTCTGCAACTGGGTGATCACTAACCCTAACTTGTCCTGTACACAGATGAATGTTTTTTTTACGCGGATCGGGCTGTTCAACCAACACAACGAACATTGGTGGTCTTATCAAAATGCCAAATTAACCCGACAGCATTCATTCCAACACAGGTTTAGCGTGAACGTGTGGGCTGGGATCTTAAACGAGCACATTGTAGGTTCATACTTCATTGGGGGTCGGATGACGGGCGAAACGTATCTAAATCTTCTTCGTTCAATGCTGAACAATATGCTAGACGACATTCCCTTAGTAAACCTAAGAGGGCTATGGATACAACAAGACGGGGCTCCACCGCATTACCACAGTATAAAGAGTAAACCTATGTCTTTCGGCTGTGGCATTACCATAGTGCGGTACGTACCTACCTTAATGCGGAGTTCGGAGATAGATGGATCGGTCGCGGAGGTCACATCGCGTGGCCCGCGCGATCTCCTGACTTAACTCCAATGGAATGTGGAGTGAGATAAAACGAAGAGTGTATGTGAGTGAGCCAAATACCCGAGAAATTTTAAAGGAAAGAATAATTAACGCCTTTGACGAAGTTCGACAACAAACAAACTTACAAAAACGTGCACGTGTTTGTGTTCAAAATAATGGTGGGCATGTCGAACAACAATTAAAGTATTTGTAGGTAAGTTGAAAGTACTTAACTATTTACTAGAATAAATCACATCAGCTGTTTAATCGTGTTCATATACCTACCTATACATGCCTACACCGACGCGCCACACGGGCCGGGCCGGTGAGCGGTCGCGTCTTAATATTCATAATGGTAATAACTTTGTCATAGTAAATAATAATAATATTCTCATTAGGCCAATGTCAAAGTATATTTTGTCTGCTTCTGCCCTTAAATTTTTTCTGGTACCTAGTTAAAAACTTCTCGTGTATAGCCTATAGCCTGCCTCGATATATGGGCTATATAATTCAAAAAGAATTTTTAAAATCCGACTAATAGTTTTTGAGATTAGCGCGTTCAACCAAACAAACAAACTCTTCTGCTTTATAAGTATAGATTATTTATTTCAATATCTCATCTTTTTACATTTTGGAACGAAGTTCCTTATCGCGCGTTGTGAAAGGGGGCTAGACGGAAAAAATTCTTACGAAAAGTTGTCACGACACTTTTTGCTATTTGCTTTTTTTATTTTATATTTTTATTTTATTAATTATTTATTAATTAATAAAATAAAAATATAAAATAACATCATCTTTTTAAATTCTTACGAAAAGTTGTCACGACACTTTTTGCTATAGTAAGCTATTGTAAGCTGTGCGGCGTCGCATGTTTCTCTGTCTGTCTCCCTCTCTCTTATAGAAAGCAAGCCAGATATTTTCATTATGTAATAACAGTTAATAAACAGTTAATAGTTAATTTATTAGTTACTTTTTCATTTTTTTTTTTAAGAACTTCGTTCCATCCCGGTGTCCCTTGACACCTCTCAAGTTTTTTTTTACAGAGATACCCGGGTTTTGGTGGGCTTACATGGGGACATACTGGTCCAACACGCAGACGCAATTATTATATTAATTTTTCTTTTGGCTCAAGGTCGACTCTTCTGGTGACCATAGGGCTGGCCTCTTTCTCGCTCTGAGAATAAGCATTGCCATACAACGTGGCAATGCGGCCAGCCTTATGGGAACCTTACCGGTTGATTTTAATGGGGAGGAATTCTTCGACATCCTCACCACCTCTTTATGTTTTGTACTGAGTTCTGTAAATATGTTAAATTGTAATAAGTTAAATATCTAATTTCCAATAAATAAATTATTTCTCTAATCCTAGATCTAAAAAGCCCAAACACAACGGTTTTGAAGAAAGCTGAAATCGACATAGTTCCTTACACCCGCTGTTCCACGCTGCTGAAGAGGACTAGTCTCGGCTCCGCTTTCAGGCTTCACTCCAGTTTTATCTGTGCTGGTGGAATAGAGAGTAAGAATACCTGTCAGGTGAGTCTCATTCGACTAAACTACTAAAGAGATTTTGATAAAACTTCACAATAATATAGACTACTTTTTATCTTGGGAACAAGTTCCTGTGGGAAACGGGAAAGCTTCTACACGTGGGTTGTTCCGCGGGCGTCAACTAGTAAATATATATGTATATAGCTAAACTTCAACTTACATAACAAATGGAAAACGTAAATACTTTTTCACAAAGACTTAAATGACTAATAGCGAGGAAGTAAATAGAAATCGGGATTTTCGCAAAAGAACGAGTACACTATACTTTTGGTAATTTTACATTTCTACTACATATCCACCATATATCCAGATCCACACATCTGTGTGAATTGAGGAGCCACTTTTCGGAACCTATTGAATTTTATAACCTAAAAAAAAGCGAGTTATAAAAATAAGTACCTATCTAGCTATAATCACACTGGACTCCTGACGGTAAAATCAAAAAGGACAGACCGCCAGGTATCGCGATCAGTGCATACTTCTTTCGCTTCATCTCTTTCTACCGCGCGACGAATAATATAAATTGTCATGTTAGTAGGTATACAATAGCGCAATAAATGAATATTGTATTTTACCACATAAATGATAGTACTTTTATACTGATAAATAAAGCAATTCGTGCGAAATTATTCCAAAATATATATATATAAACCATTCCAAAATATTCAAAAATTAATGTTCAAATTTTCACTTCTGCTGGCATTTTCGGAGTGCAACCTGTTTTGAAGTGAAACTTCTTTATCGACGTATGAGAGTAATTTTATAGCTGTAGAAAAAAAAACTACACGTTTTTCGGTTACACGACATGTTGTTTTGAAGTGAAACTTCTTTAACATAAGTAAAACATCTTTATCGATGTATGAGTGAAATTTTATAGCTGTAAAAATGGCGTAAAGAAGTTTCACTTCTTACCTATGTGGTATGGTGCTCATTTTTTCTTAATAAGTGTATATTTTTGTTCTCAGGGTGATGGTGGGGCCCCATTAGCTTGTCCTATAGGCAATAGCCGCTACAAACTCACAGGGCTAGTCTCCTGGGGTATAGGCTGTGGTCAGAAAGATATTCCGGCGTTATACACCAACGTGCCCAAGTATAGACAATGGGTCGACACCAAGATGGAAGCCTGGGGTCTTCAAACTAGTTGGTACAGTAGTACGGATGATGATGATGATGATGGTGGTGATAATGATTATGACTATAAAAAATAAAATTTGTTGAGTTTCTTGTGGATTTTATTTTTAAACTAGCTGACCCTCGCAGCCTTCTCCGTGACATACTTCGAAACCAGATTTATTTAATCTCGTCGTTTATTAAGTTTATAATACCACGACTAGATTTTATTTTAATTATAATAATATTGTGGAACTTTTTTTTACACAGCGCCGTCTAGCCCAAAGTAAGCTAATATAAGCTTGTATTATGGGATCTAGACAACTGATATACATAAGTACTTATATATTTCTAAATACATACATATTATACATAGGAAACACCCAAACTCCAAAACATACATTTGTAGATCAAACAAATATTTTTCCCGACCTGGGAATCGTATCCGGGACCTGAGTCGCGGCAGTCGCATGCACTACCGCTGCGCCACCGAGGCTGTCAATATTGATTTGATGATGGCCAGTGGAAGACGCCTCTGATTTTTTGACGGCCTATTCTTCCACGGAATCCGAGCGCCCTGATATAACTAGGGCCAAGTCCGTAGTGGCCTTGACCTCCTTCCGTGATATTAGCTTACATTGGGCTGGATAACGCGATAAGCGATAAACGAAGCGTAAAAAAATGTTCATATCAGGGGGCCAAGTCTGCTAATTCAATCGCGTCAGAACAGAATAGAAATCATCGCTCAATTAAAGCCGACAGAATAAATTCACAGTTTTCCTATTAATTGCGCTCCAATTGAATTCTATCGGTCGGCCGATAGAATGTTATTAACACGTGTAGCACCTGTAAGTAGCTCTTAATTAGCATTTTTGGTAGTCTATATTAATATTTTGATAGTTTAAAACAGCTATTTTATCTCCATTCTGCAGCTTGAGAAGTATCAGTGTGAAACATATAATAGTTTTAGTAAACTACTTTTGGACTGATCGCAATAGAACCGCTATAGAATAGAACTATAACGGCTATCTATTGGAAAATAGTAGACTCGGGCCCCAGTACTAATGTATAAAGGCGTTGTTAGTTTGTCTGTGTTTATCAATTCTACGCGACGGTTGAACCAATTTGGGGAAAATTTTATGTGGCAACTAAATTCTTTGATTTACACAAGCTACTTTAGCTATCCCATGAACAGATTGCTGTGGGAAAGGAGTATGGGAAATCTTTATTACAGAGTACTATTTTTTTTTGTACTACGACATGGCAAACAAGCTTACGGCCCACCTGGTGTTAAGTGGTTACCGTCGCCTAAAGACACTTGCAATATTAAGGTTAACACTGCAAGTGCATTGCCATCCTGGGGCCTAAGATGATATGCCTTCCATGCCCAGTAATTACACTGGCTACCTTACCTTACCTTGCTATGCCTATCTACGAAAGCTATGTATGTTTGTTACTTCTTCACGTTCAAACGGCATGACCTATTTGGTTAAATTTGGTGCAAGTGATTACTTGCTCAGTGATTTGGTGTGGAGACAGCATCTAAGAAAAGCACTTACTTTTTATACCAAAAACAGATTTTTGCGGAAAACGGATATTGAAAATTTCACCACGGCCTCTAGTTCATTTCTTCATCTTAAGTGTTTTTTCTAGTTGATTCTAAACCCTACCTGGATTTGCAGCCTGGGGTATCGAACAAGTATCTATACTAATATATAAAGCTAAACAATTTGTTTGTTTGTTTGGTTCAACGCGCTTATCTCAGGAACCACTGGTCGGACTTGAAAATTTCTTTTCGTGTTGGATAGCTCATTTATCGAGGAAGGCTATAGGCTATATATCATCACGCTACTACCCTGGAAAGCGCAGCAGTAATCAAAAATGTCGACAAATAGTGCAATTTTTTTTTTGCATTATAGTAGAATTTATAAGCTATGGGAATAAATAAGTGTGACGGGAGTTCGAAGTATGACACGGGCAAAACCGTGGGGAATATCTAGCATTGAATAAAACGAAAAAAGATTTTTAAAAACATATATTTTTTATTAATATTAAATATATTTACATTTCGTAATAATAAAGTAATGGGCTAATACAATTTATTACTAATTTTTTTTATTACTAAGGCTGGATTACACCGCGACCATTCGCAAACTCATCTAGCCATCTCTTTCTGTTTCGTTAAGATGGACAGAGAACGAATAAATCTAAGTCCCCGTATAAAAATATCCAGGTTATTGAGTGGTAATTGTAAAATATTGAATTCCCAAAATGTTGAATTCCAAAATGTTTTATTCTCAAAGTAATGAATTTGCAAAATCGACTATTCTGTAAAATATATTCACTAACTAACTATCTTCACGCTGTATCCCTGACGGGGTAGTCAGAGACGACAGATCGCCAGGCTTCAAGATCCATTCATACTTCTTTCGCTTCTTGCAGATTCATCAATCGGTTCATACAGAGCAATCTGCTCACGTGGTCTTCATATGAAAGTCTCGGCCTACCCTGACTCCTTCTACCCTCTACTTTCACACAATATATATTCTTCATCAATCGTTCCTCACTCATTCGTTGGACGTGTCCAAACCAACGGAGTACACCCTTTTCCAGCTTATCGCTGATACTTTCATTTTTATATATTCACAATTATTGCATATAATATGTGCAATGGCTATGTGTAGAGTTGAATACCATGAATATTTTAACAAGAAAATTTTAAAAATATGGGATTTTGTATAACAGTTTTTATACAAAAAAGTACAAAACTTGTTTGTATTTTTATTTTATTCAAAAAAATTCATTGATTGACTCATATTTGAAGTTAGTAAAACATAATAAGTACTTAGAATTTAAAGAACCCAAATAAATATAAATAAATAAATATTGTGATACACTTTTTTACACAGCGCCATCTAGCCCAAACTGAGCTATAAGCTTGTGTGCTATCGGATCTAGACAACTGATAAACATAATACATTTCTAAATAAGATACAACTATTTTGACAGCCTCGTTGGCGCAGCGGTAGCGTATACGACTGACGCACTGAGTTCCTGGGTTCTATTCCCGGGTCGGAACAAATATTTGTGTGATCAACAAATGTGTTTCGGAGTTTGGGTGTTTCCTATGTATAATATGTATGTATTTATACATATATAGGTATGTTTATCAACTGTCTAGATCCCATACCACAAGCTTACATTAGCTTACTTTGAGCTAGATGGCGATATATGAAAGGTGTTTCACAATATTTTATATTTCATCAATAGTGTGTGAAAGAACGAAAACACTCAGTTAATAAGTTTAGGTTTGAATTCATGATAGCAATTTCCACAACTATCTGGGGGCCAAGTCTGCTATTTCGATCGTGTCGAAATAGAATCGAAATCGTCGCTCAATAGAAAGCCACCGGTACAATTTTGACAGTTTTTCGTATTCTACTATTACAATCGTACTCCAATATCGTATATAATAATCAGTCGGCCGATAGAATTCTACTAACACGTACCGCGCCAGTGACCGCTTGTCAGTTGCATTTTTGATAGTGTACTAACATTTTGACAGCTAAAAACAGCGATTCTGGTTCTATTCTACGGCTCGTCAATAGTAGACTAGGCCCCCGGTTTAAATTATTTCATTTATAATTATATCATTAAATAAGTCTAGAAAAGAATTGCGACCCCGAATATTTTTCAAACTGGACCTGACAGACGACCTGGGGTCATCTTGGGTTGGCAATGTCGCTTTTTCTATTTGATACTAAATTCAACGATATAATAAAATACTTGACATTTTGCGAAGCTGTCATATTGCGAAGTTGTCATTTGGGAAGTTGTCATTTTGCAAAGTTGTCAATTTGCGAAATTGTCATTTTGTGAAGTTGTCATCATGCAAAGTTGTCATTCTCCAAAGTTGTCACTTTGCAAAGTTGACATTTTGCAAAGTTGTTATTTTGCGAAGTTGTCATTTTGCCAAGTTCACATTTAGCCAAATTCACATTTTGCAAAGATTTCATTTTGCGAAGTTGAAATTTCGAACTAAACCTTTTACAACCAGATGACAATTTAACAATATAAAATTTTGAAACATTATCTCAAAAAACGAGCTGAATGGTCCTGAGATGGTGACTGCTTTGTGGTATTTCCCTTTAAGAGTGTTTCCGTGCTTATGGAAGCCGTTTGTTCCCAGTTGTCATGAACAATTGCAGTCATTAAACCAAGTTGAAGACCTTATGGACAGATTGAAAATTTTCGCGGTCGAAGTTTGGTGGGGTATAAATATTAATGATGAAATATGAGGGTATAGTTTTCCTCTGCCTACTCCAATCGGGGATAAAAACGTGTCAATATGAACGAATTGAGATCAGTAATGGCTAATGAGAAGAACGTTCGCGCGGTGTCATATTCGCCTATATAAGTCGTTTACATACTGTAAGGTATATTCATTCTGCGATAACACATTACAAATTGTATTTCTAAAGGTTCTCGTGTAAGAAATGCAGTAATGTCGCTTCGTAATGCTTCGCCGCGTGCATCGCCCGAAGCGAATGGCGTTCTCCGGGGTATACCTGTGGAAATATTTAAACGAATTTTTATTTTTTTTTAAATTCTGTTCCATAGAAAATGTATGACATGACATTTTGATTTTTCATAACTTTTCATGCTTTTTAGTCATTCTGCTATTCGCGGTAGAGACTGATCCAATAAATCAAGGTTCATATAAATCGGCCCACCCGTTCTTGAGTGGGGTTATAGGTAGGGCAATTGGTTTTCTAACATTTTATACAGCACCAAATAGCACAAATTTTACAAATTTAACCTATATGTGAAAACGCTACTAAACGCCTTTATGTGCAAGCGCTACTACAACGCCTCTCTGTAAAAACACTACTAAAACACCTATATGTAAAATCACTACTGAAACCCTATATGTGAAAGCGCTACTAAAACTATATGTGAAAATAATACTAAAAGGCTTTTATGTGAAAACGCTACTAATCGGCCATATGTGAAAACGTTACGGAACGCCCATATGTCAAAGCGTTACTACAACGCCTATATGTGAAAGCGCTATTAGAACGCCTATAGATGAAAACCCTACTAAAACGCTTATATATGAAAACGCTACTAAACACCCATTTGTAAAAACGCTACTAAACGCCTATTTGTGAAAGACAACATACAAAATTATTAAATACCTGTACTCTATGCGGTTTGCCGAGTCGTACAAGCTCGGCAGTCAGCGCAGCAGTGTGGCAGAAATGGACGTTTTCATCCGCAAGGCCGTGGATGATGAGCAGTCTACCTTCCCTGTAGAAATGTTTCTCAACATTAGATGCTTTTGTTGCTGTAGTGATTTTTATTTATTTATCTATTACGCCTTATCCCCACTTTTCACCATGGGTATTCCTGTCCCACGTAATAGGTGGTGGTGGGTGTTCTGGCTTTGACGGGCCGGATGCTTTACCAACTAGGCTATCGAGACCCACTAGATACTGACGAATGAATCCACCTGTTTCCATCTTAAGGCGCCATCTACCGGCACATAGCAATGTTACACACTTTTAATCTCGATCCTGTTCCTGTGAGGGATGTATAAGTTATATCCACCACGCCTTATCCCCGAAGGGGTGGCAGAGGCATATTATATGCCCACTTTTCACCGTGTGGATTCCTGTCCCACGTAATAGGTGGTGAGCCTATTGCCGTGTTGAAATAGACAGACGCAGGTTGTGGCTATCTGCTGTTGAATGTTTTCAAGCCTTCAACCAGGCTTGACGATTGCCATTGTAATGTATGCTTACTTACGTTAAATATATTGTTATTCATTCTCTCAAATTATCTGCATGGCCATTGTCTGTAGCATTCCTAGACCTTTATATTTCGAGAGTTTTTATGCTCTCTTAATGTTTGTTTACCTTTTGTAATTTTTAATGTCAGTTAATGACAAGCCTAAATTTTATTTTTAATTTATTGTTAGAGCTGCCAGTAGGTTAGGTTGTTTAGATATTAGACCTTGTTATAAATTTAGAAAATTAGTTTAGAATAATATTGTTTAAATTTTTAAATGCTCTGTAAAAGAAGGGAGCCGGGGCCGTCAAATCAGTCTACTTTTGGTGCTCACCTTGAGAGGAGGTGCTGATGAATAAGTGCTGAGTGTGAGGATTGTGCCCACCAGAAATAGTGAAGTGATTGTCTACGGTGTTGTGTACTGTTAACCGGCTCTGTGAAAGACGCCGACCGCTCATTATTTCCAGCCCTCTACCTGCCTGAATTCACGACCAGCTTCTCCGAGGTCGGCGACGTGGAGGCCTTGAGGGGACTTGAGGCCCCTTCTCAGCGACGTGGAGGCCTTGAGGGGACTTGAGGCCACTTCTCAGCGACGTGGAGGCCTTGAGGGGGCTTGAGGCCCCTTCTTAGCAACGTGGAGGCCTACGCGAGGCCCCCTTCTTAGCTACGAGTGTTACTAACCGGCTCTTTTAAAGAAACATTCAAGAACTTATTTACCCCCGGCTTTCTCTGGTTTTATTTTTAACATTTTTTATATTATATTAAATTAACTTTACCTTTTCTCCTTTTACTTTTCCTTTTAAGCCAGGACTCCTCCAGTCCTGGTGACAGTTTTCTTCTAAACTTTACCTTTTCCCCTCCGGGAAAATAGTAACGTTACACCATTTTACTGGCAACCGGGACCAACAGTTTAACGTGCCTTCCGAAGCACGGAAACGCTCGCAAATGTAAATGCCACAAAGTGGTTACCCATCCGAGGACCAGCCATAGAGAAAGTTGCGTAACTCAGTGATCGTTTACAGAACACTGAGACCGCAGGGCCACGAGCGCTTCTGTTCTTATATACTCACTGGTCAGGGAAGAATGGTGCATGAGCGAGGACACTGGCCCTGGTATAGGCGTGAGGGGCCCGCGCCGGGGCCCCCATGTACCGCTCGGTGTAGGCCGTGTCGTACAGGCGCCAACACGTCACCGGAGGGTAAGTTATATACTCACTGGTCAGGGAAGAATGGTGCATGAGCGAGGACACTGGCCCTGGTATAGGCGTGAGGGGCCCGCGCCGGGGCCCCCATGTACCGCTCGGTGTAGGCCGTGTCGTACAGGCGCCAACACGTCACCGGAGGGTAAGTTATATACTCACTGGTCAGGGAAGAATGGTGCATGAGCGAGGACACTGGCCCTGGTATAGGCGTGAGGGGCCCGCGCCGGGGCCCCCATGTACCGCTCGGTGTAGGCCGTGTCGTACAGGCGCCAACACGTCACCGGAGGGTAAGTTATATACTCACTGGTCAGGGAAGAATGGTGCATGAGCGAGGACACTGGCCCTGGTATAGGCGTGAGGGGCCCGCGCCGGGGCCCCCATGTACCGCTCGGTGTAGGCCGTGTCGTACAGGCGCCAACACGTCACCGGAGGGTAAGTTATATACTCACTGGTCAGGGAAGAATGGTGCATGAGCGAGGACACTGGCCCTGGTATAGGCGTGAGGGGCCCGCGCCGGGGCCCCCATGTACCGCTCGGTGTAGGCCGTGTCGTACAGGCGCCAACACGTCACCGGAGGGTAAGTTATATACTCACTGGTCAGGGAAGAATGGTGCATGAGCGAGGACACTGGCCCTGGTATAGGCGTGAGGGGCCCGCGCCGGGGCCCCCATGTACCGCTCGGTGTAGGCCGTGTCGTACAGGCGCCAACACGTCACCGGAGGGTAAGTTATATACTCACTGGTCAGGGAAGAATGGTGCATGAGCGAGGACACTGGCCCTGGTATAGGCGTGAGGGGCCCGCGCCGGGGCCCCCATGTACCGCTCGGTGTAGGCCGTGTCGTACAGGCGCCAACACGTCACCGGAGGGTAAGTTATATACTCACTGGTCAGGGAAGAATGGTGCATGAGCGAGGACACTGGCCCTGGTATAGGCGTGAGGGGCCCGCGCCGGGGCCCCCATGTACCGCTCGGTGTAGGCCGTGTCGTACAGGCGCCAACACGTCACCGGAGGGTAAGTTATATACTCACTGGTCAGGGAAGAATGGTGCATGAGCGAGGACACTGGCCCTGGTATAGGCGTGAGGGGCCCGCGCCGGGGCCCCCATGTACCGCTCGGTGTAGGCCGTGTCGTACAGGCGCCAACACGTCACCGGAGGGTAAGTTATATACTCACTGGTCAGGGAAGAATGGTGCATGAGCGAGGACACTGGCCCTGGTATAGGCGTGAGGGGCCCGCGCCGGGGCCCCCATGTACCGCTCGGTGTAGGCCGTGTCGTACAGGCGCCAACACGTCACCGGAGCCCCCGCCACGCACACGCGGAAGATATTCGGCCGCGTGGCGAGCCCCAGTAGCGACAGATACCCGCCTGTCGACAAATGGATGTGTTAAATCTATACTAATACTAGCTGACCCGCGCTACTTCGATAGCGCCACTTAAGAGAGAAAAAAAGCGGGGCGTAAGAATCTATAATACAATTCTAAAGTATCTTAAACATTTTTCTCTATAGGTGTATAACCTGACTACATTTATAGTAGGACTATATTCCCGTGGGAATACCAGGTATTTCTTTCTTAGTACTCATCTAAAGTATCTAAAGAACACATTCACCAAATTTCACGTTTCTATGTTTAATATTTTAGCTATGTGTGGTTTATCCGCGTAGTTCCCGTTTCCATAGAAATGTAAAATTGTGTAATAGTATTCTTTAGGTAGAACCTCATAGGAGCGCTAAGACAGGAAAACCTGACATTCCCACGGTAAAGGGAACTACGCGGGTGAAACCAAAACAGCCTTAACTATTAAACATAGATGCCTGAAATTTGTTAATTTAAAAAATAACCAATAAAGGAATTTCCGGTATTACCACGGCAATGTAAGCCCATTAATATTATAAATGAGAAATTTTGTTAAGATTTTTATATATTTGAATGTTTGTTACTTAATTACATTTAGATGGAAATCGCAAAATAAAAGCCGATTTTAAAAATTATATCACCGTTACAAAGCTACATTCTTCGTGAGGAACATAGGCTATATTGGATATTCAAGAAGTTTAGAGTTCCGTACGAAATCTCGAAGGGAAAACTTCACCATACGGGCGAAGCTGCGGGTATCAGCTAGTGCTTGATATAATAATAATCTATATTACTATATAAAGCTGCGTCTGTCTATTTCAACACGGCAATGGGATTCAACACCTATTACGTGGGACAGGATTACACACGGTGAAAAGTAGGCGTATAACATGCCTCTGCCTCCCCTTCGGGAATAAGGCATGATTGATTTTGTCTTCAGTTTGTTTATTCGATTGAACTCGCTAATTTCAGTTACTACAGGTTCGAATTTAAAAAATATTTTTATGTTGGATAGCCTGCTTATCGAAGAGGATATATTATAACGCTACTATCTGTAAGAGCAGAGTTGTAATCATAAATGTCAACAAATCGAGCAAATTTTCATACATTATTATAAAAAGTACTAAAAATGTTACCGGGCGTTCAGTACTCGGATGCCCAGACGTGCATGTATGAAACGATTAATGAATCTGCAGGAACCGAAAGAAGTTTAAGAGAAGCATGAAAAGGCATATTTCTGGTCCATTTATTTATTTATTGATTTATGTACACACAAGTGGTAATAAAAGATAACAATGTACAAAGGCCAACTTATTTCCACGGAAATCTCTTCCAGTAGGCCTGAGATAGGAGATGTTAAGGTTAGATATAATTAAATGTGTGTGCAGGTTAACTAACATACATAAATAATAATGGCATACATATTCAAATACATACATATTAAATACCAAAATATATAAAACATACACATATAAATATATAAAACATATACATACTCTACTTAGGTATACCTATATAAATAAGTAATCATAATATTTAAGTCAAGGTAGTTATGGCAAAGAGGAGAGGTAATGTTCTTTCACTTTGTTTTTGAATAATGATATAGTTTGGCAAGATTGTATCTTTGTCGGGAGGGAGTTCCACAGCCTTACTGCATGAACAGTGAAGGAATAAGAGTAAAAATCAGTTTTGTGTGAAGGGAAAGTAAGGCGATGTTTAAGGTGCGATCTGCAAGGAGCATTGGGTGTATTCATAAAAGAGAAACGCTCCCGTAGGTAGGAAGGACAAGGGATAAGGGATTGTGCAGAATATTAAATAGGACACACAATATCCGAGTATTCCTACGAAGTCGAATTGGGAGCCACTTGAGTTTCTTGCCAAATTCATACTTGCGTAGATTGAAAATAAACCGTATGCATAAGTTTTGCAATCGCTCATGTTTATTTAACAGCTCCTCAGTAGCATCCAAGTAGCAGGAGTCCGCATAGTCAATTATGGGCTGTATTAAAGTTTGTGAAAGCGAGATTTTGATATCTACGGGCAAAAACGGCTGGAGACATTTGAGTGTATGAAATGTGTAATAGACCTTTTTGCTGGCATTGCAATATGAGCTTCCCAAGACAAATTGCAGTCAAGGATAATGCCAAGATCCTTGGCTGTATTGGTGTAAGAAATTGGGACAGCGTCAAGTAGGACAGGTGGAAGCAAAGCCATATCCAGTCCGGATCGCATCTGCCTACTACCAATAACCATCGCCTAAGATTTTTCGGGATTGATTTGAAGTCCAAACGTTCTAGCCCACTCACTAATAGCACTCAGATCGCGATTCATGCCGGCAATAGCTCCTCTGTATTCGTTTAAAGTAAAATGGCGGTACAGCTGCAAAGGCGGTCCATCAACCTGAGGGTCGCTATCGGAGCCCTGTATGTTGAGATAGCGACCCTCAATCACGGGTCGTCGTCTTTGCTTACCATCAGGCGGACGACGGCATATTGATGTGCCGAATATTAATAAAAATGCATGGACAGCGAGGTCTCGCGAGCTCTCCTCTAGTCAGGGATACAGCGTGAAGGTAATTAGCTAACTCACCGTAACTCCACCCGTGTATCGCCACTCTCTCCATGTCTATACAACCAGTCTCTTTTGCCAGCCATTGTAAAACTTCTACCTATAAAAGAACATTCTATAAAATTAAACAAATAAAGCACCCTTCAATATAATAGCGAAGTAAACAGACGACTTCTAAACCGAGACCAGGCAGTCGCATGCACTACCGCTGCGCCACCGAGGCTGTCAATATTGATTTGATGATGGCCAGTGAAAGACAGGCCTCTGATTTTTTGACGGCCTATTCTTCCACGGAATCCGAGCGCCCTGATATAACTAGGGCCAAGTCCGTAGTGGCCTTGACCTCCTTCCGTGATATTAGCTTACATTGGGCTGGATAACGCGATGCGTAACAAAAGTTCATATCAGGGGGCCACGTCAACTAATTCCATCGCGTCAGAAGAGAATAGAAATCGTCGCTCACTAGAGAGCCGACCGAAAAAAAATTCAGTTTTCGTAGTCTACTATTACAATTGCGCTCTTATAGAATTCTATCGACTGGCGGATAGAATGTTATTAACCCGTGTAGCACCTGTAAATAGCTCTTAATTTGCAATTTTGGTAGTCTATATTAATATTTTGATAGCTATTTTGTCTCTATTCTGCAGCTTGAGAACTGTGATTGTGAAATACATAATAGTTCTAGTAGACTACCTAGTTTTGGACTAATCGCAATAGAACCGCTATGGAATAAAGCTAAAACTGCTTTTTATTAGAAAATAGTAGAGTCGGCGCCCTGTTTCAAACCGCAAGTGGTAGAAACTTCAACATCACCTATGCACATGTTCATTGTGTCCTGAATAGAATACCGTAACCGTTTGTATCTATCTCTTATGGTTCCTGAGAAATAGATGCATACAGACGAACGGACAGATGTTTGTAAGTATGGATATTTGTTTCTCTTTCACATAAAAACTACTGAATGGATTTTAATGAAACTTTACAATAATATTGCTTATACATCAGAATAACACATAGCCTACTTTTTATCCCGGGAACAAGTTCCCGTGGGAAAAGGGGACGGGCGAACTTCTATACGCGGGCGTCAACTAGTACTCATATATTTCTAAAAAAAAGTGTGTATGTACTTATGTATAGGTGAATTCAAACATCTTGGTCCCTCTGAGTTGTAGCGAGTCACTTGCGCAGAACGCAATATTAGGTGTCGTAGGGAATGGACGCGGGGCGCGGGAGGAATCTCGTGCTACGGAATCACACGAACGTTCCCGAACGCCGAGAATTCGGGGGTGTCATCGCGCCATACGACCGAGCGCGAAGAAAGTTGAATTAAACGTAGCTTGTTATCCTGCTCATCCGATCCTAGAATACAGTCGGGAATAGATTGAATAATTAATGTTTTTAAAATTTAAATATCCATCACGCCTTATCCCCGAAGGGGTGGCAGAGGCATATTATATGCCCACTTTTCACCGTATGGATTCCTGTCCCACGTAATAGGTGGTGAGCCCATTGCCGTGTTGAAATAGACAGACGCAAATTGTGGCTACCTGCTGTTGAAATTTTTCAAGCCGCCCATAAGGCCTTCAACCAGGCTTAACGACTGCCATTTTACTGGCAACCGGGACCAACGGCTTAACGTTGCGAGGCACGGAAACGCTCGCAAATTTAAATGCCACAAAGTGGTCACCCATCCGAGGACCAGCCATAGTGAAAGTTGCGTAACTCAGTGATCGTTTACAGAACACTGAGACCGCGGGGCCACGAGCGCTTCTTTTTAAAATTTAATATATTATTAGTTACTTTCCGTGTTTGTTGACTGTTATTGTTTTTAGTTTCAATTGGTTAACGTTTAATTTTTAGTTTTTTTTTTAGATTTTTTTTTTCTTTGATATGATTATTAAATATGCCAAGACGCAATAACGTTTTACGTCGGCAATCGAGAAAAATGGTGTATATCGTCGTGCAATTCATGAATAAGGAAGCTGAGGAGGGAATTAAAAATTTACCTTAAAGCTATTCAGAGACGAACTGCATCAGCTCTACCGGAGTGTATATAATTATTATAATTATTATTATTATATTATTACATTATTTTGTTATATCTCAAATGGTTTAGGCAACGTTTTTGTTAAAAGCTCCCAGACGGCTCATTTTTTCCGACGCTGCCAACATATATTGTTATAATTAAGTTAATGTATACAAAAACTTAACAAATTAAACATATGAACCTTCCCTCTAACTATTAAAAAAAACTTCATCGAAATTCGTTGCGTAGTTTTAAAGATCTAAGTATACATAGGGACAGACTGCGAAAAACTACTTTGTTTTATAATATGTAGTGAGGATAAATTCGTAAGCAATTGTCTACTTAACTGTACGTGCGCGAACCGAGCGCGGCTCCAACTTCAGAGGGGCCAAGATGTTTGACTTAGACTGTACACGCGTTAAAAGTAATAATTCTTTGGCGAAAAAAGGCGAAACCGGTCAGGTTTAAATAATAAATAAGTGCAACAGTACAAGTGTTTTTATTCAAGATCACACACATCTTGAATAAAAACACTTGTACTGTTTCATCAATGTTCAGTGTAAACAGTCTTCTGTACCACTTACCTGATCATCCAATTCAATCTGTCCAAGTTTCCCTTTAATGGCAGCCTCCCACGCTCGACCCCTATGCTTGGACCCTCTCGAGTCTACAGCGACCACGTTGAACCCCCGCGCCGCTAGCATATGCATGCGGAGCTGTCTGATACCCTGAAATAAACAATATATACAAATATTGTGGGGACAACTCACACAACGCCAAGCAGAACTTGTACTATGGTAACCGGATAACTGATAAACATACTTACCTAGTCAGGTCTTATGTATTGTCACACAGTAAAAACTTTTCTTTTAGAATGCTGGCAACAAAAAAGTTTAATTATTAGCTTAATATCCATGAACAGTCGTCACTTACTGCGTTTACGTGTCAAATATTTTGACTGAACAATGTCTCCCAAAATACAGGCGCAAGCCTAGTTTGGGAGCCAGTATCAGGTATGTTTGTAACTCTCACTACAGCATAATCTAAGACATGATTGTAAATTTTCTCTGTGACCAAATAAACATATTATTATTATTATAGTTTATTGAATTCGAATTTCGAATTGTTCATGAAAATAAAAATGTATACTTTTTAGAATTTTACTCATTTTTAAATATGAGAGTGGACGCTTAAAGAAGACCGTGTTGCAGTTATTGCGTTGCATCGTTGCGGTTACGCGCCAATTCAAATTTTTGACATACTGAAAAATTTGAATATAACCAAAAGGTTCGTTTATTGTACCATCAAACGATACAATGAAGACTCTAGTGTAGATGACAGGTCAAGAAGTGGTCGCCCTCGGTCTGTTAGGACTCCAGCAGTGATAAAAGCTGTGAAGGCGCGAATTCAAAGAAATCCTAAACGTAAACAGAATCTGTTGGCCCTTCAGATGGGGTTAAGCAGAACCACGGTGAAAAGGGTGTTAAATTAAGACTTAGGGCTTCGGTCATATCGAAGAAAAACAGGACATCGTTTAAATGCTCGTCTAATGGACCTGAGACTGAAGAGATGCCGCGCTTTGTTGAAGCGGTACGCGGGAAAAAAATATCGGGAAATTCTTTTTTCGGATGAAAAGATTTTTACCGTAGAATAATGAATAACGAGGTCATTTTCCACCCTCGCTCATGGTATGGTTGGGAGTTTCTTATTGGGGCTTAACAGAGGTACCTTTTTGTGAGAAAGGTGTAAAAACAAATGCAGTTGTGTATCAAAATACAGTCCTGACGAACCTTGTGGAACCTGTTTCTCATACCATGTTCAATAACAGGCACTGGGTATTCCAACAAGATTCGGCGCCAGCTCATAGAGCGAAGAGCACACAAGACTGGCTGGCGGCGCGTGAAATCGACTTCATCCGGCACGAAGACTGGCCCTCCTCCAGTCCAGGATTGAGTCCGTTAGATTACAAGATATGGCAACACTTGGAGGAAAATGCGTGCTCAAAGCCTCATCCCAATTTGGAGTCACTCAAGACATTGATTAAGGCAGTCGCCGATATTGACATGGACCTCGTTCGTGCTGCGATAGACGACTGGCCGCGCAGATTGAAGGCCTGTATTCAAAATCACGGACGTCATTTTGAATAAACTTTATTGTCATAAGAATCTATGTTTTGTTAAGTTCATTTTGGTATATAAATGGTTACGTAATGAATAAACTTGTTTCAATTATTTTATATTAAACATGTGACAGAATTTATGACCTGACTAGGTATATATATTTCGAAATACATACATATTATAGACACATAACACCCAGACAGAATAAACCATCGTGCTCATCATACAATTAATATCATGGGTGGGGATCGAACAAACGACCTCTTGCGTAGCAGTCGGATACACTGCCACCGCGCCACATAGGCAGTCATAATATAATATGTTTTGAATAAGTTAGGTTAGTTTATTAAACCGTGTACCGCGATTGTGAAATGATTAATGCCTGGGTTTTCCCGAAAGTCTATGGGGTTCATAAAGGGGGTTTTAGAAGAATTTCGGGTCGGCACCTCTGGTGTTCTAAACTACCATAGGTTACGGTGTCCACTTTTCATCAGGGGGCCATTAACTTGTCTGCCACAAGAGTGTTATAAAAACATCAGCATTCCTGTACACAAATCGAGTGAGCGAAGCGAGCGTGCCGCGGCAGCGTCTGTCAAGTACTGGAATCCAAACCCAACACGCTTAACAGTCGAGAGTCAATTCAAAAATTATTCAGTTCAACTGCACGCTATTTCGTAAAACCTTACCCAGTTCAAGATCTCAAAGGCCGATTGCCCTGTTGACACGCGCAATGGGCCTTTAAGATCAAATGTTAGTAGTACAAAGCGTGCTCAGTTGACGTTGTTAAACTCTTTAGTAATACAAAAGCTACTTCTGCACCGAAAAGATTTCACCTTATACGTTTGGGCGACGAAGTACCTATACGGTAAGGTCCGACAGAAGATTCCTAGCGGCCATAATAGTTTTAGAAAATAATACAACGGATTGAGTCCACGTTTTTTACTTCGTTCTTCTTCGTTCTCGCTATAACTCTCAGTGGTACACATCCTACTAATATTATAAAAGCGAAAGTTTGTAAGTATGAATATTGGTTACTCTTCCACGCAAAATTTACTGAATGGATTTTGATGAAACTTGACAATAATATAGCTTACACAACAGAATAACACCTTGGCTAATTTTTATCCTGGAAACAAGTTCCTGTGGAAAACGGGAACGGGAAACTTCAATACACTTGCGAAGCCGCGGGCGTCAACTAGTAAAACATAAATTTCTGATCTCATGTGTAGTCGAAACTACAGTTTTATAGCGATACACGCGGCTAGAATACTTTAACTTTTGTTAAACCTCTACTTTATGAAATCTGAGTTGAATGAAAATCAGATTCAGTGGCTGCGCCAACATTTACATGTCGCAACCGGTCGGATGTTAACAAGGGAGAATAAATGAGAACCCTGATATGTGGGACATTTATTTTTTACACATCACCATCCAGCCTAAACTAGGCTTATATATCTTGTGCTATGGCATCTAGACAACTGATACAAACAACAAGGATCGGAGTATTTTTTTATTTACACTAGCGTACCCAGACGTTGTGCTGCAGTATACCGAATTCAGAGCCTTTTTTTTTCTTTGTGAATCTAAACCATACAGGGCGCTACCAAAACGCATACAAAAAAAATCATTCAATTCGGTCCAGCCATTTAGGAGGATTTCAGTGACATACACACGTACAGTAGAATTATATATATAAAGATCTACCTCCAAAAAAAGGGGGGCTAAAGCTTCTAAAACTTGGATAAATTTTTAAAGCAATTATTATGCTAATTTTCTCATAATTTTTATGTTTTGTTAGTTTTCTCCTTTAAAATTTTATCCATAGACTGAGTGGAGTCCATTGCATCAATGTTTAAAAATGGTTGTGACACTGTTCATTGGTATCGAATTGTTCATTAGCTCGATAGATGGCTCTGGTCATACTCTTAAAATGACGATTAAAATATGGAGAATTTCAACTTGATTCGATACGGTTTGGGTAGTTCAGGTGGCTCCCTGTTTAGGCAAAGGTCACGGGTTCAATCCCCGTCTCGAATCGAATTCTTTTTCCACTTTATTAAAAAAATTACTTATAAAACTTGGTACAATGCTTACCTTATAACTGTTGGTGACAGTCTGCACCTCGGGTCCTCCATACACGTGCAGTACAGTAGGACTTCTGCCCGCACGGGCACATCGCCATAACGTACAATAAGCCGTCGCGCCACAAGATAACCGCGTCGAGAATATCTGCGGCGACGGTACTGCCGATACGCTTAAGGACCTTTCTGTAACACACACTCTGAGTGAGCTGATGAATGCGTAACGTTACGAAAAGTGTGATCGGGTGAGCTGAACGGAAATTTAGAGGGAGATATAAGTTAGAAAAGAAAGAGAAATACGTTTTGTACGAGGGCGGCACTGAAAATTTCGGGAATCAAGGAAGTGACACAACATTACTATTTAAAAATGTATTTATTGCTTTTCGAAGTATTCTCCGCGAAATTTGACACATTTTTCCATACGATAGAACCAATCATTGAAGCAAGCATTCCATTCGGAAGTTGGGGTATCCAAAATGGCCGTTTTGTAGGCGTCCACAGCTTCTTCAGGTGATAAAAATCTCTGACCACGCAATTTATTCTTTATTTATAGAAAGTATAGTAATCATTAGGGCTTAGGTCGGGGCTGTACGGCGGATGGTCTAATAATTCTATGTTTTCTTGCTCTAAAAACTCTTTTGTTCTGTGCGCGGTGTGAGAACTCGTGATGGAGGATGATGCGGCGGTTGCAGTTCTCTTTACGGAGTTCAGAAACGACCTGTGGCAAACAAATGCTAGCATACCATTCTGCATTAACCGTTCTTTGTCCCTCAAGAGGAATAGTCGCAATATGGTCGGTTTTGGAGACAAACGTGGCCACCATTTTTTTTTGCAACACTCCGTGAACGAACAATTTTTGTTGGCTTCAACTTATTTTCGAACACCCAAACTCGTGACTGGTTTTTTGTTTCGGGTTCGTACGCGTATATCCAGGATTCGTCACCTGATACGATGTTGTATACAGCATTTGAGGAACCTGCGTGGAATCTTTCGAGAGTTCTGACGCACCAAGTAACGCGAGCCGCTTTTTGCTCTTTACAGAGCGAATGCGGTATCCATCGGGAAAACAACTTTTTTACACCTAATTGTTCATGCAAGATTATTTGTATTTGACTCATGCCAATGTCTAAAGTTGCCTGAATTTCGCGGTATGTCACATGTCGATCTTCCTCAATCAGCTTACGCACAGCATCAACGTTTTCTTGGGTGACTGCAGTTTTTGGACGACCTTGACGGGGATCATCACTGAGCTTGACACGTCCACGTTGAAATTCAGCAAACCAGCGATAAATTGTGGTTTTGGATGGGGCTTCATCACCAAATGCAGAAATCATCCGATCAACACACTGTTTTTGTGTTAAACCACTTCGAAAGTCATAATAAATCATTGCTCTTGAATTTTCTCGAGTCAATTCCATTTTCTCAACGACTAAACAAGTTTGACAAAACCTTGTGACAAGACCGAGAATCTTTTTTTTAAATAAATAAATGGTATTCGATTTTTAAAACCAAGGAGTTTTCAATTAAAAAGATTTTAATATGACAGGAACAGTGGAAATGTTCCATTCCCGATACTTTTAGTGCAGCCCTCGTATATTACTGTAGAGGGAAGAAAAAAAACTGCAAGCACACATTTTTTTCTCTCTACCTCTCAAAGTCAGTGCATGAAATATATATACAGGTGAATTGTTCAAGTGGGCCTTCTGGGCCAAATCCTAAACTTTAAGGAATATCGAAAAATGCCAGAAGTCACGAGCCCGATTTTGATGAAAATAAGAACTGCAGCACTAGATTTTTAAAAAATCAATAATCCTTGTCAAGAATTGAAACAATGATTTTGAAAAAAAAACAGCCTGTATACACCATTCGATAGTGTTGTTAATAAGAACCGATTTCTGGGAAGAATATTATGAGAACACTTAACTTTGACATGCTATAACTTTTGGTTCAACCACTATCAGACTGACTGACGGTAAAATCTGTTTTGTATTGGTAAAGAACTATTAGTGTTATGAATTTCAGCCGGTATGAAATTTCTTATGAACATTAACGCTACCTCCCCTACTATAGTAGACAACTGATAAACGTTCTTATATATCTCAAAATACATACATATTGTATATAGTTGTTCCACTAATAACGAAAATTAAAATCAAAACTATATCAACTCCTATCAGGCAAATAAAAGTGGATCCCAGGCTCCGAGTTTTGGAGACATTTGGGAATCAGTGGTAGAAGGAAGTAAATATCAAAGCTCACCTCTGACAAGAGGTCCGGTCTCGCTGTCCGTATCGTCGCTGTCTTCACACCTTCCCTCCCAGGAGCCGTTGTATCGAGACTCCATAGAATCAGCTGATTTAAATATATAGAAAAAATACTTAAACATTCATGGAAATGCTGTTATTATTTCGAAAAAAGAATACGCAAAGTATTGCATTTACGGACAGAGAAAAAGAAATTCATTGCTCAAGCGTTTTTTGAAATTGGAACATTACAACGCTCCAAAAATGTTGTATAAAACGGTGCGCTGGGGTTATTAGATACTCTTTGATTGAGTTGACATTGACAGCTTGTTGGTGATTGAATGAAGACAATAAATAAACATCGTTGGAACAACTCACACAACGCCTTCTGATTCCAAACTAAGCAGGCTTGTACTATAGTAACCAGATAACTGATAAACATACTTGAATATTTCTAAATACATACATTGTCATACATATTATAGATAAATGACACCCAGACACAGAATAAACCATCGTGCTCGTTACACAAAATCTCATCCTAGGTGGGAATCGAACCCCACCACGCCACAGAGGCCGTCAATGAATTGACATTGACATAGGCGCTCCAGTTTTTAAAACTGCGTGCGAAAGAGACAGGTACCACAGGAGAGAAAGGTAAAGTGATATAAATTGATAATCTAATGCTTAATTTATCGAATACTTCTTTAACAATGCTTTGTGTTTTCCACACACATAATAACTGTTTTGATTTAATACAAAACAGTTTTATTATTTTTTAAAATAAGTGCATTGATCTTGTTTTATCACACATATTATATCACACACACATATTACACAAAAATTTGTTCTTAACCGGGAATTGAATCTAAGAGCTCAGTGCGGCAGTAGTATATACAATATTTTTTGTAGATTGTCCATCTTGCTGCGTATAATCCACTAATCTATACTTGTTTAGCAGTTCACGCCTATATGAGAAGTCCTATATGAGAAGAAGGTCCCATATGAGAAGCGTGAAAAGGCATATGTCTGGGCCGTCAACCTGAGTGTCAGTATCGGGCCCTGCTGGGTGAGATAGTGGCCCTTAATTACGGGGCGTCGTCTCAGTTCTCCATCAGAAGGGCAGCTCTAAAAAATAAATGTCTCTGCTATTCCTTTTGGGATTAAGTTGAGACTATATGTAGGTCGCCACAACCTGCGCTTGTCCATTTCAATACGGCAATGAGCTTACCATCTGATAAGTTAGACACCCCCCCCCCCCCCTTCGGGGATAAAGACGTGATTATTACTAACACATACACATTGTCACCCCTTTATCCCCGAAGGAGTAGGCAGAAGCATACTATACGCCCACATATCACCGTATGCATTTTTGTCACACGTAACAGGTGGTGAGCCCATTGCCGTGTTGAAATATACAGGAAAAGGCTGTGGTGACCTGCTTTTGAAATTTTTCGTGCCGCTCATAAGCCCTTCAACTTGGTTTAACGACTGCCATTTTACTGGCAACCGGGACCAACGGCCTAACGTGCCCGCGGAAGCACGGATTATTATATGAATAAACTAGGCGACCCCCGTAGGCTTCGCCCGTGACATACTTAGAATTCCCGTAGCACCTATTTAATCCCGTCACTTATAAATTCTACAATATTGCATAAAAATTTGCCCGATTTGTCGACATTTATGACTACTGCTTCGCTCTCCAGGGTAGTAGCGTGATGATATATAGCCTATAGCCTTCCTTGATAAATGGGCTATCTAACACAAAAATATTTTTTCAATTCCTACCAGTAGTTCCTGAGATTAGCGCGCAGCACAAAAATTTATTAATATCTTCCCAATTCTGTGCACCAATGAACTGCCTATAGAAGCAAATCCATGTCCATTTTAGGTTGTCTGGAAGAAATCGCGCCTTGCGTTAAGACCGCCGCGCAGATTGTTTAAGTTAATTAGTAGAAAAAAAAAAGATTTTTACTATTGTAAGTATATGGTGTACAATAAAGAATACTGTAGTGTAATAAGTATAAAGAAGATAGTTACCAGAAGGCGGCCTGTCAGTGATGGTCCCCAGCGGGTACAGGTCGGGCCAGGCGGCGCCGGGCGGCGGCGCTAGTCGGTACACGCGCGTCACGGGCACGCTGCTGATGTTGGACGACGTTATCACCGCCATGGTGCACTCCTGCAACATATATATATGTCATTGTTGGCAATTACAACATATAATTGGAATAAATACATTATTATTTGTGACAGTGGCAACACTGACAATCGCATTTTACCGCCTCCGACATACACATTGATCCGGCTCGAGGGACCAATGTGCGGGATTTGTTAGCTTGCTGTAGGTTTGATGATAAAGCTTATAGATAGACAGAAAACGAAACTCGCAGATTTGAATTCTTCACACTGTATTTATAACTGTATGCATGGATCGTGAAGCCTGGCGATCTGTACTCCCCGTCAGGGATACAGCGTGAAGTTAGTTTTAGTGTTGCAAGCGTCCATAGGCTACAGTGACGACCACTTTCCATCAGGTAAGCCGTACGCTTGTCTGCCACATTAGTGGTATAAACAATTACGACTTAAATGACTTACCTCATCAATATCCACGGTACGAGATTGGCCCACAGAGGTGAGCAACTGGACGGAATGTGGCCTCGGGGGGCAAAGCGCCGCTACATATAAGTGGCGCTCCAGCGGAGTCTCGCGGAGCCCTACGAAGTATACCAGTTGTCGTGCGGAGTCTACCTGAGAACAAATGTACAATCAAATCGAAGAACTTTTGGAAAAAGGCCTAGTCTGCAATTTCAATCGTGTCGAAATAGAATTGAAATCGACGCTCAATTGAAAGCCACTAGTACAATTTTAACAGTTTTTTGTAATCTACTATTATTAAATTACGTCTACGGTATGTGGTTCTTCGAAAGGGATCTTAGAAGGCTTTTAAAGGGTTGGCAGCGCGAGTGCTGCACCTCTGGTGTTGCAAACGTCCACAGGCTACGGTGACCACTTCCTATCAGGAGCTCCGTATGCTTGTCTGCCACCTCAGTGGAATAAAAAAAAATCATACTCCAATAGACTTCTATCGGTCGGCCGATAGAATTCTACTAACACATACTGCGCCAATGGCCGCTAATCAGTTGCACTTTTGACAGTCTACTAACATTTTGACATCTAAAAACCGCGATTCTGGTTCTATTCTACGGCTTGTCAATAGTAGACTCGGCCCCCTAGTCTAGAGTACCCTTAACCGGTGAGAGTGTATGAAAACACTCATGAAAGTGGAAATAGCGAAAGTTTTGTGCCCGGATCATATTACATCATATGTATGTATGTATGTATGAGATAGACATATGCCATCGCAGACTCTTCTGTAGACCTATTATAATTATTATATTATATACTTATATTAGATACACAATTCTACCACACATTATTTTGTTATTTCTCAAAAGGTTCAGGCAGCGTTTTCGTTGATTGCTCCCAAACGGTATACTGTTTCCCGCCACTAAATAAATATACAAAAACTTCACAAATCAATACTAATAGTATAAAGCCGAAGAGTTTGTTTGTTACTTTTTTTGGTTGAATGCGCTAATCTCAGGAACTACTGGTCGTATTTGAGAAATTATTTTTGTGTTAGATAGCCCTTTTATCGAGGAAGGCTATAGGCAATATATCATCACGCTACTACTTTGGAGAGTGGAGCAGTAGTCATAAATGTCGACAAATCGGGCAAATTTTTATGCATTGTAGTATTTATAAGCGACGGGATTAAATAGATGCGACGGGAGTTCGAAGTATGCCACGGGCGAAGCCGGGGGGCTTATCTAGTTATATAACAAAGCATTCCTCGAGAACCTCTCAATCCATTGGTGAAAACAGCACAAAAACCGGTGCAGTATTTTTTGAGTTTATCGCGAACAGACAGACAGACGCGGCGGACGTCTTTGTTTTATTATATGTGATATTAGACTCGGCGCCCTGTCCTCAAGACGTAATATAACAAGATCAATGACTTACTTATGCTAAGTTGGTTTGGACACGTCCAACGAAAGAATGAGGAACGATTGACGAAGAAAATCTATTGTGCGAAAGTAGAGCGTAGAAGGAGTCAGGGTAGGCCGAGACTTACATATGAACACCACGTGAGCAGATTGCTCAACAACGGAAAAGTCAAAAGTACTCGGATACCCAGACGTGCGTGTATGAAGCGATTGACGAATGTTCAAGAAGCGAAAGAAGTATGCATGGATCGTGAAGCCTGGCGATCTGTCCTCTCTGACTACCCCGTCAGGGATACAGCGTGATGATAGTTTAGTTAAGTTTTTAATGACTTACCCATATTTTTCTGGGCATCACCTCCCATTCGCCGGCGGTGATGGGTTCTTTGCTTATCACGTTAGGACCAACGGCGTTGCTTTCGTCTTCGGCTATCATTTCTATCACAGCTGGAAGTGATACAAGCGGAATTAATAAAAAATATTTATTCGTGTAGGTCACAAAGTAACACTTATGAACGTCAACATTATTGCTTCTACATTTACATTTACTGCAAGGGCCCCAATTCACGGTCATACGACTCGAAAGCGTACATACATACATACATACATATTGTCACGCCTTTATGCCCGAAGGGGTAGGCAGAGGCATATTAAACGCCCACATTTCACCGTATGCATTTTTGTCCCACGTAACAGGTGGTGAGCCCATTGCCGTGCTGAAATGGACAGGCGCAGGCTGCAGCGACCTGCTGTTGAAATTTTTTAAGCCGCCCATAAGGCCTTCAACTTGGCTTAACGACTGCCGTTTTATTGGCAACCGGGACCAACGGCTTAACGTGCCTTCCGAAGCACGGAACTGGGGTGGGTCTAAAGGGCCGAATAAATTTAATAAAATAAAATGTGTCTATTTTAGATGTTAAATTTGGAATAAATTTTGAACCCGTTGCCTTTTTAGTGAGGTGGTAACAAAAAGGCTAAAAGGTCTTATGTGCTAGACACTAATTAGCACGACCAATTAAAGTCCTGGTAGTCTCGGACTCGGAGAAAAACTCGAAAGCGTAGACGTAAATTTACTGGTGAAATGCCTTTTGTCTCTTATTACACCGTTTATAGATATGAAACAAATGACATTTCACCCGCAAATTTCCGTCTACGCTTTCAAGTCGTATGGTCGAGAATTGGGGCCCTGATAAACTGCGCAAAGCAATAGGTAGAGCCTGAGGAAGAACCTGGCAATAAAACTCATGGCTACTCTAATGTTATTTTTAAACTTTCACGGTATACTCATGTTTTATATACTACTCTACTATATTTGCGTGAAGTATATATATAAAACATAATGGCTACTCTTTTCTAACCGCCAGTAATTACATTCGTTTTATTTACATGATATTTGAACATATATAGTAAAGTTAATATTATATAGTTTATTTCGTAATAAAGGTGTAAAAATTGCTCAATATAAAACTAATAAGCAAATAACACGTAGTAAAGCATGCGATAGCCTCCGTTGCCAAACTAGGTAAAAAAACCTGTTTCAGCTATTAACCATAAAATATGTTGAGAAAACCCTGTCCGATCCGTAAAGACATTTGTAGGTATCGAGATGTGATTTTATTCGTGTAATCATTTTTAGAATAAAGTAAAAAAAATACGCCAAAAATTTTTCCCGATTAAAATTAATTTAAAGTGGTAGCTTACATGGCATAACAGGGAAAGGGATATTCGGAAATGCAAGGTCAAGAGGTCAGCTTACACCTGCCGGCGGTTTCTTTTGATATCACATACACGCGTCACAGCATGCCAACAAAGGTGTTGTCAGTTTTGGAAAATTTGTCATATTTTAAGGAAACTGGACATATTTTGATACTAAAAACACGCATTTAAAACAATTATAACTATTTTATACTTATAAATAATGTTTTTTTTTTGTTTATGTTATTGAAGTGCCTATGTGCCCCTTACAGGTCGGACAGGGTTTTAATAACATATTGTATAATATTAATATAGATTCACGATTTCTATGGTGAACTTGTTATAGTGATGATTGAACTACATGACAGGGGAAGCAGGGATTCACAGTTATGTATATACTCACACCGGCTCCTCTCACTGGCGGTAGGCAGTAACGCACAAGTGACTAGATACAGATGCAGGTGTCCAGTCTCCTCGCTGGCCCAGATGAACGACACCTGGTTCTGGGCAGACCACATGAACTGGAGAATGTCGTGAACGTTGATCCAGGCTTCTGGAGCTGACTCCGAGATCAACACTTGGATTTCTTGGATTGGCTGGAAAGATAAATATATGGATAAGTTTTCAAAGTAATGTAGAAGAAAACTGTCAAATAGTTCATTGTAGAGGGCGCCAAATGTTTGTTACAAAACTACTGTCAATGTTTATACTATTTATTTGGAAATAAACGTTTTTAATTATTTATTAAAAATGGGTCACACTTTGTAGCTTTAAAATTTTGTCTTTTTTTAAATTCCTCCTTAAATTCAACGACTCAACAGGTAGAATACATCTTGTAAAGCTTTATTTAAGCACAAAAAAGAAACTTGGAGCAAAAACAAAACGCAAGACGAAGCAGACTATAGATTTTGCAATTAAACTTAACGTTTTCTGTGTAACAAACACACAGAGCCCTCTACAAAAAAAAGTGTTGCGTTTTCTTTCCCATTGATTGCCTCTGTGGCGCGGTGGGAGTGTATACGACTGCTACGCATACCATTTAGTTAGCTGATAAGTGTTTCCATGACAACTTATAAACACCCTGAAGTTAGCTTAAAGTGATTTAAAGTAGTTTTCATCCTTTTGATGTTTTTTTTTCTCTTTTTAATTTATTATTCCAGTTACAAACAAAGAGCTGTGATGAAATCTTTTTAGGCTAAAGCAGTATAACTTCTAACGCGTGTACATAAGTACACACACATTTTTTTTTCTTTGTCTGTTTCTTGCTTCCGGCAAATCTCTGAAACGGCTGAACCGATTCTAACGGGATTTTCTTGAGCAAGTGCCAGCGACACACAAATGCTTTCGACATTTTGCTTTTGCTTTTAAAGGCCTCTGTGGCGCGGTGGGAGTGCATCCGACTGCTACGCAAGAGGTCATGGATTTGATTCCCACCCAGGATAAAACTTTGTGTAATGAGCACGATGGTTTATTCTGTGTCTGAGTGCTATTGATCTATAATATGTATGTATTTAGAAATATATAAGTATGTTTATCAGCTATCTGGTTAGTATAAAACAAGTTCTGCTTAGTTTGGAATCAGATGGCGTTGTGTGAGTTGTCGCAACAATATTTATTTTATTAGTACGCTAACCTTCACATAAATTTTTCCACAATTTTCAATCCCCGTCTCGAATCATATTTAAGATAAACAAATAAATATTGTATAAATTTTTTTTCAGTGAAACTTCTTTTTCTTTTGTGAGAAATTTTATAGTTGTAAAAAAAACGTCACGTTTTTCGGTTACGCACTATGTTGTTTTGATCACTTCAAAACAACATAGCGCGTAACCTATACATATTTTAATGTATATATTATAACATAACTTTTAATCATAAATGAAACTTCTTATTAAGATCATTTCGTATTAAGAATATTAATATAAATTACAATATTTTAATGTATATGTTATAACATAACTTTTAATCATAAATGAAACTTCTTTATTAACGTGTGAGAGAAATTTTATAGCTGTAAAAAAAATGTCGTAACTAAGTTTCACTTCTTACCTGTGTACTCTGGTACACACACATAATATTTTTTTACATAGCGTTATCATACCCATACTAATGGGATCTAGACAACTGATATACATACTTATATATTTCTAGTGCTCAGCGGATTATAAATAACTTGACCGGGTAAACGCTGTTACCTATACTTCGATCGTAATTTATAAAGCTGAAGAGTTTGTTCGTTTGTTTGGTTGAACGCGCTAATCTCAAAAACTGCTGGTCCAAATTGAATAATTCCTAATTGTGTTGGATAGCCCATTTATCGAGGAAGGCTATGGGCTATATATTATCACGCTACTACTTAGGAGAGTGAAGCAGTAACCTTAAATGTCAACAAATCGGGCAAATTTTCAACTAGGCTTTTTAACACTAATAGAATTTTCCAATTCGAACCAGTTTTTTACTGAGATAAACAATTTAATCAAACCAACTTTTGACTGCCTCGATGGCGTAAGTTGTAGTGTAGGCGACTGCCGCGCTGAGGTCTCGGGTTTGATTCTCGGGTCGGAACTAATAATTGTGTGATCCGCAAATGTTTGTTTCGGAGTTTGGGTGTGTCCTATGTATAAGATGTATCTATACATAGAAAACCCCCAATAGAAAGCCGACAGAAATTACAATTTGCGCTAGAATTGAATTCTATCGGCCGGCCGATAGAATGTTATTAACCCGTGTAGCGCCTGTAAGTAGCTCTTAATTTGCATTTTTGGTAGCGTATATTAATATTTTGATAGTTAAATAAGCTATTCTGTCTCTATTCTGCAGCTTGAGAAGTGTGATTGTGAAATATATAATAGTTTTAATAGACTACCTAGTTATAAACTAATCGCAATAGAATCGCTATAGAATAGACCTAAAACGGCTTTCTATTGGAAAATAGTAGACTCGGTCACCTGATGTTGCAAACGTTCATAGGCTATGGTGAACACTTTCTATCAAGCGGGCCGTATGCTTGTCTGCCACCTCGGTGGTATAAAAATTAGAGGATATGTGCTTCAGACCGCACGGCAGAAATAAAAACTTCATTGGCAATCGCAATCAATTATACGTATGAATTGAATATACTAAATACAGCGACACAACAGCAAAGAGCCTATATCTTACTCGCTCGGGTACACTCGGCGTTCCCGAGTTCACCCGATCGAGACTTTCACCTCAGAGCGTGACGGATGAGCCTAACTTACTACCTAAGGAAAAATCTGTGTGTTAATAGAAGTTTTTACTTCAAAAAAATATTCCACATTAAATTCTCTGACCTGATCGCTTCCTACATGATGCTTATGGTTCCTCCATTGAAGAGTAGTCGGGGCATGGTAGTAGCTGGCAGGGGATGAGAACTGCTCCAACGGTATGAGGGCCAGTTCTAACCTTTGCTGTTTCCGATCCAACAGTTGGACCCATACGCTGGGACAAAAAAAAAAGGTCATTCATTCTAATATATCATCATAAATTCTAAAGCAATTATGCATGCTAACTTTTACATATATGTATTTTATTTTTGCCTAGGTAAAGGTCACGGGTTTATCCTCAGTCAGTCATGCCTTTATCCCCAAAGGGGCAGCAGAGGCCGTTCTCCGTTGGCAATATTTTTTGTAATAATTTTCTGGCTTGGTTACTAAGACCTTTTAGCAAAATTCTTATTCATATGTTTCAAAAAATCTTCCATTTTACTATCTTGAATATCCCCGTCCTCTACATCTTAATCAATTCTAGTCTTAAGTAAAGGTCAGGTCCCACCCCAATTAAATGGTAGTCGTTATACTGAGATTTTCAGTGGATTTTACGCAGCAAGAAAGATAATCGCATTTCACTGCATAAATATCATGGTCTTTCACCATAGCACGTTAACACAACTTTTATGTCCAAGAAACCATTATTTCCGCACATAAATCATAAATGCACCAGTTTTAGAAAATAATTTACAGCAAGCGTCCGCTCTGTCATTTTGCCCGCGTAGAATTCGCCATGGGCATTTAAATAATGTTACATTTTTTTCACAGGCTGACACGCTTGGTTGAAAGAAATATATAGCGTAGTACGAGAGAGCGCGTGAGTGTAAGTGTGTGTGTGTTCGTGTGCGTGCGTGTGTGCGTGTCCGTGCGTGTGTGCGTGCGTGTGTGCGTGTGCGTGCGTGTGCGTGCGTGCGTGGGTGTGCGTGCGTGGGTGTGCGTGCGTGCCTGTGCGTGAGCGTGTGCGCGTGTGCGTGCATGTGCGTGTGTGTGTGTGTGCGCGTGTGTGTGCTAGTGTGCGCGTGTGTGTGCTAGTGTGCGTGTGTGTGTGTGTGCGCGCGCGCGCGAAAGCGCGTGTGCGTGTGTTTGATTCTCTCTCTCTCTCTCTCTCTCTCTCTCTCTCTCTCTGTGTGTGTGTGTGTGTGTGTGTGTGTGTGTGTGCGCGTGCGTGTTTACGTGTGTGCGTGTGTAAAGCGACTTACTATCGTCCATCAGGGGTCCAACCCACCCGGGCCAGGTATTCGAACCAGGGGAACGTGTAGTGGAGGGGCTGCCTCAGCTCGAACCACTGAATGTCTGTCACTTCCATTGTGCCGTTGCTCACTTCTGCAGCTAGAAAAAGGGAGTAATAATGTTTCAAATACTAATAATAATGTTGTAAGAGAAAAAGCAGCATAACTCGCGTTTCATAACGCAGTGCTAGTGTCAACGAAGTAGTCAGAGAACTGCGAGTCAGAGAACTGCAACTTTCACTATGGCTGATCCTCGGATGGGTGACCACTTTGTGGCATTTCCATTTGCGAGCGTTTCCGTGCTTCGGAAGGCACGTTAAGCCGTTGGTCCCGGTTGCCAGTAAAATGGCAGTCGTTAAAGCAGGTTGAAAGCTTGATCGGCCGCTTGAAAAATTTCAACATCAGATCGGCCTACGAGCGCTAGATCTAGGTATTCATCGTTATGTATTCATAGTTCCATACGCATTCATTGATATTCTTTTATTTTTTTTAATAATTATTTAATGGCCTGGTTTCTAAGACCTTTTAGCCAAATCTTATTTTTTATATCATATTTCTTCAATCTTATCTTCTAATTAGTCCTGTCCAGTCGATGTCGTGTCCTCATTGTCCGTCCTGGTCTTTGCCCTCAGTATAATGGTGATTCTTATACTAAGGTTGTCAGTGGACGTTTCGCGGCAAGAGAGAAAATAGCATTTCACTGCATATATATCATTGTCTTTCACTATAGCACGTTAACACAACTTTTATGTCCAAGAAACCACCACTCCCGCACATAAAACAAGATAAATGCACTAGTTTTAGAAAATAATATAAAGCAAGCGTCCGCACTTGTCACTCTTCCCGCCAAATGTCTTCATTGATATTCATCTCTTATAGGTTTTTAGTAAAGTGAAAAAAGACAATTTGATTCGAGACGGTTCATTGGTATCGAGTTGGTGCGTAGCTAGATAGATGGCTCTGGTCTTAAATGTTGAAATATCTTTAATGACGATTAGAATATGGTAAATAATTTCAACTTGTTTCGATACGGTTCGGGTAGTTCACTGGCGAGAACATTACCCTGGTTAGGCAAAGATCACGGTTCAATCCCCGTCTCGAATAAAATAGTCTTTTTTTCACTTTATTAAATCTATCCTCTCTGACTACCCCGTCAGGGATACAGCGTGAAGATAGTTAAGTTAAGTTAAGTTTTTAAGTTTTTTATAAATTTATTTTTTATCTTTATTAAATTTATGCGGTGAGAGTAAATGGGCAAACTGGTATGGGTCGACCTCGACGTACATATACCGATCAAATTGAAGATCTGTTGACAAAAGGCCAGGTCAAGAGTACCCTTAATCGGCGAGCGTGTATGAAAACAATTATGAAAGTTGAAGCGAAAGTTATATGCCAGAATCGTAGCAAGTGGAAAGCCATAGTCTCTGCCTACCCCGATGGGAGACAGGCGTGATGTATGTATGTATGTAAAAATGTATGAGAAATTTTGTCCTCATGTCATCTTTCATCTCTTTTTCTCAAAAAAGTATAAAAGAATATTCAAAAAGAAGAACAGCAGAGATACTTACAATGTTCAGCAGTCTCATGATAATAATCTAAGACTGTGGTCGGTGCAGCCTTCTGTAACCTGAAGGTGACCATTTTTAAATAGGACTTAGCGTTGGGTGTGCCGGCTCGAGGGAACCTGAAATAGAAAATGACATATTTAAACATACTACAGACATTGCTAAGGTACTGGGTTTGAATCCCGGGTAGGATCAGATACTGTATGTTGTGGAGTTTTGTTGTATATTATAGACAAATAACACCCAAACAGAATAAACCATCGTGCTCATCACACAGTTAATCTAGGTGGAAACAGTAAAAGTTATCCTAGGTGGAAATCGAACCCACGACCTTTTGCGTAGCAGTTGGATACACTCCCACCGCGCCTCAGAGGCAATCAATTCTTATAAAAAAACACTTTTGAAGTATCCCCTTTCTAACAACAAAGAATTGAATGAAATCTTAATACTTGTTGAAAAGTTACAACTGAATAATATACACGCGGGTGCAGCTAAAGGAACTGAATATACATTTTGTCTTTTATCCTGTCTCTCAAAGGAACCGCGCAGTTTTATTTAAATAGGTTTAGTAGTCTCGGCTAGATGGTCGATTATAGAATGTCCTCCAAAAACAATTTTCAAAATACCTATGTTTATAAAGTAATACATGTATCTCCATTAGTTTAATGCAAGGGGGATCCTTGTGAAGTTTGGGCTTCATAGGTCCGTTAGCTTCATAGATGTCGTGATCAATAAGTAAATGAGTGATTTTGCCTTTAATATATTTATAGATAGATTTCCACCTCTAACAAGACTATCAGATGATCTCCCTGCCTGGGTTTTCCCGAATGTCTACAGTATAGGGTTCTTCAAAAAGGGTCTTAGAAGGGTTTTAAAAGGTCAGCAGCGCGAGTGTTGCACCTCTGGTGTTGCAAATGTCCATAGGCGACGGTGACCACTTCCTATCAGGTGGGCCGTGTGCTTGTGGTATAAAAAAATTAAATTGTCTAACTTCCTAACCTTGTTAAGGCGCCTGCGTCGTTGCCTCATCAATTAATGAGCAGGTGAGGTCTTTTGGGCCCCGAAGGTCTTAGCGGATCAAAACGCCAAGTGATAACTGTTGCAACCACCAATCGCTAGATGGCGTTAGTAGTTATATCTTACCTGAACTCCTCAACTTCCCCGCTGCTACTCTGCGATGATGGAAAGCTGTAGATCTTCACCTCACTCTCGTCCACCTCTTCGTATACTATCCTGTACACATCATCTGAAATAAATAGAAATCATTTTGAAAAGACATTGCATATCTGTACTATAATATTATAAAGCTGTAGAGATTTTTTTGTTTGGTTGAACACGCTAATCTCAGGACCTACTAGTCGGATTTGAAAAATTCTTTATGTGTTAGATAGTCCATTTATCGAGGAAGGCTATAGGAATGCTATAGGCTATAGGAAGGCTATAGACTATAGGAAGGCTATATCATTACGCTACTTCCCTGGAGAGCGGAGCAGTAGTCATAAATGTCGACAAACTTTAATACTTTCGCGTTTATAATATTAGTAAGATATCGCTTTCATTTATAAAGTTTTTCAATTGTCATTTAAAAATATAGATAACAGTGGTTTCACCCGCGTGTTGAAATTTTCCCGTTCCCATTTCCCAAAGAAACATGTTTCGGTAATAAAAAGCCCTATATTATATATGACTGTACATTTTGGTATATAAATTAAGCGACAAAGCATCGTAAAAGAAGCATGACTCGCGATTGATGATGATGATGATGATTATGATCGCAGTGCTAATGCCAACGTTGCTTTACGGTAGCGAAACCTGGGTGTGTCAGAAGATGTATGAAAGTAAATTAAATGCTGTGGAGATGCGATCACTTCGAAATTGTGCGGCGTAACTTTGGCCGACGGAATACGTAACGAAGTGATACGCAATATGGCAGGTTTGAATGAAAGTGTCAGCATTAAGTGGAAAAAGGGCGTGCTCCGTTAGTTTAGGCACGTCCAACGATGAGTAAGGAACGATTGACGAAGAATACATATTGTGCGAAAGTAGAGGGTAGGAGTCAGGGTAGGCCGAGACTTACATATGAAGACCACGTGAGCAGATTGCTCAACAACGGAAAAGTCAAAATTACTCGGATACCTAGACGTGCGTGTATGAAGCGATTGATAAATCTGCAAGAAGCGAAAGAAGTATGCATGGATCGTGAAGCCTGCGATCTGTCCTTTCTGACTACCGCATCAGGGATACAGGGTGATGATAGTTAGTTAGTTAGTTACATTACTGTAAAATTTCATATAATCAACCCAGTAGTTTTTGCCTGAAAGATGGGCCACACCAAAATCTCCGAAGCCCAAGCGACATCACCACTAGCTGTGCACCTGCTGACTAACGGATGGGACAACCACGCAGGGGCTCTTACGGGGTTGAGAGGTCAGACAGCACTCGCTCCTAATAATTACGAAAATAAAACGTCAAATGATAGCTACTGTTAGCAGCAAAAGTGAAAGACATAACTCACCATTGGTCTGAGGCTGCCACCAGAAGCCTGTATACCTGGAGAACTCTTCCTGGGTGACGTAACAAGGCACACCGGCCTGGCGAGGGTCGTCGGCTAACCTGGAATGTGTAGATATTACTATTGGGCTTTTTGATGACACTATGAATAATTGGGAAGTTCGACCGGAACCTGACCTCTCTGACTATCCCGTCAGAGATACAGTGTGAAGATAGTTAGTTAGTTAAAACTTTTTTACCCTTTAAAACCTATTTAACATTTATCTTCATCCAAAGGTTGCATGTAAGAAATTGCACTTAGCGATAAGGCCGCCCACTGTACATTTTAAAACTTGTATTCCATATACTTCTAAATATTAATAACTAGCTGACCCGCGCAACTCCGTTAGCGCCAACAATTCTTATTTATCTCTCATAAATGAACCGCTCGACCGATTTTGTTGAACTTTACATAAACCATCTACTAAATAGTCCGAACAAAACCTAAACAGTTGGTTTGGATAGGTGATGGTGGTGCCTATTCTTGAGTTATAAAATTTCCAAGAAAAGTGGTATTGATTTAATATAATATTGATGATTGGTGTACAATAAACTATATATCTATTCTATTCTACTAGTTAAGTTAGTTACAAAATCTAGAAAACTGTGAAATATATTTCTGGACAAACACAAGATTAGCAAACTAACCTCTCAGGCTCATGGCCTTTACACGCGTAAGTCAGTCTTGTAGGCCTTCGTAATTGTCCGCCAGCGAGCCAGATGTCCCCGCGAGCCGCATGAGCTACTAGTTCTGGGGTTCTAGGGCACATCGCAGGGGTCAGTGGGGCTCCACCGCCGGTTGTCAATGAGCGGGGAACTAAGGGTGGCACCTGAAAGGAGAGAACACGAAGCTTTTGTACATTCAACATCGCTACCTTGAACCCCATGGTCACGATTAATTAAAAGAAAAAATGACTGCCTCGGTGGCGCAATGGTAGTATATGCGACTGCCGCGACCGAGGTCCCGGGTTCGACTCCCGGATCGGAATAAATATTTGTGTGATTCGAATTACAAATGTTTGTTTCGTGTTTCCTATGTAATAATATGTATGTATTTAGAAATATATAAGTATGTTTATGGAAGCGCTCGTGGCCCCGCGGTCTCGGTGTTCTGTAAACGATCACTGAGGTACGCAACTTTCACTATGGCTGGTCGTCGGATGGGTGACCACTTTGTGGCATATACATTTGCGAGCGTTTCTGTGCTTCGGAAGGCACGTTAAGCCGTTGGTCCCGGTTGCCAGTAAAATGGCAGTCGTTAAGCCTGGTTGAAGGCCTTATGGGCGGCTTGAAAATTTCAACAGCAGGTAGCCACAACCTGCGTCTGTCTATTTCAACACGGCAATGGGCTCACCACCTATTACGTGGGACAGGAATCCACACGGTGAAAAGTGGGCATATAATATGCCTCTGCCACCCCTTCGGGGATAAGGCGTGATGGATATATATGTTTATCAGTCGTCTAGATTCCATAACACAAGCTTATATTAGCTTTCTTTAGGCTAGAGTGTTAAAAAATAATGTTTTAAAATATTTGTTATTATTATTTATTAATTCCCGACCATACGATTTGAAAGCGTAGATAGAAATTTGATAGTTAAAATTCACATATTTCATATTTAAAAACGGCGAAACACTAGACAAAAGACATTTTAACAATAAACTAGCGGAACCTCGCGGCTTTGTCCTTGACACATTTTAAACCACCGTCACATGCTGTCTCGTCGCTTTTACTTTTACAAAAATGTATGAAAAGTTGCCAGATTTGTTGACATTTATTATTACTGCTCCGCTCTCGTAGTAGCGTGATGATATGTAGCCTATTGTGTGTAGTGATGATATATTCCTCGATAAATGGACTATCCAAATCAAAAATATTTTTTCAATTCGAACCAGTAGTTCCTGAGATTATCGCGTTGAAACATACAAACACACAAACATACAAACAAACTCTTCAGCTTTATATATTAGTATAGATGTAATTGATGGATGTACCTCGTCCCTAAGATCTCAGCGTGGCCCGATGTATCCAAGCTATTATGATGCACATATTTTCAAGTCGAGTTTCATGGCTATCCTGATGAATTATGCATAATTGGATCGTCACAAATGTTCAATGAATGAATAGTCTGAAGCGTTCTAAACAATTGTGACTTAGCATAAATCTTTATGTAAGCTAAGTCCCGGTTGGATACAATCAATATAAAAAAGAAAAAATAATCTTTATTTTGCATAGACCATTTTAACGGCGCTTGCAAAATGTCATACACTATTTAAAATATTTAAAGTGAACACCGGTTCGGAACGCGGCCCACCTGAGAAGAACCGGCAAGAAACTTGGGAAGGCCTTTTTTTTGATGGCCTATTTACAATTTAATGATATTTCACTTTGCCAGCAGATCATTTCCAGGCGTCCCTATCCTGCAAATAGTCTTTAACAGTTCTAAGGGCAGCCAACCCTTTATGAAGAAGAATCTGACGTGATCCGAGTGTATAACTAAAATAAAGGAAATTGGACTACGAGTCGTACTTGCCCATGGACGGTTCCGTAGAAATTTATAGGCTCATATCTATACTAATTATAAAGCTGAAGAGTTTGTTTGTTTGGCTGAATGCGCTCATATCAGGAACCGTTCTTTCCCAGTGACACCACCACGTGATACCCCCGGTGGTGTCATGAGAAATCGTCTTATTCCTTGGTATATCGTTGGGACAACTCACACAACGCCACCTGATTCCAAACATTCTGACCTGATTCCAGATAACTGATAAACATACTTATATATTTCTAAATACACACATATTATATAACTAATTGAATCGGGCGTTACATGGCGGAAATCCATCGTAGAACGATAATAAAGGAGGGGAGGAGGATCCCACCACACACCCTCGATTCGTCAATCCTAACGCACAACGGTCGAGGATAACCTCCACCAATTGTAACGGAGGAATGACGAACCGAACTCCTCAAGGAAAAGGATGTAGGAGAGGCAAAAGGAAACCCTACCCTCCAGGTTGTCAAAACTTTTGCAATATTCCGCTTTACAAGGTGGCACTTAGTCGTGTTTCGCCTACACACGAGGCATCCTCAAGACTGCTTGACAGCAAGTGTGCTCAGCGCGTTCCGCTCCGCCTTTTTATCACACTATCTCCCCACTACCCCCACTCGTCACCGAGGCACTACGTGATCTGTGTTGCCTGTTCGAAAATAAATTGAGTAATGGAGAAGTGTGAAAATCGGTCTGTTCGTTCAACAATGTATCCCCTTTATGTTTAATAATTTCTAATTGTTCTAAAACGCACAGTGTTGTTTAATAATTTCTAATTGTTCTAAAAGCGGAACGCGCTGAGCACACTTGCTGTCAAGCAGTCTTGAGGATGCCTCGTGTGTAGGCGAAACACGTGTCGACTAAGTGCCACCTTGTAAAGCGGAATATTGCAAAAGTTTTGACAACCTGGAGGGTAGGGTTTCCTTTTGCCTCTCCTACATCCTTTTTCTTGAGGAGTTCGGTTCGTCATTCCTCCGTTACAATTGGTGGAGGTTATCCTCGACCGTTGTGCGTTAGGATTGACGAATCGAGGGTGTGTGGTGGGATCCTCCTCCCCTCCTTTATTATCGTTACACATATTATAGATTAATAACACCCAGACACAGATTAAACCATCGTGCTCAACACACAAAGTTTCAGCCTGGGTGGGAATCGAACCCGCGCCACAGGGGCAGTCGCAACGTGGTATCATGTGGAATAAGTTAAGATATTCCCGGTGACACCACCATGTTGTATTACGTAACTATAACTACTAAATAAGTTGATAATACGAGTATATTACTAACGTACAAAAGTTTGTCTAAATGTATGGATGGATGTGTGAACTACTAAATGGATTTTAATGGAACTTTACAATAATATAGCTTACACATCAGAACAACACATAGGCTACTTTTTATCCGGACACAAATTCCTGTAGAAAACTGGAACGGGAAATCTTCAAAACGTCAACTAACCATATCTTTATGTCCGCTCCATCTTACCTGCCCAACGCCTTCATCAGCGACAAACAGCGACGAAGCACAAGGGAACATGATCCTGCCTGTTAGAGGGTGTAGCTCGTAGGATGCTATACCCCAAGCTGCGACTCTCTGCCTTTCCCATAGAAGCTGTTCCTCCCGGGACCACTTCCCTGAGGTAACTCCAAGAGCTACGTTGGATTCTATTAGAGGTTTCCAATCTAATCTGCAAAAAATCCAAGATTTTCAGTTTATACCCGGCTAAATCAGAACACGAAAAATAAATTATAATTAATTGATTGATGGCACCATGGACGGATACCCAGACGTGCCATGAAGCGATTACGTATGCATGGATCGCGATGCCTGGCGATCTGTCCTCTCTGAATACCCCGTCAGGGATACAGCGTAAAGATAGTTAGTTAGTTACTATACAGATCTCGCTGCCTGGGTTTTCCCGAACGTCTACAGTATGGGTTTCTTCAAAAGGAGTCTTAGAAGGTTTTCACAGTACTAGCATACGGTGAAACGTGGGCGTATAGTCCGCCTCTGCCCACCCCTTCGGGGATAAAGGCGTGAAAGTATGCCATGTTATGTTACAGTACTCTGCTGTTGCAAACGTCCATAGACTAAGGTGACCACTTTCCATCAGGTGGATCGTATGTTTGTCTGCCACCTCAGTGGTATAATAAAAATAACACTGAGACGGGACTGCGAGCACATCATTTAAATAACATATCACATGTGATTAATATTAAAATAGAATTCATCTAAATAGTTTTCCATTTGCGACGGTAAATTTTTCGTTCGATTCCCGGACCGGAATAAATATTTGTGTGATCCACAAATGTTTGTTTCGGAGTTTAATATTAATACTAATACCTAATCTATACTAATATTATAAAGGGAACGAACAAACAAACTCTTCAAGTTTGTTTGTTCGTTCGGTTGAACGCGCTAATCTCAGGAACTACTGGGCCCCAATTCTCGACCATACGACTTGAAAGCGTAGACGGAAATTTGCGGGTGAAATGTCATTTGTTTCATATCTTTACGTCTACGCTTTCGAGTCGTATGACCGAGAATTGGGGCCCTGGTCGGATTTGAAAAATTCTTTTTGTGTTAGATAGCCCATTTATCGAGGAAGGCTATAGGCTATATCTCATTACGCTACTACACTGGGGAGCAGAGCAGTAGTCATTAATGTCAACAAATCAGGCAAATTTTTCATGCATCATTGTAGAAATTATAAGCGACGGGATTAAAATAGGTGCGACGAGAGTTCATAATATTCTACGGGCGAAGCTGTGAGGGTCGTCTAGTAATAATAATAAGACCTAAATGTAATATATATTTCCTACATTAACATAAATATATATTAAAAAAAAAAAAAAAAAACACAGAGTCCAGTCCAAGACAACCAGGACTTCAATCGGTTGTGCTAATTACGAGTAGTGTCTATCGGATTAAATAGGTGCGACGGAAGTTCGAAGTATATCACGGGCGAAGCCGTGTGAGTAACCTAGTATATTATGCAACCGTGACAACTACTAAGGCAACTGAAAGGTTAGAATGTAGAGTTATTACTACACTAGATGACCCCCACGGTTTCGCCCGTGAATTATTCCGAACTCCAGTCTCACCTTTTTAAACCCGTCGTCTAAAAATTCTACTATAATGCATAAAATCTTGCCCGATTTGTCAACATTTATGATTACTGCTCCACTCCTCAGGGTAGTAGCGGGATGATATATAGCCTATAGCCTTCCTCGATAAATGGGCTATCTAACACAAAAAGAATTTTTCAAATCCGACCAGTAGCTCCTGAGATTAGCGCGTTCAACCAAACAAACAAACGCTTCAGCTTTATAAATTAGTATAGAAGTATAGATTCGTCTCTAATAGGCGCGAGCGAGAGGAAGCTAGCAATATTCCTTGCTCTTTTTTTCGGGCATGCGCACATCGTAAGAAAAACAATAGGCATTGTTTATTTTTTTAAATGTGTTAGTTAACAAATCAAAAGTAAAATCGGCAAATAGGGTTACTGACTGACATATGACTTGGAAATAAAAAAATAAAGAAGGATTACATATTTAGGTAGATTGTAAACAACCTTTAAATGACGTTATATTTGGCATAACGGTAGCTAGGCCTTCGCCTAGAAACGAAAGTAAGCACAAAAAAGTACAATGTCATATAAAGGCCTAGTTGACGCCCGCGGCTCCGCATGCTTGGTGATGTTTTCCCGTTCCTGTTTCCCACAGAAACTTGTTCCCGGGATAAAAAGTAGCCTATGTGTTATTCTGATGTGTAAGCTATTTTATTGTAGTTTCATCAAAATCAATTCAGAAAATTTTGCGTGAAAGAGTAGCAAACATCCAACCATACTTACAAACTTTCGCGTTTATGACATTAGTAGGATTTTGTTATAGCCCAACGATTTTTTGCCACTGATGACGTCATTGTGAAAACTATTTTAAATATTCCGTTAAAAATTTATTTACAATATTTAACAAAAATTACAAATTAGTTTCTTCTTCAAATGTTCAATATTCCCAAAATCTAACATATATATTGTCACGCCTTTATCCCCGAAGGGATAGGCAGAGGCAAGTCATACGACCCGTCGTCGTCACATCCTGCTGTCTGTATGCGTGTATGAAAGGATGACTGAATGTGTGGTCCGCTTAATCGAACGCGCGTAGGTAGTTCTCAAAAGAGGATAAAATAATGGGGGTCGTTCAAAATTACCATTATTATTAATTTTATTTTAGCCGTTGGTTCCGGTTTCCAGTAAAATGGCAGTTGTTAAGCCCATTTGATGCCCTTGAGGGCATTGAAAAATTGCAACGGTAGGTCTTCACAGCCTGCGCCTGTCTATTTCAACACGGCAATGGGCTTACCACCTATTCCGTGGAACAGGAATAAACATGGCGAAAAGTGGGCATATAATATGCCTCTGCTACCCCTTCGGGGATAAGGCGTGATAGATAAATAAATACGCCCCGCGACTACTTGGTTTGGTGCAGTACTTGACCCCATGACCTTAGCCTAACAAAATGGGTCTTATAAATAAATAAAAAAAATATATAATTTAGTAATTATGCATATTTTAAAATAATTCTAATTTTATTGTAGTTTTGAATATATTCATTTACACAACCGCATTTAATGACACTGTATTAGTGTCATCATATTTAAATTAGACGTATTTAGCATATTCTTGTGTTCTGTAAATTAATTCTTTGTACAGTCACCTCAATTAGCTAAAATAATTCATTGCGCAATGGAAACAGACATTGAAGGTCATCGCCCTAGCATTGTTTGTAAAAATTAGACATTTTGAAAAATAAATAAAAACGCTACATTCTTTTTCCAACTCCCTTCCAAAGTATCTTCTGATTAAATTCGTTGCAGGTTCCAAGACAGTCTAACTTCTCCTGGGATTTCACAGAGATCGAACTTAGTGTAACTTTTATGGTTTTGGTCATTGCTGTAGATCCTGGTTTACAGAAGTCAAAGAAATAGGAATGCGGGTGGAAATCCCCAAAAAAAAAAAATTGGTATATAAAAAAAATAAAAAAAATAAGAAAAATAATTAAAATTAAAAACATATTTTTAAAGTAAAACTTCTCTACGTTCCCTGGTCTTGAGGGGTAAGTTCGTGATCATGCATGTCAGAGTGTTACAAAAAGGGTCATCGGACAAGGCGAACTCAAGTTGAGGGGCAGAAATAAGTCAGTGAAGATAGTAGAAGCAAGAGAGATGCTAGCACACATTTTCTTTCTCTGTTTTTCTCAAAGCCAGTGGATCTAAAGAAGTCGTTATCTGGTCTAAAGCATACTGGATGGTTTTTTCACTAAATTTACAATACAACTGTATATACATACATATTGTCATCTGTCTCCAATCGAAGTAGGCAGTGACTATGGCTTTCCACTTTCTGATATCCTGGTATACAACTTTCGCTTTTTGCACTTTCATAAGTATTGTCATACAGTCATGTTCGCCTGTTAAAGTCCTAAGATAGGTCCTAACACAGCTGATGAAATGTAGCAAATTGTGTGCCTATGTCTACACTTTTAAAGAAAATATGTGTGATTGCATTGAAATATGACTAAACACATTGGCTATCTGATTATCACATGATGGATACATAGTAACCTTGAAACAATGACATAACAATAGGTCTTTATTTATTAAGATTAAAAATGCTATCGCAGTCCACAACATTCTTAGGAAAGCCTTCACTGTCGTGGCAATTTGACAGTGGAATGCACTGCCATTAGATATTGTCGTGCAAAGTAACATGCTAGCTTCAAGGACAAGGTTAAAAACCACTTTCTGTTCTCTAACTGAGTTCTACTTGTATTTCTTTTTCTTCTATTTCTTCAAATTTACTGTGTACAACTTAACTAGTACCTCACTATCATACTATCAGATACTGGATGAACCTAGAAGAGTGCAGACAGGCCAGGGAAGCACTCACTCGATAACAAACTCACTAGGCGACTTTGACAACTGACCAACAGACAACTACGCACAGTTACAGCCGCCATCACAGGCCATGGCTCTTTCAATAAACACCTTTTCGTTTTAGGAATCACGGACAGCCCTCTCTGCAATGCCTGCATGAGAGAGGAAGAAACAGCGAAACAGTTTCTAGACTGTCCTGCAACCGCCATATACAGAGCTAAGTACTTCGGAAATCCAGGTACTCTCCGAGAAATCACCAGCAGCGTAAAAGTTTTGCTGGCGTTCTTCGACGAGCTGGGGTGGATCAAGTAATTTACCCACCCTAACGATAAAACCATGCCATAACGTGGATTTGCAGAAACCAGCCCGCCAGACAATACAATCCTCACTATCAAATTAATCTGTAGTTAAATATTATTTAAGCACGCCATCAACTACCTCTGTCTTTCCTGATCATCTCTTTCCATACTAATGTTATCTGGAAGAGATTGCTTTTAGCAATAAGACCGGCCATTGTTCTTTCATTTATAGTTTTCAAACTAAAAATACTGTATGTAATGGTGTGCAGTAAATTGCATGCTGCAATTCCAAATAAATTATATCAGCATCCAAGTAATTCAGAATCAAATAAGCAGCTGGACATTCATTGTTTTGAAATTCATATTTTCCTTAAATTGAAGCACATATTTAACATGATATGACAATTAATTTAAATAATTTTATTGTTAATTTTGGTATTAATTTTATTTAACATAAATAGGATATTATATTTAGCATGAATTGGATTTATCCAGTAAAATAAACGTGGAAGCGTTATTTTTATTTGCACCACTGGTCAAACAAATCCAACTGCATGGTTTGTCCCATTATTCATTAATTTTCCCAGAAACATGGGAGCATGAGGAATCCAACTGTTACCAATGCACCTGCAGACCAACGGACAGGTCAGACAGCAGTCGCTTTATTGGATGGTTTGTGAGGATCTGTGAATTTGCTAGGATTAAGAGAAAAAATAATAATTAAATAAAATCTATTAATCCCCAATTATAGAGTAAATGCAATAGACTGCCAAGATTTTGTTTAAGTATATCCACAAAAATGCAATATTTAAAATGAATGATTTTAGATATAAGAAGTGTATGAACAGGCAACCTTAGATTCATAGATAGATAAAGCTAAACTGGTCAGGTTGCCTTAAAGACGAAAACATAGTGGAATATAATTATGTAGAGGTGACTTTGATTTTTCCACAGATTTAGAAGAGTAAGCAGATCAAACATAATCCTTTGTTTATGGTGTAATACTTCATCCTTTTCACTCTTTATATTCATTGTATAACGCTATCTTCTTTTGTCATGTGTAGCGACATGTAACTCACACATAGACAGCGAACAGCGCGTTGCCTAATTTTCTACATAATGGCAACAAAAGGCGCCATTTTTTAATCAGGTATTTGTTAGTGTTTTGTGCCGAAGCGAAAATATTGTGTATATATATTTAAATAAAGGTTATAAAAGTACAAAAAACATAGTGAAGTGTTGTGTAAAATGTTGTGATCACAAGAAATCACCAGGAATAACTTTTTCTAAATCGATGTTTTAGTTCAACTATGTGTTATTATTCTAAGATTTTTATTCAAAAATGGTGATTCTTCTAGACAAACACTTGAAAAGTTGTTAATATATGGTTCATAGCATCTGTTCCATAAATTGTTTGGTCACTATCGTCATCTATATCTAAGATTTTTGTTAATTTACATACATTTTGTACTGTTACAGCATGTCAAGTACACAAGGACGAATTCAGTTCAGCAAATTGTTTGAAATGACAATATCCAAAGTCAGGCTAAATGTAGTGCCCGATTTAATTAATTATGTTAATATAGTTTTAGGTTTCCTAAGGATACCATTAAACAAGATGTTTGGTTAATAAACATAATAGATAGATATTAAAATGATATGATATAATAGCTGAATGCGACCCTGGATTAAGCTACCTGTTTATATGTGTGAAATAGGCTACGCTATTTTTCTCAAACGTTTGATCTGCTTACTCTTCTATATCTGTGGATTTTTCATGATGTAATTAATTAATATGTTAACTTTTTATTTAAACTCATGCCCTTGATAGGCAAAGGCCACAAGTACAGTTGCAATGTTTGTTTTTTTATAAATAAAAATTTATATGCACATCTCTGTTGCCAGGTAAATTTAATCATGGAACAAATGGTTATGTATTCTGCCTATCAATATGCCCTTAATTGCTTACCCAACAACGACAATCTATTCAAAACAAAGTTGTTTAATAACTACACATTCATAACAAAGAGATAAAATAATCTAATGTCATTCAATAAGAAGTTTTATTTTTATTAATTTGAAAAATTTACACTTGATATACTTTATAACTAAATATAGCCTTAGTCTGCTAAAACTAAACAAAAAAAGAATAAAAAAGAACAATACCTGGAGGTACTTGGATGTTGTGTTTGAGTCACGTCGGTGTACAAAAGTGTTATCTCCCATCCATTCTGTGGGTTCCTCAAGAAATATATTCTCGTCTTCCCATTGCCAAGTTTCCGGAAACTAATAGCTAAAGGTACCATCGTCGATAGGCATGACAATTCCTTTCGTAAATCGTGAACTGCTTGTCTAACTTCGGCCCAAGAATACCGTTTCGAGGGAGGCCGAATATATTCACCGGACGCAGCCCCATCGCCGGCCCCTCTCACCTCCATAATATCAGATTCCATTAAATATTTCCTTACCGAAAGTCAATTCGTATCTCTTCGCAAATTTTTATTCATGATGTAACAAAGAACAATGTCTGTTTGGACCTTGTAACGTAATTCAATGAGTATAATTAATAATTAAATGAAGCTCTCATTATAATATAGGTATCTAATTAACCAAATTCTATTGATTTACTATAATGTTTTACTAAAAATAGGACCAACACACTCGTTTTTTGACATAAAAATGTCTTGCCAAATGGTCACGACCGATTGTCTGAGTGTGGCCAATTGAAAAATAACTAACCTACCTAATTTAAAGTTGCCGCACTATAATTATAAAATCTACCAAAATCTTATTTGCTAATTCTGTATCTTAAGGTGATATCTGACGGTTCACTCGGATGAACCATGACTCGAGTGATTGCTTCATTTTTCTTTTATTCCCATGTTCACATAGCGAAATTAGAATGAAATAGAAATGAACATTCTCTTATCATTTTCAACAATATGCCATCGAATGAAGTTGTGTGTCTTAGAATTGGAGAATCGAAAACTAGCAAACTTCGTCTTACGTAATAAATGAATGGCCCTTGTGGGTCAAGAACTCACCTTCGGCTTTTCCTTTTCCTTTTTATTTTTCTAGTTCGTGGTACCAAAGGTTCCGCTAAAACATTATTTCGCCGTGAATGCTCTACGTTCGTATGTTGACATAACAGAACTTGAGACCAAATGGGCAGGGCAAATTCTAGTGAACGTTCACATTTGTGTTCAGATTCATTTGCAGTCTGTCAAGGGTCCATGTCCAAGATATCATGGATACTTAAAAAAACTTTTTAAGTTATGTCAGTGATTATTTTCAGGTGTCTTCTAGCAATGTAGAAAAAATAGTTCCCCAAGTCAAGCCGTCCACTTACAAGGGGAAAAAATACTAAAAAAATTACTTCAGACCAAAAATATAAAATCAACACATTGGCTTAAAATAAAACGTTCTCTCCGTAAATTTAAGAGAAGATTATTAAATAAAGTAGTTCATTTAGAATAGTACGTCACAGGCGAAGCCGTGAGGCTCAGTTATTTTGGTATAAATACATTCGTTTTGCCTGGTAAAAATAATTATATAAATATGTAATTAACAAAAAAAATAGTATAACAATTTCTTTAAATTTTTCTTTAAAATTTAAAGAAATTAATATTAATTTTTTTTAAAAATTACGATGATGACAATTTGTACTTCGTTTAAGCAAATAATAGTGGAATGGGTACGACAAAGAGTATAATAATATATGGGTAGGATATGACAACATAATTAATTTATTCTACTACTGACTACTGCAGTTCCGGCAACAATTGCCGCCGAACTGTCAAATAGCCAAAACATGTTGTAGTCGTCAGGTCGACTTCTTATTTTCTTTTCACGATTTTCGATCGGTGAAAATGAATTCAGTGACCAAAATGATACGGACTTGTAGTGTATTGATGTATTTAATATTTTTTGTATACGCTGTTGATAGTAATGAGTCTAAACCAAGGATAATGTTGTTAAAAGTTGAGAGCAAAGTATGTGATAGGAACAGTTGTAAATATTTACTAAACATTAAAGGTGAGGAGTGTTTAGGACATAATTCTTGGAGATTAACTCCTGAAGCAGGTGTATACGGAGGCAATTGTGAAATCATCTTCTCCAATTACGAAGTGAAGGAAGTATTGACTTCAAAATGTTGGACAAAGCTTGATATTGTTGTGCCTGTCACGGACGCTAAATTATATTTTTGTTTATTTCTATACGATCTAAAAAATAGTCCGTTTGGTGGAAAGTGGGTGCATCAAGGTGTTGAACACTATCTGAATATAACCAGTAAGAATACCGAAGAAATGTAAGTATTTTAATTTAACATTTTTTTTTTGCAAGATGCTTATTTAGCTCAGCATATGTTGATTGAATTTATTAATTGATAACCATTTTGCGTCTTTTTATTATCGTCAATTTTATAATTAATTACCCGACTGTGATATGGATGAAGTAGGAGACAAAATACGCAGTTAGATCGGTACGCACGGCGATGCCGGCGTCCCTACAAGAAAATATGTGAATCAATATTTCACTTAGAAAACTGTATGGCTTAACGGTGATTGATCAAATATGTAACTAAGTGACCAAATGATAAAGCTGGAGAAGAGGGTGCTCCGTTGGTTTCCACACATCCAGCAAAGGAATGAGGATTGATTGATGAAGAATATACCTGACTACCCTGTTAGGGATTCAGCATGATCTATATAATATCTAAACTTTGATTTAATATTTCTTTTAATTTATCAATGATTAATTCACTCGCATCTCAGATGAATCTGAGTTCTTAGATTCTTGGACTTCATTTGGATTTCATTTTTTTGCATTATAAAACTATACTTTTGCATTTTTTAAATTAATACAAAATTTTGGAACATCCTCCCACAAAGCTTGCCTAAATTATGCTAGTGTTACTAGGTACTATACGCTCAAAGGAATGAATTAAATAAAATTATGTGTGGGAAATGGGTATGCGAAAAAGAATAATCCACACAAACATTTCCTCACCAATAGAGCAGTTTCTGATTGGAACAAGCTACCAGAAGATATTGTGACAGCTACCAGTGTGAATATGTTTAAAAACAGACTTGACAGGCATATCAAATATATAGAGCAGGCTATATCAGTGCTGCGACTGTCTGCCTGAATTATATATAATAATAACCCTCGATTACAGTTGTTATCTTTTATAGGATTAATGCAACCCTATGAGGTTATAGTAGATTTGGTTTTTGAGTCATCCACTTTCTTAAATGTATCAGATAGTTATTGAAAAGCTCACATCTGCAGGGCAGCTTGTGGCGAGCTGAATGTGTAGCCACGCACACATCGGTACCGATTCCTCAGAGTTTTGTTGCTCTTCTGCACCAGTAAGCAGTTAATGGTGTAACAGGAGAGCAATGCGCTACTCCCAGGTGTGCAACAAATCTCAACTCTGGCTTGTCTTAATTGGCTGGTCAGAGGGAGGGAGCCATAGGCGTCTCATAGGGTTGCGTTAATCCTATAAAAGATAATGACTGTCCTTGAGGGGTACTTTTATTATTATTATTACCAATCACGGCTTATACCCGAAAGGATTGGCCGAGGCATATTATACGCCCACTTTTCACCGTGTGTAGTCCTGTCGCACGTGTTGAGCCCAATGCCGTGTTATGTTACAGATATTTGTATGATCAGCAAATGTTTGTTTCCGAGATTAGATGTTTGCTATGCATATATGATGCATGTATTTAGCAATATATGAGTTTATTTATCAGTTGTGTAGCACAAGCTTATATGTATAAGCTTAATTTGGGCTAGAGTCGCTGTTTAAAAACCCCCGACAAGTATTAATCGGACTCCAACCGAGGGTTCTGCCAACATCATCATCATCATCCGAGCGTCTGTCCCAGTTGCGTCTCGCGACGCCCGGGGTCCGCTTTCCTACATTTTCTTCTCCACTTCGCACGGTCTTCGGCATCCCCTGTAGTGAGACCATTGGCACGCATGTCATCCCTTACGACGTCAAGCCAGCACTTCTTGGGTCTTCCCCTCTTACCGGGACCCGGCGGGGCTGACATGGCCAGACATTTGTTACCTACGTAGCCCGGCGGTTGCCGCAAGACGTGACCATACCAACGAAGGCGACGCTCTTGCAACTTGTCTGCAATGTCACGGACGTGAAGGCTGCCGCGGATGCGAGAGTTTCTCACGCGGTCCATCCGCGTGACCCCACACATCCACCGCAGCATCTTCATTTCCGTGACACGCAGCTCCTGCTTGTGTCGCTCCAATATCGGCCACGTCTCACTGCCATGTAAAAGGACAGGTCTAATAATGGTTTTGTAGACCTGTCCCTTCAACCGGATCGGCATTTTAGGGTCACAAATGACACCGGTCATCTCCCGCCATTTGGCCCACGCGGCAGCAATGCGTGACTTGACATCGCAATCGATGTCACTGGACGTGTGAAAAACAGATCCCAGGTATTTAACCTGGTCCGTGCGCTCGACCAAATCACCGCCTATGCGGACGGATGTGGGATCTGTCGAGTTTATTGCCAAGTACTCGGTCTTCGCCACATTTAGTTTCAGACCGCCGTTCTCAAGCGTCTCCTTCCACGCCTTTACACGTCGCACCAATCTGCCCCTGTCCGCGTCTGCCAGCGCAATATCGTCAGCATACATGAGCAACCATGGAGGCTGCTCATGTGGGTTTCTGATGCTGTCCGACAATTCGTCTAATATTACACTGAACAGTAGCGGACTAAGGACCGAACCCTGGTGTACCCCGACGGTGATGGGGAAGGGTTTCGTGTCGCCAACAGCAGTCCGAACCATTGAATCGGAGTCACAGTACATGTCCCGGATAGTGTCAATATAGACCTCTGGAACCCCTTTGGACCGCAGTGCCCACCAGATCATCGCACGAGGAACACAGTCGAAGGCCTTCTGCATGTCTAGAAACAAACAGTGCAGAGGCGTGTTCTTCGACCTGTATTTCTCTGCGACAACCCTCAGGGCAAAAACAGGGTCCGTGGTCCCATGACCAGGGCGAAACCCATATTGACACTCCGAGAGAGTACACTCCTGCCGGATCCGAGAGTCTATAATCCTCTCGAAGATCTTCATGGTGTGGGACATCAACTTAATACCGCGGTAGCTCCCGCACTCCTGCACTGACCCCTTACCTTTGAAGACTGGAGTAATTATACTCAGTCTCCATTGGTTTGGAATCTGCCCGCTGAGGAGTATGCGGTTAAAAAGGTTTACTAAGATGCCCACACCGCGAGGACCCATCGCCTTCCAGGCTTCGATGGGGACTCCATCGGGTCCGACAGCTTTCCGATTCATCATGCGGCGAAGCGCAGTCAGGACTTCTCCAGGCGTTACCGGTGGCACTAGTCCCTGATTCGGAGGGAGGTCCGGAGGCTGCACCTCTTTGTGCTGTTTATTAAGCAGCTCGTGGAAGTACGAGCGCCATCTCTCCTTTACCGCGAGATCTTCGCTTAACAGGTTGCCCTCAGGGTCTTTTACACAGCGACACTTGAATATATCCTGTGCCGCATTGACCCTGGAGCGCGCCAGCTTATAGATGAGCTTCTGCCCCTCAGACGATTAGGGTTCTGCCAACAAAAGGGTCATAACTTTTTTTTACGCTAACATAGAAGTTAGATTTTTCAGAGTTTCAAGTTTCCGGTGATCAGGTTATATAGTTAAAATTTCAACTCTATACATTCACGCGTTCCCGAGATAAAGGGTGTTGACAGACATGTGGACGAACGACAAAGTGATCTTATAAGGGTTCTGTTTTTCTGTTCTCCTTTAGAAAGTGATAATAATTTAAGTGATTAGAATAATAAAATATATATATATATAATATAGAATAATAAATGCCCACAAATCCGACAAATTATCGTACATTATTGAAAAAGTATTAAACGACTGGATTAAATAAGTGGGACGGAGATTCGGAGTACGTCAGCTAGTTTTTAATAAAAAAAAATACAATGACGACATCAGTGGCATGAAAACGTTGAGCCTTAGCCATAAATATCTCGAAAAAAAAACATGAGTATGTGTTTATTCTATGCTTTATTTCTGTTCCTAGACAAAGGAGTTACTGACGTAAAGCCAATGATGATGTCATTTCAAAATTAAATGATGGTTCTCACATTTTGCCTCAAACATTAATAATATCCTTTAATAATTTCCATTTCCAAGTCATAAATTGTGAACAGTACCAGAAATGGTTTTAGTTGTGTATCGTTCTTTTTCAAAGTGAACATTGCGTCTTTGAAATCCTAAATCTAAACGAAAAATATTATATTTAAACCCGGTCTTCTTTGACTTTCGGTGTCTCTTTCGTCAATTTTCACGAAATTTGCCTCTGATTACTTGAAATGAAACTGCGATTAGAAAGAAAACTGCAAACGGGTGTTGCCGTGGACACACCCATCACTTAGCGAAAGCTACCGTTGACTCTGTCCAAGGATTTTATTACCGTATTTGACGGTTAATATACCATGTGCTTTCTAGACAATCAGAGGGGCTACCACCATCTCTTAGCAATATTACGAGTATTTCTACATAAAGTGCGAATTAAAGCGCTCGTGGCCCCGTTGACTCAGTGTTATGTAAACGATCACTGCGTTAAGCAACTTTGCTATGGCTCGTCACGGATGGATGACCACTTTGTGGCATTTACATTTTCGTGCGTTTCCGTGCTTCGGAAGGCACGCTAAGCCGTTGGTACCGGGTACCAGTAACATGGCAGTCGTTAAGCCAAGTTGAAGGAAGTATGGGCGGCTTGAAACATTTTATAAGCAGGTGACCACTACCTTCGTCTCTCTATTTCAACAAACAAATATTCCCGCATGGCATTTCTACTGTTTTTACTCTTTCTATGCTAAAGACCATCCAGCAAAAAAAAACGGATAATAGAAAAATTAGAAATAAAAATGCCGCATTATTAGTGGGCCCTGGGTCGAGAGAGGCAATCGCGAATTAGGACTAACTAGCTGATCTCTAAACTTTTTGAAAATGCATTATATGTTACAGACGAAGAACGTAGATTTCTAATGGTGAAAGATTTTTTTAAATCGGCCCAGTAGTTTCTGAGCCTATTTATTACAAACAAACTTACAAATCTTTCCTCTTTATAATATTAGTATAGAAATAAGATTGACGCCGTTTTTAGTAAGAATTTCCGCCAGAACTGAGCGGTTCAATAGATCGTTTTCTGTCGGACAATAGAAATTTGGAATGCTTTGCCTAGCGCACGTGTTTCCCCCTTCTTATAATCCAGGGTTCTTCAAGCGGAGCGTGAAGAGGCATACCAAGGGGCATACATTGTGATTGTGACAGTGGCTTTCCATCAGGCGGGCTACGTCAAATAGGCGAGCGAAAAATAAATAAAATATAAAAGAAAAATATTAAATGCGAATACAATCGGATCGCGTGAGCCGTTACGTTTTACTAATCACTAAATAGCTTTCTACTTTCTCACTGTTATCTGCAGTTTTCATTGTGATACTTCTTCGAGCAGACGGGTGTACTACTATCTCCGGGGCCCAAGCGACATCACCCGTTGTCGGTGCACCTGCTGACTACTAGCGGCACGCAATGATGACCGATTTGACATATTACAATAGTGATGATATTCTACTTGTTTTATATAAGTACTCTGTTTTCTACCGTAGTATAAATACCCTCTAATGTGGTCGACTATTCACATATTTCTACAAATAAAATGTATTTAAAATTAATACGAAACTTCATGAATGGTCAAACGTCAAAACGGCCATCATAGCGTGCCGCTAGTATAATGGCCGGTTTCAATATTCTATCTTCAGTGATTTTTTTTTAATAATTATTTAATGGCCTGGTTTCTAAGACCTTTTAGCCAAATCTTATTTTTTATATCATATTCCTTCAATCTTATCTTCTAATTAGTCCTGTCCAGTCGATGTCGTGTCCTCAGGCTACGTCCTGGTCCTTGCCCTCAGTATAATGGTGATTCTTATACTAAGGTTGTCAGTGGACGTTTCGCGGCAAGAGAGAAAACATTTTACTGCATAAATATCATTGTCTTTCACTATAGCACGTTAACACAACTTTTATGTCCAAGAAACCACCACTCCCGCACATAAAACAAGATAAATGCACTAGTTTTAGAAAATAATATAAAGCAAGCGTCCGCACTTGTCACTCTTCCCGCCAAATGTCTAACTTTTGTGACAGATAGTTTAATGTCGTAGGTAAATATTTCTATCTATCTATGGATATTGGAACCGAAATTTTTGTCGATAGGTACCGATGGTAACTATATTGAATTTTTGACAGTATTTTAGACAATAGTAAAAGATAGATTGGTTAAAGCACTCGTAGTCCCGCGCACTCAGTGTTCTGTAAACGATCACTGCGTTAAGCAACTTTCTCTATGGTTGGTCATGGATGGGTGACCACTTTGTGGCATTTACATTTACGAGAAGGCACGTTACGCCGTTAGTCCCGGTTGCCAGTAACATGGCAGTCGTTAAGTCAAGTTGAAGGCAAAACAGCAGGTCACCACAGCCTGCGCCTGTCCATTTCAACACCGGTCTCCAGCCAGCTATCTACCAAGTTTTATTGCAAACGGTTCAATCGTTAAAAAGTAACCAACATCCATCCATCCATTAAAAACTTTCTCATTTATTAATATTAGTATAGATGTGAATGTAAGTTTGTTTGTTACGCTTTCACGCGAAAACTTCTTAACCGATCATCATGAAATTTTGTACATTTATTCAACACTAGCTGTCCCGTGACATACTTTGAACCCCGTGGCACCCATGAACATTTTCCAAATTCGTTAATTACTTCTCTGCTCTCCAGTAACTACCTACGCCCGCACGGCATAGTCGTAAATGGTTACACGAAATAATTTTTCTTAGCGCGTTTTTTTTTTTCATTTTGCGATATCTCCTAAGATATTCATTTAATTTGCAAGGTGTAAAGGGCGAAAATAAATTCATAAAATGCTGAAGCCAACTAATCTATTAAGAATGATAAGGATTAATAATGTATTTGTGTGAATAGCCTTCAAATTACCGCTTTATTATTGCTGTTTATTAAAGTATTAAAAGGAATATAGTATGTTATCCTTAAGAGATAGACATATACCGTCGCGGACGTTTTTGTAGACCTATATTATATACACAATTCCACAATACATTATATTGTTATATCTTAAAGGGTTTAGGCAGCGTTTTCGTTAAAAGCTCCCAGACGGCTCATTTTTTCCGACGCCCCCAACATATATCGTTATAATTAAGTTAATGCATACAAAAACTAACAAATTATACATAAAAACCTTCCCTATGAATCACTCTAACTATTCAAAAAAACTGCATCGAAATTCGTTACGTAGTTTAAAAGATCTAAGCATACATAGGGACAGATAGCGAAAAACGACTTTGTTTTATAATATGTAGTGATGATACATACATACATACATATTGTCACGCCTTTATCCCGAAGGGGTAGGCAGAGGCATATTAAACGCCCACATTTCTACGTATGCATTTTTGTTCCACGTAACAGGTGATGAGCCTATTGCCGTGTTGAAATGGACAGGCACAGGCTGCGGTGACCCGCAACAAAATAAGATACTTTTTGAATTTTTTTTACGTAAGATAATTGTCCGTTTTTCTTATGTGGCGCTAACAAACCTGCACGGGTCAGCTAGTACTTAAATATTTCTAAATACATACACAATATACATAGGAACCGCCCAAACTCCGAAACAAACATTTGTGGATCACACAAATATTTATTCCGACCCGGAATCGAAAACTATGCTTCGGAAGGCACGTTAAGCCTTTGGTCCCGGTTGCTATTAACTTGGCAGTCGTTAAGCACAGTTGTAGCCCTTATGGGCGGCTTGAAAAATATCAACATTAGGTCGCCAGAACCCGCGCCTGTCCATTTCAACACGGTAATGGGCTCACCACCTGTTACTAAGACAAAAATGCATACGGTGAAATGTGGGCGCATAGAATGCCTCTGCCTACCCCTGCGGGGATAAAGGCGTGACAATATGTATGGATGTATTTACTTTTCTTTTAGTAAAGCGACAAAGCATCGTAAAAGAAGCCCAACTAACGATTCATAACGCAGTGCTATTGCCATCTTTCCTTTTCGGCAGCGAAACCTGGGTATGTCAGAAGATGCATGAAAGTAAGTTGAATGCTGTAGAGATGCGATCACTTCGAAAATTGTGCGGCCTAACCTTGACCGATCGAATACGTAACGAAGTGATACGCAATATGGCAGGTTTGACTGAAATTGTTAGCTTTCAGCTGGAAAAGGGCGTGATCCGTTAGTTTGGACACGTCCGACAAATAAGTGAGGAACGATTTATGAACAATATATATTGTGCGAAAGTAGAGGGTAGAAGGAGTCAGGTTAGGCCGAGACTTACATTTGAAGACCACGTGAGCAGATTAATCAAAAACGGAAAAGTCAAAAGTACTCGGATACCCAGACGTGTATGTATGAAGCGATTAATGAATCTGCAGGAAGCGAAAGAAGTACGCATGGATCGCGAAGCCTGGCGGTCATCCTCTCTGACTACCCCGTCAGGGATACAGCGTGAAGATAGTTTATATTAGTTTTAACTTCAACGATTCGCGGAAATATTTTTGCTAAAGTAACGCGTAAACATTGTCGTGGATCTATATAAGGGTGAGTGAACTTCAACCACCCCACCCTCCTCCTACCCGTGACCTTATAATGGAAGGCGTTATACAATTTGGCATGGTATGAAGACTGTGCGTCTCTCGTCTATGCGTAAAAGTATTGATAAAATTGCGTTGTTTTTGCTACTTGTAACTCATTATGGGCGGTTGCCATACTTGCTTTTCGACCATTATTGTACACTAGCTGATGCCCGTAACTTCGCCTGCATGATGTAGTTTTCCTATTCGAGATTTTGCTTTACGGTAGTGAAACCTGGGTATGTCAGCAGATGCATGAAAGTAAATTGAATGCTGTGGAGATGCGATCACTTCGAAAATTGTGCGGCGTTACCGTGGCCGACCGAATACGTAACGAAGTGATATGCAATATGGCAGGTTTGAATGAAAGTTTCAGCGTTAAGCTGGAAAAGGGCGTGCTCCGTTGGTTTGGACACGTCCAACGAATGAGTGAGGAACGATTGACGAAGAATATATATTGTTCAAAAGTAGAGGGTAGAAGGAGTCAGGGTAGGCCGAGACTTACATATGAAGACCACGTGAGCAGATTGCTCAAAAACGGAAAGGTCAAAAGTACTCGGATACCCAGACGTGCGTGTATGAAGCGATTGATGAATCTCGAAGAAGCGAAAGAAGTATGTATGGATCGCGAAGCCTGGCGATCTGTCCTCTCTGACTACCCCGTCAGGGATACAGTGTGAAGATAGTTAGTTAGTATTTTGTACGGAACCCAAAACTTTTTGAAAATCTAAAATAGCTTATGTTACTCACGAAGAATGTAGCTTTCAAATAGTAAAAGATTTTTTTTAATCGGGCCAGTAGTTTTTGAGCCTATTCATTACAAACAAACTAATCTTTCCTCTTTAAAATCTTAATCTTAATAATATTATAAATGCGAATGTTTGTATGGATGTTTGTTACTCTTTCACGTAAAAACTACTGAATAGATTTTAATGAAACTGTACAATAATATAGCTTATATATCAGAATAACACATAGGCTACTTTTTATTTTGGGAACTAGTTCCTGTGGGAAACGGGAACGGGAAAACTTCTATACGCGGGCGAAACCGCAGGCGTCAACTAGTATTACATACATACATATTGTCTCGCCTTTATCCCCGAAGGGGTAGGCAGAGGCATACTATACGCCCACATTTCACCGTATGCATGCTTGTCCCACATAACAGGTGGAATAATATTATAATAGAAGTATTGACTAGCTGGAGTTCGCCCGTGACATTATTTGAAATCTGTGGCATCTTTATCTGGTCGTATAATAGTTTTACAATAATGTTTGATGTTCTCCTTGCCCAGTAAAAATTGGCCCAACCATTTCCGGATTAACGGTTTAACGGAACCATAGATTAACCGGAACTAACTTACAGAAAGACGGAAAATAAAAATTGTTTTGTTTATGTAAGTATATCATCATATCATGTGCATTTCGCAATAGACAGGGTTCACCCTTTGCGTCCGGAACGCTCGCATACGGTTAGGTCCGATATGGGCAAAATTTCGCATGCGCTTAAATTGTGGAATGAACTCCCTGCCTGGGTTTTACCGAAATTCTACAGTATGGTGTTCTTCAAAAGGGGTCTTAGAAGGTTTTTAAAGGATCGGCGGCGCGGGTGCTGCACCTCTGGTGTTGCAAACGTCCATAGGCTACGGTGACCACTTTTCATCAGGCCGTATGATTGTCTACGACGTCAACACCTCTTTTACTGACAGTGGTAATTTTTTTTCAATAAAGCAATAATGCGCGATTTTTTTTTACACAGCGCCGTCTAGCTCAAATTAAGCTAATATTAGCTTGTGTTATGGGATCTAGATAACTGATATACATACTTATATATTTCTAAATACATACATATTATACATCGGTAACACCATAACCCCAAAAAAAAAAATTCGTGGATCACAACAAATAATTTTTCTGACCCGGGACCTCAGGCGCGGCAGTCGCATACACTACCAGTGCAATACCGAGGCAGTCATCACTTTGGAATTATAAACGGACACTTCAATTTATCGGTGTAGATAAGGCTTATAGTCTAGTTTACTTGATCACAAATAATCCTACTAATATTATAAACGCGAAAGCTTGTAAGAATGGATGTTTGTTACTCTTTCACACAAAATCTACTGAATGGATTTTGATGAAACTTTACAATAATATAGCTTACTAGTTGACGCCCGCGACTTCGTCCGCTTATTGAAGTTTCCCGTTTCCCACAGGAACTTGTTCCCGAGATAAAGAGTAGCCCATGTGTTATTCTGATGTATAAGCTATATATAATATATTACTGTAAAGTTTCATTACAATCCATTCAATAGTTTTTACGTGAAAGAGCAACAAATATCCATACAAACTTTCACGTTTATAATATTGTATTAGGATACATCAGAATAATACATAGACTACTTTTAATCCCGGGAATAAGTTCCTGGAGGAAACGGGAGCGGGACAACTTCACCACGCCTGCGGAGCCGCGGGCGTTAACTAGTACAATATAATTCTTATTACTTGATGGATAGCAATTTACTTCCCACGCCGGTTGTGTATTACTTTTAGCATACTCATCCTAATTATCTGCATCATTACTTACTCAGTGCTACTTCTCAGATACCTACAATACAATTACACCCATCAATAGATCCACTATTAGCAGAACGGATACTGTCTTGGCTAGTCCAGAAATCATTTTTCATTTCCAACCATTTCCGTGCTTCGAAAGACATAATAATTAAATAATAGTAATAATGAACATATATATAAACAGTGTTTTACGCTCGTGGCCTCGCTGTCTCAGTGTTCTGTAAACGATCACTGAGTTACGCAACTTTTACTATGGCTGGTCCTCGGATGGGTGACCACTTTGTGGCATTTACATTTGCGAGCGTTTCCGTGCTTCGGAAGGCACGTTAAGCCGTTGGTCCCGGTTGCCAGTAAAATGGCAGTCGTTAAGCCTGGTTGAAGGCCTTATGGGCGGCTTGAAAATTTCAACAGCAGGTAGCCACAACCTGCGTCTGTCTATTTCAACACGGCAATGGGCTCACCACCTATTACGTGGGACAGGAATCCACACGGTGAAAAGTGGGCATATAATATATGCCTCTGCCACCCCTTCGGGGATAAGGCGTGATGGATATTTATTTATTTTATTTATAATAATAATAATGAACATATATATATACAGTGTGTTCAGAAAACCCTGTCCGACCCCAAAGGGGCACATAGGCATATTATTTATAAGTATGAATTAGTTATCATTTTTTAAAATGCTTGTTCTTAGAATCAGAATTAGTCCAATTTCCTTAAAATATAGCAAATTTTTTAAAACTGACAACACCTTTGTTTGCATGTGGCGACGAGTGTATGTGATATCAAAAGAAACCGCCGGCAGGTGCCTTTTGACCTTGTATTTCCGAATAGCTCTTGTCCTGTGTTGCCATGTAAGCTACCACATTATATAAATTTTTAGTTTATTATATTCGGGGTAAATTTTTGGGGTTAAATTTTTTGGGTAATTTCTAAAAAGGATTACACGAATAAAATCACATCTCGATACCTACCAATACCTTCACGGATCGGACAGGGTTTTCTAAACACAGTGTAAATATTATATATGTGTATTTATTTAATAAAGGGAATACATACATACAAATTGTCACGCCTTTATCCCCGAAGGGGTAGGCAGAGGCATAATTAACGCCCACATTTTAAAGGGAATAATAATAATAAATATCGTTCGGACAAGTCTCACAACGCCATCTGATTCCAAACTAAGCAGAGCTTATACTATGGTAACCAGATAACTGATAAACGTACTTATATATTTCTAAATACATACATATTATGGATAAATAACACCCAGACTCGGATCTCCCTCAGTCTCGGATGCTCTATGCTTTCCATCAGGCGATTTCACGTCATACATAAAAAAAATACATGTTAAGTCAAGTTGAAGATCCTATGGCTTGAAAACGCTTAGACGCTTCGGACATGTGGAGAGAATGAATGGATAAAATTAGATTGACGAAACAAATTTATCAGGCGTAGAAAATAGGAAAACTGATAATCGTCAACCTCGACGTACGTATTTTTAAAATTAAGTCTAATCCCACGCCGTATTCCCATTACTGTGACTCCTGTAAACCAGGATCTATAGCAATGACCTAGATCAGAAAAGTTACACCGAGCTCGATCTCGGTGTAGTCCCAGAAAAACTTGGAATGTCTTGGAACCCGCAACGAAATTAATCAGAAAATAAAAAATAAAAATAAATATCCATCACGCCTTATCCCCGCAGGGGTGGCAGAGGCATACTATATGCCCACTTTTCACCGTGTGGATTCCTGTCCCACGTAATAGGTGGTGAGCCCATTGCCGTGTTGAAATAGACAGACGCAGGTTGTGGCTACCTGCTGTTGAAATTTTCAAGCCGCCCATAAGGCCTTCAACCAGGCTTAACGACTGCCATTTTACTGGCAACTGGGACCAACGGCTTAACGTGCCTTCCGAAGCACGGAAACGCTCGCAAATGTAAATGCCACAAAGTGGTCACCCCATCCGAGGATCAGAAGATCATTTGAGAAAATTGGAAAAAGAACGTAACTTCCCTCATTTGCAAAGCGGGAGACCTGGAGTCCGAGTCTACTATTGAGAAGCCGTAGAATAGAACCAGAATCGCTGTTCTGTCTATAGACTATCAAAAATGCAACTGACTAGCGGCCACTTGCGCGGTACGTGTTAGTAAAACTCATCGGCCGACCGATAAAAGTCGATTGGAGTACGATTATAATAGTAGACTATGAAAAATATTCAAAATTGTACCTGTGGCTTTCTATTGAGCGACGATTACGATTCTTTTCTGACGCAATTGAAATAGTATATTTGGCCCCCGAAAAGCACACAAGCACCTCTGCGTACGTATGTCAAAAGTACCTTTAACCGACGAACGTGTATGAAAACAATTATGAGAGTAGAAGATCGCTTCTTCTACTCTCCGTAGTTGTATGCCAGGATCGTACCAAGTGAAAATCCATAAATCTCTGCCTACCCCGATGGGAGACAGGTGTTATATATGTATGGAATAATAGGTTCACCACGTCACACCCTATTACGTTATACACAATACAACTGGTGAAATGTGTGTAAAACATTTCTGCATTATATATCTACTAGTTGACCCCTGCGGTTTCGCCCGTGAAATACTTCGAAACTCCGTCCCCGTCGACGGGATTATATCAGTGCGACGCGACGCCGTCGTTTATTACTTTTACAAGAAATGTTAACAAACCAGGGCAAATATATATAATTTATAAAAATTTGCCCGATTTGTTAACATTTATGATAAATGCTCCGCTCTCTAGGGTAATAGCGTGATGATATATAGCCAATAGCCTTCCCCGAAAAACGGGCTATCCAACACAGAAAGATTTTTGCAATTCTGACCTTTTCTTGAGATGGCACCATTTTTTTCAATCACGCCTTATCACAATTTTAAAATTGTCTTGATCTTTCGAACGTGATTCCAGTGGTATATTAGCCTATATTTATTACTACGACTTTTTGGGCTTGCTCCGTTTTGCAAGATCCGGTAGAGGAGCCATATCCTGACAATTGTTATGCCTGCCCCCTTTTCAGACCACCCGATTTGTCCAAATAGTTGGACAGTTTTTTTTTTCCTTTTGAAAAAAATAGGTGCTTTGTCCTAATTGGTAAAGCGACAAAGCATCGTAAAAGAAGCACGACTCGCGATTCATAATGCAGTGCTAGTGCTAACGTTGCTTTGCGGTAGCGAAACCTGGGTATGTCAGCAGATGCATGAAAGTAAATTGAATGCTGTGGAGATGCGATCACTTCGAAAATTGTGCGGCGTATAACGTATAACGGCCAACCGTAAAACGTAACGAAGTGATACGCATTATGGCAGGTTTGAATAAAATTGTAACCGTTAAGCGGGAAAAGGGCGTGCTCCGTTAGTTTGTGCACGTCCAACGAATGAGTTAGGACCGATTTACGAAGAATAAATATTGTGCGAAAGTAGAGGGTAATAGAAGAAGTCAGGGTAGGCCTAGACTTACATATGAAGACCACATGAGCAGATAGCTCAAAAAACGGAAAAGTCAAAAGTACTCGGATACCCAGACGTGCATGTATGAAGCGATTGATAAATCTGCAAGAAGCGAAAGAAGTATGCATGGATCGCGAAGGCGATCTGTCCTCTCTGACTACCCCGTCAGGGATACAGCGTGAAGATAGTTAGTTAGTTAGTTAGTTAGTTTTAGTTATTTTTATCAGTATTCGGCTGTAATGCTGTGAAGATTTTGGAGGAAGCCTAGTAACTACACTCGTGCAAAGTCACGACAAGTAGCTAGTTTTATTACGTAGGAATATATTTAAATTGTTTGTGTCGTAATATATTTATAGCATTACGAATATTGCCCGCCAAGGTTCCCGTAAATTTTTACGGGCCTCTTAAACCTAGCAGCTTAAGTGATATGGGTAAACACTTCATATAGAAATTTACGATGTAGGTAAAGTTGTATGCCAAAATATTAGACGTAAGTGGAAAAATTTTTCACTCACGTGCTGGACTCGAACCAGCATCTTCTGGTATAACGCACCAGAAGCGTTACCAACTACACCACCGAGACCTGCTTAAAACTGACGAATTAATCCACCTCTTTACGTCTTAAGGCGACATAAGGCGCCATCGACTGGCACTTAGCAAAGTTGCACGGTGTTGTAGTTGGTAAACGTGTCTGGTGCGTTGAACCAGAAAACGCTGGTTTGAGTCCAGCTCATGACTGAAAACTTTTCCACTTTAAAATTATAATTTGAAAAAAGTTGGCATACTAATTGCTTTTCAAAATTGTTTCTCATATTTATACGTCTTACTAGATTGTTTGGCTAGTTTTATGAAATGATTCGTCAGTGAAACCTGGCCAATATTGGAACTACGGTAGCTGGAGCTGCGTGTCACGGAATTGAATATGCTGCGGTGGATGTGTGGAGTCACGCGGTTAGACCGCGTGAGGAACTCTCTCATCTGCGGCGGCCTTCACGTCCTAGACATTTCTCATAAGTTGCCCGAGAATCGCCTTCGTTGGAATGGTAAAGTCTTGCTGAAACCTCTGAGCTGCGTGGGGAATAAGAGTCTGGCCATGCCGTCCCCGCCGGGTCCCTATATGAGGAGAAGACCCAAGCTTGCATCCAACATGTGGCTGTTTTATTTTTCGCCAGAACTGAGCGATTCAAGCGTGTCTCTGTTGAACTATAGAAACGTGGATCGCTCTGCCAGGGCACTTGTTTCTTTCTATACAACGCTGGTGGGAGACCGCATACGTCACAACCCTGCTCATTCGTCAGTCGCGCTTTCGTTCGCACCCGAACGCCGCACCGCGCCTGGTCGCAGTCTGTGCAAGGCTGTGACGTCATAATGGGCAAAATATTACTTCTCGTCGCTATAACTTCGGAAATACTGCATGTATTGAAGTGAAATAAAAACTAATGTAATGTACATGAGCTACGCTCCAATTTGAACTGTATTTGACAGTAATATTTAGACACTGTTGTGTTCTGCAATGGAGAACTGTCTAGTCGCCATGGCTTTTAATCAAGCGAACGCGACATTTGATAAGTTAAATATATAAATAAATAAAAAACCGAAACAGGGTGAGCCGGGCTCGCCCACCGAGATTCCTTTTTTTTTTTTTTACTTAGAAGTGTGATTTTTTTCACAACAAAAAGGGACCGTAAACCTGAGTACATAGTTTTAATTTAAGTCGAACAGAAAATAGCATAATGTACATTATGCTATTTTCTATAACATATTGTACACATCAATAGAATATAGTCAAATAACCAAGTTTATAGAATGGAAGAAAGTTGAATAACAAAAAGTTGGTGTTATGCGTAGTTGGTATTTTGCTGAAATCCAAGTTGGTGTTTTGCGTAGTTGGTTTTTTGCATTATTTGTATATTCCGCATCTGGCGTTTTGCATAAAGGTGGGGTTTTGCATATATGGTTTTATGCGTCAAAAGCGCCTTGACGCGTTCAGGATATAAACGACAGACGGACGCACAGTGATCATATAATTATAAGGGTACCGTTTTTCCTTTTGAAGTACGGAGCCCTAAGAAACATATCATACTTCTCTCCATCAAATCAGGATTTAGGGGTGCCTTGCGAATCATCATCATGACCCGAGCGTCCCTCCGATTTACGTCTCGCGTTGCCCGGTGTCCGCCTTCCTTCGATGAGGGGTGCCTCACGAATAAGTTTTTATATTCCTTACAACCTAAACACGTCACACCAACCCATTATACACCCACATAACTACGTCAATTCACTTTCCAATTGAGGTCGGCCCGCAAACCACTGTACACCGTCCGGTGAATTGATTTGTTTGCGACCTTTTATATACGGTAAACGCACTTCGGTACTTTTTAGGGTTTCGTAGTAAACAAAGAACCCTTATAATTTCACCCCCTTTTTACCACAGTACCTAAAGTGAAAGATAACACTGTATTAGTTATGTCTATCACGCATAAGGCGAGATTTCAAGAAGTTGACACGTCTCCTACCTATACCATTTACGTATTGTATTTTCTGGCTCCGTTTAGAAAGGTCAGATCAAGAGTACCCTTAACCGGCGTGTGTGTATGAAAACACTCATGAAAGTGGAAGAAGTGGAAGTTGTATGCCAGTATCGTAGCAAGTGGAAAGCCATAGTCTGCATATCCCGATGTGAGACAGGCGTGACGATATGTATGTATATATGCTCCGTTTAGACGACGCAAAAGATTTCGTGTGGTCGTCGAGGTAACAATGGCATATCGAATTATGTTTCCAAAGCAACAACGTTTAAATCCCCTATAGCTATGTAAAAGCGGTGTCGTGGTGGATGCATAGCTCCGGGCGTTTGGTTGGGCGAACTAGAATTCAATTTGCGATTGTCTTTACGGCGACTACACAAAGTCTTTCTTCATCATCATCCCAGTTTGTCCCAGTTGCGTCTCGTGACGCCCGTGATCCCCTTTCCTGCTTCTTTTTTCTCCACTTTACACCGTAATCGGCACCCCTCGTAGTGAAGCCATTTGCATTTCCGTGACTCGCAGCTCCTGCTTGTGTGATTCCATTAGTCTTACTACCAATTAAAAAGACTGGCCTCATCATGGTTTTATAGCACTGTGCCTTCAAAGTGACCGGCATTTTTTTGTTACAAACGATACCAGACATCTTCCAACACTTGGCCCCCTCGGCAGTAATTCGTGTCTTGACGTCGCAATTGATGTCACTGGACGTGTGAAATACAGATCCCAGGTATTTAACCTGTTCCTGGAATTGGGTTCTGTGGAGTTTATCTGAAATCTTCGTGACGTCAAAAAGCCTTACCCTTGGTACTAGAAAAATGTATTAATATTAGTCACACTGACAAATTTTTTTTGATGATGCTTCGACTCCAAGGATTGTATTTGTGACCTGACTTTTGGTTTGAATTACATAATGTTTATAGATTTCTCCTGTATATAGGTCCGATGACGGCAATAGTCTGGGTTAACAAAAACTCTGGTGTGGGTGTGTAATTTATCTTGAGCTACTGCCTCGAGGGTACAAGCTTGATTGTATGTTACTGGTCGATGCAGTCGAAAACATAAAGCTTCACTAGCACCATATATTGGAGCGTACGCGCGCTTTTTGATATAATGGGAAATCCCATAGACATGAGTTTTTTTGATGATGAGTTATTTATTTTTGAATATTTAAATTCGGACATTGTCACGATCACGATCACGATGAATTGAATTTATCCAAAAAATAATTGAGATTTCTATGAGTAATGGCGTTATATACATTTTGTCTTTAAAGCTGATCCATGAGTGCTCTGATCCAATGATAATGTAGTAATATAAAACGCAAACCAGCGTACTATAGCAATTGCAGTCAATGTAGGTAACCGACCCTCATTTTTGTGAACGAAATTCCCAATCGCAGTAGATATTCTCGACAACGCGTAAAATCTATTTTTAACCCTTTCACCCGCCGTTGTGCCAACAAATGCATAATTTAACAAGCTTTAGCCCGCGACTTCTTACGCGTAAAATCTATCAAAATAGATTCGATTCAACCTATTTAAAAGTAAGTTTGAAAATAGCATCCTTTATCCCAGGTAAGACCTCAACCCTCTATCCTACCTTCTCATCGGTTAAAAAAGCATCATAGTTAATTCAAAATGACCCAGAGTACCCGTACCCGTGCCTGAAGAAAATCTTAAGAAAGAATGAAATTTCTTTCTAAAGTGAATTTTAGTTTCAGAATAAATGAGCTTTCTGATCCCTCTTTCTTTAGTGAGTCCCTTTTTGCGGGGGCATCTTATTTTTCAGTATTCGTACATCTTTAACCCAATAATCCTTTCATTTTTGCTCAAAAACGCAGAAGTCAAAAGTACTCGGATACACAGAGGGGCATGTATGAAGCGATTGAATAACCTGCAAGAAGCGAAAGAAGTATGCATGGATCGTAAAGCCTGGCGATTTGTCCTCTCTGACTACCCCGTCAGGGATACATCATGAAGATAGTTTTAGTTAATCTTTTTGTATATTGTAGCAATTGTATTTTGGAGAGTTGTGAGCTGCTATACCTAAACGTGTTCCCTAATTTTGCTGTTTACAACATTTTTAAGCATCAGATTTTTTTTATGACGAGCTACGGGTTTAGTTGTCAGCGTTAACGGTCAGCTTGACACTAAAATCAGCGATACATTCTATTACTTTAAAGAAATATTTAATATATATATTCTTCTTATCAACAGAACGCCAGCGCCTCTAACAGACGCTGGAACTTCAGAATGGGACTTATCCCACGATATAGATGTAAACTACCTCCAAAACGCCCCAAGACTTACCAGAGAAGAAAGAAATGACATCGAGGTTCTTTACAATGACAATTATGTACCTTTAAACCGAATAAGCTCAGAATTCGATGGAGAAAATTTTGCTGAACCAGAGAATTCCATCGAAAGATTTCGAAGAAATATACCAGAAAACGGCACTGTTACCGCTACTTCTACAGAATTTTCCAGAACGCTCTTGAATAATGGGTTTCCTGAAATAGACCAGCAGGAGATGAATAGGAGAACCAGGCAAGTCATACGCGACCTAGACTACAAGAATATGGGCGCAGAGTCGATTGACGTTAATATGGACGTTGCTATCGAAGGCCTTAGGATTGAGGAGTCAGAAAAGGATCCAAAGATTACCGAAAGTGGTGTTCCCAGTATATTAGCTGACTCTATCGTTACTTTAAGGTACACTTCCTATCTACTATTAAATCCATTGTTTGTTACGATTTCCAGCTAACCGATTTTGACTATTTTTGGCAATATGCCAATATTTTTTGCAAATATCAAGCTTAAATATGAAAATGGAGAAAACATAAACTCAATAGTTAGTAGGTAAATTGTGCCAAATTTCGGTGTCTGAGGCTGGCTAGGGTCTCAGACACTAATCGTTTTATAGTTTGTTCGTGTTAAGAATGTTGTGACTAATAGTTGTAACGTAGCCACGTCCCTTAACCGGTCGTGATCGCCTATAGAAAGTCGATTTCACAGTGATTTATCGATTGTTTTTGGTGCGTTACGTACATTAAGATTTTATAATGAATTAGCACTGCCTTCTTAACGCGAACAATCTCTTTCTCTCTCTAGACGGATCTCAAATTTAACCAATCTGTTCAGAGTCCCTTTGATAACTAATTTATGTTTCAGGTTATTTGGGAGCGGTCTAACTATGAAGACTGTGATAGCTCTGACCCACGAAGCTCAACCTGCCGGTCAGCCGTGCAAGTTCTTGGTCAAGGGAGAGTACATGGTGAGTAAACGCTTCTACTTCCTGCTAGCGACCCTAGAACTTACAAATCTCATAATTTATTTATTTATCTCTCACGCCTTAAGGGGTGGCAGAGGCATATCATATGCCCACTTTTCACCACGTGTATTCCTGTCCCACGTAATAGCTGGTGAGCCCATTGCTGTGTTGAATTTTTTCAAGCCGCCGATAATGCCTTCAACTTGACTTAACGACTGCCATGTTACTGGCAACCAGGACCAACAGCTTCACGTGCGTTCCGAAGCACGGAAACGCTCGCAAATGTAAATGCCACAAAGTGATCTGGTGACCAATCCGTGACCAGACATAGCGAAAGTTGCATAACGCAGTGATCGTTTACAGAACACCGAGTCCGCGGGACCACGAGCGCTTTTAAACACAACAACTTTAATAATATACAAATCTAATAAAATATAAAATTAATAAGTTAACAAAAAAAACTTAGCTAGGATAAAAAAAAACTAACTAACTAACTATCTTCACGCTGTATCCCTGACGGGGTAGTCAGAGAGGACAGATCGCCAGGCTTCGCGATCCATACATACTTCTTTCGCTTCTTCGAGATTCATCAATCGCTTCATACACGCACGTCTGGGTATCCGAGTACGTTTGACCTTTCCGTTTTTGAGCAATCTGCTCACGTGGTCTTCATATGTAAGTCTCGGCCTACCCTGACTCCTTCTACTCTCTACTTTTGAACAATATATATTCTTCGTCAATCGTTCCTCACTCATTCGTTGGACGTGTCCAAACCAACGGAGCACGCCCTTTTCCAGCTTAACGCTGATACTTTCATTCAAACCTGCCATATTGCGTATCACTTTGTTACGTATTCGGTTGGCCAAGGTAACACCGCACAATTTTCGAAGTGATCGCATCTCCACAGCATTCAATTTACTTACATGCATCTGCTGACATACCCAGGTTTCACTACCGTAAAGCAAAGTTGGCACTAGCACTGCGTTATGAATCGCCATGCGTGCTTCTTTTACAATGCTTTGTCGCTTTACTAACTGGGACAAAGCACCGTTAACTTTGTTTCCGGCAGCTACTCGCCGTTCTACATCCGAATCACATCTTCCATCCGCGCTAAACATACTTTCTAAATACACAATTTCATTCACTTGCTCTAGACGTTCCTGGTTTACCCTAATCTCGCATTTAGTTCTTACGTCACCTCCTTCAAATACTAGAACCTTAGTTTTACTTGCATTCAAGCGAAGACCCTTACTTTCACACTCCTCTTTCATATTAGTGACTAATGCCTGAAGGTCGGCTTCTGATGAGGCCATGAGCACCGCATCATCAGCGTACAGCAGACAGTTTACTGTAAAGTCACCCAAATTCACACCCATATTAAAATCTTTAAACTTCTGCAGGCAACTGTCCAGATACACTATGAACAACCAGGCAGACATGACACATCCCTGTTTGACGCCTGTACAGACATCAAAAAGAGGTGACACATCCCCCCCTACTCGCACGCAAGCCTTACAGTCCCTATAAAGCGACTGTATTGCCCGCAGTAGCGAGCCGTTCACACCATATCCGGGCAGCAAGTCCCACAGCGTTTCTCTCACAACGTTATCAAATGCTTTCTCTAGATCCAAAAAAGCGCAGAAAACCTTCTGGCTAACAGCCAGAAACTTTTCCGCGATCATGCGGAGAGAAAACACTTGCATGTTTTCTGTCCGCATGATCGCGCATTCCATGCAACCTCTTCCACGTCGGAATCCGCATTGAGCCTCCCATAAATACCTTTCAGACTTTTCTTGTATTCGTGCCTTTACCACCTTTGCATACACCTTACTAGCTAAGCTGACCAAGCTGATCGCCCTGTAGCTGGAGCAGTTTAGGCGCGAGCCTTTCCCTTTGTAAATAGGTACTACAACTGCTACTCGCCAGTCATCCGGGACCTCACCCGTCCGCCAGCACAAGTTGCATAACAGACATAGTGTGTCCCAGACACGCGACCCACCGTACTTGATCATCTCTGCAGTAACTCTGTCTTTTCCCGCAGCCTTACCACATTTCATAATTCTTATCGCTTGTTCTATTTCTTTCATACTAATGACTTCAATGACATCGGAATCCGGAGCATCGAAGTGAGCTCCACTTCCCGATGTGGCATCTCTGTCTTTTCTTGCATACATCTTTCCATAATATTCACTCCATCTCTGCAGGACGTCAGTTTGGTCTGTTAGGACGTCATTGTTAACACTAAGCACTTTATTCATACTGCAGATTGCCGAACAACTCCGGATCTTGCCTACCTCTTTCCAGAAGAGCTTGGCATTATCCCGGAAATTGGACGACTACCTTTCATCCGCTTTCATTCTGCACCTTTCACGAGCTTCTTCTATCAGTGCCTTCGTGTTAACTTTCTGCAGCTTGTATCTCTCTTTCATATTAAAATCATTTCGCGAGGCTAAGTAGTCTAGCCATGCTTTCTTCTTCATTCGAACTGCTTCTTTCACTTCCTCATTCCACCATGCATCACGCTTATTACTACTGCCTCTTTTCGTTTCTCCACACACACACACAGCGGCATTTATCATACTATCGCTAAGGTTCTGCCATATGATGGAAAGACTAAGGGGCAGGCATAAATGTATTACTAGTTAATGTCGGTTCTGTTCCCGTAATGTGACTGCTAGTATAAAAGATATAGATAAAAGGATATTAAGGGATATTTGCTGAACTGAGACACCTGGAAATGATTTTTGACGTCCCTTTCCTCAACCTGCACGTTGTATTAGGCCGGATTATATTTAATTGCTTTTTGGTGCTTCATAAGTGCCGCTGAGTCATTCTGAACTGATTAAAATGAAATTTGAAACGGAGATAGTCTATAGCCCGAGAAAGGATATACTTAGACTACTTTGTCCCAGAACAAGTTACTGCACGAAGCGGGAACGGGGAAACTTCATTAAATAAATAAATAAATATTGTGGGACACTTTTCACACAGCGCCATCTAGCCCAACGTAAGCTAATATTAGCTTGTGTTATGGGATCTAGATAACTGATAAACATACTTATATATTTCTAAATACATACATATTATAGATAAATAACACACAGAATAAACCATCGTGCTCATCACACAAAGTTTTATCCTGGGTGGGAATCGAACCCACGACCTCTTGCGTAGCAGTCGGATGCACTCCCACCGCGCCACAGAGGCAGTCACATTACGGGAACAGAGCCGACATTAACTAGTAATACATTTATGCCTGCCCCTTAGTCTTTCCATCATATGACAGCAGTTGCCTTTGGCCCTGGTTCCCGTGGATGGGGGGTTTATTTCACAAACGTATTGAATTGACGTATTGAAGCACTCGTTGCCCAGCCAACTTAGTGTTCTGTCAACGATCACTGCGCTAAGCAACTTTCGCTAAGGCTGGTTCTCAGATAGCTGAGCACTTTGTCGCATTTCCATTTACGAGCGTTTCCGTGTTTTGGAAGGCACGTTCAGCCGTTGGTCCAGGTGTTGCCAGTAACGTGGCATTCATTAAGCCAAGTTGCACCTCTTCATTTCAACGCAGCAACACATCTTACCACCTGTTACGTGGGGCAAAAATGCTTTCGGTGAAATATGGGCGTATAGTTTGCCTCTGCCAGCCCTTCAGAGATAAAAGCTTAGATGTTATAAGTACATAGTTAATCATTACAGGTAAAAAAGGGATCCTTAGGCCCAAGAACAGCACTATTCGATATCGTGGCCCCTGCACCAGCCCCCACTGAAAAACTATACGTGTGTGCAAAAAATTTAAAACCGGACGTCGACGACCCATTCAAGGACGAAGAAAAATACCTCCACCAAGGCACGGAAACCTTCAAAATGTTAGAATCACACAATAAAATTTTACCTTTATGGGCCGCAATGATATTAATATTGACTTGCCTGACATTTTCTGCCCTTTTTTCGGGCTTAAATCTAGGTTTGATGTCTCTAGATCGAACTGAGTTGAAGATTATAGCGAACACGGGAACAGAAAAAGAGCGAAAATACGCTCGGGCGATAATGCCGGTACGAGATCACGGAAACTATTTACTCTGCAGTATTCTTCTAGGAAATGTGGCTGTGAACTCGACGTTTACTATCCTTCTGGATGAGTTGACGTCGGGACTTTTCGCGGTGATATTTTCGACTTTATCTATTGTATTGCTGGGTGAGATAACGCCGCAAGCGATTTGTTCTCGACACGGTCTCATGGTAGGGGCCAAGAGTATTATGGTGACTAAGGTGAGTACTCTACTGATCTTCTTTTTATTATTTTCTATTTTCCTCGTACATTTATGTTTAATGTACGCCATGTTAATTTAGACCTCGCCTTACAGTGGAATATCGTTGAGCAATTTAAGACATATGTTATTTAAACATGTCTAAGGCGGGAAGATTTCTGCTTTATTGCATTGTGGGTCCCAAATTAAAGTACCTACTTAAAACCTTTATCTGACCAACTTAGTAGGATGTGATGATAATGAAATGTTTTTCCTGGATAAGTAGTTTTTATGCATAACTCATTTTTTTCTTGTTTTTCTTAGATTCGTTAACATAAAAACCATTGTCAATAGCCTTACCGGCTTTGATAGAAGTAGTACCATCTTTAGATATCGTCATGGACTTTTCATCAAGCGGTGTTGTTATGACGAGCCAAAGAACACTTAATAATGCCCTAAACGGCTAATGGACGTATTTTAAAAGTATGAGTTGCGTAGTCACTTCACCGCCATATTTCGGGGGCTAGTGGGAGGCTTTGTGTGGTACCCTCAAGTGTGGAAAGCGATCAGACTAGCAATTAATCATAATGGTGTTCCACTTCGGCCTCTACCGATTCGTAGGATATGCCAGAGGTTAAGCTACTGTGACTCACCAACGGGATATGTATTCTCCTCCATGCCATAGACTACGTGAAGTCAGCAAAGAGTTAACATTGCGGACGAAACTTGTAAAAAATCAGTTGACTTAAATGTATGTTTCCCACAGGCAGTAATGGCGCTGACAGCACCTTTAGCGTTCCCAGTGAGTAAACTCCTAGACTACTTCCTAGGCGAGGAGATAGGCAGCGTGTACAACAGAGAGCGACTCAAGGAGCTGGTGAAGGTTTGTATTGGGCAACATTTTTTTTTTTGTGTGGGATGTATTTGACAGAAATTATGAAAGCCGAGCCCAGTTTTAGAATCGATGGTTTTAGATCGGGTGAAAGCAGAACCAGCAAATAGCACTGTAATCATCACAATCTCGGTATAAAATGCACATTGACCTCTAGTCAGAAGGCCTGGGACCCAAACCAACTCCAATATCTATTTAGATAAATAAAATGAAGAGTCGGCTTGTAATTCCGAATTAACAGCTTTTTACTAAATGCATATAAAAGTATAAACGGTTCTTTTGGTGCGTTAGAGTAAAATGATGAGAGTAAATTTTTAGGATGCGCGCGAAGATCTTTTCGAAAAACCGACACCATAAGGTTAGCTGATAAGTGTTTCCATGACAACTTATAAACACCCTGAAATTTGCTGATAAATGTTTCCATGATAAATGTTTACATTCAAAGTAGTACAATATTCTGTGTCTGGGTGTTATTTATCTACAATATGTATGTATTTAGAAATATATAAGTTTGTTTATCAGTTATCTGGTTACACAAGTACAAGCTCTGCTTAGTTTGGAATCAGATGGCGTTGTGTGAGTTGTACCAACGATATTTATTTATATATTTCTTCATTCTCCAGGTGACTACAGGTGTGAACGATTTGGATAAAGACGAGGTCAACATAATCTCTGGTGCTCTAGAGCTTCGCAAGAAGACAGTATCGAGTGTGATGACGAAGTTGGAAGACGTGTTCATGCTGCCCATCAGCTCCATACTGGATTTTGAGACGATGTCAGAGATTATTAAGTCGGGTGAGTTCGTGTAAGTTGGAGTAAGTCGGTTGTTTTCAATATAGTGTGGCTGCCAGCGCCACATTGCGAAGAGCTATTGAACTACATCGATACTAAGAAGCCTACATCGCGCTATGAGAGTTCCCGCGCTGAAGAATGATAAATACAACAGCCCAACATCAACTGTTGGGCTGTTGCCCGCCAAGCGTTATCACCCTGCCTGGTCGTAGGATCCTTCCTTTGTGTCGGAGAAACACCTCCACCCGTTCGTCTACAATAGCAACACAAGGGCGACTGCCTCGCTAGCGTATGTGGTAGTATCCCGAACGTCTACAGTATGGAGTTCTTCAAAAGGGGTCTTAGAAGGTTTATAAAGGGTCGGCAGCGCGAGTGCTGCACATCTGGTGTTGCAAACGTCCATAGTTACGATGACCGCTTTCCATCAGGTGGGCCGTACGCTTGTCTGCCACCTCAGTGGTATAAAAACAATAGTAAAAGTGTATGCGATTGCGGTTCAGAACATAGATTTGTGTGCTCCGTAAATGTGTGTTTCGAAGTTTCAGTGTTTACTATGTATGATATGTATGTATTTAGAAATATATAAGTATGTTTATGGCAAGGATTACACAGTCAATAAATATCGCGAAACTTGCGATCTCGCGATATTTATTGATGTGTAAACTGAATCTGAAACTTTATTGACGATATTGACAAAAAATCTGGATATTTTGTGATCCATCAATAATAGTCAATATTTATTGACTATGTGAGCGCTCGTGGATCGCTATACTTTCTGTACCCGCCCGACCTGCGCTCCGTGAACATGTCAGACGATGCATTAATTGAGGATTGGGTGGCTTCGCCTGGTTCAGTGGACGAGTCAGAAGCAGAATGTAACAATATTGTTCTTAAACAATTTATAGAGACTTTCGAAACGCTTCCTGAGATGTGAATGGTTAGAAATCCAACTTTTGAGTGAAGCCGGGGACAAAATGCTGGTATAACTCAAATCTATGAGCGATCTTCCTGTAGCAAAGTAACGCAGTCACTGCTAACTTCTCTCTCTTCTTCTCAAATGAGTATCTTGTTTGGTAACATATGGCGGTATGCGGTCTAATAAATTCTCAAAAATAGATTGTAAATAAATTATTCATACGAAAGTAAATACTAAAATCTTCATTCATTTCATTTCATTTAATAAATTTAAATAGGCATGTATATCTATAACGCATGGACATCCACATTTTTGTTTTCCCTACATTCAATGCTAACATAATGGCGATACAAGCTTTTGTTTTTAAATCCATAATGTAATTAAGGTAAACCTATTGCAAACACGTCTACAGGGAATGGTGAACCAATGAATACTGACAAATTTGTTGTCAATATTTATTGAAAGTGTAATACGCTATGAGATTCAATATTTACTGAGACCGGTATCACGATATTGGATTGCGATATTTATTGACTGTGTAATCCTTGCCTATTATCAGTTATCTAAGATCCCATACCACTAGCTTATATTTTTTTTAAGTGGAAATCTAGGTCAGGTCAAGAGTACCCTTAACCAGCGAGCGTGTATGACAACACTCATGAAAGTAGAAGAATCGAAAAATTATGTCAGGATCGTAGCAAGTGGAAAGCTATGGTCTCTGCCTACCCCAATGGAAGACAGGCTTTGTAATATGTATCTGTGAAAATCAACAACCCCCGTCCTGAACCAAGTTATCTCTTAATAAAAATGTATTTGAAAGTTAGCATACTAATTGCTTTAGAAAATAACTAATAATAACTTCACGCTGTATCCCTGACGGGGTAGTCAGAGAGGACAGATCACCAGGCTTCGCGATCCATACATACTTCTTTCGCTTCTTCGAGATTCATCAATCGCTTCATACACGCACGTCTGGGTATCCGAGTACTTTTGACCTTTCCGTTTTTGAGCAATCTGCTCACGTAGTCTTCATATGTAAGTCTCGGCCTACCCTTAGAAAATTAGAAAATTATCTATAGATTGAGTGGAGTTCATCGCATCAATGTTTAAAAATGGTTGTAACACTGTTCATTGGTATCAGAGTTGTTAAGTAGTTCGATAGATGGCGCTGGTCATACTCTTAAATGATGATTACAATATAGTGACGAATTTCAACTTCTTTTGGTACGGTTCGGGTAGCTCTGTGGCGTAGAACATAGACCTGGTTAGGCAAAACTCACGCGATTAACCCCATCCTGAAACAAGTTGTCTTTTTTTTTCACTTTATTTAAAAATTATATGAAATTTAGCATACATTTTTAAAACAATTCGCCGCCCCGCTTTCTTCGGCCTATATGTCGCTGTATAAAAAATAAATAAAGGCATCTTCACCGTTATAGTTAGAGGAAAACGTTACTAGGAGATTGTGTGCTCACGAATTGACTAAAATTTGATATCTATATAATTAATGGGTAGACAGAGACATTTTGTACACAATGTTTTCTCTGTTTATATATTTATCTATCACCCCTTATCCCCGACAGGGTGGCAGAAGTATATTATATTCACCATGTGTATTCCTGTCACACGTAATAGGTGGTAAGCCCATTGCCGTGTTGAAATAGACAGACACAGGTTGTGGCTACCTGCTGTTGAAATTTTTCAAGCCGCCCATAAGGCCTTGAACTTGACTTAACGACTGCTATGTTACTGGCAAACGGGACCAAAGGCTTAACGTGCCTTCCGAAGCATGGAAACGGTCGCAAATGTAAATGCCACAAAGTGGTCACCCATCGTTGACCAGCCATACTGAAAGTAGCTTAACGCAGTGATAGTTTACAGAACACTGAGTCCGCGGGACCACAAGCGCTTCAATGTGTATTCTACACGCTGTATGCCAGTCAGGTAGGACAAATTGTCATACTTCTTTCACTTCCTACACATTCATTAATCGTTTCAGTCAGGGTATTCGACTACTTTTAGTTTTATTGACAATCCTCACAAAGTAACCCAAAATAAACATGTCTATATAAAGAGAAGGCCAGTTGCAGTGGCGTTGTACGCAGTGGCCGCGATTATTTTGGACTAAATCCAAAAGTACCGTTATTAATACATTATGGAGTTACATATACTTATATCATAGCTTAATATGTTTATGTGTTCGTGAAAGAAGTATGCATGGATCGCGAAGCCTGGCGATCTGTCCTCTCTGACTACCCCGTCAGGGATACAGCGTGAAGATAGTTTGTTAGTTTAATATGTTTGTATAGTTGCAATATGTGCCCTCTACGACTCGCCCGTGGCATATATCAAACTCCCTCACCCGTTTTTATTCCCGTCGCTTAAAAATTCTATAAAAATGCATAAAAATTTGCCGGTTTTGTCGACATTTATGATTACTGCTACGCTCCTTAGGGTAGTAGCGTGATGCTATATAGAACATAGCCTTCCTCGATAAATGGGCTAACCACCGAAAAGATTTTTTTTAAATCCGACTCGTAGTTCCTGAGATAAGCGCGTTCCACCAAACAAACTAACAAACTCTTTAGCTTTATATATTAATATAGATATAGACACATACATACATTTTGGCACGCCGTATCCCCAATACATTTCGCGTATGCATTTTGTCCTTTTTTGTCCCACATAACAGGTGTGTTAAAATGGACAGGCGTAGGTTTTGGCGACCTGTTATTGAAATTTTTCGACAAAGCTGTCACGGTCACCCATTCTAGGACCAGCCATAGCGAACGTTGCATAACGCAGTGATCGTTTACAGAACACTGAGTTAGCAGGGTCACGATCGCTTCTCCTCACCATCATCATCATCCGGGCGTCTATCCCAGTTTCCTACATTTTCTCCTCCACTTCGCACGGTCCTCGGCATCCCCAGTAGTGAGACCATTGGCACGCATGTCATCCCTTACGACGTCAAGCCAGCACTTCTTCGGTCTTCCCCTCTTACCGGGACTCGGCGGGGCTGACATGGCCCGACATTTGTTTCCCACGTAGCCCGGCGGTTGCAGCAAAACGTGACCATACCAGCCAATCGCTTCTCCTCACCGCTCCTATAGCCTATGTCTAAAAATTAACCCACAATATTCTACTTCCTACTAATATAATAAACACGAAAGTTTGTAAGTATGGATGTTTGTTACTCTTTCACGCAAAATCTACTGAATGAATATTGATGAAACTTTACAATAATATAGCTTACACATCAGAATAACACATAGGCAACTTTTTATTCCGGTAACAAGTTCCTGTGGGAAACGGGTAGGGAAAAACTAGTATATTATAATGTTTTTAAACTTTCGCAATTGTCACTCATATTTATAATATTTCCGGTCTTATTTGCGACCTAATAGGTACAAAGCCTACCTTATACTTCCCGACGTTTTGACCGGATTACACCAGCCGTGGTCACGGGTTGATTGATGAATTCCGCGTCGCCTGCTCGACGCGCGATTGCTTTTTGCAACTACCCGCACTTGGTCGTCACGTCACAATTTTTTAAGTAAAAAAAAGAGTAGTTAGAACAAAATATTTTACTATATTTTTTTCTCCAGGCTATTCCCGCATTCCCGTCTACGAAGGCGGCCGCACCAATATAGTGACGGTGCTCTTCATCAAGGACTTGGCCTTCGTGGATCCCGACGACAATACCCCTCTGCGTACCCTCTGCCAGTATTACCAGAACCCTTGCAACTTCGTCTTTGAAGATGTCACTTTGGATGTCATGTTTAGACAGTTTAAAGATGGTAAGTACTGCAGGGCACTATAATTTAGGACCCACCAGTATTTACAGTAGTAACCTGCCAGAATTTCCAGAATCCTTGCAACTTCGTCTTTGAGCATGTAACCTTGGATGTCATATTTAGACAGTTTAAAGATGGTAAGTACTGTAGGGCAGGCCACCTAACGCACAGAATAAGTAATAGCACTTCGTACAGAAGTGTCACTCCCAACAAAAGTCAGTTTTAGTTATGAAAACATACCTAGACTCGCCGTCTGCAAGCAAAATTGAAACTTATAACTGCGCGCGAACGTTGAGTTTTCTTTGCGCGCCAGGGTTTTATGACCGAGCTGCGAAGTTCGCGCGGGGTTGTCACTTGAGAAGTTTTGTACCTAGTTGATTTATTTAGAGCCAATTGTCGTGCGAGAAGAGCGGCAGCCCACTGTCATTAGCCGCCCCGAGCGGTGCGCTGCCCGGATATACCTAAACTGCGGAGTTACACACCCCTGCCTAACTGCCACACTGAAGTTGGACACACATTGGAGAGAATCTTCGCCACAACCGGTCAAAAACTTTGAACGCTCTTGAATATTAAATAATAAGATATTTATTAAATTTCTAATATAAAAATGATGAGAGTAAATCTCTACGATGCGCGCGCAGACCGACCCGAAAAAGCGATGCCCTGAAGTTAGTTGATAAGTGTTTCCATGACAACTTATAACTACATTCAAAGTAGTTTTCAAACACCCGGAAGTTAGCTATAGTCAACATTTTAGTTATTTCTACAAACGTAGGATAAGGCGAATAAAAAAAAAATTACCTTGTTACACGCACATTTATTATATTTATTTAATTTAATTCTTCCACAATTAACTATCACGCCATTAACCACGAAGTATAGTAGGCAGCCTATTCGACAAAGGCATTTTATACGCCCACACGCAGGCTGTGGCGACCGGCTATTGAAATTTTTCGAGCCGCCAATAGGGCCTTCAACTTGGCTTAACGACTTCCATGGTACTGGCAACCGGGACCAACGGCCTAACGTGCTTCAGCACGAAAACACCTGTAAATGTAAATGCCACAAATCGGTCACCCATTTTAGGACTAGTCATAGCGACAGTTGCTTAACGCAGTGATCGTTTACAAAATACTGAGTCAGCGAGGGTACCAACGCTTAAAATTATCACCTATTGGGCTAATAGGTGAAACTCAGTCCATACAGCCTTGTCGTCAGAATTTTTTTCTTATTAATTTCAAGAAACCTGTGTAATAAGTATGAAAACGTTATGCTATCTATTTATATAAAAATGAAACCCGTTTTCCGTTGTCACGACATAGCATGAAAACGGCTTGACCGATTTGAAAAATTATTTTTGTATTGGATTGCCCATTTATCGAGGAAGGTTCTTAGCTATATATCATCACGCCACTACACAGGAGAGCGTAGCAGTAATCATAAATGTCTACAAATCGGGGAAACTTTTATTAAAATAGGATTAAATGGGTGCCACGGGGTTGGAAGTATGTCACGGGCGAAGCCGCGCGGGTCAGCTAGTTTGCAATAAATTTTGACTTTCCTTCTTCTTTCTTTCTATTATTTTCCATCTCCAGGTCATAAAGGTCACATGGCGTTCGTCCACCGCATCAACAACGAGGGCGAAGGAGACCCGTTCTACGAAACTATTGGTCTGGTCACCTTAGAAGACGTTATTGAGGAAATGATACAGGCCGAGATTGTCGACGAAACTGATGTGTTTAGTAAGTGATTTCTAAAAGATCAATTGACAAAAAAGATTCGTAGACTAAAAGATTACTAGATTGAAAGAATAATAACTAAATAATTAAAATACGAAAAGATTAGTAGACTAAAGTCTTATAGACTAAAGGAATAAAGGACTTAAAGTTCAGTAGACCAATAGAATAGTAGACTAAATATCTGATCGGTTATATACTTTTAATAGGCCAAATACCAATACAAGAAAAGACCAGTGAACTAAACGACTTACATAGACATATACATTGTCACGCCTTTATCCCCGAAGAGGTAGGCAGAGGCGTACTATACGCCCACTTTTTACCTTATGCACCTTTGTCCCACGAAACTGGTGGTGAACCCCAAGCCGTGTTGAACTAAATGACTTATAGGTTAAAATACTAGCAGTCTAAAGAATAATACACTAAAAGACCAGTAAACCAAAGGCTCATCATGTGACTAATTAGCAGCCTTAACATGGCCTTTCAGATTTTGTTACAATCATTAATTGTTGCTTGTCCACTTATTTACTACTTAAACTTATTTATTGAGTATCATATTGTACTCAATGACATCCGAAATACATACAATATGTGCTAACCTTTGAAAATACCGTAAAGCGAAACCGGTCAGGTTTAAGTTATAATGAAGTGGAACAGTACAAGTGTTTTAGTTCAAGAAGTGTAGCAAGTTCCACCAAGTGCCATCAATCAACAGTGTAAACAGTCTTCGATAATGTACATAGAACGATAGAAGAAAATATCAGTGTTCTAAAAAACTACCCCGGCTGGGATACAGCGTGAAGATAGTTAGTTAGTTAGTCTAAAAAACTAGCAGAGTAAAGAATAATAGGTGTTATATTGCATACTAATAGGATTTTATATTATATGTAGAAATTACCTTTGGTCTACTGGTCTTTTAGTCTACTGAAGACGACTAGACCAAAGACCTATAAGTCCAAAAACTATTCATATTGTTTTTGTATAATTGCGCAGTGGACAACAAATCGAAGCGCCGTAGAAATCGTCCGCAACACAAGCTTCAAGACTTTACAGCATTTGCGGAACGCCACGAGAACCAACGGATACATATATCGCCGCAACTCACGTTTGCCACTTTCCAATTTTTGAGTACAAGTAAGTTATATTATAATCTGTTTTCGAAAATATCTCTGCCATGGTGCCATAGGTCCTTTTTTTTTTAACGTGCGGAATCTTAATTGACTTTACATCGCCGTGAGCTAGCGGCGAATTGGGTATGTCGGACTCCTACCGACTAAACCACACGATGTCTTTCAGCGCCTTGTGTGCTCGAATACCCGGGTATTCCCGTGGAGGATATCCCTAGGACCTGATGCCATAGGACCCTAATGACGACTTTTGAGCTTTAGTTGACCTCGTCTTACCGGCCTCTTCGTCAATCGCTCATTTGTTGGACCTGTGACTTACAGTCGGACGAGGCAACTCTAAATAGCACTCAATTAAACGCAAAATCCTTCTGGTGTTGCAAACGTTCATAGGTTACGGTGACCATTTTCCATTAAGTGTGCCGTATGCTTGTCTGCCACCTCAGTGGTATTAAAAAAATAAAGCCAAATAATAGCAATCAAAGAAAGTAAATCCCAGAAAATCGAAAAACTGACAAAAGTATATTCATATGTAAAATAATTATCACTTTTGTTACAGGCGTTGACGCCTTCCGTCCAGATACGGTCTCCGAAACGGTCCTCCGTCGTCTTCTGAAGCAGGACGTGATACAACACATCAAATTGAAAGGCAAGGCTAAAAAAGACCCCAGCACTTACGTTTTTCAACAAGGAAAGCCGGTGAGTTTTCTCCTAAATTTATAAAAGATCTGTGTACGAAAAGTTCAGAAGATCCAGACTGCCAGTTAATTTAAAGATCCATATACTAAAAGACCAGAAGGCTAAAAGACCACTATAATAAAAGATCACTTGCCAAAAGACTAGTTGGCAAAAGACCACTTAACTGTAAAAGCAGTATGATTAGAAATTGCCTGTGATGTATGTTTATTATGTATGTTTGTCTGTTTTTATGGTTGAACACGCCAATCTCAAGAACTACGGTTCGATTAGAAAAAATATTTTTAGCTCATTTCTCGAGGAAGTTTATACGCTACACATCATCACGCCCTAGAGAATAGAGCAGTATCATAAATGTCAACAAATCTGGCAAAATTTCATACATGATTGTAAACTGGACTTCGAGAGTGTGTCACGAGCGAACTCGCGCGGTCAGCTAGTTAGGGTTCCGTAGCCAAATGGCAAAAAACGAATTATGGTTTCGTCATGTCTGTCTGCGCTTCCTTTTTTTATGTTTTTTTAAGTATATGTATTCTGAGAACCGCATTAAGATAGAGAAAAAAAATTTGGGTGCTTCCTGAAACACACGAATTTTTTTTTTCGTTAAACTTATACGTGTATACTATGGATAGGTCTTCAAAAATGAAATTGAAGTTTTTCTTTATATGCCCTCGGTTCAGGTGGACTACTTCGTCCTGATCCTGGAAGGTCGCGTGGAAGTTACAGTCGGTCGGGAAAACCTGGTGTTCGAAGCTGGACCCTTCACCTACTTCGGGGTACAGGCGCTCACACAAAACGTAGGAGTCGGTGAGTTTGTATGTAGTTTGAAAATATAAAATATTTATATATTTACTAGCTGTCCCCCCCGGCTTCGTCCGTGACATACTTTCAACCCCGTGCCACCCATTTAATCCCGTCGTTATTACTTTTCCAAAAAAGGTATGAAAGTTTTCCCGATTTGTTGACATTTATGATTATTGCTCCGCTCTCCTTTGTAGTGGCGTGATGATATATAGCTAATAACCTTCCTTAATAAATGGGCTATCCAATACAAAAAGATTTTTTCAAATCATTAGGCTTGAACGGGTGGACCGTTCACGCCTAATGGCGTGACCAAGGGAAATGGGGATTCATTTTTACATATTTAGATTTCCAATAAACATCTATCATTACAGAAGTTTTCGTCTAATTCGATAGTGATAATATATAAAAGAAATATTTGTAAGTTTGTTTGTAATAAATAGGCTCAGAAACTACTAAATAACCAAAAACAATAATATTATGTGTGTGTGTGTTCTTATGTACACGCGTTAGAAGTTAACTTCAGGGTGTTTGAAAACTACTTTGAATGTAGTTATAAGTTGTCATGGAAACACTTATCAACTAACTACTTCATTGTGTCGGTGTTTCGTGACGGTTTTTCGTGACGGTCTGCGCGCGCATCGTAAAAATTGACCTCATTATTTTTCCCTTACGCGGGAAATGAAATGTAACTTCAAAAATATCGATTATATAATATCAACAATATTACCATAACTCCATAACTAAATAACATAATAATAATATGTGTGTGTGTGTGTGTGTCTGCTACGCAAGAGGTCGTGTGTTCGATTCCCACCCAGGATAAAACTGTGTGATGAGCACGATGGTATATTCTGTGTCTGGGTGCTATTTATCTATAATATGTATGTATTTAGAAATATATCAGTTATCTGGTTTTCATAATACAACCTCTGCTTAGTGTGGAATCAGATGGCGTTGTGTGAGTTGTCCCAACAATATTTATTTATTATTATTATAATGTCAAATAACAGCAGAATAATAATTTCATATCTATGGCAAAACATTTAAACAATAATTCTACATACAAGATATAAAGCGGTCGTGGCGCCGCGGTCTCAGTGTTCTGTAAACGATAACTGAGTTAAGCAACTTTCACTATGGCTGGTCCTCGGATGGGTGACCACTTTGGGGCATTTAGGGTTTATTCCCGAAATCCCCACCGACGATTTCCCACCAGTGGGGATTTTAACTTTTTTTCCCGAAATTCCCACTACTTACATAAATTCAGATTAGTGGGGATTTCTGGGAAAAAAAGTTAACCCTAAAAAATCCTAAATGCCCCAAAGTGGTCACCCATCCGAGGACCAGCCATAGTGAATTTAAATTAAACCGCATTTACATTTACGAGCATTTCCGTGCTTCGGAAGGCACGTTAAACCGTTGGCCCCGGTTGCCATTAACATTGCTGTCGTTAAGCCCAGTTGAAGGCCTTATGGGCGAGGGTTCAGGATTGCTGGTTCCATTGGAAAGTTCCATTTTGTAATGGCTATCACATAGAGGTTGTGAAATACAAGTGCAACTTAAATTACATTTTATTTTAAACGTATTTTGGCATTTATTGACACAAAGAAAATTAATTTACTTTTATTTTTATTTTGACCTAGTCCTAGCAGGTTGCTGGTGTTTAGACATATGATCCTGTATACATACTGCCTCTGTGGCGCGGTGGGAGTGAATACGACTGCTGCGCAAGAGGTCGTGGGTTCGATTCTTACCCAGGATAAAACTTTGTGTGATGAGCACGATGGTTTATTCTGTGTCTAGGTGTTATTTATCTATAATATGTATGTATTTAGAAATATATAAGTATGTTTATCAGTTATCTGGTTACCATAGTATAAGCTCTGCTTAGTTTGGAATCAGATGGCGTTGTGTGAGTTGTCCCAATGATATTTATTTATACATAAGAAATTTAAAAAAAAATGTTTTCCATTCGCCATCAGCCGAGTCTCCAACTCCTTCAGCGATGGGTTCCCTGCAGAACATTAACATGGACTCCATGCTGCGTCATACATTCGTGCCCGACTATTCCGTTAGGGCTATCACTGAGCTCTTCTATCTCACTGTTAAACGGTATGTTTTGTCTCTTTCTAATTCAAATTTCTTTCTAATTCTTTAGGTTTATTTATTTATTGAGGTCCACCAACGACTGTTTACATTGATACTAATAATTACAGCAATATATTAAAGTAACGATGTTTTTAAACTCACACGACTTATACTATGCATTTTATGTTATTCGGGTCTTTTTCGCGTAATGCGCCAGATTACTCGTGACCACGGCTATTGCAATATATCCGAAACGTCGAGAGGTGAGAAAAAGTTAAAATATTACGCGAAAAAGACCCGAATAACATAAAATGCATATTAAAGTAACAAGTCTTAATGTAACAGTTACTTATACGTAAACACAACATGCACAAAAGTATAAAGTCTTATCTACATCATACTTACACTGAACGTAAGAGATCGTTAAAGTTTTTCTATAAAGGATAAACAATAACTATAAAAAAAAAATGGGTCATCAAAAGGGGTCTTACAAGGTTTTTAAAGGGTTTACAGCGTGAGTGCCGCACCTCTGGTGTTGCAAACGTTCATAGGCTACGGTGACCGCTTTCCATTAAATGGGCCGTATGATTGTCTGCCACCTCTGTGGTATAAAAACAAACACTAGAGATTGAATTAGTTGTAGCATCTTTCTTGATATCATACTGATTGTTTAACCTCTGTGGTGCAGTGGTAGTGTATACGACTTCCGCGCTGTGATCCCGGCTTCGATTCCCGGGGCGGAACAAATATTTGTGTGATCCGCAAATGCTGCTTTCGGAATTTTATTTAAACCATTTGTAGCCAAGAGTTCTATCTCCTACTTCTCTTTCCCAGGTCTTTGTATTTGGCTGCCAAGAGAGCCACATTGATGGAGAAAGGTGCATTATCAAAAGGTGCAACAAACGAACAGTTTGATACCGAAGTTGATAAGGTAATTTATTTATATGTAAAAATGTGGGTAACACTAAAAAATAGAATATAACTTTCGTAAGCGTCGTTTATTAGTACAAACTAAACGGTTATGCTCACGTGTGAATTTCGGGATAGCCAGACTAGTTTGGGACCTAACGGAGGTCCTTTTTCAAAAGGAGCGTCAAACTACGTCGATAGCCTTAGTTAACACCGCAGCGATCTCCACATCTGCTACTCAAGACAAGGCACACGCACCTACACTGACACAACGTGCTCTTCGCCAGAGAAGTCGACGCTTTTTGACTTTGACGCTCCTCTTGAAAAAGGACCTCCGTTAGGTCCGAAACTAGTCGGGCTTTCCCGAAATTCATACGTGAGTATAACAGTTTAGTTTGTAATAACACTAAAAATATTGTGTAAAATAGAAACAACGGGTTGCACTCCGGAAGTGAAAATTTTAACATTAACGTTGTGCATTTTCGAATATTTTGGAATGGTTAGGGAATAATTTCGCACGAATTGTTTTATTTATCAGTATAAAAGTACTATTCAGGGGTGAGGTCTCCACCAATAAGACAAGAAGCGCAGACGACGATGTTTATTTGTGTGGATAAATAGGATACACGGATAAAACTTAGATAAATAGGCTCGTGGCCTCGCGGACCTAGTGTTTTGTAAACGATCACTGCGTTAAGCCACTTTCACTATGACTCGGAGTGGACCTCCGGACCTCGGACCCATCCGAGGCATCCACTTTGTGGCATTTATATTTGCGAGCGTTTCCGTGCTTCGGAAGGCACGTTAAGCCGTTGGTCCCGGTTGCCAGTAACATGGCAGTGGTTAAGCCAGTTGAAGGCCTTATGGGCGGTTTGAACAATTTCAACAGCAGGTCGCCACAAGCTGCACCTGTCCATTTCTACACGGCAATGGGCTCACCACCTGTTACGTGGGACAAAAAGCAAAGTATACGTGGGCGTATAGTACGCCCACATTCCCATTACTGTGACTCCTGTAAACCAGGATCTACAGCAATGACCAAAACACCAGAAAAGTTACACCGAGCTCGATCTCGGTGATGTCCCAGGAGAAGTTAGCATGTCTTGGAACCCGCAACGAAATTAATCAGAAGATAATGTAAGGAAGTAAGAAAAGAACGTAATGCCTCTTCCCTCCTTTGCAAAGCGGGAGACCTGGAAAGCAACTAGGTGTAAATCCTATAGAAATAGGGAAGCACCACGGTAATAGTATATTACGGGTCCTAAGTGAGCTATATTTGATTCCAGTAATATTTATGGCAGAAACGTTTAAAAGCACGAAAATTCACCCTCGATGCCACGAGATCCGCATAGTAAACTACTCCCGACGTTACTTGTAAACAATTAAGCATAGTATATCTCTCATTTTGCCAAATGCTACACTCCCCAAAGTATATGATGGGTGGTCTGATCATATTTGGCATCAGCAGTTGAACACTGACAGAACGGTGACTCAACCAGCTTAAACGAATGTAATATGCTCCTAAAGTTACCATGTCCCGTAGGAAATTGAGCAACACAGTGATCAACCTCCAGGCAGGACATTCCCAGGCGTTCACGAACGTCTGGGAAAAACTGGTAGAAGTGGCGCCCTTTGATGGAAGTGTTCCAACGCAGCTGCCATTCGTCTAAAAGTTCTTCACGTACATTATCACGATACAGTCGGGCAATTCTATGGCAATCTCATTCTAACAAAAACCTATCATCCATGCCAGCTTAGCCGAATAGTATAAAGCCGCGCGTCTCTGAATTTCAAGATCAACCGGGAGGTCCCCTGCCATCACCGGCAGAGCCTCCGTGCTAACCGTCCTGTAGGCCTTGCATAAAAATATCAATGCAAGGCGTTGACTTTGCAGTAACTTTAAACGTGCAGCACCAATAGTAGCCTTATCTGCCCATACCGGCGCCCCGTAACACATACAGCCTAGATAAGTGGCCCGGTAAACGACCTTCAGTGTTTTGAACGAAAATCCCCATGTAGCAGTAGTTATTCTCGACAACGCATAAAAGCTATTTTTAGCCTTTTCACCTACAGTTTTTATGTGTTTAACGAATGCAAAATTTCTCTCTAAAATCAATCCTAAATAGCAAACCGAAGTTTTATTTTTAATGTAAACGTTATTGAATTTAATGCGCGGTGGTACTTTCAAACTTCCTTTTAATAGCAACTGAAATGTTTTGTTGGGTGCAAAAAATAACCTGTTTCGTACGCCCCACTCCGCAACGACGCGCATACACGTGTGGGCCAAGCTCTCGAGTCCCGCACGAGTATTCGACTGAACGAGCAACATACCGTCATCGGCGTATCCTGTCATTGAACAGCCCTCCGGTAATGGTAAACTGAAAAAGTCATCAAATCCTAAGTTCCATAAGTGTGGGCCTAGCACAGACCCCTGAGGACAGCCTATTGTTAACGTTTTGGTAGCAGAATAATGACCTAATTTTAAAGTTGTTGTACCTTGTGAAAAATATGAATAAATAAGAGAGTAAATATTTCTATAGCAACCGCGAGACTTTAATTTCATTAATAGCATTGGCCACCAAGCGTTATCGAAAACCCCGGAAATATCTAGGAAGATGGCCAGCACATATTGAGAAACCGATGAAGTGACAGTCTTTCGCACTGATATCGCTGCGTCAATAGTAGATTTTCCTACTGTAAATCCAAATTGATTTTCGTGAAATTTAATACCGCCCGACAGGATCCGGGGTACTATGAGACGCTCTAAAAGCTTTTCCAAGGAAGGCAACAATGTGATCGGTCGGTAGGACTTAGGGTCATCTGGCGGCTTGTCGCCTTTTTTAGGAATAATCCGAATATAGCCACATCGCCAAATACTGGGGAACACTCACCTCGTAAATACCTCGGTTATTATATACATTTAATATTACTTCACCCGACAGCTTGCAAGCCTCCTTTATCATTTTGTTAGATATTTTATCATCACCCGACACCTCTGCCTACCCCTTCGGCGATAAAGGCGTGAAAGTATGTTAATGTTAATGTGTAAAAATAGGTCAAAGTTTGCATATCCGCTGGTCCTCTATCCAAAAAGCGAATAGTGGCTGTTCCTTAGTGTCCAGGGTAACTATTCCAAGTAGGACGTAGTTCGCCGATGCTCTCTAGGTACTGAGACTATCAAAGGATTTAAATTTTACAAGCAAAATTTTACAATGTAGGTTTTACACCTATGGAGAATCGTAACATCGCGATTCAGAAATATCGTTGCTATTATAGCGACATCTAGTAGAGAATACAAGAACTTATACTATTATACATACATGCATTTTACTAAGACTAGGTTATTAAATTATAGGTTATAGGGTGTGTTACAACTATCATTTATGTGGTAAAATATAATATTAATGTATTGTGCTATCGTACACTAACACGACAATTTATATTATTATTCTCTGCGCGTTAGAAAGAGATGGGGATATTACTTCCTCTCTAAAATGACTAAATCTAAGAGGCTTGGCTAGGGACCAACCAATAAAATATGTGCTAACCTTTGAAAATGCCGTAAGGCGAAACCGGTCAGGTTAAAATAATAAATAAGTGGAACAGTACAAGTGTTTTTGTTCAAGATATGTAGCAAGTTCCACCAAGTGCCATCAATCAACAGTGTAAACTCTCTCGGGGTGTCAATATGGGTTTCGCCCTGGTCATGGGACCACGGACCCTGTTTTTGCCCTGAGGGTTGTCGCAGAGAAATACAGGTCGAAGAACACGCCTCTGCACTGTTTGTTTCTAAACATGTATAAGGCCTTCGACTGTGTCCCTCGTGCGATGATCTGGTGTGCACTCCGGTCCAAAGGGGTTCCAGAGGTCTATATTGACACTATCCGGGACATGTACTGTGACTCCGATTCAATGGTTCGGACTGCTGTTGGCGACACGAAACCCTTCCCCATCACCGTCGGGGTACACCAGGGTTCGGTCCTTAGTCCGCTTCTGTTCAGTGTAATATTAGACGAATTGTCGGACAGCATCAGAAACCCGCATGAGCAGCCTCCATGGTTGCTAATGTATGCTGACGATATTGCGCTGGCAGACGCGGACAGGGGCAGATTGGTGCGACGTGTAAAGGCGTGGAAGGAGACGCTTGAGAACGGCGGTCTGAAACTAAATGTGGCGACCGAGTACTTGGCACTAAACTCGACAGATCCCACATCCGTCCGCATAGGCGGTGATTTGGTCAAGCGCACGGACCAGGTTAAATACCTGGGATCTGTTTTTCACATGTCCAGTGACATCGATTGCGATGTCAAGTCACGCATTGCTGCCGCGTGGGCCAAATGGCGGGAGATGACCGGTGTCATTTGTGACCCTAAAATGCCGATCCGGTTAAAGGGACAGGTCTACAAAACCATTATTAGACCTGTCCTTTTACATGGCAGTGAGACGTGGCCGATATTGGAGCGACACAAGCAGGAGCTGTGTGTCACGGAAATGAAGATGCTGCGGTGGATGTGTGGAGTCACGCGGGTGGACCGCGTGAGGAACTCTCGCATCCGCGGTAGCCTTCACGTCCGTGACATTGCAGACAAGTTGCAAGAGTGTCGCCTTCGTTGGTATGGTCACGTCTTGCGGCAACCGCCGGGCTACGTAGGTAACAAATGTCTGGCCATGTCAGCCCCGCCGGGTCCCGGTAAGAGGGGAAGACCCAAGAAGTGCTGGCTTGACGTCGTAAGGGATGACATGCGTGCCAATGGTCTCACTACAGGGGATGCCGACGACCGTGCGAAGTGGAGGAGAAAATGTAGGAAACGGACCCCGGGTGTCGCGAGAAGCAACTGGGACAGACGCTCGGATGATGATGAGTACAAGTGTTTTTGTTCAAGATGTGTAGCAAGTTCCACCAAGTGCCATCAATCAACAGTGTAAACAGTTTAGGGACCAACATTGGATGCTAAACGATAGCAAAATGGAGTCGTTTCTTACTCGACAGACAGGTTCTGACTCATGGTCCCACTAATTGTGTTCACTCAACAACCGAACCCCCCGTCCTTCTTTTTTTTATTACCGAACCCCCCTGTCCTTCTTTTTTTTATTACCGAACCCCTCTTCATTTTTTATATATTCTGGCTTTAGTCCCTAAGTACACAGTATAGAACACAAATATAATACTGCTCAAAGACAAGCTTACCTTAACATTAAATTCTGTCAGCAAATTTTACAAAATTTCTAATTACGAGATATCGTGCTGTTTGTCCGCCCAAAGCTTTTATAGTATGTCAGAGTCTCGTCCATTAAACTTGGTCTGCGAATACTCTGTTGAATGAATGAAAGAAAGAATGAGGCATTGGGTGAAAGGATGAATGAATAAGTGAGTAAAATAATAAATGAATAATGAACGACTGAGAGAAAGAATTAATGAATAATGGTTGAATGATTTATTTATTCTGTTTGAAACTTTTGTACGCTAGAAAAGTCACCGTTTTCTTAACATTTCCAGCACCTATGTAATTCGTCAAATAATATTCCCATACCAATGATATCAAAGAAGCTACTTGGCAGGTCCGGTAGTAACGCCTCTACCAGGGCCACAGAGGATTTTGGATCTACGTCCGATGTTAATAAGGTTTATATTTGAACTGATTAACCTATCAAGACATATAGTACTATAGAGCAATATATGTTGCTCACTCACGCCCTAATAGAGATGAAAGTAATAATAATATCGCGTGAAACGTTTACGTCTGACTGTAGGCAAAAGTCACATACTCGGTCTGTCAGTTACAGAAAATTATATGTAGTAAATAATATAAATTGTACCGCTCCCTGACACACTTGAGTTGTATGAAATATATAGAGGAAGGCGTTTCTAGTAGGGCGTGAGTGACATGCGAGTCCTTGCACTGTGTATGGCATTAACATACATAATGATCATTCTTCGCCTTCGTATCGCCCTTCTCCCCGCATTTCGGAGGTCTATGCAAAGTTTAGTACAAAGGCCTGCAGGACATTTGAAAAATAACTTTTTATGGATTTTTCCAATATTGGTTTTTTAGGGATCCATACCCCAAAAGTACAAAACGGAACACTCATAAGATCAGTATGGTGTCTGTCTGTCTGTCCGTCCGTCAGACCCTTTATCTCGTGAACGCGTGAAGGTATTAAGTTGAAATTAAAACCATATACTCAGGTTTACGATTCCTTGAATCTGTTAATAAAATCAAACTATTAAGTTAACGTAAAATAAAGGATATTATACTCTGAAACTTATCAAATTTCTAGAGTATTTCCCGTGCACCTAGAACTATGAAATTTTGGAAAATAATACCGTATAAGATACTATAAGTCCAACACGTACTTTAGTCCGGATTTTTTTCATTTACTTTGAGTTGATAACCGCTAAAGACATTTGGCATTCGCCATTGTGGCTCTGCTGGCAAGTGAGCATCTGTGGAACTAATTATTGATGATTATTCCACTATCACTAATGTCAATTTTAGTATTTGAGATGGTTACTTTAGCGCATTAATTCGACAACAACATTGCAACCACTACTTTACTGGGGTAAGACTGACCTTGACTTAAGGCCATACTTGACCAAAACGAAGACGTTTTAGGTGATAAGAAGATTGAAGAAATATAAAATAAATAGGATTTGGGTAAAAGTTCTTAGTAAACAGGCCATAAAATATTTACAAAAAGAAAAATAAACGTCAATGTCAGTGTCATTATGGACTAGTAAGTTGGTAGCAGGTTTATTTGCTTCAAAGTACAGGCGAAGGTATTAAGAATCATACTACCAACTCAACTTAGAACTCCAACTCAACAACTCAACTTTCATAAATAAACATCTTCCAGCGCCCATCAAGATTGAACATTATCGAGTTAATGCAAATAGCACAGAACTATGAATCGTCAGAGAGAATAGACGCGTTTTCCGACAAACAGTCAAAACCGTCCAATTGTGACCGACTTTGGTCCCATTCTGATAATGTTAGACCCAAACTAGGTAATATATCTTAATATATATAATTGTGTATGTCACTGAATTCCTTCTAAACGGCTAAACCGATTTGGGTGGTGCCCTAGATGGTTTAGATTCACAAATCACAAAAAAAATGACGCTGAAGTCGGGGTATACTGCAACATCTGTCGGGTCCGTTAGTATTGTTATATAATATGTATAAGAGTGAGATAAGGCCTTTTAAGTCTTCTAAACCGTAAAGTTTAGAAAATAAAACAGCTTTATCTTTCCGTTCGTCTGTACGCATCTATTTCTCAAGAACTATAAGATATATAGACAAACGGTTAGCGGCATTGGATTCAGGACACCATGAATACGTGCATAGGCGATGTTGAAGTTTCTACCACTTGCTTGCCACCACTTGCAATGATAGTGAATCGCGCGTTACTTGTTTATTCACGCGTGAAAATGTTACTGCCAGACTCGAACCGATTAAAACCTAACCGTCTAGCGCACCGGGTATCTGCTCATAAGTATGTCCCGGGGTTCCCTGCGGACTGACTTTTTGGCTACTACAGAAACCTCGCTCTAGAATTCGGGTATTATCCTGCTTCTTTGGGGGTTGGTCCAGGTTTTATGCAGCTTCTTGCGGCTTGAGGCGTGATTAAAATGCTCACGTCAGCCACCGTTTTAAGCCTACCTACCGTCCTCAGGCCCTCGGTATTGAAGGTCACTAGTCTTTGGCGAAGACAATTTTGTGGCATTTTCGCCGCAAACTACGGAACTCGGGTAGGATTGTCCTCTCCTGGCGACGGAACCTATAACATCGAGGACATAGTCGGCAGTCAGACCCACCTCCGATTGGTGCACCTATTGACTATCGGACGAGGTCATGGCGAAGAGAAGGAAATCTGGAAACATACATTAATCGGCAGGTGCACCGCTAACAAGTCAGGTCTCTTGGGCCCTGAGGCATGGTGGGGCTTACATTCAAAATCAGTTATTTGTTATTCTACATAGTCACCCAAACAGAATTCAATTTATGATCATAACTTAAGAATGTCACATAATCGTTCTACTTGCTTCAAATTGACCTTGAATTTTATGTAATACTTTTTTTTTTTTAGTTTAGTTCTTAGTACTCTTTGGCTAGTAAAAGAATACGTACAGACATCGTTCTCTGTTACTCACTCAAATATTTTTCTCACTCACTCATATATCTCCTTCTCACTCACATATCTCCTTCTCACTCACATGTCTCCCTCTCAGTCACTCATATATCTCCCTCTCACTCACTCATATCTCTCTCACTTTCTTCCTCGCTCGCATTAAAATATGTGAGAACTGCATTCTATTGCCATTCGAAATTTAATACAATACCCATATCTAGGTATAACTACCAAGTCATATAACGATATGACGAAAACAGGACCTTCCAAATCGTATGCAAACGCTTGCGATTCGGCCAAGTACTGGGTCAATTACGAACTGAAAGGGAAATACAATAGTGATGCGACAAAACTCGTTCAAGATATCGATGCCAATCATTGTGCTGAATGTATTAAGAACAATTTTTGGTTTAATAGCTCATTGTTGAATAAGGCGGATGAGGATACTAAAATAAATGGTTAGTTTATTATGTTGCTTGTATAAATTGGTACAATAATTCCTTTCAAAATATTCAATTTTGATAGATTTTTATATATCGGACTGCCTCTGTGGCGCGGTGGGAGTGTATCCGACTGCTACGCAAGAGGTCGTGGATTCGATTCCTACCCAGGGTAAAACTTTGTGTGATGAGCACGATGGTTTATTCTGTGTCTGTTTGTTGCATTACTCTTTATAATATCAGCTATTTGTCAGTGAAAGTCACGTTCAAATCGGTGCAGCAGTTTTGAGATTAGTTGGAACAATAAGATTAAAAATGTTTTTTTTTTATGTAAGTACCGTTTATGTATTTAGTTAAGAGCTGTTAATTTAATATCACAAAGAGAGACTTCAATTTTATTTATCTGTATAATGACTATATTATTCACGTGGCTCCCACTGCGTGTTGTAGTTTTTCCGAACCGGTTTACAGGAACTTGTTCCTGGGGTAAAAAAAAGCCTATGCCCTATTCTGATGTACATACAATATATATATACATACAATATGTATACAATGTATACATGTAATATGTATACAATGTAAAAAATGAAGCGCTCGTGGCCCCGCGGTCTCAGTGTTCGGTAAACGATCACTGAGGTACGCAACTTTCACTATGGCTGGTCGTCGGATGGGTGACCACTTTGTGGCATTTACATTTGCGAGCGTTTCCGTGCTTCGGAAGGCACGTTAAGCCGTTGGTCCCGGTTGCCAGTAAAATGGCAGTCGTTAAGCCTGGTTGAAGGCCTTATAGGCGGCTTAAAAAATTTCAACAGCAGGTAGCCAGTAACACGGCAATGGGCTCACCACCTATTACGTGGGACAGGAATCCACACGGTGAAAAGTGGGCATATAATATGCCTCTGCCACCCCTTCGGGGATAAGGCGTGATGGATATTTATTTATGTATACAATATGTATGTACATCAGAAAAAAATATTTGATTCACAAATGTTTATTCCGGATTTTGGGTGTTTCCTATGTGTAATATGTATGTATTTAGAACTATATAAGTATGTTAATCAGTTATCTAGGTCCCATATCAAAAGCTTATCTTAACTTACTTTAGGCTTGGTGGCGCTGCGTAAAAAAAAACCAACATTGAAGTATTAGTGTGATCCTAATATTTATGATTACCAATTAAGTCAGAGACTACCAGGACTTTAATTAGTCGTGCTAATTAGTGTCTAGCACATAAGACCTTTTAGTCTTTTTGTTACCACTTCACTAAAAAGGCAACGGGTTCAAAATTTCTTCCAAAATTAACATCTAAAATAGACTCATTTTATAAAATTTATTCGGCCCTTTAGACCTACGCCGGTTCCGTGCTTCGGAAGGCACGTTAAGCCGTTGGTCCCGGTTCTCAATAAAATGGTACTCGTTAAGCCAGGCTGAAGGCCTTATGGGCGGCTTAAAAAATTTCAATTGCAGGTCGCCACAGCCTGTCCATTTCAACAAGGCAATGGGCTCACCCACCACCTGTTACGTGGGACAAAAAATGCATACGGTGAAATGTGGGCGTTTAATATGCCTCTGCCTGCTCCTTCGAGGATAAAGGCGTGACAATATGTCTGTATGTAATATTTATGCTAAGTTTGGGCTACATGGCGCTGAGTAAAAAGTGTCCAACAATAATTTAAAAAATAAAACATGTCCAAAAATAATTATTTATTTATTAATATTTATACATCAAACATTCTACTACCTTAATATACTATCTTAATTTTAGAACCTGACCATAGTAAACGTAAAAAAACCACATTCCACACGGACTCTTCCCTTCTCACCTTCCACAACCTATCCCCGCATGAGCAGGACCAAGATATCGATATATCGAACCTAGAGTACGACTACAAGTCGATAGATTCGGATCGACATCGATACGAGAGGTTTATAGAGTTTGAAAGAGATGAAAATAGAGAAGCAGAGAGGTTAGAGTTGGAGAAAAGGAGAATGGAGACCGAAGAGCTGATGCTGCTTCAGCTTTCTAAGATTATAGCTATGCTGGAAAGGATACAAACATGAAGATTTGGTTACTAGATTATTTTGTTAATATTTTCTTATTCATCTTAGGGTATTCCCAATTATGACTGCTTCGGTGGAGTAAGTGGTAGCGACTGCCGCAACCGAAGTCTCGGGTTCGATTCCGGGTTCACAACAAATAATTTAGTGATTCACATATGTTGTAAAATATGTGTGGTGCACCTCTGGTGTTGCAAACGTCCATAGGTGACCACTTTCTGTCAGGTGGGCCGTATGCTTGTCTACCACCTCAGTGGTATAAAAAAATGTATGTATTTAGAAATATATAAGTGTAGGACGCCCACGGTTGCGCCCGTGACATACAATTTCCGTCGTTTATAAATTCTACAATAGTGCATAAAAAAATATCTGAATTGTCCACATTAATGACTACTGCTCCGCTCTCCGGGGTAGTAGCCTGATGATAAATAGCCTATGGTCTTTCTGTATAACTGGGCTATCCAACACAAAAATATTTTTTCAATTCGAACCAGTAGTTCTTGAAATAAGTTTAAACAAACATACTCTTTAGCTTTATAATATTGCTACCCCTGCATATACTAGGCGTGTCCAGATAAATGTCACGGTCGCCACAATTTTATTACCGGTATTAAATTTTTTTTTTTTATTATTATTTCTAGTTACTACAGTCCGTGGACGAGGATACGAGCATCAGCGGTGACCACAAAACTCCTTCCAGACAGGTAAAATAACTCCCTTCCACTCATTTTAACTTTTTTTTAACTTTTCTTTTACGCAAAGTCCGAGTTTGCTATTTCAATCCTGTCGAAATAGAATCGAAATCGTCGCTCAATAGAAAGCCACCGGTACAATTTTGACAGTTTTTCGTAGTCTACTATTACAATAGTACTCCAATAGACTTCTATCGTTCGGCCGATAGAATTCTACTAACACGTACCGCGCCAGGGGCCGCTAGTCAGTGACATTTTTGATAGTCTACTAACATTTTGACAGCTAAAAACAGCGATTATGGTTCTATTCTACGGCTTGTCAATAGTAGACTCGGCCCCCAGGTCAAAGAGTACCCTTAACCGGCGAGCGTGTATGAAAGCAGTTATATGAAAGTTGAGGAAGTGAAAGTTTTATGCCAGAATCGTAGCAAGTGGTGTTTAGTCTCTGCTTACCATGATAGGAGAAAGGTGTGTATTTATGTATATATATATAATATACATAAATACACACCTTTTATATAATCAGCAGCACATCTCAACTTCAAATATTAAAAATAGTCACCAAAATGTCTTTAAGCAATTTGAATGCCTTATGGGTGTCTTGAAAATTTTTAACAGCAGGTCGCAACAATCTACCCGTATCCATTTATTTATTTTTTTATGTTTGATACCTGAAAATGGCGCCGCCCGCCTGGTGGAAAGCAAAGGCGACCCGTGACTAGCTATTGTTTGACTTGATTTTCGTCATTGTTGGGAGCTGCTGCCGTATGACCTCGTAAACAAAAAGGTAAGTAATGGTGCCGCTATCAGCTGAGGTCGCTCGGGCCCCGGAGACCTAGATGGGTTCCCCAAAACCCCGATGGTGTGTGAGAATGTCCAATAATATTATAAACTAGCTGACTAACCTCGCCTGCGTGGTGAAGTTTTCCTATTCGAGATTTCGTACGGAACCCTTAACTTTTTGAAAATCCAATATAGCCTATGTTACTCACAAAGAATGTAGCTTTTCTAATAGTGAAAGAATTTTTAAAATCGGCCCAGTAGTTTCTGAGCCTATTCATTACAAACAAATTTAACCTAAAAAACTTTCCTCTTTGTAATATTAGTAAAGGCATAGAAATATTTATATTCTCAGGTATCGCCCAACCCAGTATCAGCTTCGCCCAACACTCGTTCTTCCTTCTCGCGGAGTGAACGCAACGGCGACCTCTATAGGGCCGATGAACAGGAGAAACTGTTGAAATAACAGAGAGCAACACTCACTGTGCCCATCACAAAGTGCATGTGATATATTCAGTATATTAGATCTGAAACTTGCAACAACACTGGGCTTGCCCCATAATTTGGGATCTCCCACGTTCCTAGCTTCTCTTTTTACACTTGTTTTCCCCCACTGCAAGAGAAGCCCCAATATGGTGGTATTTCTTTGAAAATATAATAATTCCACTATACCTGAGCATCTCTTTTTATCAATATTGCTCTCAAACTGTGGGGTAAGTGCGGTGTTAATGCGTGATGAGAAATATTGCTCTACTTATTTATTTTTACATAATAATTATAGATTAACTACTGCTATTAAGGTCTTGTGTCGAAACAAATATTTGAATAATCCGCATATCTTTGTTTCGTAGATTCGGTGTCTTTTTTAATTCTTATTTATTTCTAAAACTTAACTATCATTGTGTGTTTGAACACTGCATACAAAAAAATATTTGTATTATTGAAACTTACAGTATAAATACATAATAATAATAATGACGATAGTACATAATATATTGATAATAATATTAATTTATCTTAATAATTTGACTGCCTGACGGTATATTAGTGTAAGTGGTTATAACACCACAGAATTGAATCGTGTGGTTTCAAACCCCAAAAACTAAATGTATTTATTATATGATAGATAGATGTTCCTCGTCTAGATGTATGTTAGATGTTAGTTTTGTATGACATAGTCAGTCATAGATGTTAGATTCGTAGATTGTGTCGACGTCAAAGGCGAAATCCATATATTTTGAATAATATGTAACATGTTCGTAGTGCTCATTATACATATGTATAATATATAGAATGATGTACAAACACAACAAACATATATACAATATCTCTATTTCTGTGTGTTTGCGGAAATACAAGATAAATATTTAGAAAATATAAATGAAGCGGTCATTACGAGTTTGTCATGATGCCTTTTGGGCTGAAACATTAAGCGTTCATTTATTAAACTTTTATATTATAAGTTAAGAAATTTTGTGACAAGTTTGGTTATATCCAAAGAAATTGGAACACTAACTCTCATAAATGGCATCCATTAATCTGTTGCTCAAATAGGTAGGATTGTAAAAATGTGCGACGCTCCTATCCGTCCCTCTCTCATTGTCCGATATACAACAACACGTCGGTTCTTAGCCATTCAGGTTACTATACTATACTTACGTTGTAATTAATATGCTTACGTTGTAATGGATTAACACACAAAGACCACGTGAACAGATTGCTCCAAAACTAAAACGTCAAAGTACTCGGCGTGCATGATTGAAGCGATTAATGAATCTGCAGAAAGCGAAAGAAATATGTATGAATCGTGAAGCCTGGCGTTTAATCCTTTCTGACTACCCTGCCAGGCATATAGCTATCTTCACGCTATAGGATAGGGGCAGCCAATGAGCAAGAAAATGAGGTCTTTATATTTGTTTTCCGTCTATTAAGAATCTAAGCTTTAATGTGTTCCAATTTCGTTTGGTTATAAACAACACCTAAGCTATTCAGTATTTTTTGTACTTAATTCAGAGATCTCTCTATAGGTAGTTGATTTCTAACTACAGTATCGTATAAAAGTATTTTTTACATATTTGTAATAAGATTCGGCTATGTAACCTCTTTCAATATCCAAATTACTACAATTAACGGGATATTTACCATGTAATATTGTATTGTTCTATATTATTGTATTTTTTCAATATGTCCATGTATCTAGTCACTGGATTTAATATATGCTACGATTTGTACCGATATGGGTATTTATGACACTTCCCAGCAAAGCGAAGCGAAGCTCCCATGGAGCGACTTCAATGGCGTTTATAACACCGGGCAGAACTTCGCCATTTCTTATCCGTTTTCGGATTTTTTTTCTGCTACGGAAATCTTTTCAAATTATGCAGGTCGTTACGAAGCCCGAATTTCAAAATTCGATCTAATAAAAAAGTTATCCGTAAAAATCATGTTGTCTATGGGAAAATACTTAGTTTGATTTAACGCTTCGCTCAAATTTATGCTGCTAGCATAGGTTACACCTTTGCGACTGCGGCTACCTAGTATTTAATATGCCAAAATGTTTGTATGACGCACCTCGAATGGAGATATATTATTCGTGTGTTCTACACGTGTTCGCAAATAAAGAAAAATATTGGTTACTATTTTTTCCGTTTCTTACAGGAACCGTGACAAAAATTAGCCCATACCCTTTCTCAGGCTCTAAAATAACTCTGTACCAAAATTTTATTTAAATCGTTTCAATATTTTGGGGTGAAAGCGTAACTGACAGACAGAATTACAAACAATTTTGAAAAGCAATTCGAATGCAAACTTTTTCTTTCTAAATTTATATTTTCAAGTCGATTTTTTTTTCAGTCACGAGCTGGACTCGAACCAGCGTCTTTTGGTTCAACGCACCAATAGTGATGTGAAAAACCCGTGACCTTTGCCTAACCAGGGCCATGTAACCGTACCGAAACAATTGAAATTCTTCACTTTATTTTAAGAGTATGACCAGCGCCATCTATCGATCAACTTAATAACTCTGATATCAATGAACAGTGTTACAACCATTTTTAAACATTGATGCGAAGGAAGTTTGTCGTTATACACTTTAGTAAAAAATTATGAGAAAGTCATCATACTAATTGCTTTTAAAAAATATATAAATTCTTGTAGATAGCAGCGTATTCATGTGTCACCGGTGTGACCGGTGTCATTTGTGACCCTAAAATGCCGATCCGGTTGAAGGGACAGGTCTACAAAACCATTATTAGACCTGTCCTTTTACATGGCAGTGAGACGTGGCCGATATTGGAGCGACACAAGCAGGAGCTGCGTGTCACGGAAATGAAGATGCTGCGGTGGATGTGTGGAGTCACGCGGGTGGACCGCGTGAGGAACTCTCGCATCCGCGGCGGCCTTCACGTCCGTGACATTGCAGACAAGTTGCAAGAGTGTCGCCTTCGTTGGTATGGTCACGTCTTGCGGCAACCGCCGGGCTACGTAGGTAACAAATGTCTGGCCATGTCAGCCCCGCCGGGTCCCGGTAAGAGGGGAAGACCCAAGATGTGCTGGCTTGATGTCGTAAGGGATGACATGCGTGCCAATGGTCTCACTACAGGGGATGCCGAAGACCGTGCGAAGTGGAGGAGAAAATGTAGGATAGCGGACCCCGGGCGTCGCGAGACGCAACTGGGACAGACGCTCGGATGATGATGAGCAGCGTATTCATGTATGGGTTTGGTCAAAGTTCAACAGTAGTAAAGCGATGGTAATTTTACTGCTGCTGTATTTAATGTGTTAATTGTGAACAGACAGACGCGGCGAAGGACTTTGATTAATACTATGTGACTATATCTGACTATACTTGACTGCCTCTGTAGCGCGGTGGGAGTGTATCCGACTGCTACGCAAGAGGTCGTGGGTTCGATTCCCACCCAGGATAAAACTTTGTGTGATGAGCACGATGGTTTATTCTGTGTCTGGCTGTTAATTATCTATAATATGTATGTATTTAGAAATATACAAGTATGTTTATCAGTTATCTGGTTACCATAGTAGTACAAGCTCTGCTTAGTTTGGAATTTGATGACGATGTGTGAGTTGTCCCAATGATATTTATTTATTTTATTTATATCTCGACTTTTACTTTACAATTATGAGATATAAATCAATTACATATAACACGGGGGCGTCCTCTATATTGGCTTTTTTTTTTTACTTCTTATGGCCAAATTCAAAAACGAAAATGGTTCCTTATTGAATACGAAACGCTTGATGATAAGCACTAATTATTAGACAGTTCGCGTAAGTGTTACACTGACATGCTAGTCTAAAAAACAAATATATATTTTGCTCCATATTGACGTTTAAATTTATAACTAATTGAATCAGGCGTTACATGGCGGAAATCCATTTTAAAATACTATAATTATTTTAAAATACTATAATTATTTTGTTTTTAAATGTTATTTTTGCAATATTCCGCTTGTTTAGAATGTCGTACGATGTCGACACGTGTTTCACCTACACACGAGGCATTATCAAGACTGTTTGGCAGCAAAAGCACGCACGGGGGTCTTTTGAATGAGTGAGGCTTTTGCTGCCAAACAGTCAAAGCGGAATATTGCAAAAATAACATTTAATAACAAAATAATTATAGTACATATTATAAAATGGATTTCCGCCATGTAACGCCTGATTCAATTAGTTACAAATTTAAACGTCAATATGGAGCAAAATATTCTCAAAAGACACGTTATAACGAATATAATTGTTTAACATTTCAATTTCAATTGAATAACTAAAAAATGTGCTGTCCCGTCAGGAATGAAGTTACTTTCGTTTAAAAAAGGTGTGTATGTGCACGTGTTACAAGTTATACTGCTTTATTTTAATAAAATTTCATCACATATACACTTAGACCATCTAACTCGTATACCACAACTCTTTGTTTGTAACAGAAATGATAAATAGTAAGAAAAAGAAACATCAAAAGAATGAAAACTACTTTGAATGTAGTTATAAGTTGTCTTGGAAAAAAATGGCTACCGTGTCCATAACTTTAGATAACAAAAAATACGTAAGTATTTAATATTGTTTTTGTTTCATAATTTATTGTTAGATAATGAATTAAGTACAGTATTTGTTTTTTACAAATATAAATGTATGCGATTGGCAGTGAAGTGTTTTTTTAATAACCCCTAGTCCCACGGGAGCTTGGTCTTAGCACGGGAGCTTGGTCTTAGCACGGGAGCCTTCATTGTTCGTGATGTTGTAGAATTGCAGGGGGCCGTAAAATAGAACCAGAATCGCTGTTTTTAGCTGTCAAACTGTCAGTAGACTATTAAAAATGCAACTGACTATAAATGGCGCGTATATAAAATAATAATAGTTGTGTGTTAGTAGAAATCTATCGTCTGGCCGATGGAAGTCTATTGTAGTACGATTGTAATAGTAGACTAGGAAAAACTGTCTAAATTGTACCGGTGGCTTTCTATAGAGAGATGATTTTGATGCTATTTCGACACGAACAAAATAGCAGACTCGGCCCCCTGGACCTTCTTTCTCTGGTACGTTTTAGGGTCGATCTGAGTCCAAGTTAGAATCAAAGTGGAATTGGAATTGAGCTGTAAAAGGGCGTGCTTTGTTGGTTTGGTCACGCACGGGGGTCTTTTGAATGAGTGAGGCACGATTGACGAAGAAAACTTATTAACGTAGCAGCACCAGTCTTGAACATGGAACCAATTATGGACAAACAAAATGTTTAATTTAAAAATTAGAGTAAGATTTCGAAAATATATATTGGCAACATTTTCAAATTGTAGTTTGACTTATAAGCTGTCAAATTAAGAAATGTCAAGCAATTCGGCCATACTGTTTAAAAATTGTGCAATAAGGTGTGACTTCTTTCCGACAAGTGAGTAAAAAATCTGTTTATATTAAGAAAATCTCTAAGGAAGTAAGTACACTAATTAGTATTTAATTAGTATGAACATAGTTTCAATGAAATTATGTATTATTTTATGTATTAATGGTTAAATGTTCAACACATTTCACATTATTGTACAATCGTAGGTCATGGTTTTTTGATAGTGTTTTATAATGTCCATTACTGGATATTTCTTTGAGCTAGTGCTATTCATGGACAGCTGTCCAAACTTAACTTTTTTTTAGATTTATAAGGAATACTCCTTTTGTTGGTAAACTTTTGTAGCACTTAATTTGTGTGTTTATAACGTTCATTTTAAACATATGGTTCCAGTAATGGACGAAGAATGTCCATGACTGGGTTTCCCATAGTTTCCAGTAATGGTCATTTATTTTTTATTTTTAGTATGGCGCCAAAGAAAAACTACACCCTTGAACAAATGGGAAATGCACTAGACGCAGTTAAGAACGGTGAAACAATAGCAAAAGCAGCTTTGAAATATGGAGTTCCACGAATAACGTTGCACAACAAAGTTACAGGGAAAAGCCCTCAAGTGTGCTCCATGGGTCCCCTCACAGTTTTATCAAAGGAAGAGGAACACTTATTAGAACAGTGGGTTATTAGAATGGGGGAAAAACATGTTCCCATTACCAAAGAAGAACTTTTGGACAGTGTTCAAAAAATTATAACCGATAAACGTCAAAAAACACCTTTTGTTGACAATCGACCAGGTAAAAAGTGGTATCAACTTTTTTTAAAAAGGCATCCAATTCTTGCTGAACGAACGGCCCAAAATTTGACTACCGCTCGAGATAATGTCACTGAAGCTGACATTGAAAAATGGTTTCAAGAAGTTGATGAATATTTGCAAGAGAAGAATTTGAAATCAGTGTTGGAAGAGCCTGAAAGGGTATTCAACACTGATGAGAGTGCTTTTTTCTTATCCCCAAAGCCTGGTAAAGTACTGACAAAAAGAGGCGAGAAGCATGTCTACAGCTCTTCGGGAGATGAAAAAGATAACCTCACCGTACTTGTAACTGGGAATGCAGCTGGTCGGTTAGCTCCACCTATGATTGTTTACAGCTACGAGAGAATTCCAGCGTCAGTCGCAAATAAAGTCCCCGAAAACTTTGGTGTCGGAAGGTCTCAAAGTGGGTGGATGTGTGGGAGTACTTTTTATGAATACATGACAAATATTTTTCACCCGTGGCTCATTGAGCAAAGTATAAAGAAACCAATATTGTTTTTCCTCGACGGACACAAGTCTCATTTAACGATGCATTTATCTAATTTCTGCCTTGAAAATGGCATAGAAGTCATAGCATTAAATCCAAATAGCACTCACATTCTTCAACCAATGGATCTGGCTGTTTTTAGGCCCTTAAAAATATCATGGAAAAAAGCAGTTACAAATTGGAAATTGCAAAACTTCCGACAAAATTTACGGAAAGAAGACTTTGCTCCACTTTTCAAAATAGCTTTACAATCAATTTCTGAGGACACCGTCAAAAACGGCTTCCGTGCTGGCGGTTTATGTCCTTTCGGTCCTAGCTATGTAGATATGGCCAAAATGAAGTCTAGAAAAACGCCACAGACCGAAGATCTAATTATAAAGAAGCGATTTCTTGAAAATTTAGAGGTAGTAATAAAATCTAAAATAAGCGAAGATAAATTGCTACTTTTTAAGGAACTCTATTACAAACCCAGACACGAATTAAATGACCGATTGCCCTGTGAAGATACTTCACTTTACCTAATATGGGCAAGCTCAAGACACTCAATTGGCGGTACAATACCAGATGTTGACAAACCATCTGCGATTGCACCTGTAAATGAAAATAATAACATAGTTAAAGATGCTTCTCTGCAATCTCAAACAACACTGACCGAACAAACTGAGTGTGAATCTTCAAATCTGCAAAAGAAAATCTTGTTGGAATTGTAAACCCCAGTTTTGAAAACCAAATATGCAACAATGTCGCCAATCCTGGAACGTCTATAATACTACAAAACGAGCCTGGAACCAGCAATTATGACGTTACACACAAAACTCCTAAAAAGGCTACCGATCAGAATGAACTTATGTTAAAACAATCCCAGAATGACGATATTTCGAAACCAGTGAAGCATAAACCACCTGTGAAAATAGGAAACTATATTGTACCATCTCCTTTTAAAAGAAATTTGCATTGGCCCGAAGAAGATACAACAAAAGACAAAAAACGAAGACTTAGAGAAAAAGTGCCTTTTGCAGTGACTGGTCAACAATGGAGAGAATACCACGAAAAAAAAGAAGTGGAAAAAGTACGGTTACTGGAAGAAAAAGAGAAAAGAGCCAAACAAAGAAAGGAAAAAAAAAATATGAAAGAAAAGCTTAACGAAGAGAAGAAAAGGAAACAGTTGCAAAGCAAAACAAATAATAATAAGAAATCTGATGATACATCTACAGACGGAACGAACACTGAAGTTGAGTATTGTGAAAGTGATTATAGTAATTATGAAATAGAAGACGAGCAATCCAAAAACTCGAACGATTCAGAACCGGAAAATGTATCAATAAATAGATTAATGTCATCCAAAAATCAGATATCGGAGGGAAATTATGTCATAGTCCGATATGAAGGAGAATATTTTCCTGGTGTTGTCGAAAAAGTTGATAACATGTCTTACGAAATAAGCACTATGACATTTTCGACAGGAAATACATATAAATGGCCTGAAAAACCCGATAAGATCTGGTACCAAGAAAACTCCGTCATTGAAATTATAGATGCCCCAATACTAACTAACAAGAGAGGATTTTATGCTGTAAAAGAGATGAGCAAGTATCACATTTTTACCGTATAAAGTTCAGTAGTCCAGTGCAGTTATTCCAAAGATTTCTGATTATTTTGTAAGATAATGTGTCTGATCTCTTTTATAGTTGACCTCATTGATATATGATTATTAATCTTTAACTTTTTTTGCCTAAAACGTTTAACTGTCGAAAAATTAAAATTTTCGTTACTTTATTCTAAAGATTAACTGATTATATTCTAAGGTACCTAACGTTCTGATCTCATTAATTTTTTGATTGTTGATCTTTGTATATTTTATCTTAATTTGTTAGAAAATGAAAATGTGTGTACTTTTTTATTTTTCCCGAAGATTTACTGATTATTTTGTATAACGAGTTGATCTCTTTAGTAGTTGACCTCATTCATATTTGATTCTTGATCTTTAACTTTATTAACTTAAACTTTTAATTGTCAAGAAATTAAAATTTTCGGTACTTTATTCTTAAGTTAAACTGTCTATTTTGTAAGGTAATGATTTGATCTCAGTATGTTTTAAAGGTTGATTTTTGAATATTTTATATTTAATTGTTACGATATTAAAATTTGTGTAGTTTTTATTTGTTTCAAAGATTTACTGATTATTTTGAACCGTAGCGTGTTGATCTTTTTGATTTTTGATCTCATTGATTTTTGATTTTTGTACTTTAAATTTTTTAACCTAAATACATTGACAAACCTACCTCTCAATAATACATACAAGTTAAGTTTGTTATCATTTCAATATCCGCATTATTTCAAATATTCTGCTGATTAAAAATTGTGCATAACTCGGGGTCCAATATTGGTTATCGTCCATAAATAGGTGTCCATGCTAGGTGTTGTTCATTATTGGGTGTCCGTCACTAGCTTTTTGGTGTCCATGAATGGTCCAAAAAAGAGGGTTTTTATTTGTTAAATTCCATAAAAGTTGGAGTATTAAGGGTAATTTTCTATTATTATTTACATGAAACAAACATTAAACTCTAGGTATAACCAAACAATATCTATAAACTATCACAAATCAAATAAAAATTTACAAAAACGATCAAAATTTTTCTTAAGGTGTCCATAATTGGGGTTGTTACGTTACTTGAAGTAAAGGGCAGAAGGAGTGAGGATAAAACAAGACTTACGTGAGCAAATTGCTCAAACACTGAAAAGTCAAAAGTATTCTAATACCCAGACGTGCACGTATGAAACGATTAAAGAATCTGCAGGAAGCGAAAGAAGTACGCATTAACGAACTACCCTCTTTGCTAGCAATTTCACGGATGATTGATTGGGCAACTGAATCTTAACCATTACATACATTTTCGTCCAAAGAACGTTTGTCCCATGAACGAGTCATTTCAATGGAACTAATTCTATTCGTATTTCTATTATTGTGTCTCCTCTCCTGAGAACCAGGATCTACATCAATGACAAAAACCAGAAAAGTTACACAGCTTAAAATCGGTAAATATGTCTTGGAAAACCGCATCGAAAATTAATCAGACGATAGAGAGAGAAAAGTATGAAACTACACCTAGCCGCCCCGAATCACACTTTTTTTATACTTCTATCCTCTTCTGTTATTTAGAATAGTTATTTAATAGAGTAAGAAAGTGTGCAGCATGCGGCGGAATCAAGGACGCGCTAGCTAGAATAATGCAATACGATGCTCTCAGATGTAGTTGTACCCTAACTCCTCTTCCCTTTTTAGCAAAGACTCTGGAATGGACTGCCTCTGTGGCGCGGTGGGGGTGTATCCGATTGCTACGCAAGGGTTCGATTCCCACCCAGGATAAAACTTTGTGTGATGAGCACGATGGTTTATTCTGTGTCTGGGTGTTATTTATCTAGTATTTAGAAAAATACAAGTATGTTTATCAGTTATCTGGTTACCATTGTACAAGCTCTGCTTAGTTTGGAATCAGATGGCGTTGTGTGAGTTGTCCTAAAGATGCAGCGGCGGACCTTATCCTATCCTGACCTCCCGCAATCCCACCGAGTTGAGAGTCCAATTATGTGACATGTTTAAATCACTTTTGATCGATCGGCACGGTACCACGGTCCTGTGGTCAAAAAAAATAAAAAGTATACTCTGAAGCAAGTACCTATATTTCATTTCATTGTATTTTCATTCATCTTCTATGCCCGGAACCCCTGAGAAGTCTGAGAACACCATCATCTGGACATACTACATACAGAACCAGCACTAAATTTACCGGCGACGAGAGAATACAATGTGTTAAGAAAATCCTATCCGATCCGAAAGGGGCACATAGGCACTTCAATAACATATACAAAAAAATACATATTTATAAGTAGGTATATTATAATTATCATTTTTTAAATGCATGTTTTAGGATCAAAATTAGTCCAATTTCTTTAAAATATAGCCAATTTTTCAAAAACTGTCGAGTGTTTGTGATATCAAAAGAAGCCGCCGGCAGGTGTATGCTGATCTTTTGACCTTGCATTCCAGACTAGGCCTTTCCCTGTGTTGCCATGTAAACTACCACAATATATTATTTCTTAATTAATTTTACTCGGGGTAAATTTTTGGGGTAATTTCCAAAATGAATAACACGAATAAAATCACATCTCGATACCTAACAATACTTTCACATATCGGACAAGGTTTTCTTAACATATTGTATACTAGTGGTTCTGTGAATCGTAGACTTCTGAGTAAATTGAGGAAAAAGGCAAAACATTTTTTTGGTTAATTATTATTAGTAAAGCATGCGTGACTTTCTTGTTGCGCACCCATGAGGTACCATTTACATTTTTTTTCTAGTGGTTTCAAAAGAAAAAATAAAAACGCTTGGCTCAGCAGCACACTTCAAGCCTATATCACCCCATAGCGTTTTGAGCGCTCTTGTCAACCACTACGGGACCATTTCCCCTCCCCTGCTTCCAAACCCCGATCGAAAAACCACCTCGCTAAGTTTTTGGCTAAATCAAGGATTGTCCATGCCAGTTGCATGCAAATCCGATGTAATTCGAATTGTAGACAATGGACGGACGAACGGTCGGCATCGATAGCATTTTGCGATACCAGTGGACTTAAAACGGAGACTTTTGTAGGCTTGCTTCGCTCGCCTCCTCAGTCAAAAAGGCATAGACATATGATGGAAAGAGTTCTATCATATTTAGGAATACGACTTTCATATCCTTGGAAAGAAATAAAACATCAAAAGAATTTATTTAGATAGTTTTATTACTAATTATATTTAAGCTGAAATTACGAGTACATTTGCTACAGAAGACTACTGCTTATGCTGGTCAATATTACGTTGAAAACGAGACCGTTTAACATTTAATTTCATCTTGCATTAGCTTGCCATTTGCAACGAATGTTGTTTTATTGTTTATACATACATATTGTCACGCCTGTATCCCCGAAGGGGTAGGCAGAGGCAAATTAAACGCCCACATATTACCGTATGCATTTTTGTCCCACGTAACAGGTGGTGAGCCTATTGCCGTGTTGAAATGGACAGGCGCAGACTGCGGCGACCTGCTGTTGAAATTTTTTAGGCCGCCCATAAGGTCTTCAACTTGGCTTAAGGACTGCCGTTTTATTGGCAACCGGGACCAACAACAACCGTTTTATTGTTTATGCTGATCAATAATACGTAAACAAATGACACGGATAAATTACGTTATGTATGAACTCGCAGCAAATAGAAGTTCTCGTTGCAAATAGGAAGTAATTGCAAGATTAATATCTAACAAATGTGTATCGTCTCCCATGTAATATTAAAAAGTATAAGCAGTAAAGACGATCGTACTGCAATGAATGAATGATCGATTGAACGATTTATTTATTCTACACAAAAAGTTTACAATATAAATTACTTAAGTACACATAGTAATATGGAAATGGCGAAGCTAAATTTATAATGTGCGTGCCCGACAAAGACTAACAGCTCAGCCCCTGGTGTACAAGCTAACAAGATATCTTGTAAGACAACGCTAATTTTCAGCTAACGCCTGTAAGCAACGCCTGCAAGAATGCAAATCAGCGTACCTACCTATAACTAATTAATTTGCACTATGTCTTCTATTCTAATCTCACTACATATCTAAAGGACATTGGGAAAAAAGTTCCAAGAGACTGGTGACTCTCGATTCTGAACGTTCCTGGTGCAGAGGCTGGTCACCGCAATTCAGCGTGGAAACGCGGTAAGTGTGATAGGCACCTTTGTACCGGGAACGGTCAGGAGCGAGTACTTGAATAATTTGTAAGGTTGACATTATTTGATTTTTTTTTTTAATAAAGAACGGTTTCATCTCACTACTAATAACTACATACCTATCCAGGTATATCTAATTAAGCTAGTTATATTTTAAAGTTAAGGTTTAGGTTGGTATGGAGTTCAACCTCTTTACTATAATCACATCAAATAATTAATTACACTATTATATAAATAACCTATTCACAGTAGCACACCACACATAGGCTTACTAGTAGTACTGCTGGGAATATTCATCTTATTAGACTTACTTTTTAAAGTAGATATAGATAATATATGTAGATAGGATTCGTATATATATTTTTAATAAATTGAGTTTTTATTTCTAAAAGTACGTGCTACATTATGAGTAAGTATATAAACAAATTGAATAAGAATATGAATCAAAGTGCACATCAGTCTAAGAAAAGGGCTTATAACACCATTAATAATTATTTGAATGATACAAAGAAATGGAAGTGTAACGCCACGCCAGACAACATATTTAAGTCGACACAAATTGTGACGTCGTTTCCTACTACGCCATATTGGGAGGATATGCTTACCTCTAACTAGTTTATAAATGGTGTGTGCACATGTTTCGCTGTTCATTCTGTCGTTGTAAGTCAAGCAATAAACCATCTATGTTGGTCCTAATTACCTGTAACTTGGTAGTCGTTAAGCCAATTGGAAAGGAAAAATCTACGTTGACTCACTTGCTGTAGTATCATTTCTCTATACTGCCCTATAAACTCGTTGTAATAGAAAGGAGTCCATATTGCTATATATTATTACTCTACATATTATTATAAAGGTCATTCGAATTTAAGATTTTGTTTCTTTTGTAAAACACTCTTTTTTATAAAATTAGATAAGATTTTTTTTAAAAGTGAAAAAAAGACAACTTGGTTCAGGACGGGGATTGAACCCGTGACTTTTGAAATTCTTTACAATATTTTAATCGTCATTTAAAAGTATGACCATAAATATGAAAAAGTTTGCATACTAATTGCTTTAAATAAATATCCCTGATACAGAATCTGAAGTTATTTTTTTTATACCGAAGTATTTTATTTTATATCTCTGAGGTGGCAGACAAGCGTGCGGCCCACTTGATGGAAAGTGGTCACTTTCGCCTTTGGACGTTTGTAACACCAGAGGTGCAACACATGCGCTGCCGACCCTTTATAAACCTAAGACCCCTTTTGAAGAACCCTATACTGTGTACAATATTTAGTATTTCAACAATGATTGAAATAAGTAGTAAATATTGTATCATGTCTCGACAACACAAATATTCCCATGTCATTTCTTCTGTTTTTGGGGTACTGCCTGCTCATTAGTTACATATGAACAAATGATCATAGCGACTATTTGCGTTGCCCCCTAATACGGCGACTATTTAGTTGCGGGATCAATAGAAATTGAAGAAGACCCGAAAAGGGGTCAGCTAAATAGGAAAGTGATTTCAAGATCAAGAGTAGACGTCAAAAGTGAATTTAAACGCATCGCATGTTCAATAATACGAATCGTGCATCGTGTTATGAAAGATTTTTTTAAATATTTGAAACGTCAAAATGGTGCGCCCGCCTGGTGGAAAGCGGAGACGACGTGTTGAGAGCCGTTATCCCAGCCGATAGGGCCCTGATACTACCTGACTCAGGTTGACGGCAGAAATATGCCTTTTCACGCTTCTCGTAAAGGACCCAGGATTGTAAGACGAGGGAAACACGTGCGCCAGAAGAGAGGTCTGTACTATTATGCTAGTACATAAGAAAGACCTGCGGAATCTTTCAGTTGTAGAGAAATTACAGTCCATCAACTAATGTTAGGTCACGGCCTCGCAGACGTATCTACCTTGCGTGCTCGGCCGTCTCTCCCCAGTATTTACATATTTACATCATACGATTAATTCTATATATACCCGACCCAACAGACTTTTAACTTTTAACTAAAATATCTTTGAAATCATCTATGGCCATGTCACAGAGAAAGGAACGTCAAACTTTCTTCGAAAATCGTCTGTTGCCTACCTACCATACGTTTATAGTAATTATTAATGTAATCGTAGGAAAAAAGAGTGTTCTAGTTTTGTAACACGCTTGGTTGTATGAATATATAGTAGAGAGCGCGCGAGTGTCATTTATTCCTTGATCTGTGGGCCAAATGAATAGATGCTGGCGGTTACATTCATAATTTCTGATATAATCTATTATTTTAATTAATAACTTTGCTTCTTAGCGGACCAGTTCAATTAATATATTTTTCAACACACTTGCTCATCTTGTAAAGTGGATCTTATTTCATCGGTTTTAGATACTTAAAGCAGCTCATAAAACACGCGCGCGTTATGAACCTAAGTAGTGAATTGATTATTCTATAACTGCACAATTTGCTTTCTTTAATTAGCAAAGGGTTGTTATAGATAACAACCCTTTGCTAATTAAGTTTTTTGGTTGTTGTACATAAGTAAATATTTTTGATAATAAATAAACTCTATTATTTATGATGTAACAAATAAACGTTTTATTTTCATACCATTATTTAGTTCTGTCTACAAATTAACAGTGATTAGTGTTATTTAATAATAAAAATATTAAGTTTTTCAAAAAGGTTGTATGTATTAGCTTTAGCCTACGCAGCTACGGCAGAAAATGTGCGCGCCATTTTTCTTTCATATTTTTTTTTTGTATTTACACTGTTGAGTGATGGCACTTAGTGAATGTTGCTACACATCTTGAAAAAAAAACACTTGTACTGTTACTGTAACTTCCAATAAACTACAATAAACTAATTACAATTAAGAATAAGCGAGTGTTTTTATTACTTTTACACGAGTATTTACACATTATTATTATTATTATTACACGAGTATTTTCGTACTCTTATGAAAATAACATATTTGTGTTTTGATGTTAAATAGGTATTAATATAGGGCATTACTTTAAGGGGACAAAATTTTTTGATTGATTTTTTTACTTCTAAGTGTGTTGAAAAACGTCGTACGACATACGTGCGTATATTGATTAATTTCCCTAGGCTCTACTGAAAGACCACCTCGTGCGTTATAGAGAGTAGCATTTTAAGGCTTAAACTAGCCTTAAGAATTGAGGGACGTTCTAAAATATGGCCCTCAATAGTCAAGAAACGCTTAAGGCTAGTTTTCGCCTTATCATACTACGCTCAAGTGTTTCTTGAGTATTGAGGAACGTTCTAAAATACGGTACTGAGAAACGTTCTGTAATTTGGCCTTAAGACTATAATATTACTTTCTGTGTACTCTATTTTGTGTAATTTACTAAATACAACTACTTTTGTTAGTTTGTCTTATGAGAATATATTTGTATTGTAAAATAATGTATCTTCTGTTTGAGTAGGTGAGTGACGCCGGCACTGCCTGGAGGGGTCGCGTTATGGGGGCGTCATGCTGCCGCCATACTCAGGGGATGCTCCACGACCTGGGATAAAACAGCAGACAAATAAACCTTTCTTTTTTTCACGAATTCATCCCATAAAGATGTACGATAAACACAAATCAGTAATCAATCTTTTGTAAGGTAAACACAAAGTAAACACAATAAAATCGATGAATAAAACAATTTAAATACTTATAAATATCGTTGGGACAACTCACACAACACCATCTGATACCAAACGAAGCAGAGCTTGTACTATGTTAACCAGATAACTGATAAACATACTTATATATTTCTAAATGCATACATATTATAGATAAATAACTCCCAGACACACAATAAACCATCGTGCTCATCACAAAAAGTTTTATCCTGGGTGGGAATCGAACCCATGAGCTCTTGCGTCAATGTCAAGGTGAATAGGGCTTAAGATATGAGAAAATATAAATGCTAAAGATAGTTGTTGCTGTATGGATCAAGTTTCCTTTGCGTGCCCAAGATGGGCAAAAACAACTAACAACAACAACGTTGTTTGACAGGAACAATAAAGGCGCGTTTTTTAAATAAAAGTTATTTATAAGTGTAATTCATTCTCAGGTTATTTTGTTCATTGTTCAGTAGTTCATTCGTTCATTCCGACTCACCTCGGCCTCTGCCGCGGCCTCTACCCCTGCCCCTCCCGCGGCCGCGTCACCTTCTTCCATCGCCCAGACCCACCATATCTAAAAAATAACAACATTCAATGCCTATAAGCTGTCGAATGCAAATACAATGCCTAGAAGCGCTCGTGGCCCCGCGGACTCAGTGTTCTGTAAACGATTACTGAGTTACGCAACTTTCACTATGGCTGGTCCTCGGGTGGATCAGATGGGTGACCACTTTGTGGCATTTACATTTGCGAGCGTTTACCTGCTTCGAAAGGCACGTTAAGCCGTTGATCCCGGTTGCCAGTAACATGGCCGTCGCTAAGTCAAGTTGAAGGCCTTATGGGCGGCTTGAAAAACTTCAACAGCAGGTAGCCACAACCTGCGTCTGTCTATTTCAACACGGCAATGGGCTCTCACCACCTATTATGTGGGACAGGAATACACATGGTAAAAAGTGGGCATATAATATGGCTCTGCCACCCCTTTGGGGATAAGGCGTGATAGATAAGCTGTCCTGTGATCCTCAAACACGCGAAGGGAACGCGTAGTGGTACATTTTGTGATGAAATATCGAATATTTCTGTCTCTCACCATGAAACAAAGATACATTTTTCACGGATACGTTTTTTACATGGAGCGTAGCTGCTTTAAAAAGTAAATATGGCAGCCAGCCATGCAAACTACAAAATCAATGGCTGGACATAAATAAAAATGGAAGATTGAAGAAATGATTCGTTTCTCACTCAGACGTTCGTGGTTTACCCAAATCTTGCACATAATATGTAAGTTCTTACTTCTTTCATTCTAAAATTTACTACAAATTAGTGATTACGCTTATCTATCCATAGCGTGATCTGGATTCAAATATCAGAGTTCTCAAGACATATTTGTATTACAGCGCCGTCTAGCGTTAAACCTATCTCGACTCTACAAGACCAAAATTGCCCGGGTCCCAAGGAAATTTTGTTAGAGGGCAATTATCTAGACCAATTATCTAGCCACAAATACCCGTTAAAGAACACTATGGCTACATTCCACTTAACCCCCGCAACGATTATAACAACCCTCTGTACCGAACCCGTGACCTTTGCCTAACCAGGTCAATATTCTAGCCACTAACATTGCCCTAGTTAGGCAAAGGTCACGAGTTCAATTCCTATCTTGAACTAAGTTGTCATTTTTCAGTTATATAATACAAATATGTTGACCACTTTAATTTCATTTTCATAAGAAAACTATTGATCTAACTATAATTATTTTGTTTTTTAATTGTTATTTTTGCAATATTCTGCTTAAAAAAAAAAGCGAAATATTGCAAAAAAAAAAAAAAAAAAAAAAATTATAGTTTTTTATAATGGATTTCCGCCATGTAACGCCTGATTAAATTAGTTATTGATATAACTATTTCTTTATTGAGTCTAAAAGTATATATCCATCACGCCTTATCCCCGAAGGGGTGGCAGAGGCATATTATATGACCACTTTTCACCGTGTGGATTCCTGTCCCACGTAATAGGTGGTGAGCCCATTGCCGTGTTTAAATAGACAGACGCAGGTTGTGGCGACCTGCTGTTGAAGGTTTTCAAGCCTTCAACCAGGCTTAACGACTGCCATTTTACTGGCAACCGGGACCAACGGTTTAACGTGCCTTCCGAAGCACGGAAACGCTCGCAAATATAAATGCCACAAAGTGGTCACCCATACAAGGATCAGCCACAGTGAAAGTTGCGTAACTCAGTGATCGTTTACAGAACACTGAGACCGCAGGGCCACGAGCGCTTATACCTATTATATACAGTTTTTTGTTACAATAAATACTTACAAAGCAATAGGTGGGGCTCACTACTGGGCTACTCCACGAACGCTTACCTATATTCGTAGCAGTCTTCTCTAAGTACGCCAGAGGGCCCTGTAGAGCAGTACCAGCGTATGCGCCTCTTCCTCCGGCAAGAAACATGCCCTGGGCCAGGCTATTCTGCATCTGTTTATCGTAGATATAAGATATTACCAAGGATTATTTCACATTTAAGAGACATTATATGTTAATCACTGACGTCCAATCATAGACAACCTTCCCATAATTAGTTCTACAGACCCTCATTTTTAAATATTAGTAGCGAGTTGTGCCAAATGGACATCGTTCACATTTTATAAATATAAATTATAAATCAATAACAATTTCGGAGAATAGTATTACTGAACATTTCTTTTGAATTAGAAATGTAAATAATTAAGTAGTGCTATTTCAAGTTAAAATGTAAACAATCTTCATTTAACCTTCAAATGACGTCATCGGTGGCATTACAGTAACGCCTTTGCCTACAAACGGAAATAAAGCGCAATGTCATACATTTTTAAGCTATTGCATAGTTTTTATCGCGGGCTTTGAGTGGGCTTTAATCAAGAAATTCCTTAAGGAAAAAAGCCTAAGTTCCGAGGTTACACGAAGTTCACCGAGCACGGCCGAGCGTTGGCTTAACGTGTATGTACATATATTATATGGTACGATTGTACGAAGCTCGCACGGATCGAGACGTGATGATAGTGAGTGTGAGTGTGAGGGTGAGGATGAAGGAGAGTGTGGAAGTGGGGGAGGGCGAGAGTGAGGGGTGAGGGTGAGGGTGGGGGTGAGGGTTTTTTTTTGTATTTTTTTTTATAGTGTAACTTAAATTAATATTTAAGTAAAACAAAGGTATGCTATGTAATAGTTTAACCGCGGCAGTCTCCGAGTGCCACACGTCTTTTTTTGTGTATTATTTAGACAAAGGCCCAACAATTTCATGCCACTGCTGACGTCATAGTGAATGAACTAATTAACATTTTGAATATTTATTTGTTAAATAAATACGATGAATATAACAAAAAATATTCAAATCAGTTGTTTAGAATGCGCTATATTTACAATTATTTATAAAAAATAAAAGTTATAAATTTTGGTCAATTTCCATTGGCAAAACTCGAAAGATTTTATAAGACATACAACATGGTGTGTAATGGAGGGCAGTGATTACATAATATTTATTATAAAAATTTAGAACCCAAAAAGAAAATATAAGAAAATAAATAAACATACCTTATTAAGTTGTCATATAAAAAAATAAACCTAAAGCGTGGGTAAAAATAAATAAAACCAAAAAAATTAAGCCAAATGAAAATTTAATCTTAAAACTAAACATAATTAATTACAAATTAAGGAAACCATAAATAAACTAAATTAAATCAGATGTTTAAAAAGATGCCTGTAAGTTATTACTACAGATGAACGGGGGCCGAGTCTACTATTTTCCCATAGAAAGCCGTTCTAGTTCTATTCTATAGCGGTTCTATTGCGATTGGTCCAAAACTAGATAGTCTACTAAAACTATTATATATTTCTCAATCACACTTCTCAAGCTGCAGAATAGAGACACAATAGCTGTTTTAAGCTATCAAAATATTAATATAGACTACCAAAAATGCAAATTAAGAGCTACTTACAGGCGCTACACGAGTTGATAACATTCAATCGGCCGGCCGATAGAATTCTATTGGAGCGCAACTGTAATAGTGGACCTCGAAAACTGTCATATTTTTTCTGTCGACTCACTATTGAGCGACGATTTCTATTCTCTTGTGACGCGATTGATTTAATAGACTTGGCCCCCAGATGGCTTGCAAAAACGCCTTAAACACAACTAACATTTTTAGATACTGGTAACATTATCTAAACAATGTCAAAAAATTCATTGTTGCATACACATTACACGTATTATCTGCCATCTCACATTGGCACGGACTATTTCAGTGTAATGTTTACACCGCATGCCATAAAAGAAAATGTAATTGGAGTATAATAAAGAACTCATTATAAAGTTTTGACGGAAACAAAAATAGACGTGGCGTAGACGCCGTTGTATAAATTTTCAAAACTAGTGTATTTTTGATTTTCGAGAGCCATCTACAAAAATGTACTTGCTATCAATGAAGCAGGTTCATGTAAAAATAAATGAAGAATAACTAGAATTTGGCATAATCCCAAGTCCAAGAAAAAAAAACAATTTTGCAAAAAAAGATACTTTTTAATTTTAATATCACCGTGGCGTGCTCCCTATACTGCCAAGCTCTCCCACAATTACAAAACTGAATTCTATGTAGACGAATATTCAAGATTACTTACTAATTCTATTTTTTAAAGGATAATACTGTAAATCCAAGTTTCATAATAACCAAAGTTTGTACTTTAATTTAGACCCAGATATATTTTTAATTACATTAGAAAATATAAAATCTATAAGTATAAATTTTATATTTAGCGGACCCGACAGACGTTGTCCTGCAGTATACCACTTCAGCAAATTTTTTTCTTTGATTTGTGAACCTAAACCATCCAGGGCGCAATCCAATCGCATACAAAAACAAACATTCAAATCCGTCCAGCCGTTTAGGAGGAGATCAATGACATACACACGTACAGTAGAATTATAAAAATACTCCAGATGTTTTAATGTGTCGCCAGATATAGCTTAATGTATGATAATATGAATATAGACCATTTAACTAACTTTAGAACATCATATTATTTATGTCCCTGACTTCCCCGTCAGCGTGATAGTTAATTAGTTTTTTTATGTCATATTTATTTACTTTTATGCTTATTATCTGTACAAATAAGCTTACTTTTTATTTATATCTAGCTACCTAAGATTTCTAACCTAACTTTAAACTTTATTTTCGGCAAATAATCTTATTTTCATCAGGATTCTGAATTGCAAAACAACCTTCATAGTGCAAATAGACTAAACTGAATAAGTATTCTGCATAAAATGACAGTCAATGATGACGCACAGCGCCAAAACGAGCGTCTGTAGAACTAAAATTAACATATTTATTGTCATACATTAGTATTTGGCGCTAAAATGAGAAAAATCCGATATCTTCAGTTTACAAGAAGTCCAGCGAACTTGCACTAATGAAGGATATAGGTCCTACAAAGTATTTATAATTCTGTTCAGTTCTACCGCCTAGGTACAGTGGCGGGGTAGGCAGGAGGGTGTGGTGGGCGCGGTACCTGTTGCTGTTGCATAGCGGCCTGTTGCTGCAACGCAGCTTGTTGCGCTGCCGCTGCGGCTGCCATTTGTTGAGCCTGGAAATTATAATATTATATATACCAACTAGAGACCCTTGCCAACTTAGCCCGTGGCATACTTCGAACTCCCGTCGCACCTATTTAATCCCGTCGCTTATAAATTCTAAAATAATGCATACAATTTTCCCGATTTGTCGACATTTATGACTACTGCTCCGCTCTCCGGGATAGTAGCGTGATGACATATAGCCTATCTCTCAAGTTGGATCAAACTACACACGGTGTGCAAATTTGATTAAAATCGGTTGAGTAGTTTAGGAGTCCATCGCGAACAAACAACGTGACACGTAATTATTTATATATATTAAGGTATATTTTATTTAACTCGTCAAAATGACGCCGTCTGTCAGATGGAAAAGCAATTTTTTTTCATTTGTGCGAAATTGACTGCCTGTTTTGCGGTGGGAGTGTATCCGACTGCTACGCAAGAGGTCGTGGGTTCGATTCCCACCCAGGATAAAACTTTGTGTGATAAGCACGATGGTTTATTCTGCGTCTGGGTGTTATTTATCTATAATATGTATGTATTTAGAAATATATAAGTATGTTTATCAGTTATCTGGTTACCATAAGACAAACTTTGTTTAGTTTGGAATCAGATGGCGTTGTGTGAATTGTCCCAGTGATATTTATTTATTTAGTGATGATTTGTCTAATCACGCTCCGCTTGAATAACCCGGCGTTGTAGTAGGAGGGAAAAACGAGATTACCAATTTTTTTTTTCCCCCACAATTTTATTGTTTTTTTTTTGCATAACAGGAAAACAATGAACTTATATAAATACCTGTACACTCTGTTGGACGACGTGTTGCTGTTGCTGTGTTGCTGCAACTTGTTGAACAGCTTGTTGCTGGTTAGTATTTTGCTGTTGCTGCTGACATTTATTGTAAACTGTGTGACCCTGAAACATAGGACTTTTTAGGTAATTTTTTTTTTTCACAATTACCGCCTCCACCCAACATTTAAACATTAATTTTGCTATTGCTGTGAGCACGAACTGCTTGATGAAATGATGTTAGAATGTTCTCACTGTTCTCACTCGACAAAGTGCGAGAATGAGATAGCACCGTTAATGAACAGTAAAGAGATAGTGCGAAATATGTACCTACTAAGTGGCAAGCAAGATGCTGAAAATAATGTTTCGTAAAAGTGAGCCCGGTAATACCATTATCCCCGAAGGGGTAGGCAGCGCCTACTATACGCCCACATTTCACCGTGTGCATTTTTGTCTTACTAATAGATGGTGAGCCCATTGCCGTGTTGAAAATGGACAGGTGTAGGCTGTGGCGACCTGCTGTTAAAATTTATGAAGTCTTCAACTGGGCTTAACGACTGCCATTTAAATGACAACCGGGACCAACGGCTTAAAGTGCCTTCCGAAGCACGGAAACACTCGCAAATGGCCACAAAGTGGTCATCCATCCCATGACCAGCAATAGCGAAGGTTAAGCTTAACGCAGTGATCGTTTACAGAACACTGCGTTAGCGGGGCCATGAGCGCTTCTTCTAATAAAAAAAAATATCCATCACGCCTTATCACGGAAACGCTCGCAAATGTAAATGCCACAAAGTGGTCACCCATCCGAGGACCAGCCACAGTGAAAGTTGCGTAACTCAGTGATCGTTTACAGAACACTGAGACCGCGGGGCCACGAGCGTTTCTCTCTCTAAAAATATTGTACTACAATAAAATAAATAACAGCACCAGAAAGTAAGAAAAATCCAAAATTAGATTAATCAAAAAGTAAAATACTCAATCGGCAGGACCTTCCAGGATATTCACTCAGATGCGAGCGATAAACACGGAAAGGTGACAATTCAATTCAGTTTTAAAACCCGATTGGAATTGTCATCTCGTTCTACTACAGAGCTAACATGACGACCGAATACGTAACGAAGTGATACGCAATATGGCAGGTTTGAATGAAAGTGTCAGCGTTAAGCTGGAAAATGGCGTGCTCCGTCGCTTTGGACACGTTCAACAAATGAGTGAGGAACGATTGACGGAGAATAGATGCCTGGCGATCTGTCCTCGATGACTACCCCGTCAGGGGTACAGCGTGACAATTTCAATAGGTGAAATGTATCTATTAAAATTGTCCTTTTTTTTTAATGAATTACAGTATAAATATAAAGCGTAACACTTAAACGACCGGTATTATCGATACGTGCGGAACTTTTTGGGCAAACCTAAACCCATGCAAGTAGTGCCTTGCATGAGTTTAGGTTTTCAAGAAGTAATTAATGTGAAATAGTACAAGTGTTTTCATGCAAGTTCCGCCCGCTCCGGCCCGTAATGTAAAGTTCCCAAAATGTTGAATTTCCAAAGTGTTGAACTTAAACATTAAATGGAATTCTTGAGTTTAATTTTTTCCTATATGACTGCCTCAATACAAATATTTGGATGGCCCGCAAATGTTTGTCTCAGAGTTAATGTTGTGGACGGACATGTTTTCTATATAAAATGTCCTCATCATTATCCGAGCGTCTGTCCCACTGTTGAGTAGTTAGCCAACCGCTCTTGAGATGGTGATGAGATGTTAGGATTTATTTTTAAAATACGTGTTCTCGATGGCCAGATCGGTAGCTGCACACATTCTGAGGATAGTTTCCTCTTCAACGTTGCGAGTGGCGTATCCAAAACCACCATGGACTCGCTCAAGCTACTCACACCTCTCACCCACATGACCGTTCAGATTGTCGATGTCGCCCAAAAACGATTCCCTATGACAACGGATTGCTCCGAAGCACTCCCTTGTGTTGGCACTAAAACGACATTTATGTGTCTCTACTCTGGTCACGTCTTGCGGCAACCGCCAGGCTACGTAGGTAACAAATGTCTGGCCATGTCAGCCCCGCCGGGTCCCGGTAAGAGGGGAAGACCCAAGAGGTGCTGGCCTGACGGCATGCCGACGACCGTGCGAAGTGGAGGAGAAAATGTAGGAATGCGGACCCCGGGCGTCGCGAGACGCAACTGTGACATACGCTCGCATGATGATGACTACTCTCATTTAAATTTATAATTTTCGTGTTTTAAGTGATTTTTAACTTCATGATCGATGGCATAAAACAGTTTTTAACATTTTGAAAATTCAACATTTTAAAAATTCAAAATTTTTGTGTTTTCAACATTTTGGGAATTTAACATTTTGAGAATTCAACATTTTGCAAATTCAACATTTTGCGAATTCAACATTACGGGCCGCAAGGGTTCCGCCAAGTGCAACAGTATAAACACCATGCTGTGACCGCGTTTGCAATTTCAAAAATTCCACCACCAGCTCCTGCCACCAAGACTAGCACTACAGAAATTGTTATGTACAAATTGAGCCATTACTTTCCCCACCTGCAGATCTGCCAGCAGATTCTGCCACTGGCTGATCTTGTCATAGTGTCTCCTGAGGAGTTCGTCCTTTCTCTGCAGCTCACACTTGAGCTCGTTGTTGTCTTCTTTGACTAAGAGTTCTGGACGCATCGCTGACAGAAGGAACCTGAAATGGGCAGATAGTTATATATATGCAACTTGTAATCTTCATACATACATACCTACTGTCACGCCCCTATCGCCAAAGGGGTACTATACGCCCACATTTCACTGTACTTATTTTCGTCCCACGTAACAACTGGTGAACCCATTGCCGTGTTGAAATGGACAGGCGCAGGCTGTGACGACCTGCTGTTGAATTTTGTCAAGTCGATAAGGCCTTCAACTGGGCTTAGCGACTGCCATTTTACTGGCAACCGGGACCAACGGCTTAACGTGCATTGCGAAGCACGAAAACGCTCGCAAATGTAATCGCCACAAAGTGGACTCCCATCTAAGGACCAGCTATAGCGAAAGTTGCTTAACGCAGTGATCGTTTACAGAACAGAGTTAGCGAGGCTACGAGCGCTTCTACTTGTTATTGGTAAAATAAAATTTAGTGGAGTCTGTGACTCGACAACTGTAAGGAACGTGGACCCCCGGCCAGATGGACTGACAACCTAAAGAATAGGGGGCGGCCATCGATGGCCAAATAGCGGTTGGCGCCTCTCATAACAGACGAACTGGAACTAGGGGTTCCACCATCTGCCTTCGTTCTTCAATCCCCATGCCGACTCCGCTAACAAGCAAGACCGCTTGGCCCCGGAGATATTGGTGTAACCCCTTACATCCAACCCACTCCCTGCAACGTCGTCGATGAGTGTTCCCAGACGTTTTAACATCTCCTGGGACTTTACCGAGTTCGAGCTCGGTGTAACTTTTCTGGTCTTGGTCATTGCTGGTCTATATACAGAAGTCACAATACGTGGAATGCGAGTGACAATAAACCCATTAAAACGTATCACCAGTGTTTAAGATTCAGCAGGTGTTAGCTATGCTATCATAATTATTATCCAAGCTTTAGTCTCGGTTGCCTCCAAAGCCCTCGCTTCAGAGCCAGCTATCCTTCTTCTATTATAATTTGGCAGCAAGCTTTCAATACCTGACGTCACAACTTAATGATATCATACTTATCATCTGAGCGTTAATCCGGTTACATCTGATTACTTCGCTTTGGAACGGGGGATCCGCTTTGCTACATATAGCAAGATAATAGGGTACCTCATCAAATTAAAAAAAATACGCTGAAATCAAAGTCTTGACTCACTAACCTCTTTTGTAGAAAGAAAGCCTCCATCTGTCGCGCTAAATCTATGAACCTCTCCACTTCGACTTTGACCTCCTCCTTCTCTACGCACGGAGACGCCTCCTGCTTTGTCAGGACATTTAGACATGCCTGCGATATAAAAAAATATTATGAAAAACAGTTGAAATTAGTCGAGGACTTGGATGACGATGACCATACAAGCCAAAATGTTGATTTGGTTGATTCCATCAGATACATTTCGGAGAGTGTGCGATCTATTGGACAGACAGACAAGAAACGCCACCACATGCATGACGCATTTTTGAACCACGTAATAAGGGTGAGCCCATTAGCGTGTTGAACTCAACAGGCACAGGTTGTGGTAACACTGCTCAAAATTTTCAAACCGCCCAAGCCGCCTAGGACTTCCAACTAGAACCAACGGCCTGGGGGCCAAGTCTACTATTGACAAGCCGTAAAATACAACCAGAATCGCTAATTTAGCTGACAAAATGTTAGTAGACTATTAAAAATGCAACTGACTAGCGGCCACTGGCGCGGCACATGTAGAATTCTATCGGCCGACCGATAGAAGTCTATCGAAGTACGATTGTAATACTAGACTACGAAAAACTGTCAAAATTGTACCGGTGGCTTTCTATTGAGCGACGATTCTCATTCTATCTCGACACAATTGAAATAGCAGACTCGGTCCCCTGTTCTGTTGCCACGTGCCACCGGTACATGTTAAAATGTTGATTCTATCAAATAAAATCAATTTACCGCAGAAAACCGCTGGATGTAGACCTCTCCTAAATTGTGTTACTAAGAGGAAGTATTTGGGGTTTACTGTACCAAGATGGCCGGACCGGTATAGGCTTTGTCTCGATCATGGTTGATATTTCTTAACTATACCTACACAGCGTGACGTGAAACTTACCGGTTGCTGTTCTATAGAGACCTACTATCATACATACGGTAGAAGACCCTATTGCTGAGTTTTGGCTAAATTTCAAACGAAGGTACTCACATAAATGAATCACCTATGTTTGTACGAAGCTCGAGCTCCGAATCTGTGCGTGGACAGTATCAACTAGGTACAGGGTTGCAACGATATGGGGGTTTCAAAGTCCCCAAATAGTATCTAACGTTAGTTTCGTCATCTAAACTTTGGTCCGCGAGAGGTGCGGTTTTTCACACACACACACTAACTTATATCACATTCTCCTTTTATAATTTTGCTACTTCGTTGTAATATATGGCTTGCAATATCTATTTTGGAACTTTATTTGTATTCCTAGGAGAGGGCGTTGATGTCTGCGCCACAGTTTATCACTATTGCAGATATCATCGTTCAATTGTCAAATATGTAAAATATGTTCTGGTCATATAAACGAATTTGAATTTGAAAAAAAAAAAAATTGGTCGTCTCTCGTCATTTTCCTTAATTGATCAGTTTACCTGATTCGTCAGTTACCGTATGTTTCATTTTTCAAGATTTCGTTAACTGGTCAGTTTCACATACTCGTCAAGTGTCCCTAATTCGTTAGTTTCCCTACCTAGTCAATTTACAGAATTCGTTAGTAGAGTACACTATCTCAGACCAGTCTTTCAGTCTTCAATTTTTTTATATACGTACGAGTGATTTTATTTACAATCATATGCGTTTCATATACATATATTTGTATATTTAACAACGTACGTATACGTAGTAAAATGAATCTATCGGTGACTTGCATACGCGCTCAGGCGGGCTAGTACCATCCTATAAAGCAATATGATCTCAATATTACTTAAATTTTCAGTACGTATCGATCAGTGTTGTGGTCCGTACGGATATTAATACATTTAGTCACGCCTCTATCTCCGGAAGGAAAGACAGAGGCTTAGGTACTACTACTACACGCACCTATTTTTGCCATTTTCACTCTATGCATTTTTATCCCACATTACTAGGTGGTGAGTCCATTTCCGTGTTGGAAATGGACAGGCGGAGGTTGTGGCCACCTCCTGTTGAAAATTGTCTCGAATCGGGGATTAAAAAAAAGAACTCAAAATAATCATCATTACTTTTATTGGGAGAACTCCATTTTTAAAACAGTATTTAAATTATTAGCTATCAAATAATTTGACTATGAACAATAATCATGTATTTGTAACTTTTTGAATATAAATATACTTCCACAACGAAACTCGACTGATCACACTGGCAAGTTATAATTACCATCATACGGAAGAAAAAAATCTTAACCTATTTAAATAAATTGGATTCGATTTTCAAAATAAAACATTCCATCCTAAAACGAATGACGAAGATAAATAAGTTGTGAAACAGACGCGCAACCAATAGCAACACAGTCACACAAAATTGAATCAATGAGAAACGAATCAAACAAAGTTCAAAAAGTTACTATTACAAATCTTAAAATATTTTTTTATAGAGTATGACTACATATTTTAACATTAATTCTATTTGTATTCTGTACACAGGTGATGCGAAATTAAATTTATGTGCATATATTTAATATCATGTATTATTTTAGAAATAATTTATAATACAAGATATTGCACAGAAAAATGCATTTCGTGTCTTAAAAGCACACATCTACGATAATTTGATTTTCAGATATAATCATTTCTATAAAACTATATGACCCGCGCGGCTTCGCCCGCGACATACTTCCAAAACCGTGGCACCCATTTAATCCCGTCGCTTATTACTTTTTCCAAATATGTATGAAAGTTTCCCCGATTTGCTGACATTTATGATTACTGCTCCGCTCTCCTGTGTAGTAGCGTGATGATATATAGCTAAGAACCTTCCTCAATAAATAGGCTATCCAATAAAAAAAGAATTTTTCAAATCGGTCAAGCCGTTTTCATGCTATGTCGTGACAACGGAAACGGTTTTCATTTTTATATATTAAGATTTCGTAGCACAAATCCAAAACTTTTGCGATCTCAAATTAAAATACAAATTTGCAGTATATTATAACCACTGGATACATTAGTAGTAGCCTGCAGTTGAAATTGCAAAAAAAATAAAGATATTTTATTGAAATCTTATTACAGATTTAATATTTGTAGATTTGACATTTTAGACACAATTTATCACATCACATCTTAGTTACCTTCTTTTATGAGAAATTTCTACTCCACTACAAGAAACGCTAGATAATAAATTACAAACCCTGAACGGTTTGAAAATTACACAAAAATCGATAGACTATACGAGGAACCAATATGAATTACCGTTTCTTGTATTCGAGTCTACCAAATTTAAAACAGTGAACTATTTCGACATTTTAGATTATAATTTCACAACTATATATTTTATAATTAAATTTTACTACAATAATATTATCAATCTCACTATTGCAGTTTTATCACGCTTAAGATTTCAAAATATCAAAGATTCGCAAAGGGCATTTTCTACCACAATTATTACATACATTTAATTTGTGTCAATCTGTAAAAAACGTGTCTTATGATAATAATTATTCTAAAATAAAGCTGTTGTGAGCGGGTTACGCATAAATTTCGAATCATAACTAGAAGAAAATATGTAGTATAGGCCATGGTGTTCAGTAAAAAATTAAGGATGACTTACGAATTGGTTGCCCAACTTGACAGAGAAAAGAATGTTGCTTGCTCTCGCCTCTAAAAAGAGACGAAATTATTATAATACCACGTGCCAAGTTTTTCAGTCAAGTGGCCGAGTGTGCTATTTTAATCGTGTCAAAATAGAATCGAAATCTTCGCTTAATAGAAAGCCTTCGGTACAATTTTGAAAGACTACACATTAACACGTCCCCAAATAGAGAGGACATAAATAAATAACTGACACACATACAAACATACGCACACATCTTTCTAGTACACGGTGTTGGGTTTTTATATTATTATCATAGATTGTATAGGCATCATATAATGTTGTTATTATTATTAAGTGGGCTAATATTATTAAGTTTCACATAGAGGGATGGGCGCTGATAGTCGACATACAATGTAGCCTTATTATGTAACTATAAAATTGTACTGTGTATTCATGAAATAAATAAATAAAAAATAAATAACAAACAGCGATTCGGGTTCTATTCTACGGTTTGTCAATAGTACACTCGGCCTCTGTAAACGAAAATCGCCTATCATTTGCCTACCAATCGTCTGTAGTAATTGTGTAATCGTATGAGTAAAAGGGTGACGCCCCCTGACACATTTGGTTGTATGAAATATAAAATAAGGCGTCTTTACTAGAGCACGAATGACATTGATTCCTTTCCTTGCTCTTTGCCCAATATTATTACATAGGTAACTTATTTATTAAGCTAGTATTGTTTAAATTGTTCCTATAGTTATTATTTACACGTAACCTGCTAAAATATAACCTAATACACCTTAATTTGTCACAAATTAAAATGCCACGGTGCTGTATTTATCATTACACTTCAGTCATAATAATGGCTAAACAAATTTACAAAATAGTGTTCACTATTATTTTACATTCAAGGTGAAATAAATACTTCTAAATTAACTTAAAATTAATTATTCATACGCGAAGTATATTCAGAAAAAAAATAACATTCTTTCGGAATGAAAAATATCATTAATCGCAGTTTCGTATCAATTTGAAGTTAATGGACAAATAAAGTGGCCAGTCTGTCAGTTTTAAAATACACGCACTCTTTTTAAACAGTATTCTAATTTTCAAACGAAGAAATATTCTACTTATTTTTTTAAATTTTATATTAATCCCATCAAATTTACTTTAGACCCACCACACACTGACTACTTTTCCGGTGATTTTGAGACTGTCAATGCGTATCGTGTTTGGGCGACTGGCATCCGAGCCGAGCGCAACATCAGTATCCGATGACGACTGATCGGACATTATTTCGCGCTTAAAGTGTATTTAGCTTCTAAAAAGCTGCTAGGTCGCCAGTTGCAGATCCTAAAAGAAGCTAGTCTGCGGGGGCTCTTAGGTGACACACACTTTACATTACTTCAATGACCGTAAAAAATCCTAGAGTTCCTCGCAATCCAGAATCGAAATTAAGAAGGAAGATACCGAAACTGGAATCTTACTGGCAATAATGCCTTTTATTTTGGGTAATCTTACTAGCTAAAAAGCTAAAAAATTGGGCTGTAATCCAGATCGGCAATTTTAAAAAAAGAACTACTAGTTTTTTTTAATAACTCCAGCACAAGCTATATAGTACTGATTTAGAGTATAATCTTATATTGATAAGCAATTACGATACATAATAATAAAGTATAATAATTGCTTATTCATTAAAGTCTATTTCTCAAATATTTTAGAGGACATTATTTTAAGACGCTAACCATCGAAATATTTGATTCCGAGTAAGGTGAGGACTAGTTTTAAGCTAATATTGCTTTTCAATTTAGTACTAAAGGCACGATAAGCACATAAAATTTCATCAAATCAAGCGCAAGCGAAGCCGCGACGCAAAGTCTGCCTGTCAGTACAATTTGCAAAATTTATAAAGGTCGTATCTGAATGGTTGTTTTAAACTTCATGTTAGGTATAATAATCCTGCAATACTTAGTTATTTTGGAATTTTTGTCTGTTGGTGCGCGATGATAAACTTTATTTAGTTTATTTTGAGCATATTACCAACTAAATTATCATCACGCTGTATCCGTGACGAGGTAGTCTGAGAGGACATATCGCCAGGCTTCACGATCTATAGCTTCCTGCAGAATCATCAATCGCTTCTAACATACACGTCTGGGTATACTATATACTTTTGACCTTCCCGTTTTTGAGCAATCTGCCCACGTGGTCTTCATAGTGTACCTAACATGTTAGGTTACAATTTTCAAAGTGATCCAATCTCCACAGAATTGAATTTACTTTCATGCATTTAACATACTCAAATTTCAACACCAAAAAGCAACAATGTCACTAGCACTGCGTTATGAATCATGAGGCGCGCTTCCTTTATTTATTTCTTCTTCTATTATTAGTGCTTCTCAACCAATTACTGTCACACACAAGTCAGTTTTTAAGTCTGAGGAAGCTAAATAGTAATAAAATTAATTTGAGAAAACTGATTGAAAATCCTAACGTATTTTCGCACATATATCGAATTAACAGACAAAAATTCCCAAATAATATATTAATAAACTCAAAATATAACTACAACATAGTGCAACTTTATTGTACCGACTTTATAGTAGGAGATGGTAGTGTTAATTTTCAGAAGGAATTTGGTACCGAATGATATTCATGAAACTAATAGATCTTTACCAATACATACCAGATTTGACCATCAGTCAGTCTGGTAGTAGTGGAACCAAAACTTATAATGTGCCAATTAAGCTAGACCTCCAAATTGTATTAGCGCCCATACAACTCAAAGGTCTATGTTATTTGGTATTTACTTATGTGTGGGGTCTTTTCAAATCCCTTTTTTTTTTAAGATTTTGTGTCTAAAGCCACGCTTTTAACCAAAATTGACAATTCTAGGTCCCCATACATACATAGTTTATACCAATTAACATAGACCTTTGAGTTGTATGGGCGCTTATACAATTTGAAGGTTCAGCTTAATTGGCATATTCTAACTTTTTGTTCCACCACTACTAGACTAACTGACAGTAAAATCTGTTATGTATTGGTAAAAAACTATTAAATTTCTAATTACTTGTGAAAATTAACGCTACCTTCCCTACCATTTTAAGAACTACACATTAGAATTTTGATTTGATATAATAGTCACTACAACTGACTGTCAACAATTCTCTTTGCATACTACTTCTGAAGACATTGTCACAATTGGTCATTTCGTAACATTGGCAAATAACATTTCATATTGTCAAAGTATTCTTTAAGACAGTTTAAAAGATTAATAATTGCTATCCAATGAGACTGATTATGACTATTTAGCAAAGATGTAAATATAAGGGTCAGGCCCTTGCCTGTCCACACTGAGACAATAAGGGTTGAACTAGTCTCACTGAACCACCCTGTTCTAGGCTTCTATCCTTTTTCTGTTACCTAGAAATGTCATTTACTTGAGTGAGAAAGCGGGAGTGATAACGCCTCGTCGATTCTGATGCTACCGCTCTCTAATAGAAAAAGCGCATAGAACAGTGAGATTCCATGTAGCCAGATGTAGTTCAACCCTAAGTGAGAAAGATAAAAAGAGTGCAAAAGGCTAAAGCTGAGAAGTTGTGTATGAGTGAAAAGGATGCAACAATTTCTCTTCTTCTTGCCACAAATTAAAAGTTATACCGTATTTATCACAATAAGCGGTTTCTCTAAGATATCTTTGGCTACAGGCAATTATTGTCAGTTCTCCAACTGCCTGCCTGATAATGACAACTAATCCTGACATTTCAGAGCATGTTAGCTTACACTCTCTTAGGAATTTGTAGGTTTAATCAAGCACTTAACACTGCTTATTTAGGAGTACTATACAAAATTTTTATTCAGTATAATGTCAATGTTCCATAAATCAAAGCTTTTAAATAACAGACATGTTATAATCGGTATTGGGAATCATAACCACTTCCATTTTAAAACTATATTACCAGCCCCCAAAAGCTGAATATTCCCTAGGTACTTCACTCATTTGATTTAAATAAAAATCTTGAGAGAAAACAGACTTCACCTAATTCTAAATTTAAAATTACTGTTTTTATTTTTGATAATCATACCATGGCGATTGGTATGGACTTCTGTAGTAATTGTTAGTGTTCATTTGTCCATACATATGAGGTATATTATGCATGGGCGGCATCACATTTGGCTGGTAATAATCTGGTCTCCACTGACTCCTATTATCTATTAAAGGTTGAGTGGGTTGAGGTTGTATTCTTTCTTGACTATTAGGATGTCTTCTATAATCTAAAGGTACATTTAGGAATATATTGTCATTATATTGACCAACCGGTAATGGGTAGTCTTCTCTTGGAGTAACAGGTGCAGACACAGACTCAATAGTTTCAACAATCACTTTGTTACTTGTTGGAGGTTTTTCAACGTTTGGTGATTTCTTTCTTGGAATTGGTCTAGGAGGTGGTACGGCATCAAAGTTTTTGCTTTCAGACATGAATCTATGAAATTCTCCTTCAAATGCACTTGGATTTTTATTTATAGGTGGCACCACTTTTGGTACTCTTAGACTAGAATCAAGTAATATGCTTGAGTAAGTTTTTTCGGTTTTAGGGAATATAGGAGACGGAATTGCTGACTTAGGTATCATTTTTGGTCGAGGAGTTGTGTATGGTGATGTAGATGTAGATGGGAAAATAGGATGGGGTCTTGGAGATGATAATGGTTGTTTCGAGATCGACATAGGTCGATAAGTTTGATGTATTGTGCCCATGACTGGTTCTACTGGTGAGTTGTATTCATAATTAGTAGGTGATAATATTACTTTTTTTGGTGTCCTTGGTTTTCTGGGTTTTTTCTCTTTAGGCGGACCATCTGGTTTGGGTTCTTTAGGAGGTTTTGGTTGCTTAGGTTCTTTTGGAATTTTCGGTGGCTTGGGTTCTTTAGGAGCTTTAGGTTGCTTGGGTTCTTTAGGAGTTTTAGGTACCTTGGGTTCTTTTGGAGTTTTGGGTGTCTTGGGTTCTTTGGGCACCTTCTTTACTCTTTGCTTCTTTGGTTTATCAATTTTGTCGCCATCTTTAGTAGAAGATTTACGCTTTTTCGGCTCAATTTTTATAGGTTCTATGTCAACTTTAGGCGGTGTAGTTACAATCTGAGTTTCAAGACTTGTGTTCAAAGGATCATCAGTTGCAAGTTGTTGGGGGCTTGGTGTTGCATCCTCAGCATGTGGTGGTGATTCCCAATTTGAAACTAATGCTGCCATGTTCTCCAGCTGTTGCTCTGAGAGTTTCTTTGTCTTAACTTTCTTGCCTCTCTTTGAAGGAGTAGCAGATGCTATTTTCTTTTCTTTGACTGGAGTATCACCTTTTTCTTTTATTTCTGGATCAATTTCCCCGTCAATGGCTGTTTCCTCTTCACCATTAGCTTCTTTTCCTTTCTTCATTTTTTTTACAATGTCCTTCCTCTTTTTTCTAGTTTTTGAGCTCTTCTTAGCCTTTGGTGCTCCATAGTCAGAATCCCTGTCAGAGTCCATATAGCCAACATCAGGCAGTTGGGCTTCCGATGGATCCATTTCATCACCTTTCAGCCAAATATCTTCTAAAACATCCAATTGACTCTCATCAGGTTGTAATGGTAGGTTGGGTCTTTTCATAGAAGTCATCATGTCTAAATCTCCCTCAGCCATAGTCATCTCATCATCATCCATGACATCATGACCTAGAATAGAAACTGCGATGGCCCCTTCTGATATGCTCTTGCTGGCCATTGCTCGTTTCAGGTGTAACGGATGGCGTTTTTTCTTTTTCAATCCTTCCACTTCAGCTTCAATGAAAGACTCTGGTAGCTCAGTATTATTCTTGTTACATAGAATATCCTGACCTGATGGATGTGGAGCAGGTACCATCTTTTCAGGTTGTTCAGGGTGGCAACCAATATCTTGGCCCTTCAACCATAGTTCATAACGGTCGGGTTGAAAACGTTTAACAAATGTATCCATAGAAATTTTGACCATGTCATTGCTGCAAGTGCATTGTGTAGCACGTTTACCATACTCAACCCATCGAGGAGCTGCAAAGTTTGTAGACTCAGCGCAGTTGAAGCCGTGGTTAAAACCAGCGTGGTAGCCATACGGGAATGTGATCATAATTTCACCAGCTTCTTGAGTAATTTTATTGACAGGCACTGAGTACTGCTTAAGAATTTGTGGAGAAATTAAAGTCATCTTATGTCTTAAGAAAGCCTGGCAAGTTTTGGCTGAAGTTGGGAAAAAGCCTGATGCAATACGTTCAAACCGTTTACCATGTTCTGGAGGTATGGCATACCAAGTTTTAGGATCACCAAAGTGGAGGTAGTTAATAGAATATAAATCCATATCTTCAGTATGCCAAGCAAATGTTGTTTTCCACATACCAAAATACAGGTATGCCGTGTTCACTCCATCAATTTCAATGCCATAGTCAGTGTTTACAAAGTCTAGGATGGTTCCTAAATGATTAATATTCCATTCTTTGACATCAGGATCAGTTATGCTACCGTTGACATCAGCCCCATAAATGGGAGCTACATATGTAACATTCTTCCAATATTTTCGCTCTAAATCATCGAAGCTAGAATGACGAGGAGTGCAGTATTTGGCAGAGTTCGCCATAACCGCAAACTGTTTTACTGTCATAGATTTCTTTTGAATATTTATTTGTTGAAACAAACCTTGCTTGCCGGTCACCACCTGGCAAATTGGCGATGGTATGGTTACGTTCAATTGTTCAAGATCGTAGCCACCCTTACGGGGCACCCATTCAGGAGGTGGAATCACTTTAGCGAGACCAGCTTTATGAGCGCCCTTAGATTCCATATATTGAATATACTTATTGAAATCCTTGAATTCCTCCCATGTGGGGCGAAATACTTGTATCGATACTCCACCCGCACCGCTACTAATGTCATCCACGTTTACCGACATTGTCTTTTCACAATCACAAACACGAAATATTCATTAAAAGTAACAAAGTTTCATTACACACAATTTCGTTGCTATTACACCATAGTACATTGATGTCCATGATGTGAATGATAAATCACACGACACGACATTTTAAAACACTGTTTTCAGCTGTTTTCAGTTCAATAATTATGTTAACAAACACGCGAAAAACCTTTCTTGAAGAGGTGAAAACATTATCAGTAAAATGGCCGACTTGATTAAGATGCGCTTGCAACAAAATCCCTTCACGCCACAAAATCGAGAAGCAATTCAACACGAAGCTGCATAAGCGAATATGGGTCACGTACACACTTAAATTCTTTGCGTCTTTAAACTTTGTACAATCATTCAGCATACGAAGCTTCTACTTCTACAAAAAAAGATAGCAACACCGGCCACGATTAGTTTAATTTGTTATGTTGGTATGTGTGTACATTAGACGTTTGTAAAACAATACATAGGTTATGAAGAGAAATACCGATAGTAAATAATTTCTCGGCACGGTTAGCGAAATACTGTTTGACCTTACCTGAAAGGATTCTTCAAATTCCTCTACCAGATTACCGCTACCGTTTGACGGTGCCGCCATTTTTGTAACCACAACAAGTCTACAGTTTGTATTTATCCGTGACACTGACAAAACAAGAAGTTAAGTCACAAGCTCACAACACAACTAACTCAAGCTGCGTCACTCAATGGCAAATAAGAGCAAACTGCGCAATTGCTATAATAACGTACGCGTACTGGTGAAGTGTCGGCTTGTAAAAGCTGTGTAATAGGGCAACTTTGCCTGAATTTGTATCATATAAATGAATTACATTTTTATAGAAATTTAGATAGATAATAAAAATTCACTACTCACTTAATGCATATATGAAAGTATTTACGATACTTAACATAATAATAAGTATTTTTCTGTCTGTACGTTTGTTTTAGTAAAAATCTGGAACGCGTGTACCAATTTTAATGTGACTTTATAATAAAATTAGGTGACACCCCCGGCTTCGCCCGTGACATACTTTACACAGATATTGATAATATTAAATTTTCTGTTTGTATGTACCATTTTTGTTATGTGTCTTTCGCTTACCTCAAATTATATACTCATCTTTTAAAATGCAATGCTTTTAATACGTATAACAATCGATTTAAGAATGCTGAAAAAACAAGATATTTTTTCTTCTATTTTACCCCAATGTGCAATGGTTAAATAATTGGATAGGTTTTAGAAACGTGCTTATTCGATAGTGATTAGTGGAGAGTGGATGGAACGTGGAAGAAGGTAGAAGCAGTAACACCCTTATATCCAATAAAATATTAGCTTTTATATTTAATACTCGTTAATGCCCGCGGTTTTTTTGAATTTTATGAAAAGAAAATTGCAAGAATTGGAAACGGGAACGGGAAAGCATCATCACAAGGGTGGCTTGTGATGATGCTTTCCCGTTCCCGTTTCCAATTCTTGCAATTTTCTTTTCATAAAATCCTTCCTTAGAGTTCAAGGAATAACTGAAAAAAACTTGAATTGATCCAGCTGTTACGCTTAGCAACATATTTTGCGATTCAATTTTATTTATATAGATAAAATCAGCTTCCGCCTGCAGCTTCGCCCCCGTGGATTTCGGTAACCTTGGTCCTTTTTTAGCATAAGATTATTTGCGACCTCTTCAACAATAATCGTTATATTTCAGTCACTTTACATACAACCATCATGAATTATACACCTAAACCTTAATCATACTATTTATTGGTGCAAAACGTCAAAAAATCAGTTCCGTAGTTTTGGAGTTTATCGCGTTCATACAGTCAGAGAGACGCGGCCGGGAGAATTCATTATACGAGTATAATATGTCTGGATTTATCCCAAAATTTTTCTAAGAACGTGACAACCCTATATGCTATGAACTTGTCAGAACCAATGTGTATTAGACGGTCACCGACATTCTCATAACCTATTTAACCTGTAGGGCTTTAAGGATTTTATAAGCTGTAAGCGGATAATAGTTTCTGACTTCATATTTTTAAAAAATCGATGAAAGACTTAAGGTTAATGTTTATCAGACTAAAGTTTCTCTGAGTCTTTATATAAAACATTAGACCAAAAAAAAACAAGATTTTTTAAATAAATAAATGGTTGTTATGCCTCACTCGACATAGATAGATTGTGAGTCGCGGACTTTTTTGTAGATATTTATAAGATCTACAATTAATAAGAAAATTTCATGAATCTATCTTTTATAGTTTAGGGAGCGTACGCAAAATAAGAAACTTTTCTGGTTGATTTTTTACACCTTGAGTCAGAGAAACCCAAATATCTTACAGAACCCTAGTTTTTTCCATAATAAAATATAGCCTATGTTACTCGTGGATAATGTAGCTTTCAAATGGTGTAAGAATTTTTAAAATCGGTCCAGTACTTTTTGAGCCTATTCATTACAAACAAACAAACATACAAACCAAGTTTTTCTCTTAATAATATTAGTGTAGGTAGATATCGTAGCTGTGATTAAAAAGTTAATTCGATTCAATGATAGTTTTTGTTTTTAATTAATAAAAATAGTTATGCCTTATAACAAGACTAAATTACTACATTGGGAAAAAAATCTAAAAAATATGTTATACCATATAATCTTTAGTAATAAAATTACTGTAACGTTAATCGAAACCTTTACTCACTATAAAAGGTTTTCATAATTCCATGAAGGCACGTTAAGCCGTCGGTCCTGGTTCCCAGTAAAATGGCAGTCGTTAAGCCTGGTTGAAGGCCTTATGGGCGGCTTGAAAAAGTTCAACAGCAGGTAGCCACAACCTGCGTCTGTCTATTTCAACACGGCAATGGGCTCACCACCTATTACGTGGGACAGGAATCCACACGGTGAAAAGTGGGCATATAATATGCCTCTGCCACCCCTTCGGGGATAAGGCGTGATGATATTTATTTTTATTTTTATCCCTAAGGGGATAAATTAGGGAGTTGAAATTAGAAATATGTTGCGGATGAAACCAAGGTGCATAGCTAGTAAAAAAAAAGTTAAAGTGAGTGTTAAATAAATAAATATTATTATCGAATGTTTATTATTTTCGACTTGCATGCAGTAATGGCAACATTGAGAAAATTAATGGACGTCTGTGTGAGCGCAGCGCATGCCAATGTTTACATCACGTGACTTTGTTTGTACACTTTGTGACGTACGTAACGAAACAGTCATAGTTATTCTCTTCCTAGGACTTAATTATATTTATGTTTAGGGCACAGAATATGGAATCTATGGCACCCGCGCGGTTTCTACTAGAACCGCATTCTTTATATATTATATTTCATACCACCAAGAGCCTGTCAGGGGGCGTCACCCTTTTTCGTACGATTGCACTATTTATACTACAAATGAATGTTAGGCAACTGACAGGCGTATGCGATTTTGCTTACAGTTTTACGTAAACTTGGCACGCATTATTATTATTACTTACGTCTCTATTGGGGGCTAGTAACGTTTGCTCTTTGGTATTTAGCCATTACGGTTTTCTGGAAAAGGAATTATTTTAAGTATTTATATTAAGAGTTGAGTTCAAAAATATATACATTTCACTTTTATGTTTAGGCTTATATCACATTGTTTGACACGACTGCGTAAAGTATAGTCATACATTATTTTTACAGTTTGGGCTTCGTAATCCCATTGTAATCCGTAGCATCTTCGTCCTAGGCCTCTACCACCTTCAAGGAAAAGGGCGTGACAATATGTATGTAAGTAGAATAAACACTCAGGATGAAGAATAAAGATTAGGTAAGTTTGAGCGATACACAGGCTAACATTATGAAGGAATTATGAATTACGCAAACGATCAGTGAACTTGGGTAATGGCCTTGAGAGGTCACTCACGTTGTTATCAATTTACAAATGTAGAGCAGAGTTGTCAATTTTTTACGTCACAGCTGTTTTAAGCGTCAAGCTGCCTGGTGTATTGCATTTCGGACTTCTGTAATCACAGATTTCTAGTTTAAAATGCAATTAAATATATTCAAATGAAATTATCTTACTATCTATTACCTACTTCTATAATATATGTAACATCTAGGTTCTAGTAAAACTTATACTTGCATTAAAATTTATTTTGTTTTAATGTGAAAAGCCTTTGTTTTTATAACTAAATATATTTTTGACTAGAAAGTGTCAATGAATGTCGCTCTGGCTATATAATATATTAGTGATAATTGTGCGTCTCTCTCTGTGTGTGTGTGCCTAAGTGGCGTGCGAGACGTCAACGCACCACATGAAAATGTGAGGCAGGGTGTTCATTCAACAATCCAAGCGTACGCGGAATAAAGCCCTTTATTATACATTAGTATTATATTATAGTATATCTTACTGTTTGCGAGTGCTCCGGATGCAAAGTGTTAGGATGAATAAGTTTATACGAGATTCCGAGACGTAGGCATCAATTTAACAATACTATCGTGTGCCTTAACAATGAAGATAGAAGCAATTTCAACACCAATTTATATTTCTATGTAAAAAAGAAAGTACGAAATCAAAGACATTAGTGAATAAAATTTCAGACAGTCCGGCTGAATCCTGCATTCTTTAGCATTTTTTTTGATTGCACGATCGCACCCTCTAACATTATCTACCAACATAATAAAGAAAATTTATAAAAATACTACAAAATATTATATATTTATCATTAGATTAACAACCTTTTTATTACCTATTTCTATTCCCGTGAAATGATATTTTATTCTTGGGGTAAAAGAAGAAGGTACTATGTTAAATTAGTGATGCGGAGACCATTTTGCGACGCGTGTATGTAGTCATATATTTATTTATTTTTAACTGTATATTTTAATAAGAATTAAATCTACATTTTTAGAACTTAACTAACTATCGTCCCGCTGTATCACTGACGGGGTAGTCGGAGAGGACAGTGATCTAGTCATACTTATTTGTATTTCCCTTCCTGCAGATTTATTCCTACATGGTTAAGGGTTACAAGACTTACAAGTTATTTTTTTTTTAACTTTCAATCTCTTATGTCAAACAAAACAAATATGGCTGCGTCGGCTGAATAACCTCAATCTTAATTGAAGTTTTGTCGGAAATTCACTATAACATTATTTCCAGGATTTATTATTTTGAATTAGTAAAATACGTGTAGCATTCTACAATCGTAATGGCTGATGCGGCAGCCAGACAGTTACAATATGAATACAAAGCCGTAAGTAAAAACAACAATTATTCTGTATGTTATTGCTTGTTATTGTGCAATTTATGAGCATTTATTGGTGCAACTAATAGTTAATTAAATAACAAAATGATTTTATATCAAATTGCATTCAAACAAAAATAAATTTTCTCGATCAGGATCAATAACTAGTTTAAAAACTCTTTCAGAATTCTAACCTTGTATTACAAGCCGATGTGAGATTAATTGAGCGTCGGGGTCGGGATGAGGCGACAGGTGAAGTGCTATCTTTATCAGGTAAGCTCATTGGGACCCGAATGGGGGACAGAGCGCAACGTACGAAGCCTGATAAAACGGAAGAGCGTAAAGTCAAGTAAGTTTGATGAAATCCCCTGCATGAGATAGTATTTGAGGACTGTATAAGGTCGATAACGTTAATAGTTGATGAGTCGAGATCGTGTTGATGATAATTATGATGATATATCTTTGATATATACTGTCAGGTGTGCATGTATGAAGCGATCGATGAATCTTAAAGAAGCGAAAGAAGTATGCACGGCGCGCGAAGCCTGGTGATCTGTCCTCTCTGACTACCCTGTCAGGGATACAGTGTAACGATAGGTGGTTCTATATCTTATTCGCTACCAAGATTATCGGTGGGTAAACCAATTGAATTATGTTTTTTTTTTTCTTATTCCATTATTTTTTGGAGCTTTTTCAATTCTGACAATGTTGCCCCCTAGGTACTCGCTTACAACTATTTACAATTTATGACTATTACCGCTATACAAATTATAATTAGGTTTACAAATCAGGATTAAATCTATTGCAAATTATAATTTGGTTTACACACACACAAATTATAATTTATATTAAATCTATTAGTTAGAAACATCAGCCAACTGAGTTTGGGAACTTATCCTGCTAATTGGATAGTGTTATAAATGCTAATTGGGTCTGTTAGAAAATATTTGTTATTTATTGGTGCTAATTCTGTTGTTGAGATCACTAAACTAAGGGGTAGGTAGTAGGTGATGAAGAGTAGAAGCGTGCACGTCGCCATCCCTGCCAGCTACGGCTGCAATTCTACTCCAACACGAGTGCCACCAGGGCGAACTATGCTAGGGCGTGCACCCGAGGCGACGCGCACCAGTTCGTCCCCGCTGGTGCGAAAAGTGTGTGCCAGAGCGGCGTAGGGGACCGCCACCCTACACGCGTGGCCCGACACAGCGGGAAGTGGAGGATGGAGTGCAGGGTAGCTGCGTGGAATGTTAGGGGTGGAATGACAGATAAGATGAATGAGTTGATGGATGTTATGAATGAGAGAAAGTTAGATGCAGTGTGCTTGACAGAGACCAAGCGCAAGGGCAGCGAAGTCTTGGAGCTCCCGGGTGGGATGCTCGCGCTTTGGTCTGGAATACCAGAGAGCGAGCATGGCAGTCGGGGGTTGGAATTTTGCTGTTGTCGCGATTGGCCTCCGGTATGTATGAGTACAAACTGGTAGGCCCTAGAATCCTCTGGATCCGTGTAAAAATTGGTTTGACGAAGATTTTCCTGGTAGTTGCTTACGCGCCAGTATCTTCGTCGAACGCGAGTGAGCTAGAGGACTTCTGGGAGAGTATGAGAGAAGCTCTAAATGTGATAGAAGGAAATGAAAGACTTATAGTATGTGGAGACTTGAATGGATGGGTGGGTACCGCTCGCGATGGTTTTGAGTCGGTACTCGGGAAGTATGGGGATAAAAGGGTTAACGACGCTGGCAAGCTAATACTGGCATTTTGTAAGGAAAAGGATTTGTTTGTGGCGAACACAATGTTCAACCACAAACAACTTCATATGTATACGAGGAGATGTAAGTCAAAGAGAAGCATGATAGATCTATTCCTAATGGATAGTCGGCTCCGTAAACAGGTGATGGACACAAGGGTTTATCGAGGCGCTGAGCTGGGATCAGACCACTACCTAGTCATAACTAGGATTAGGGGTCTGTTCGCGGGTTGGCGTCATCGTACCGAGTGTCCTGAACCTGGGCCGACTTATAGCATCAAAAGCTGGAAGCTGCAGGATGCATCCATTAGGGATAAATATAATGAAAGGGTAGCCGAAAAGCTTGGCGACGTCAATGTAAGTAGTGAGAATGTGGAAAGTGTATGGCAGAACCTTAGGGATAGTATGATAAATGCCGCTGTGGAAGTGTGTGGAGAAACGAAAAGAGGCAGTAGTAATAAGCGTGATGCATGGTGGAATGAGGAAGTGAAAGAAGCAGTTCGAATGAAGAAGAAAGCATGGCTAGACTACTTAGCCTCGCGGAATGATTTTAATATGAAAGAGAGATACAAGCTGCAGAAAGTTAACACGAAGGCACTGATAGAAGAAGCTCGTGAAAGATGCAGAATGAAAGCGGATGAAAGGTTGTCGTCCAATTTCCGGGATAATGCCAAGCTCTTCTGGAAAGAGGTAGGCAAGACCCGGAGTTGTTCGGCAATCTGCAGTATGAATAAAGTGCTTAGTGTTAACAATGACGTCCTAACAGACCAAACTGACGTCCTGCAGAGATGGAGTGAATATTATGGAAAGATGTATGCAAGAAAAGACAGAGATGCCACATCGGGAAGTGGCGCTCACTTCGATGCTCCGGATCCCGATGTCATTGAAGTCATTAGTATGAAAGAAATAGAACAAGCGATAAGAAGTATGAAATATGGCAAGGCTGCGGGAAAAGACAGAGTTACTGCTGAGATGATCAAGTACGGGTCGCGTGTCTGGGACACACTATGTCTGTTATGCAACTTGTGCTGGCGGACGGGTGAAGTCCCAGATGACTGGCGAGTAGCAGTTGTAGTACCTATTTACAAAGGGAAAGGCTCGCGCCTAAACTGCTCCAGCTACAGGGCGATCAGCTTGGTCAGCTTAGCTAGTAAGGTGTATGCAAAGGTTATAACGGCACGAATGCAAGAAAAGTCTGAAAGGTATGGGAGGCTCAATGCGGATTCCGACGTGGAAGAAGTTGCATGGATCAAGTGTTTTCTCTCCGCATGATCGCGGAAAAGTTTCTGGCTCTTAGCCAGAAGGTTTTCTGCGCTTTTGTGGATCTAGAGAAAGCATTTGATAACGTTGTGAGAGAAACGCTGTGGGACTTGCTGCCCGGGTATGGTGTGAACGGCTCGCTACTGCGGGCAATACAGTCGCTTTATAGGGACTGTAAGGCTTGCGTGCGAGTAGGGGGGGATGTGTCACCTCTTTTTGATGTCTGTACAGGCGTCAAACAGGGATGTGTCATGTCCGCCTGGCTGTTCATAGTGTATCTGGACAGTTGCCTGCAGAAGTTGAAAGATTTTAATATGGGTGTGAATTTGGGTGACTTTACAGTAAACTGTCTGCTGTACGCTGATGATGCGGTGCTCATGGCCTCATCAAAAGCCGAGCTTCAGGCATTAGTCACTAATATGAAAGAGGGGTGTGAAAGTAAGGGTCTTCGCTTGAATGCAAGTAAAACTAAGGTTCTAGTATTTGAAAGAGGTGACGTAAGAACTAAATGCGAGATTAGGGTAAACCAGGAACGTCTAGAGCAAATGAATGAAATTGTGTATTTAGGAAGTATGTTTAGCGCGGATGGAAGATGTGATTCGGATGTAGAACGGCGAGTAGCTGCCGGAAACAAAGTTAACGGTGCTTTGTCCCAGTTAGTAAAGCGACAAAGCATTGTAAAAGAAGCACAAATGGCGATTCATAACGCAGTGCTAGTGCCAACTTTGCTTTACGGTAGTGAAACCTGGGTATGTCAGCAGATGCATGAAAGTAAATTGAATGCTGTGGAGATGCGACTGTGGACTTCGAAAATTGTGCGGCGTTACCTTGGCCGACCAAAAATACGTAACGAAGTGATACGCAATATGGCAGGTTTGAATGAAAGTGTCAGCGTTAAGCTGGAAAAGGGCGTGCTCCGTTGGTTTGGACACGTCCATCGAATGAGTGAGGAACGATTGACGAAGAATATGTATTGTTCAAAAGTAGAGGGTAGAAAGAATCAGGGTAGACCGAGACTTACATATGAAGACCACGTGAGCAGATTGCTCAAAAACGGAAAGATCAAAAGTACTCGGATACCCAGACGTGCGTGTATGAAGCGATTGATGAATCTCGAAGAAGCGAAAGAAGTATGCATGGATCGCGAAGCCTGGCGATCTGTCCTCTCTGACTACCCCGTCAGGGATACAGCGTGAAGATAGTTAGTTAGTTAGTTAGAGCTACATTCTGAATATTCCAGAGCTATTAGACAGGGATAGCACTATTAAAAAGAGATAGCTACACTAAGAACATTCTAGAACTATGTGATAGAGATAGCACTAGAAGGGACAGCAATAGATCGAGAACCTTCCGGCACATACCGAAGGAGCAACTAGTATCGTGTGGAACATTCTAGAGATGTACCCGATTGTAGGTACCGAACGAATTCTCCCGAATATTCCAGAACATTACTAGGCGTATATAAAGGGCCGAGCTCGTGGCTGCAGGACAGTCTCCTTTGAGGAAGCGAACAGTGCGAATCGAAGTGATTGAAGCTAAATAGTGCGATACTGTTACATATCACATATTATCACATAAATATAATATATATTATCACATAAAAGTTATTTTATTGATGTCAGATACAAATTTAGTACTGTTTATAATATCACCAAGTTTAGTTCGACGTAATAACAGAATAAATTAAAATCTCTTAATAAAAATAAGAAAATTTTAGAGAAATTTAGTTTAGTGGTGTCAACAACAGAATTAGCACCATTGTTAGGTATTTATGTTAAAATACTAATGTTGTGGTTGTAAGTGTTTATTGATGAAACATTCAAACTTATAACATAATATAAACATGATTTTGATGACAAAGATTATGTATTCACTCATACAATTAAAAAAAATATATTTATTAACTTTTACTATACAAAAATTTTATTACCTTCACAGGCGACAAAAGCGTGATGAAGCGTCCTATGAATTAACTAAATCGAAGACAGCTCGTGTTGCATGGGCTGATGACACTCCCGGAGTTTTGTACAGGCCTAGAGCTCAACACACGCGTCACGCATATGAGATGTTGTTGACCTTCATGCAAAGTGCGCTTGGTGACCAGCCAAGGGATATTCTGTGCGGAGCTTGTGATGAGGTGATTGTATAATCTGATCATTTATGTATTAATGTGTATTATTAAATTAAAATAACATAAAATTACAAAATAAAATTAATAATTTAGATAAATCAGCTGACACATTTTGAGTTATGTTTCCTTCCCATACAGAGTATACTTATCTTAATCTTAATAATATTATAAATGCGAAAGTTTGTATGGATGTTTGTTACTCTTTCACGTAAAAACTACTGAATGGATTTAAATGAAACTTAACAATAATATAGCTTATACATCAGAATAACACATAGCCTACTTTTTATCCCGGGAACAAGTTCCTGTGGGAAACGGGAACGGAAAACTTCTCTACGCGGAGCGAAGCTGTGAGCGTCAACTAGTTATTATAGCTTTCTGACAATTTACTCTCATACAATGTGTTTTATACAAATTGTAACTTCTAATTAAAATATTTCAATGTCTCGGGGTATTTTATCGGTAGAATCAATTCTATTTTAATCATTTTTTTTAATGCCTATTTTTTTTTAATAATTATGCACTTAGCTAATACAATCTAGACAAAATACTCATAAGTAATCAAACTTTAACATATGGATTTATAGGTTTAAAATAAGATGGATAATTTCTACTTGGTTTGATACGGTTTGGGTAGTTCTGTGGCTAGAACATTGCCCTGGTTAGGCAAAGGTCACGGGTTCAATCCCCCCCTCGAATCGAATTGATTTTTTCCACTTTATAAAAAAATTGAGAGAAACTTTAACCTTAACTGTTAATAGAGTTAAATTGTTAGAATGTGTCCATTAACATATTTCTAATGTCTCTTGTGTTCTTGAAAGGTTGTTCTTTATTACACTAATTTACACTCACACTTTACTGAAATAATTCAAAGAGTTTTGTCCTTTTAGTCTTCTCTTAAAATCATTTACATGTGCGAGCGTTTCCTTACTTCGGAAGGCACGTTAAGCCGTTGGCCCGGTTGCCAGTAACATGGCAGTTGTTAAGTTGAAGGCATTATGGGCGGCTTGAAAAATTTCAACAGCAGGTAGCCACAACCTACGACTGTCTATTTCAACACGGCAATGGGATCACCACCTATTACGTGGGACAGAAATACACATGGTAAAAAGTGGACATACAATATAAATGTATGCAGAGGCATACATTTATATTGTATACAGCCACTCCTTCGAGGATAATAAAATAAAATCTGTAGCACTAAAATTCTACCACTTCTACAGGTACTGGTGGTGTTAAAGAATGACAAACTCAAAGACCCTGAGAAGAAGAAAGAGATAGAGTTGTTACTAGGAGCTGTGGTGGACGAGAGGTTTGCTCTCTTGGTCAATTTAGGTGAGTGTGAAATTTTCTATTTTAAACCCCCGTCGCAAAAACGACGGAGCGTCGTTTTTGCGTTCGAAGTATGACGTGCCTGTGTGTGTGTCTGTCTGTTGCATCGTGGCTCTTGAATGGGCGAACCGAATTGGATTTTGATACTTTGTTTCTCTGCCTAGTTGAATTTTTCGAGCGAGACTGTCGTGCGCGCCGAGCGGCAGCCCATTGTCATTAGCTGCTCAGCGGTGCGCTGCCCGATTATACCTAAACTGTGTAATAACACCCCCCTGCTAAAATCCCGTACTTGAATAGTTGTTTTCAATGCACTTTTCTTGCAGGCAAGAAGATAACTGACTTCAATGTTGGTGGTGCTGCGGAAGGCAACTCGGAAATAGACGAGACCTATGGCATCAACGTGCAGTTTGAGGAATCTTCCGAGGAGGACGATGAGGACGCGTATGGAGAGGTATGATTATATTAAATCTTTGCAGATGCCCCACGGTTTCACTCTTGTGGTCCACTTTCCCGTGGGAATACTGGTATAATATGTAGCTTAAATTACTCTTTATAACATCAGCTATCTGCCAGTGAAAGTTCAGTTATAATCGGTCCAGGGTTTATTATGTAGCCTTCCTCGATAAATCGTCTCAAAATCAAACACAAAAAGATTTTTTCAAATCCTACCATTAGGTTCTGAGATTAGCGCGTTCAACCATACAAACAAACCTTCAGCTTTATAGTATCTCTTTATTTAAGACATCTATGGACGTGACAGTACCTATTTTTTTTTATTAATTCTCAAGTCTTTCTATAGGTAAGAGAAGAAGATAAAGAAGAAGGAGAAGAGGGCTCAGAAAATGAGAAGGAGAAAGACAGCAGCGCCGACGAAGACAGTGACGGTGAAGGAAAGAAGAATGCCATACATACCAATGTGAGTCTTATATTAATAGTAATATTGTTGGGACAACTCACACAACGCCATCTGATACCAAACTAAGCAGAGCTTGTACTATGGTAACCAGATAACTGATAAACATACTTATATATTTCTAAATACATACATGTTATAGATAAATAACACCCAGACACAGAATAAACCTTTTGACTGCCTCTGTGGCGCTGTGGGAGTGCATCCGACTGCTACGCAAGAGGTCGTGGGTTCGATTCCCACCCAGGATAAAACTTTGTGTGATGAGCACGATGGTTTATTCTGCGTCTGGGTGTTATTTATCTATAATATGTACATATTTAGAAATATATAAGTATGTTTATCAGTTAGCAGTTAGCTTGTGTTATGGGATCTAGACCCATAACACAAGCTAATATTAGCTTACTTTGGGCTAGATGGCGCTGTGTGAAAAGTGTCCCACACATAATAAACCATCGTGGTTATCGCACAAAGTTTTATCTTGGGTGGGAATCGAACCCACGACCTCTTGCGTAGCAGTCGGATACACTCCCACCGCAAAACAGAGGCAGTCAAAAATTATAACATTTACATGCTGAAAAAAAATGTTTTTCAATTCAGTACAGTAGTTTCTGAGATTAGCGCAATAGTCTCACTACAGGGGATGCCGACGACCGTGCTAAGTGGTGGAGAAAAAGTAGGAAAGCAGACCCCGGGCGTCGCGAGAGGCAGCTGGGACAGACGCTCGGATGATGATGAAGTTTCTGAGATTAGAGCATTCAACCAAACAAACATACAAATAAACTTTCATTTAGCTATATAAACTAGTATATCTTAATAATATTATTAATGCGAAAGTTTGTGTGGATATTTGTTACTCTTTCACGTAAAAACTACTGAATAGATTTTAACTAGCTACTTTTTATCTCGGGAACAAGTTCCTGTGGGAAACGGGAACAGGAAAAATAAGCTACGCGAGCGAAGCCGCGGGCGTCAACTAGTAATATTATAAACGCGAAAGTTGGTATGGATGTTTGTTACTCTTTCACATAAAAACTACTGAATATATTTTAATGAAACTTTACCATAATATAGCTTATACATCAGAATAACACATAGGCTACTTTTTATCCCGGGAACAAGTTCCCGTGGGAAACGGGAACGTTAAAACTTTGATACGCGGGCGAAGCCGCGGGCGTCAACTAGTAATGTATAGTTAGCATAATAATTGCTTTTCAAAATTATTTCACAGAGCTTTTTCTATAATTGTTCCCGGATTTCTTTTGCATAATAACCTGCCAAAATAAAAAAAAAACAAATATCCTTCTTCGCCAGTTAACCGAAGAACAGTCCCAGAAACGGCACGCGACATCCCTCCATCCCATGGACATAGACGCGTATTGGCTCCAGAGGCGTCTTTCCCGCCACTTCCCAGACGCCATGGTGTCCCAGGCCAAGTCTAGCGAAGTCCTCCTGGCGTTAGCTGATGCTGCAGACGATAGAGACCTGGAGAACAGGCTCGTGTTGCTCCTGGGATATGATTGCTTCGAGTTTGTGAAGCTTTTGAACAAGTATCGGTATACAGGTTAGTAATATTTCAAATTTATATCAAGCGCTCGTGGCCCCGCGGTCTCAGTGTTCTGTAAACGATCACTGAGTTACGCAACTTTCACTATGGCTGGTCCTCCGATGGGTGACCACTTTGTGGCATTTACATTTGCGAGCGTTTCCGTGCTTCGGAAGGCACGTTAAGCCGTTGGTCCCGGTTGCCAGTAAAATGGCAGTCGTTAAGCCTGGTTGAAGGCCATATGGGCGGCTTGAAAAAATTCAACAGCAGGTAGCCACAACCTGCGTCTGTCTATTTCAACACGGCAATGGGCTCACCACCTATTACGTGGGACAGGAATCCATACGGTGAAAAGTGGGCATACAATATGCCTCTGCCACCCCTTCGGGGATAAGGCGTGATGGATATTTAATATTTTTAACTGGAATACGTCCAATGATTGAGTGAGGAACGTTTGAAAAAGAATTGAAGAATATATATTGTGCGAAAGTTGAGGGTAGAAGGAGTCCGGGTAGACCGAAACCACAGACGTGCAAGAGTAAGCAGATCAAACATATTCCTTTGCTTATGGAGCAATAGTTCATCCTTTTCACTCTTGCCATTTGTTGTATAAAGCTATCTTTGTTATTCCCGTGTAGCTGCATCTCACTCACACTTTCACAGCGAACAGCACGTAGCCAATTTTTCTACTACAACTCAGCTACAAACTTGTAATAACAACCGCCGGTTTGGAATTTGCGCGAGATCTTGGTAAATGGCGGCCGCTTGCTATTATTTTGCAAAACTAGTGCATTAACCTTGTTTTATGTGTAATAATGGTATTTTCTTAGACATACATGATGTGTAAACGTGCTATAGTGAAAGACAGTGATATATTGCAGTAAAAGGCTATTTTACAACTTGTCGTGCAAATTCCACTGAACGCTCTACCACGTTAATGGGGTAAGGACACAGGACCTATGACTGGACTTGACATCTTCAAACGACTGGACAGGACTAAATTAGAAGATAAGATTGAAGAAATATGATATAAAATAAAATTTGGCTAAAAGTTCTTTGTAACCAGGCGATAATATAAATCCAAAAAAAAATTCATCCAGTTTATCACTATGATCTTGACCAATGTTTGTTATTTCAGTGTTGTACTGCACAAAACTGGCATCGTCCCAGTCGGAGAGCGAACGAGCTTCTATCAGAGAAGAAATGTCCAAACAGCCACATCTGCAGAAGATCCTGGCTCAACTGGAAACTGGGAAAGGAGATGATGAGGTTAGTACCAGTTATCCCCGTTAGTACTAGTTAGTCCCGGTAAGAGGGGAAGACCTAAGAAGTGCTGGCTTGACGTCGTAAGGGATGACATGCCTGCCTATGGTCTCGCTACAGGGGATGCCAACGACCGTGCGAAGTTGAGAAGAAAATGTAGGAAAGCGGACCCCGGGCGTCGCGAGACGCAACTGGGACAGACGCTCGGATGATGATAATAAGGTTAATTCCAGTTATATCTGTACTTTGTTTGATTTAAAGCGCTTGTAGACATTTGGCGGGAAGAGTGACAAGCGCGGACGCTTGCTTTATATTATTTTCTAAAACTAGTGCATTTATCTTGTTTTATGTGCGGGAGTGGTGGTTTCTTGGACATAAAAGTTGTGATAACGTGCTATAGTGAAAGACAATGATATATATGCAGTGAAATGCTATTTTCTCTCTTGCCGCGAAACGTCCACAGACATCCTTAGTATAAGAATCACCATTATACTGAGGGCAAGGACCAGGACGGACAATGAGGACACGACATCGACTGGACAGGACTAATTAGAAGATAAGATTGAAGAAATATGATATAAAAAATAAGATTTGGCTAAAAGGTCTTAGAAACCAGGCCATTAAATAATTATTAAAAAAAAAACCATCATTGCTATAGGTGGTCCTCGGATGGGTGAAGGCACGTTAAGCCGTTGGTCCCGGTTGCCAGTAAAATGGCAGTCGTTATGCCTGGTTGAAGGCCTTATTGAAATTCAAAATGCACACGGTGAAATGTGGGCGTATGCCTCTGCCCCTACCCTTTCAGAGATAAAGGCGTGACAGTATGTATGTATGTTTGATATGATGCCCATGGCTACTTTCCATATTTACACCGCTCGCTATAGATAGGGTGTTCTGTTCACCCTCACATTCCGTCCGGAGCGTGAGCATACGGAAATTCGGCTTTCTTCCGTCTAGATTGTAGAATGAACTTCTTTTTGATCATTTATAGTTTTTTTTTGTGTCTATGAACGCCATAAGCATTATTTGACTGCCTCTGTGGCGCGGTGGGAGTGCATCCGACTGCTACGCAAGAGGTCGTGGGTTCGATTCCCACCCAGGATAAAACTTTGCGTGATGAGCACGATGGTTTATTCTGTGTTATTTATCTATAATATGTATGTATTTAGAAATATATAAGTATGTTTATCAGTTATCTGGTTACCATAGTACAAGCTCTGCTTAGTTTGAAATCAGATGGCGTTGTGTGAGTTGCCCCAACAATATTATTATTATTTTATTATTATTATTTTATCTCTGTCTCTTCTTCACGGGTATCTTCTATTTTTTTTTCTTATGAAGATACCCGGTCTTTTGGCAGGCTTACATGGGGACATATTGGTCCAACACGCAGAGGCCCTTTGAGAATTTTAATCTAATAGGAAATGGGACCCCCACTACAGGCAATCCACGCCCGCCTTACGTACGGTAACGGTAATGGATCACCTCCAATAGGAGTTAAACTATTGTGAAATGTGCTAACTAGGAAATGGGCTATTGGGTTAGGTGTTAAATGGATTGGGTGATTTAAGCTATTGATGAAAACGGCGTCTGCCTTTTTAATATATTATTATATAAAATAGTGGCAGACGGTGACTTGCCAACTCACTAGATGGGCCCCCTATACAATCGCCATAGGCAAAATAAGCCTGTAAGGCGACAGAGGGCAACACCGGTGTGAGCGGCTTGGGGTGTCGAGCGGTGCGGCGCCGGTTTCACCTTCGCGGGACAGGCCCGGAGCGGGCTTCCCCGTAGTTATGCCCTTGAAAATGACACTTCCACCCCCGAGCATATAGCTCTGGCTCCCTCCCTCTGACCGGCCAATTAAGGCAAGCCAGAGTTAAGATTTGCTGCACTCCCGGGAGTAGCACTCTCACTGCTCTCCCGTTAGGCCATTAAATCCTAACCGGTGCAGAAGGGCAACAAAACTGAGGAATCGGGACCGATGTGTAGTAATAATAATATAATAATATTGTTGTAATATGTTATTATTTTATTATTATTAACTTATTTAGAAGGGTGTTGTTTATGGTGCCTCTAACAAAGCAGAAATTATGTATAATTTTTATTTACTGTTTTTATTTTGTACAATGATGTGATCCATAAATAATAATTATTTTCTTTCTTTCTTGTGTAGTCCCGAATGTCTACAGTTCTTTAAAAGGGGTCTTAGAAGGTTTTTACAGCGCTAGTGCCGCACCTCTGGTTTTGCAAACGTCTATAGGGTACGGTGACCACTTTCCATCAAGTGTGGCCTTGGGACTGGACGGCGGCAGACAAGTATACTTGTCTGCCACCACAAATAATCACCCGGACGGTGTACCGCTTGCAGATCGAACTGGGGCCCGGATGTCTTGGTGGGAACTCTAACACCCCTCGACGGGAACAAATAGTATTGTTCCTAAATTCTTTCTACATTGCAATCAGACTACATTTTTTTAATATTGTGGGACATTTTTTTTACACACCGCCGTCTATCCCAAGGAAAGCTAATATAAGCTTGTGGTATGGGATATAGACAACTGATAAACATACTTATATATTTCTAAATACGAGTACATACATATTACACATAGGAAACACCCAAACTCCGAAACCAAACATTTGTGGATCACACAATTTTTTTTTCCGACCTGGTATTAGAACCCGGGACCTTAGTCGCGGCAGTCGCATACACTACCACTGCGCCACCGAGGCAGTCAAGCTGACATTTGTCTAGTTATTTTATTAAAGACGTTTATATTGACCCTAGATCGAGTATATATAAACACTCTTCTGATCGCCCCGGTGACTACTAACTGCAACTGTGGTGTAAGTGGCGCGCTGTGGTACCGGGTTCGATTCCCGGGTCGGATCCTATGTATAATATATGTATGTATTTTGAAATATATAATTATGTTTATCAGTTGTCTCGATACCAAATAATACACCATTTCACAAGCTTAAAAGCTTAGGCTAGATGGTGCTGTGTAAAAAGTGTCCCACAATATTTATTTATTCAGTGAAGATATGAAGAGAGATACAAGCACACTTTTTCTTTCTTTTTCCCTCTCATAGCCAGTAGAGAGAGCTAAAGAAGCTTAATGTAAGCTACTTTTTTTGTGTTTGTAAATAGTCCATCCAAAAAAGTCCGCCCAAGTTTCTTGCCGGTTCTTCTCAGGTGGGCCGCGTTCTGAACCGGTGTTCACTTTAAATATATTAAATTTATATTGGGTTTTAGAGTATGGCATTTTGTAAGCGCCGTTGAAATGGTCTATCCATTAAAATCTATACTAATATTATAAAGAGGAAAGATTTGTAAGTTTGTTTGTAATGAATAGGCTCAGAAATAAAAGGGCCGATTTATAAAATTCGTTCACCATTAGAAAGCTACCAATATAGCCTATGTTACTAACTTTCGTGAGTAACATAGGCTATATTGGATTTTCAAAATGTTTAGGGTTCCGTATGAAATCTCCAATAGGAAAACTTAACCACGCGGGCAGAGCTGCGGGCATCAGCTAGTGCAAAATAAAATAAAATAAATATTTTTTTGGCGCGTTAGGGAAAATATATGAGAGTAAATTTTTACGATGCGCGAGCAGACCGTCACTAAAAACTGACACCATGTAGTTAGCTGATAAGTGTTTCCAAACACCCTGAAGTAGCTATAGTCAAAATTTTAGTTTTTTCTACAAACATAGGATTGGCGAAAAAAAATTTTTTTTGCCTTGCAAAGAAGTATAACTTCTAACGCGTGTACATAAGTACCTACACACTTTTTTTTGTCTACCAGGCTGCCCAAACGTCCGAAGCGCCCCGCAAGCGTCACAAGACGGAAGGTCCCGGAGCCCCCCAGGCGCAAGTTTCGGGGTCTCGCAAGGTGCTCCAACTAGAAGAGTTGATGTTCGCGGCCGGAGCTCACTTCATGGCCAACAAGCGGTGCCAACTTCCACCTGGCTCATTCAGGAAGCAGAGGAAAGGTGAGGATCTGGGATTTCTCAAACGTCTACAGTATGGGGTTCTTCAAATGGGGTCTTACTAGTTGTTCATTAGCTCGATAGATGACCCTGGTCATACTCTTTAAATGACGGTTAAAATATGGTGGAGAATTTCAACTTGATTCGATACGGTTCGGGTAGTTCAGTAGCTAGAACATTCCCCTGGTTAGGCAAAGGTCACAGGTTCAATCCCTGTCTCGAATCGAATTGTCTTTTTCCACTTTATTAAAAATTTATGAGAAATTTAGCAAAATAATTTTAAAAAAATTATCCAGGTGTCTTACTAGGTTTTCACTAGGTCGGCAGCGCATAATGAACTTCATCACCTTATGCACAACACCTTATTGTATAATTTTTCCCTACTTTTCTAACATGTTGCAATAATTTTATGTAATACTAGTTAATTCTCGCGGCTCCGACCCCGTAATGAAGCTTTCTTGTTCCCTTTGCAATTTTTCCAATTTTTCTCTCCGTAAAACATTTTTTAAAGTTCAAGGAATAAATAAAAAAAAATCGAATAGGTCCAGCCGTCTTTGAGTTTTAAGCTTAGCAACATTTTTTGAGATTCATTTTTATTTATATAGATTTTCACTTCGACACATAAATCTTTGATTTAAAGATGACAGCGGCGGTTGTCATTACAAGTTTTTAGCTTAGTTGTAGTAGAAAAATTTACTACGCGCTGTTCGCTGTCAACGTGTGAGTTAGATGCAGCTACACAGGAATAAAACAAAGATAGCTATATACAACAAATGGCAAAAGTGAAAAGGATGAAGTATTGCTCCATAAGCAAAGGAATATATTTGGTCTGCTTATTCTTGGACGTCTGTGTGTTCTAGAAAGGGAGACAGCACCGAGCGCTTATTACATATCTCTTTGGTTAAGATATCTATGCTCTAGACGTTTCTGGTTTACCCATGTCTTGCACTTAGATTTCTCCCTCAAATAAGTATATAATTAAGTAATGTCGAATAATCAGGTTATGAAGAGGTCCACGTACCAGCTCTCAAGCCTAAACCCTTCGACGAAGGCGAGACCCTGGTTTCTGTCGAAAAACTGCCTAAGTATGTACAACCTGCCTTCGATGGATTCAAAACTCTTAACAGGATTCAGGTATGAAAGATTTTATTAAATAGCTTTTAGACTTCGAACCATAAATTGGTACTAGTCCCATCCGCATTCCCATTACTGTGACTCCTGTAAACCAGGATCTACAGCAATGACCAAGACCACAAAAGTTACACCGAGCTCGATCTCGGGGAAGTCCCAGGAGAAGTTAGAGTGTCTTGGAACCCACAACGTGCACCTCTAGCACCTGAGGTCTTTAGAACTCCAGATATCTTGCTTTCCTTTAATATGGGTATAAAATAAAAGAACTCTCTGGGAATTAGTCTTTTATAATAAAAGCATCAGGTTAATTAAATAACAGCTGGGTTTTATAAAAAGATTTTTATTGTGCTCCCTTTTTAACATTTTTTTTCTCCACCAGAGTCGCATATCAAAAGCAGCCTTAGAATCGGATGAAAACCTTTTAGTTTGCGCACCAACCGGCGCGGGCAAAACCAACGTCGCTTTGATGTGTATACTGCGGGAGGTGGGCAAACATGTCAACGACGACGGCACGGTCAATGTTAATGACTTCAAAATGATATACGTAGCGCCCATGAGATCGCTCGTACAAGAAATGGTGAGTAGATTGTATTTACTAATGGGCAAAGTGGACTAAGTCGGCAAAGTTGGCAAAGTGTTTAAGTTGGTTGCGTAAATTGGAGGGTAAAATCAACGCAGGCTTGTGTATACTACTGGAGGTGGGCAAACAAGTCAACGAAGACGGTACTGTTAATGTAAACGACTTTAAAATGATATATATTGCGCTCATGAGATCGCTCGTACAGGAAATGGTCAGTAGATTGTTTTTACTACTGGGCAAAGTTGACTAAGTCGGCAAAGTAGTTGCGTAAATTGGAGTTTAAAACCAATGTCGCTTTGTGATGTATACTGCGGGAGGTGGGCAAACATGTAAACGACTTCAAAATGATATACGTGGCGTGGCGCCCATGAGATCGTTCGTACAGGAAATGGTGAGTTGTTTGTGTTTACTAGCGGGCAAAGTTGACAAAGTGTTTAAGTTGGTTGCATAAATTTGAGTGTAAAACAAACATCGCCAACGTGTATGGTGCGATGGAGGGGGGGGGGGGATAGAACCCTAATAAACCGTTAATTAGCATGTGCACCGCTAGCAGACGTGGTCGTTGGGGCCCCAGTGATCTTGGTAGGGCCCCAAACACCTTTAAAACTAATAGCATTTTGAACTAATATGCTTGTATTTGCTTAACAGGTAGGAAATTTTGGCAAGCGTCTTGCTGCATACAATATGAAAGTATCCGAATTGACCGGAGACCATCAACTGACAAGAGAACAGATTGAGGCAACACAGCTCATCGTGTGCACACCTGAGAAATGGGATATTATTACTAGAAAAGGTATGACAGTACCTCAAATTATTGTAGCTTCTTTTTTCGTAATTATTTTATGGCCTGGTTACTAAAACCTTTTACCCAAATCTTAATAATATTATAAATGCGAAAGTTTGGATGGATGTTTGTTACTCTTTCAAGTAAAAACTAACTAACTAACTATCTTCACGCTGTATCCCTGACGGGGTAGTCAGAGAGGACAGATCGCCAGGCTTCGCGATCCATGCATACTTCTTTCGCTTCTTCGAGATTCATCAATCGCTTCATACACGCACGTCTGGGTATCCGAGTACTTTTGACCCTTACGTTTTTGAGCAATCTGCTCACGTGGTCTTCATATGTAAGTCTCGGCCTTCCCTGACTCCTTCTACCCTCTACTTTTGAACAATATATATTCTTCGTCAATCGTTCCTCACTCATTCGTTGGACGTGTCCAAACCAACGGAGCACGCCCTTTTCCAGCTTAACGCTGACACTTTTATTCAAACCCGCCATATTGCGTATCACTTCGTTACGTGTTCGGTTGGCCAAGGTAAAGCCGCACAATTTTCGAAGTGATCGCATCTCCACAGCATTCAATTTACTTTCATGCATCTGCTGACATACCCAGGTTTCACTACCGTAAAGCAAAGTTGGCACTAGCACTGCGTTATGAATCGCCATTCGTGCTTCTTTTACGATGCTTTGTCGCTTTACTAACTGGGACTCGCCGTTCTACATCCGAATCACATCTTCCATCCGCGCAAAACATACTTCCTAAATACACAATTTCATTCACTTGCTCTAGACGTTCCTGGTTTACCCTAATCTCGCATTTAGTTCTTACGTCACCTCTTTCAAATACTAGAACCTTAGTTTTACTTGCATTCAAGCGGAGACCCTTACTTTCACACCCCTCTTTCATATTAGTGACTAATGCCTGTAGATCGGCTTCTGATGAGGCCATGAGCACCGCATCATCAGCGTACAGCAGACAGTTTACTGTAAAGTCACCCAAATTCACACCCATATTAAAATCTTTCAACTTCTGCAGGCAACTGTCCAGATACACTATGAACAGCCAGGCGGACATGACACATCCGTGTTTGACGCCTGTACAGACATCAAAAAGAGGTGACACATCCCCCCCTACTCGCACGCAAGCCTTACAGTCCCTATAAAGCGACTGTATTGCCCGCAGTAGCGAGCCGTCCACGCCATATCCGGGCAGCAAGTCCCACAGCGTTTCTCTCACAACGTTATCAAATGCTTTCTCTAGATCCACAAAAGCGCAGAAAACCTTCTGGCTAAGAGCCAGAAACTTTTCTGCGATCATGCGGAGAGAAAACACTTGATCCATGCAACTTCTTCCACGTCGGAATCCGCATTGAGCCTCCCATAAATACCTTTCAGACTTTTCTTGCATTCGTGCCGTTATAACCTTTGCATACACCTTACTAGCTAAGCTGACCAAGCTGATCGCCCTGTAGCTGGAGCAGTTTAGGCGCGAGCCTTTCCCTTTGTAAATAGGTACTACAACTGCTACTCGCCAGTCATCCGGGACCTCACCCGTCCGCCAGCACAAGTTGCATAACAGACATAGAGTGTCCCAGACACGCGACCCACCGTACTTGATCATCTCAGCAGTAACTCTGTCTTTTCCCGCAGCCTTACCACATTTCATACTTCTTATCGCTTGTTCTATTTCTTTCATACTAATGACTTCAATGACATCGGGATCCGGAGCATCGAAGTGAGCGCCACTTCCCGATGTGGCATCTCTGTCTTTTCTTGCATACATCGTTCCATAATATTCACTCCATCTCTACAGGACGTCACTTTGGTCTGTTAGGACGTCATTGTTAACACTAAGCACTTTATTCATACTGCAGATTGCCGAACAACTCCGGGTCTTGCCTACCTCTTTCCAGAAGAGCTTGGCATTATCCCGGAAATTGGACGACAACCTTTCATCCGCTTTCATTCTGCACCTTTCACGAGCTTCTTCTATCAGTGCCTTCGTGTTAACTTTCTGCAGCTTGTATCTCTCTTTCATATTAAAATCATTCCGTGAGGCTAAGTAGTCTAACCATGCTTTCTTCTTCATTCGAACTGCTTCTTTCACTTCCTCATTCCACCATGCATCACGCTTATTACTACTGCCTCTTTTCGTTTCTCCACACACTTCCACAGCGGCATTTATCATACTGTCCCTAAGGTTCTGCCATACACTTTCTACATTCTCACTGCTTACATTGACGTCGCCAAGCTTTTCGGCTACCCTTTCATTATATTTATCCCTAATGGATGCATCCTGCAGCCTCCAGCTTTTGATGCTATAAGTCGGCTCAGGTTCAGGACACTCGGTACGATGTCGCCAACCCGCGAACAGACCCCTAATCCTAGTTATGACTAGGTAGTGGTCTGATCCCAGCTCAGCGCCTCGATAAACCCTTGTGTCCATCACTGTTTACGGAGCCGACTATCCATTAGGAATATATCTATCATGCTTCTCTTTGACTTACATCTCCTCGTATACAAATGAATTTGTTTGTGGTTGAACATTGTGTTCGCCACAAACAAATCCTTTTCCTTACAAAATGCCAGTATTAGCTTGCCAGTGTCGTTCACCCTTTTATCCCCATACTTCCCGAGTACCGACTCAAAACCATCGCGAGCGGTACCCACCCATCCATTCAAGTCTCCACATACTATAAGTCTTTCATTTCCTTCTATCACATTTAGAGCTTCACTCATACTCTCCCAGAAGTCCTCTAGCTCACTCGCGTTCGACGAAGATACTGGCGCGTAAGCAGCTACCAGGAAAATCTTCGTCAAACCAAGTTTTACACGGATCCAGAGGATTCTAGGACCTACCAGTTTGTACTCATACATACCGGAGGCCAATCGCGAGGACAGCAAAATTCCAACCCCCCGACTGCCATGCTCGCTCTCTGGTACTCCAGACCAAAGCGCGAGCATCCCATCCGGGAGCTCCAAGACTTCGCTGCCCTTGCGCTTGGTCTCTGTCAAGCACACTGCATCTAACTTACTCTCATTCATAACATCCATCAACTCATTCATCTTATCTGCCATTCCTCCCCTAACATTCCACGCAGCTACCCTGCACTCCATCCTCCACTTCCCGCCGTGTCGGGCCGCGCGTGTAGGGTGGCGGTCCCCTACGCCGCTCTGGCTCACACTTTTCGCACCAGCGGGGACGAACTGGTGCGCGTCGCCTCGGGGGCACGCCCTAGCAGTAATCGCCCTGGTGGCACTCGTGTTGGAGTAGAATTGCAGCCGTAGCTGGCAGGGATGGCGACGTGCACGCTTCTACTCTTCATCCCCAAGTAAAAACTACTGAATAGATTTTAATGGAACTTTACAATAATATACCTTATACATCAGAATAATAAATAGGCTACTTTTTATCCCGGGAACAAGTTCCTGTGGGAAACGAAAACGGGAAAACTTCTCTACGCGGGTGAAGCCGCGGGTGTCAACTAGTCTTATTTAAATTTCTTCAATCTTATTATGTTTCAATTTAGTCCTGTCCAGTTCTAGGTTCTGTGTCCTTGCCCCATTAACGTGGTAGAAGCGTTACTGAGACTCACTGGAATTTGCGCGGCAGATGGAAAATAGCATTTCACTGCGATATATCACTGTCTTTTAGGAATTATTATTATAAATTAGTCTTGTCTATAGGAAACACCCAAACTCAGAAACAAACGCTTGGAATCACACAATTTTTTTTCCGACCCGGGAATCTAATCCGAAACCTCAGTCGCGGCAATCGCATACACTACCACGGCGCCACCGAGGCAGTCCAAGTATTTATTTATGTACAGTGGGAAATGTTATTGGATCATAGTGTTCGTACTTGACTCATGTGCTGAAATGACAACGCCTATACTAGGAATCTATACTAACATCACAGAATAAGTAGTACTACGTACAGAAGTGTCACTCCCTAACAAAAGTCAGTTATATTTTATTTTTTTATTTATTTATCACGCCTTATCCCCGAAGGGGTGGCAGAGACATATATATTATATGCCCACTTTTCACCATGTGCATTCCTGTCCCACGTAATAGGTGGTGAGCCCATTGCCATGTTGAAATAGATAGACGCAGGTTGTTGCTACCTGCTGTTGAAATTTTTAAGCCGCTCATAAGGCCTTCAACTTGGCTTAACGACTGCCATTTTATTGGCAACCGGAACCAACGGCTTAACGTGCCTGCCGAAGCACGGAACTGTGGTGGGTCTAAAGGGCCGAATAAATTTAATAAAATGTGTATATTTTAGATGTAAAATTTGGAAGAAAATTTGAACCTGTTGCCTTTTTAGTGAGGTGGTAACAAAAAGGCTAAAAGGTCCTATGTGCTAGACACTCATTAGCACGACCAATTAAAGTCCTGGTAGTCTCGGACGGTTAAGGTGGTGGTGGACTGGTGGTTGCGCGCTAAAGTTCTATGACTGAGCTGCGAAGTCCGCGCAGGGTTGTCACTCGACAAGATTTTGTACCTCGTTGATTTATTTAGAGCGCTCGTGTCGTGCGAGCCCACAGGCCAATCGGTACAGCCGTTGTTGAGTTATAAATAGTGTAACTAACACGACTTTCTTTTATATATATAGATATAATATAATTTGTCTTGAAATGTAATACCATGAGCCCACCACCTATTACGTGGGACAAAAACGAACCACGAATGTGGGCGTACAATATTCTTCTGTCACACCTTCAGGGATATAAGGGACTGAAATGAAATTTTGCGTAACGATAATGAAGGACGGAAGGAGTATCCCACCACACACCCTCGATTCGTCAGTTCTAACGCACAAAGGTCAAGGATAACCTCTACTCACTGGAACGTCCACAGTATGGGGTTCTTCAAAAGGGGTCTTAGAGGGTTTTTAAAGGGTCGGCAGCGCGAGTGCTGCACCTCTGGTGTTGCAAACGTCCATAGACTATGGTGACCACTTTCCATCAGGTGGGCCGTACGCTTGTCTACCACCTCCACCACCACCGTGGTATAAAAAAAATGACGACCCGAACTCCTCAAGGAAATGGATGTAGGATTGGTAAAAGGAAACCTTTTTTAGGTTGTCAAAAATGTGCAATACTCCGCTTTAGATTACATGGATCTCCTCCATGTAACACCCGATTCAATTAAATATTGTGTAGGCAAAGTTACCATGTATATATTTTATGTACAACATTGCCCCAAAGTTTATTACCGGCCTCGGTGGCGCAATGGTAGTGTATTCGACTGCCGCTACTGAGGTCCAGGGTTCGATTCCCGGGTCGGAACAAATATTTGTGCGATCCACAAATGTTTGTTTAAGGTGTTTCATATGTATAATATGTAAAAAACTAAACGAACTATCTTCACGCTGTATCCCTGACAGGGTAGTCATAGAGGATGGATCGCCAGGCTTCACGATCCATGCATACTTCTTCCGCTTCTTGCAGATTCATTAATCGCTTCATACACGCACGTCTGGGTATCCGAGTACTTTTGACTTTTCCGTTTTTGAGCAATCTGCTCACGTGGTCTTCATATGTAAGTCTCGGCCTACCCTCTACTTTCGCACAATATATATTCTACGTCAATCGTTTCTCACTCATTTGTTAGACGTGTCCAAACTTTTTATGTGAACAACACACACTATATTGTGATACTTAGAGATAAAGTTCTACGATTTTCGTTTAGGTGGCGAGCGATCCTTTACGAATCTGGTGAGGCTGATCATCATCGACGAGGTTCACCTGCTACACGACGAGCGCGGCCCCGTGCTAGAAGCGCTGGTGGCCAGGACCCTGAGGACTGTGGAACAGACTCAGGAACAGGTAACATCAGTAACGTCTTCAGGGGTCTTGAAGGTTTTTACAGGGACGGCAGCGAGAGTGAAAGTGAAATAAAATTCTTATATTTTTATAAATGCGAAAGTTTGGATGGATGTTTATTACTCTTTCATGTAAAAACTACTGAATAGATTTTAATGAAACTTTACAATAATATAACTTATTCATCAGAATACAGAATAAAACAGGCTACTTTTTATCCCGGGAACAAGTTCCTGTGGGAAACGGGAGCGGGATAACTTCTCTACGAGGGCGAAGCCGCGGGTGTTAACTAGCAATGTTATAATTCTTTCTAGGGTACAATAAGCTTCCCTGTGACCTGAGAAATTTACCATTAAATAAGTTTAAAAAGTGAAAGTTTTGTGAAAAGGGTTATTACGCTGATAAAGACTATTTGCAGGACAGGGACGCTTGGAAATGATCTGCTGGCAAAGTGAAATAATATTAAATTGTAAATAGGCCATCAAAAAAAGCCGTCCAAGTATCTTGCCGGTTCTTTTCAGGTGGGCCGCATTCCGAACATGGTGGTCACTTTAAATATATTAAATTTATATTGAGTTCTAGTTCATGACATTTTGTAAGCGCCGTTAAAATAGTCTATGCAGAATAAAGACTTGATTTATTTTATTTATTAAAGTTATACTTCTTTTAGCGCGTTATGGCATGAAACTAAACATTTACGATACGTCACGAAAAACCGACACCATGAAATTAACTGATAACTGTTTCCATGACAACTTATAAAAACCCTGAAGTTAGCTGATAAGTGTTTCCATGACAACTTGTAACTACATTCAAAGTAGTTTTCATTCTTTTGATGTCTTTTTTTCCTACTAATTTATCATTCCTGTTACAAACAGAGTTGTGGAATATGTGTTAATATCTTATTAGACTAAAGTAGTATAAATTCTAACGTGTACATAACTATTATAGTCTTTAAAACGAGGTTATTTGAACAGGTACGTCTAGTGGGTTTGTCTGCCACGTTGCCGAACTATTCCGACGTGGCAGCCTTTTTGCGAGTGCGACCCGAACACGGCCTGTTTTATTTCGACAATTCCTTCAGGTGAGTCTTACTATCACTTAACTATTTGTGTGATGAGCACGATGGTTTATTCTGTGTCATGGTGTTATTTATCTATAACTAGCTGACCTGCCCGGCTTCGTCCGGGACATACTTCCAACCCCGTGGCACCCATTTAATACCGTCGCTTATTACTTTTCTAAAAATGTATGAGAGTTTCCCCTATTTATTGATATTTATGATTACTGCTCCGCTCTCCTGTGTAGTAGCGTGATGATATACAGCTAAAAACCTTCCTCAATAAATGGGCTATCCAATACAAAAAGAATTTTTCAAATCGGTCAAGCCGTTTTCATGCTATGTCGTGACAACGAAAAACGGGTTTCATTTTTATATACATAGATATGTATGTATTTAGAAATAAACAAGTATGTTTATCAGTTATCTGGTTACCATAGTACAAGCTCTGCTTAGTTTGGAATCAGATGGCGTTGTGTGAGTTGTCCCAACATTTTTAATTTTTTTTTTATCCTACTATCTTCACGCTGTATCCCTGGCGGGCAACTAGTACTGTTTATTTAAATTATAAAGAGGAAAAAAATTTCGAATCAGCGTCTGCTGGTTTAACACACCAGTCGCGTTACCAACTACACCACCAAGATCGATTCGAAACTGACGAATTAATCCACCATCTTTACGTCTTAAGGCGACATAAGGCACCATCGAGCGGCACTTAGCAAAGTTGCACGGTACGAATGTACAGAATTGCATCTATAATCATTCGATTTGTGATGTCACCTGTTCTAAACATTCGAAACAATTTGTTTCTAGTACTGTATATATCAGGAAACCGTCTATTGTATAACCTCTATCTAACCCTCTATTGTATAAAGCGTGACAATATGTATGTATTGAAATTGTCACGCCTTATACGTAATTATCACTAAATATTGTAAAACAAAGTCACGTGTCTGTTTGTCTCGCGATAAACTCAAAAATTAATGCATCGATTTTCATGTTGTTTTCACCAATGGACAAAGCGCTTCTTGAGGAAGGTTTTAGTATATAATTTGTTAAGTGTTTGTATACATAGGCTAAAATATAACGATATTTGTTGGAGGTGACGGTAAAAATATACCGTCTGGGAGCTTTCAATAAACACTCTGCCTAAACCTTATGAGATAAAACAAAATTATAAATGCGAAATTTACCATGTCGCGTTTGAGGTCAAAACTACTGAACCGATTTAAATGAAATTTGGTACAGAGATAGTCTAGAGCCTGAGAAAGGAGATAGCCTACTTTGTCTCGGGAACATATTTCTGTGAAAAACGGGCAAGGGAAAGTTCCATTACGCATGCAGAACTATGTATATCAACTAGTATTATATACGAGTATCTCAGAATACCTTCAAAAGGGGCCTTAGAGGGCAGCGCGAGTGCCGCACCGGTGTTGCAAACGTCCATAGGCTACGGTGACCACTTTCCATCAAGTGAGCCTTATGCTTGTCTCCTACCTCAGTGGTATAAAAAGGAATTTTTTTATAGGCCGGTGGCTCTGGAGCAGCAGTACATTGGTGTTACTGAAAAGAAAGCCCTCAAAAGATTCCAGGTCATGAACGATATTGTCTACGAGAAGACCATGGAACATGCTGGAAGGAATCAGGTAATATTATTATTATTTATCTGTCACGCCTTATCCCCGAAGGGGTGGCAGAGGCATATTGTATGCCCACTTTTCACCGTGTGCATTCCTGTCCCGTGTAATGGTGAGCCCATTGCCGTGTTGAAATAGACAGACGCAGGTTGTGGCTACCTGCTGTTGATATTTATTTGGCCTTCAACTTGGCGTAACGACTGCAATGGCTTAAGAAGCCGGCGAACAATTAAATTTGTAAAATATCGTAAAATATCGTTTGACTGCCTCTGTGGCGCGGTGGGAGTGCTTCCGACTGCTACGCAAGAGGTCGTGGGTTCGATTCCCACCCAGGATATAACTTTGTGTGATGAGCACGATGGTTTATTCTGTGTCTGGGTGTTATTTATCTATAATATGTATGTATTTAGAAATATATAAGTATGTTTATCAGTTATCTAGATCCCATATCACAAGCTAATATTAGCTTACTTTGGGCTAGATGACGCTGTGTGAAAAGTGTCCCAGAATATTTATTAAACAAAAAAAAATCCCATACAAACGTAATACCAAAATCATTTTCAATTTGAGAATATATTGACATATCATAACTGTTATTCGGATTAAGAAAGTATTTATCTATGTTTCCATTCAAAATTTGTCTTAAAAATATATGCGATTATATTTTGTACATTTTTCGACATTAACGAGATATTTTCAGCCTATTTGTTTTATATTAAAAACGTAATTAATCAAGCTGGAAAAGGGCGTGCTCCGTTGGTTTGGACACGTCCAACGAATGAGTGAGGAACGATTGACGAAGAATATATATTGTTCAAAAGTAGAGGGTAGAAGGAGTCAGGGTAGGCCGAGACTTACATATGAAGACCACGTGAGCAGATTGCTCAAAAACGGAAAGGTCAAAAGTACTCGGATACCCAGACGTGCGTGTATGAAGCGATTGATGAATCTCGAAGAAGCGAAAGAAGTAGGCATGGATCGCGAAGCCTGGCGATCTGTCCTCTCTGACTACCCCGTCAGGGATACAGCGTGAAGATAGATAGTTTTTTTTAGTAATTAATCATTATGTAATTTTAACAAAAACACAGTTTATATTGTCTAGTTACACAATGTCTTAAAGAAAATCTAAATATAATCAAGTTTCATGCATCATTTTTTGGTATTCGCAAATGCACACAAATTTCTACCAATTTCGAACTGCCATCTCGCTGTTCTACTCGCACGGGACGGAGGCGCGGGACGAGCGACAGAGATAGCGATATGTCCGAGGAACGGCGGCGTTCTCCGCGAATTGAATTTGAACGTTAACGTGCCGTCCGAACCACGGAATCCATCGTGAATGTAAATGCCACATAGCGGTTGACAGCTTTAGCTGAAGACCAGTCATACCAAAAGATGAGGTGATGCAGTGATCGTTAATAGAACACTGATTTAGCGGGACCCCGAGCGCTTTTTTAATATTATGTTTCCTTTTTCAGATTCTGGTGTTCGTCCATTCACGCAAAGAAACGGGGAAAACAGCGCGCGCCATTAGAGATATGTGCTTAGAAAAAGATACTCTTGGACAATTTTTGAGGTCAGAAACTAACTAACTAACTATCTTCACGCTGTATCCCTGACGGGGTAGTCAGAGAGGACAGATCGCCAGGCTTCGCGATCCATGCATACTTCTTTCGCTTCTTCGAGATTCATCAATCGCTTCATACACGCACGTCTGGGTATCCGAGTACTTTTGACCTTTCCGTTTTTGAGCAATCTGGTCACGTGGTATTCATATTTTCATATTCAGGTCAGAAACACATTTTTATTATCATCATCACCTCAACTTTAAGTCCCGATCCCTTTTTAGTGTTTCGATATCTCAAAAGGTAAAAAAGGGTACCTTTTTACACCTTTAAAGATGCGGGTTTTACACCTTTAAACATACATATTGAATGAAATTTTTATTTCCAGATTTACATCCATTATTACAATTATTAATTAATTTATATGAAAATTACATAACAATAATAATAATAAATTCAATAGATAAATTAAATAAATTAAATTTAAACAAATTAAATTAAATATTGTCATGCTTTTATCCCCAAAGGGGTAGGCAGAGGCATACTATACGCCCACATTTTACCGTATGCGTTTTTGTCCCACGTGACAGGTGGTGAGCCCATTGCCGTGTTGAAATGGACAGGCGCAGCCTGTGGCGACCTGCTGTTGAAATTTTTCAAGCAGCTCATTAGGCCTTCAACTTGACTTAACGATTGCCATGTTACTGGCAACCCGGACCAACGGCTTAACGTGCCTTCCGAAGCACGGAAACGCTCGAAAATGTAAATTCAAGAACATAATAAAATATAGACGACTTGCACAAATATTTGTTTAATGAGATTTGACTGTTACAAATATACAATATGTACTAGAAGGTAACAAGATTGTATGGCTAGTGGCAAGTATATCCGATCGGTGTTGGTAGGGGCGACAGAGCCGGTTATCGCACAACATACGATGGAACACTTTGTTGGACGTCTGTCAAGACCCTTTATCTCGGGAACGCGTGAAGGAAATAATTTTAGATTTTTAAAGTGTTCCAAGTTTTTATACTTGAGCTTAGCTTTGCAAATTTCCATGGTTAGGCAAAGCGTTTCAAGTTGTTACTATGGTTGAAAGAAGGAAAGAAAGAAAAAGACGAATTGAGCTAAGCATTCCAAGTTTCTATGGTAGGGAAAAGCGTTTCAATTTCTATGTATGGGCAAAGCGTTCCAAGTTTCTATGGTTGGGCAAAGCGTTGCTAGTTGCAATGGTTAATCAAAGGCGGGAAGTGTTACACTCGCTTTGCCTACCCATTACTGGTAAATAAATCCTTGACTTACCTTGCAGGGAGGGTTCGGCCAGCATGGAAGTACTCCGAACGGAAGCGGAACAGGTGAAGAATCCGGAACTACGCGAGTTGCTCCCGTATGGGTTCGCCATCCATCACGCCGGCATGTCCAGGGTGGACAGGACGCTGGTCGAAGATCTGTTCGCTGATAGACATATACAGGTATTGTAATAGAACTTACTGTGCCCTACGGGTACGCCTGCTTCAAACTCTCTTTGCATATTTTTTTTTTCCCCTTTGGTGGCAGACAAGCTTACGTCCCACCTAATGGAAAGTGGTCACCGTAGCCTATGGACGATTGCACTCGCGCTGCAGACCCTGTAAAAACCTTCTTACACTCCTTTTGACGAACCCTATACTGTAGACGTTCGGGAAATCCCAGGCAGGGAGTTCATTCCACAATCTAAGCGGAATAAAGCCTCTATCGGACCTAACCGTATGTGAGCGCCGGACGCAAAGTGTGAGAGTGAACACCCTGTCTATGGCGAGCGGTACGATGATATAATATGTTTAACTCCTACATGCTGGTATGGAAAGTGTAGCTTACATCCAAACTGCAGTTTGTGGATTCAATTTCCACCCACGGTAATTCTCTTTATAGTGCGATGATCAGGTTAATTTGTTCTGTACCTGGGATTAATTTAGCCCCACTAAGTCAGTGTTCTGCAAGCGATAAATGAGTTAAGTAGTAGCTTCGGAAGGCACGTTAAGCCGTTGGTCCCGGTTGCCAGTAACATGGCAGTCGTTAAGTTAAATTTAAGGCCTTATGGGCGGCTTAAAAACTTTCAACAACAAGTCGTCACTACCAGCGGCTGTCTATTTCAAGACGGCAATGGGCTCACCACCTATTACGTGGGACAGGACTGCACACGGTGAATATTGGGCGTGTAATATACCTCTGCAACCCCTTCGAGGAAAAGCCGCGTTATTGCCATTTTAGAATTCCGTACCTCGAAATGAATCCTTTCTTGTCCGTGTTGTTACCATCACAGACGTACAAGAGTAAGCAGACCAAACATATTCCTTTGCTTATGCAGCAATACTTCATCCTTTTCACTCTTGCCATTTGTTGTATAAAGCTATCTTTGTTATTCCTGTGTAGCTGCATCTAACTCACACTTAGACAGCGAACAGCGCGTAGCCAATTTTACTACTGCAACTATGCTACAAACTTGTAATAACAATCGCCGCTGTCACCTTTAAATGTATGTGTCAAAGTGAAAATGTTGCATAAAATTGTTGTAAAATTTTACAAAAGGAAACAAAAAATATACTAAAAGGTGTGGTGCATAGAGTGATGAAGTCTCATTTTCAAGAAATCACCAGAAATAATTAGGCTAGGCTATCTGTCTATGTGTGTGTAATAGGCTACGCTACTTGGCTCGCCAATGTTAGGTCTGCTTACTGTCTTATATGTCTGTGGTTACCATCGATTGTGTAACCTTTTATGAGGTTTACGCGGGAAAATAAAAGGGAAAATACGGATGCATGCTGTATGTTATTTTCTAAAACTAGTGCATTTATCTTGTTTTATGTGCGGGAGTGGTGGTTTCTTGAACATAAAAGTTGTGTTAACGTGCTATAGTGATAGACAATGATATATAGTGAAATGCTACTTTCTATTTTGCCGCGTAAATCCACTGAAAACCTCAGTATACCAATCACTATTATACTGGGGTGAGACTGACCTTGACTTAAAACTAGACTTGACTAAGACGTAGAGGACTGAGACATTTTAGATATTAAGAAAGAACATTGAAGAAATATGAAATTAAGATATGGCTAAAAGGTCTTAGTTATAAAGCTAAAAGGTCATAAAATGATTACAAAAAATTTGTAACCTTTTATCTTTTGTTGGCAGGTCCTGGTGTCGACGGCAACCTTAGCGTGGGGTGTAAACTTACCGGCCCACACGGTCATAGTCAAGGGTACCCAGGTGTACTCTCCGGAGAAGGGCCGCTGGAGCGAACTGGGGGCCCTGGATGTTCTGCAGATGCTGGGTCGAGCCGGACGGCCGCAGTACGACACCAAGGGCGAAGGTGACCTTAGTGACCTTTCTCTATTACTACAGGCTTGATTACCTTTCTTTATCTTCAGTGTTTATTTATTTACATAGGAACACCAACCGCAATGTTTAAGCCTTAAACCTAGGCCCAAGTATCAAAATGGACAGAGCCATAGACAATTTAGCGTATCCATTTTATGGTAGTGTGCAACCACGGAGTGCATTAGTGTGCGTGACTAGGTCTTGATTTTTCTATAAATGACTACATTTTATCCAAAAAGGAACCAAAGGAAAGGTCCAAAAAGGTTTTCACTACTGAATCCAACTAATATTATAAACGCTAAGTATGGATGTATGTTTGTTACTCTTTCACGTAAAAACTACTGAATAGATTTTAATAAAACTTTACAATAATATAGCTTATACATCAGAATAACACATAGGCTACTTTTCACATATGAAACGGGAACGGAAAACTTTTCTACGCGGGCGAAACTGCGGGCGTCAACTATTTTCATATATTTACATAAATAAATATCGTTGGGACAACTTATACAACGCCATCTGATTCCAAACTAAGCAGAGCTTGTACTAAAGTAACCAGCTAACTGATAAACATACCTATATATTTCTAAATACATATATATTATAGATAAATAACACCCAGACACAGAATAAACATCGTGCTCATCACACAAAGTTTGATCCTGGGTGGGAATAGAATCCACGACCTCTTGCGTAGCAGTCGGATACACTCCGACCGCGCTACAGAGGTCGTCAAATATATTTATTTTCATCTCTCCAGCAGCAAAAGGGCACTTTTGCTTCGTGAAATCTCGAAGCAAAAACGGTTTTTGCTGCGAGCTCTTATTAAGGCTATGTCGTTTAATCTAAACAATTGTATTATGTATATATATTATATAGTAGTAATTTATTTTTAATTTTTAATATAATAAGTAGTATAATAAACGTTGTATTTAAATATTGTCTTGTTTTTTGTCACATATATTAATGATCTCGCTGGAGAGGTGAAAAGATGTATGTTTCACACAAGAGCAAGATTTTTTAACTCGTGCCTTTAAATCACTTCTGCGCTCAGTCGTCTAATTGCAAAACACACGCTACGCTCGTGATTCAATTTTACACTCGCAGCAAAAGTCGCTTTTCCTTCGAGATTTCACGAAGCAAAAGTGCCCTTTTGCTGCTGGAGAGGTGAAAATATCTTTTGACACAACTTACTCCCATGCATTTATTGCATGCATTATCCCATGCATTTAATTGTTGGAAGCGACTGCCGTTAGACCTCCCAATCCCGAAAGGGCCCCTGCGTCCGTTAGCCAGCAGTTGCACCGCTAGCTGGTGATGTCGCTTGGGCCCCGGAGATCTTCGTTGAGCCCCTTATACCCTAGGTTTGATAAACTATACATAAATAAAGTTTCTTAATAAAGTTGTGATATCCCTTAGGCATCCTCATCACCAACCACTCGGAGCTGCAGTACTACCTGTCGCTGCTGAACCAGCAGTTGCCGATAGAGTCGCAGCTGGTGAGCAAGCTGCCCGACATGCTCAATGCTGAAGTGGTCCTGGGCTCCGTGCAGTCCGTCAGGGACGCCGTCACCTGGCTCGGTGAGTGGCACTCGCCCTAGGACGAAACCACCTTCAACCAACTTTCGTGCGGGGGGAAACTACACACATATTGTTTTCCTACTCTTGCATGAAGTGTTGTCACTGTCTAACAACCAATAAAAATGTAGCTATGCAATACGAATTTGACACAATATTATTCGGCTAATTTGAGATGGTAACTTTTTGTATAATGTTTATAGAGAATGAAAGTATATTGAATGTAGGCCGATTAAGACAGCGACTTAGCTAAAAATTCTTAGCAAATGTCAAGCCCTATACCCCATAGGCGCAAACGGTAAGATAGCGCGTCCAATGGTTAAATCGTCCTAGCTCGCGCCCCACTAGAGACACGCGCTTACTGCCGATACAGTTGCAGCTGGTTAGCAAGCTGCCCGATTTGTAGATATTTATGATTACTACCCCACTCTCCTGGGTAGTAGCGTGATGATACATACGTGATGGTAGCCTTTATTTTTTAGCCATTACTCGATAAAAGGGGCTATCAAACACAAAAGAATTCTTCAATTGGGACCAGTAGTTCATAAGATTAGCACGTTTAAACATCCAAACGAACAATGAAAAACTTCTTTATCGTCGTTGAGAAAAATTTTATAGCTGTAAATAAAGTCGTCACGTTTTTCGGTTACGCGCCGTGTTATTTTGAAGTGTAACTTTTATATCGACGTATGAGAGAAATTTTATAGCAGTAAAAAAATGTAAAGAAGTTTCACCTTTACCTGTGTACTCTATACACATTTTTTTTATTAATACATTTGTATTTGTGTACAGGGTACACATACCTATACATCCGAATGCTCCGTCAGCCCCAACTGTACGGCGTCTCCCCGGAAAAGTTACAAGAAGACAACCTTCTAGAACTACACCGAGCAGACTTGATACACACAGCTGCCAGCTTACTGGATAAGTAAGTTAATCTTCTTTTTAACTTCTGTAATTACAAATATATATCAACTTAACTTAATATTAACATTAAATATAACCTTAAAACTAAACCTTAAAAACCTGATTCCAAACTAAGCAGAGCTTATACTATGGTAACCAGATAACTGATACACATACTTATATATTTCTAAATACATACATATTATAGATAACACCCAGACACATAATAAACCATCGTGCTCATCACACAAAGTTTTATCCTGGGTGGGAATCGAACCCACGACCTCTTGCGTAGCAGTCGGATGCACTCCCACCGCGCCACAGAGGCAGTCGAAATATATTATTAAAGGAGGTCCCTTTAGGCAAGGTTTCGAAGATACTGGCAGCGTTCCCCCTTTGAATAGCTAGACTAATTCTTTGTTCGAGGTAGCCACCAGCTCTTCGGTCTCCTGTGATGTCGACTAACCTTTTCGCAATTTCTTTAAAAAGCCTTATAGCGCTAGGACCCCACGGACCAAGAGTCTCGACACCGAATGGGACAAAATCATATTCGGAGCCAAGACCCCTGTATTTGAATGCTTTAGCTTTTTCAGCCGCTTCACAAGCCGCACCAGCTCTGTTGTTGGTTCCATGTAGATGGGAAGGGGCCAACGTGTCTGAACAGGTTGCATCCCATACCAGCACCCGGCCCATCTTCCATGGAATCAAACTCATACCGTCCGGTCTCTTGCCATCGTCTCTTGCAATACCAGTTGGCTCAAGTAGACTTGGCACGTTGACGGTGGCAAGGGATCGGCGTAAGATATCGTTAAGTGCGGCATGTCTCGAGAAGCGGCCCGCACTTTTTTGGCATTACAGTCCGTGATGTCCTAACTTGTAACTTAACTTATCTTAACTTAACTATCTTCACGCTGTATCCCTGCCTGGGTAGTCAGAGAGGACAAATCGCCAGGCTTCGCGATCCATGCATACTTCTTTCGCTTCCTGCAGATTCATTAATCGCTTCATACACGCACGTCTGGGTATCCGAGTACTTCTGACTTTTCCATATTTTAAACAATCGTGGTCTTCATGCATGTAAGTCTCGGTTTATATTAATATCTTCTTTTTCATCTTGGTGAATTTCCAGTTCCTTTCAAATCCATGTAGATTTGTAGCCTCTATACCTCTGAGGTATTGATCACCGTAGCCTATGGGAGTTTGCAACACCAGATGTGCGACACTCACGCTGCCGACCCTGTAATAGTACAGCATTGCAAGGCCGGGAAATCGGCAATTGCAGGTCAAGTATGAGTTTCACTAATACGAGACAGGCAATTGCCATTCCCGCCGAAGCATATATAAATAAAGCATACTTTTTAAATTATACTTTAATTTGTATTAAAAGTGACGATAGTCATATTGGGCAATTACCTACTAGAAGAAAATATTTTTGATTTCTCTTCAGTGGATTATATAATACAGAAAATAAATAGTATAAGCTACTACTGCGCTGAGCTCTAGGGTTCGATTCTCGGTTCAGAACTAAGTCTTGTGTGATACGATACATAAATGTTTGTTTCGGAGTTTGGGCGTTTTCTATGTATTATATATGTATGTATTTAGAAATATTTAAGTTTCTTTATCAGTTCCCTAGATCCCATAGCACAAGCTTATATCTTAGTTTTGGCGAGATTGTGCTGTGTAAAAAAGTATCCCAGAATATTTACTAAATATTTATAGCATGATAAATAAAACAAGATAAATGCAATTATTAAAAAAAATTGATACCTAATATTACCTACAGTAAGCGTCCGCTGAAGAAGAATGATAAAAGAGATCTAATTAAAGAGTATCTAACAACCAGAATAACCCCATCGCACGGTTTCATACAACATTGCTGGAGCGTTGTAATGTTCCATATTAAAAAAACGCTCCAGCAATGTATTTCATTTTCTCTGTCCGTAAATACGGTATTTCGAGTATTATTTTTTCGAAATAATGTTAATATTTCCATGCATGTTTGAGAAAAAGCCTTTTAAGACCCCTTTTAAAGAACCTCAAACAAACTCTTCAGCTTGGTATATTAGTTTTTATTCACGAGGGTTTCCGTGCACGTCGCAAGCCATCGGTCCCGGTTGCCAGTAACGTGGCAGTCGTTAAGCCAAGTTAAAGACCTTATGGACGGCTTGAAAAATTTCAACAGCAGGTAGCCACAACCTGCGCCTGTCCATTTTAACACGGCAATAGACTCACCACCTGTTACATTCGACAAAAGTGCTTACAGTAAAATGTGGGCGTATAATATGCTTATGCCAACTTTTGGGGATAAAGGCGTGAACGATTAGTACATACATACATATATATCATCACGCCTGTCTCCCATCGGGGTAGGCGGAGACTATGGCTTTTCACTTGCTACGATTCTGGCATACAACTCGCTTCTTCTACTTTCATAAGTGTTTTCATACTAGCTCGCAAGTTAAGGGTACTCTTGACCTGGCCTTTTGTCAAAAGCTCTTCAGTTTGATTGGCTTGCGCGCTTGCTTGCCCATTCACTGATGACACATGATTAAATTTTTAATAAAGTGATAAAGACAATTCGATTCGAGACGGGGATTGAGTTCAGGTCATACTCTTAAATGACGATTAGAATATGGTGAGGAATTTCAACTTGATTCGATACGGTTCGGGTAGTTCAGTGGCTAGAACATTGCCCTGGTTAGGCAAAGGTCACGAGTTCAATTCCCGTCTCGAATCTAATTGTGTTTTATCACTTTATTAAAAAAATATGAGAAACTAGTGGACGCCTGCGGCTTCGCTCTCGTAGAGAAGTTTTCCCGTTCCTGTTTCCCACAGGAACTTGTTCCCGGCATAAAGAGTAGCCTATGTGTTATTCTGGTGTATAAGCTATATTATTGTAAAGTTTCATTAAAATCTATTCAGTAGGTTTTACGTGAAAAAGTAACAAACATCCTCACAAACTTTCGCATTTATAATTTAAGATTAAGACATATATGTATTTAGAAATATATAAGTATGTTTATCAGTTAGCTGGTTACTTTAGTACAAGCTCTGCTTAGTTTGGAATCAGATGGCGTCGTGTGAGTTGTCCCAACGATATTTATTTATTTATAAATTGAAATTTTTGCAGAGCGGGCCTCATTAAATACGAACGCAAATCCGGCCACTTTCAACCTACCGAGTTGGGCCGAATAGCCTCCCACTTCTACTGTACGTATGAGACTATGCAGTGCTACAACCAGCTTCTGAAGCCGAGTTTGGGAGAGATTGAGATCTTCAGAGTGTTTTCTCTCTCGGCCGAGTTCAAGCACATAGCCGTTAGAGAAGAAGAGAAGTTGGAGTTGTGTAAGCTTATGGAGAGGGTGAGTGGAGTTTTACATATATGTAAATGGATAAATTTTTAAAGTAATTATTTTGGTGAAGCGCTCGTGGCCTCGCGGTCTCAGTGTTCTGTAAACGATCACTGAGTTACGCAACACTCACTATGGCTGGTCCTCGGATGGGTGACCACTTTGTAGCATTTACATTTGCGAGCGTTTCCGTGCTTCGGAAGGCACGTTAAGCCGTTGGTCCCGGTTGCCAGTAAAATGGCAGTTGTTAAGCCTGGTTGAAGGCCATATGGGCGGCTTGAAAATTTCAACAGCAGGTAGCCACAACCTGCGTCTGTCTATTTCAACACGGCAATGGGCTCACCACCTATTACGTGGGACAGGAATCCACACGGTGAAAAGTGGGCATATAATATGCCTCTGCCACCCCTTCGGGGATAAGGCGTGATGGATATTTATTTTGGTAAATATCTCATAAATTTTTATTACTCTTGAAATGACAATTAAAAAATATGGTAGAGAATTTTAACTTGATTCGATATGATTCGGGTAGTTCAGGTGGCTAGAACATTGCCCTGGTTAGGCAAAGGTCACGGGTTCAATCGCCGTCTCGAATCGAATTGTCTTTTTCCACTTTATTAAAAATATATGTATCTGATTAATAGTTGACGCACGCGGCTCCGCTCGTGTAACGAAACTTTACCGTACCAGTTTTCAAGGGGAGCAAAAAATAACAAACAGTAGCCTATGTCCTTTCTCGGGCTCTACACTATCTCTCTACGAAATTCTTTGACATTTTTTTATACAGCGCCGTCTAACCCAAAGTACGCTAATATAAGCTTGTGCTATGGGATCTAGACGACTGATAAACATACTTATATATTCCTAAATACATACATACATATTACACATAGGAAACACCCAAACTCCTAAAACAACATTTGTGGATCACACAAATATTTCTTCCGACCCTAAAGTATAATTAAAGAATCTGCATAAAGTCAAAAAAGTATGTATAGATCGCTTCGCGCTGTATCTCTGACTACCCCGTTAGGTATATAGCGTGAAGATAGAATGTTTATCAGTTGTCTATATCCCAAACCACAAGCTTATATTAGCTTACTTTGGGCTAGATGGCGCTGTGTAGAACAAAAATAACCCACGATATAATCTTTGATTATTCAGTCTATAATCTTCTTTCTACCTTTTCTTCCTTTTTTCCATTCGACTGCCTCTGTGTCGTGGTGGGAGTGTATCCGACTGCTACGCAAGAGGTCGTGGGTTCGATTCCCAGCCAGTATAAAACTGTTTAATGAGCACGTTGGTTTATTTTGCGTCTGGGTGTTATTTATCTACATACATGCATACATATCGTCACGCCTGTCTCCCATCGGGGTAGGCAGAGATCATGGCTTTCCACTTGCTACGATCTTGGCATACAACTTTCGTTTCTTCTACTTTCATAAGTGTTGTGTTTATCTACAATATGTATGCATTTAGAAATATATAAGTATGTTTATCAGTTATCTGGTTAACATAGTACAAGCTCTGCTTAGTTTGGAATCAGATGGCGTTGTGTGAGTTGTCCCAACGATATTTATTTATTTACCTTCAGGTACCCATTCCAATAAAGGAGAGCATTGAGGAACCTTCGGCGAAGATCAACGTTCTCCTACAAGCGTACATATCACAGTTGAAGCTGGAAGGGTTTGCGCTAATGGCCGACATGGTGTATGTCACTCAGTCCGCCTGCAGACTCCTCAGGGCCATCTTCGAGATCGTTCTTCATAGAGGTGAGGATATACGTGATTTTTTGGTACGAAGTTCCTTAACGCGGCTTATATATGCGATTACTAGTTGACGCCCGCGGGTTTGCCCGCGTAGAGAAGTTTTCCCATTCCCGTTTCCCACTGGGACTTGTTCCTGGGATAAAAAGTAACCTATGTGTTATTCTGATGTGTGAGCTATATTATTGTAAAGTTTCATTAAAATCTATTCAGTAGCTTTTACTTGAAAGAGTAACAAACTTCCACACAAACCTTCGCGGTTATAAAATTATTAAGATTAAGATTTGGTACGAAGTTCCTTAACGAGGCTTATATACGTGATTTTTTTGGTACGAAGTCCCTTAACGCAACCGTGATATTTTGGTACGAAATTCCTTAACGCGAGTTATATACGCGATTATTTGGTACGAAATTCCTTAACGCGGCTTATATACGTGATTTTTGGTACGACATTCCTTAACGTTGCTTATACAGGGTTATCTGTAAAACACCAGCAACCTGCTAGGACTAGGTAGCTATCGTCATAAATAAAGGTTCTTTTCATTTTTGAATATTTTTTTTTTCAAAATTCCCTTTTTTTGCATACTGCTTGACTAACAGTACTACGCAACTCGTGAAACTTACAGGGGATGAGGGTGGGCCGGTGATAGCTCCTAGGTCAAGGACCTTTGTCAACCGAAATTATTACGCGCACATCGTTCATCGAGGCATATAGTATGTGACGATAAAGATAGCCAGAAGTTCTCTTAAGCGTATCCAACAGCAAAAACTTATGACGCAGCTCGACGGTTATTATACTACCCATTTTGTAACCAATTGCCAAAAGTGGTAGAATAAAAATTGTTGGTTATGACCTTGGCCATCCACTCCTAGCAGGCTGATAGTGTTTACTAATTACCCTGTATACGTGATTTTTGCTATGAAGTTCCTTAACGCGGCTTATATACGTGACTTTTTGGTTCGAAATTCCTTAACGCGGCTTATATACGTGATTTTTTGGTGCGAAATTCCTTAACGCGGCTTATATACGTGATTATTTGGTGCGAAAGTCCTTAACACGGCTTATAACGTGATTTTTTGCTACGAAGTTCCTTGACGCGGCTTGTATACGTGATGTTTTTTACGAAGTTCCTTAAGTTTTTCGGTTACGCGCCATGTTGTTTTGAAGTGAAACTTCTTTATCATAAGTGAAACTTCTTGATCGACGTATGAGAGAAATTTTATAGCTGTAACAAAAATCTCGTAAAGATGTTTCAATTCTTACCTGTGTACTCTGGTACAAACATATATTTTATATTTATAATATTTGTCCCCAGGTTGGGCTCAGTTAGTTGACAAGACATTGGCTCTATGCAAGATGGTGGACCGCAGGATGTGGCAGTCTATGTCGCCTCTCAGACAATTTAGGAAAATGCCAGAAGAGGTAAGAAAAAAAAACTTAACTATCCTCACGTTGTATCCCTGACGGGGTATTTAGAGAGGACAGATGGCCAGGCTTTACGATCCATGCATACTTCTTTCGCGTCCTGCAGATTCATCAATCGCTTCATACACGTACGTCTGGGTATCTGAGTACTTTAGACTATTCCGTTGTTGAGCAATCTGCTCACGTGGTTTTCATTTGTAAGTCTCGGCCTACCCTGACTCCTTCTACCCTCTATTACGAACAATATCTTATTCGTCAATCGTTCCTCACTCATTCGTTGGACGTGTCCAAACCAACGCAGCACGCCCTTTTTCAGCTTAACGCTGCCACTTTTATTCAAACCTGCCATATTGCGTATCACTTCGTTACGTATTCTGTATTAAATTAATAAACGACTTAATTAAACGAGTGTTATGGGGCTCAAAAATATATGTAATATTACCAATACTTACCCTAAACAAGTAACGCACCCTTCACTAACGTAGCAACGGAATCAGACGACTTCTAAACCGAAACCAGTTTCAAAACTGCAAGTGGTGAAAACTTCAACATCGCCTGTTCACGTATTCATGGTTTCCTGAATCGAATGCCGCAAACCGTTTGTCTCTATCTCTTATGGTTCCTGAGAAATAGATGCGTACAGACGGACGGACAGACTGAGCCGTTTTATTAGACTAGTAGCTGACCCCCAGCAACTTCGCCCGTAATATACTTTGAATCCCCTTCGCATCCATTTAACCCCGTAGCTTATTACTTTAACAAAAATGTATGAAAATTTGACCTGTCATTTATGCTTACTGCTCCGTTCTCATGGGTAGTAGCGTGATGTTATCCTACTAATATTATAAATGCGAAAGTTTGTAATAATGGATGTTTGTTACTCTTTCACGCATAATCTACTGAATGAAATCGATGAAACTTTACAATAATATAGCTTACACATCAGAATAACACATAGGCACATACTTTTTATCCCGGAAACAAATTCCTGTGGGAAACGGGAACCGGAAAAATTCACTGAATTATTGTAGCATATAGGCTTCCTCGATAAAGGACTATCGTGCACAAAAATATTTTTTCTATTAGGACCGACCAATAGTTCCTGATATTAGCGCGTTCAATCAGACAAACAAACTCTACAGCTTTATATATTAGCATAGATTCTATGCTTCAGGGTTAAGAAGTCTAAAAACTGTATATTTATTATTTCTTGTCCACAGGTAGTAAAAAAACTAGAAAAAAAGAACTTCCCGTGGGAGAAACTATACGAACTGGGACCAAACGAAATAGGCGAGCTGGTCCGAGCTCCGAAGCTCGGCAAAATGATACACAAATATGTTCACCAATTCCCCAAGTTGGAGTTAAGCACGCATATCCAGCCCATCACGAGATCGACCCTCAGGGTTGAACTTACCATCACACCGGATTTCCATTGGGATGAAAAGGTTAGTTTTTTTTGTTAAGATTTATTTACTCCAGGTTCTTTCCAGGTCTTCGACTCCAACAGCTGCAAGATGTACATATGCTTAGATGATGAATTATTAAGAAGATAGTATGTACAACAATGTGGTACATTTTTTTACACAGCGCCATCTAGCTTAAAGTAAAATAACATAAGCTGGTGCTATAGGATCTAGACAACTGATAAACATACTTATATGTTTCTAAATACATACATATTATACATAGGAAACTCTCAAACATCCGTAACAAACGTTTGCGGATCACACAAATATTTGATTCAACCTGGGAATCTAAGCGGTATGACAGAAGACGTAGTGACTAATATAGAATAAGGGATGCTTAGATGGTTCGGACACGTGGAGAGGATGGATGAAAGTAGACTGACGAAGCAAATTTATGTGGCGAGAGTGAATGGGCAAACTGGTAGGGGTAGACCTCGGCGTACGTATGTCAATCAAATCGAAGACCTTTTGGAAAAAGGCCAGGTCAAGAGTACCCTTAACTGGCGAGCGTGTATGGAAACACTCATGAAAGTAGAAGAAGCGAAAGTTGTATGTCAGGATCGTAGCAAGTGGAAAGCCATAGTCTCTGCCTACCCCGATGGGACACAGATGTGATAATACGTATGCACGGGAATTTAACACGGGACTTCAACGCTGCAGTCAAATACGTAACAGGTGGTGAGCCTTGCCGTGTTGAAATGGACAGGCTCAGGTTGTGGCGAACTGCTGTTGAAATTTTAAAACCTAGCCCATAAGGCCTTCAACTTGTCTTAGTCGACTGTTCTCACATAACTCCCAAGGAACAATGTAAGTTTAATATTGTAAACCATACCTAGAAGAGTATCCATTGAGTTTGTTGTTAGATTCTTCGTCGTAAGGGTAGGCAACAAGAATCGCTTTCATTTTGAATGGATTTTGTACAGACTCATTACTATATAATTTGTTCAAATATCATGTAAATAAAACGAATGTAATTACTGGCGGTTAGAAAAGAGTAGCCATGAATTTTATTGTCAGGTTCTTCCTCAGGATCTACCTATTGCTTTGCGAATCTGGCAGTAAATGTAAATGTAGAAGCAATAATATTGACGTTCATAAGTGTTACTTTGTGACCTACATGAATAAAGATTTTCCATTTTCATTTATGACTTAACGACTACCATGTTACTGGCAACCAAAACTAATGGCTTAATATGACTTCTGGACCACGGAAATGCTCGCAAATGAAAATACCACAGAGCGGAGACCCATCCGTAACCAGCTTTAGCGAAAATAACGCAGTGATCGTTAAGATCGTAACACTGAGTTAGCAGGGCCACGATCGTTCCAATAATAAATAATTATCGTTGGGACAACTCACACAACGCCATCTGATTCCAAACTAAGCAGAGCTTGTACTATACTAACCAGATAACTGATAAACATACGTATATATTTCTAAATACATACATATTATAGATAAATAACACCCAGACACAGAATAAACCATAGTGCTCATCACACTAAGTTTTATCCTGGGTGGGAATCGAACCCACGACCTCTTGCGTAGCAGTCGGATACACTCCCACCGCGCCACAGAGGCCGTCAATCTTACTAAAGTTTTAAATTCCAGATCCACGGCCAATCGGAAGCCTTCTGGATACTAGTGGAGGACGTGGACTCGGAAGTGGTTCTTCACCACGAGTACTTCCTTCTCAAGCAGAAGTACTGTCGGGATGAGCACCACGTCAAGCTGTTCGTGCCGGTCTTCGAACCTCTGCCTCCTCAGTACTTCCTCAGACTGGTCTCTGATAGGTAAGTGTTCAAACGGTACTTTTTTAAATTCTAAATATAAATCTAGAGGTGAGGGTAGGACGAGACTTACATATGAAGACCACGTGAGCAGATTGCTCAAAAACGGAAAGGTCAAAAGTACTCGGATACCCAGACGTGCGTGTATGAAGCGATTGATGAATCTCGAAGAAGCGAAAGAAGTATGCATGGATCGCGAAGCCTGGCGATCTGTCCTCTCTGACTACCCCGTCAGGGATACAGCGTGAAGATAGTTAGTTAGTTAGTTAGTTTATAAATCTATCTTCATGCTGTATCCCTGACTGGGTAGTCAGAGAGGACAGATCGCCAGGCTCCGCGTTTCATGCATACTAATTTCGCTTCCTGTAGATTTATTAATCGCTTCATACATGCACGTCTGGGTATCCGAGTACTTTTGACTTCTACGTTTTTGATATGTAAGTTTCGGCCTACCCTATTCTAAATATATAATGGATATTTTTTTCAGTTTGAGCGGGACTCGAATTAAGCGTCTTCATACTTGTTGGGTCAGACGCTTAACCAACTAGGCTACCGAGACCCACTCGAAACCTGCGAATCAATCCACCCTTTTTCCGTTTTAAGGCGACGTGTAACTTAACTAAATACCGGTAGATGGCGCCTCATGTCACCTGAAAACGGATCGTAGAAGTAATAAACGATTTGATGAAATTGGTGCGACGGGGGTTCGAGGTATGTCAAGCACGGGCGAAGCCGCGTGGGTCAGCTTGTTTCACATATAATCTTCTACTGTGTTCTAATACTAACTAATATACTTTCATTGAAGCGCTCGCCCCGCCGACTCAGTGTTCTGTCAAGGATCAATGCGATAAGCAACTATCACTATGGCTGATCACAGATGAGTGACCACTTTGTGGCATTTACATTTGCGAGCGTTTCCGTGCTTCAGAAGGCACGTTAAGCCGTTGGTACCGGTTGCCAGTAACATAGCAATCGTTAAGCCAAGTTGAAGACCTTACGGGCGGCTTGAAAAAGTTTAACGGCAGGTAGCCACAACCTGCGTTTGTCTATTTCAACACGGTAATGGGCTCACCACCTATTACATGGGACAGGAATACACGCGGTGATAAGTGGGCGTATAATTGATAAACAATATACTTTCATAGATGGATTGCAGCCGAAACTCAACTGCCGGTCTCTTTCCGCCACCTGATTTTGCCGGAAAAGAATCTACCCCCCACAGAACTACTGGACCTTCAACCTTTGCCGATATCTGCTCTACGGAACCCCAAGTATGAGGAGCTATACAATGAAAGCTTCCCTCAGTTCAATCCGGTGCAAACCCAGGTGAGTTTAATCATTTATATATTCTGACTGACTGATACTTGTATAAGTGGCTCAGTGAGTGTAGGTGTGTGTGACTCAGTGAGTGTGTATGTGTCGCTCAGTGAGTGAATGTGTGTGGCTTAGTAAGTGTTTGAGTGCTAAGTGAGTATATGTGTGTGACTGAGTGTATATATGTGGTTGAGTGAGCGTGTGTGCCTCAGTAAGTGTATGTGTCTGTGTGGCTCAGTGAGTATAAGTATATACCTCAGTGATTGTATAGGTGTGGCTTAGTGACTGTATGTGGGTGTGTTAGTGAGTATATGAGTGTTTTTGAGTGAGTGTATGTGCGTGGCTTGGTGAGTGCATGTGTGTCGCTCAGTTAGTGGATGAGTGTGCCTCAGTGAGTGTATATATGTGACTCAGTGAGTGAATGTGTCTGGGTGGGTCAGTGAGTGTAAGTGTGCGCCTCAGTGAGTGTGTAGGTGCGGCTTAGTGACTTTATATTGGTGTTTTAGTGAGTATACATGTGTGACTGACTGAGTGATATGTGTGGCTCACTAAGAGTCCGTAGCAACAGCAAATAGCTATCAAAATTGAAACTTGTATCACCCAGGTATTCAATGCAGTGTACAACTCGGATGACAATGTGTTCGTTGGAGCGCCATCCGGGTCGGGCAAGTCGGTGATAGCCGAGCTGGCCCTACTGCGTCTACTGACACAGAGCCCTGGGGCAAGAGCCGTCTATGTTCTGCCCAAGGATGCTCTGGCTGATATCGTATTCGCCGATTGGTATCATAAGTTTACCAACAACTTTCATTTGAAGGTGGGTATATTTTTTTTTTACACTGCGCCGTCTTGACCAAAGTACGTACATATTACATATTGTCACGCCTGTCCCCCGTCGGGGTAGGCAAAGACTAGGACTTTCCACTTACTACGATCCTGACATACCACTTTCGCTTCTTGTACTTTTTTGAGTGTTTTCATACACGCTCGCCGGTTAAGTGTACTCTTGACCTGGCCTTTTTTACACAGCGCAATCTTATCCAAAGTACATACATATTACATATCATCACGCCTATCTCCCATCCGGGTAGGTAGAGACTTTCCACTTGCTACGATCCTGACAAACAACTTTCGCTTCTCCTACCTGTTTTCATACACGCTCGCCGGTTAAGGGTAATCTTGACCAGGCCTTTTTTTAAAAGGACTTCGAGGTCGACCCCTACCAGTTTGCCCATTCACTCTCGCCACATATATCTGCTTCGTCAGTCTATTTTCATCCATCCTCTCCACGTGTCCGAACCATCTATGCATCCCTTTTTCTATCTTAGTATGTTAGTTTCCTTCCTTTCTTAGTAAGCTAATATAAGCTTGTGGTATGAGATCTAGACATCTGATAAACATACTTATATATTTCTAATTACATATATATTATACCTAATCTTGTCATAAGTATTGTTACAAGGAAAATCCTTTTTTTCTTCTATTGCATACATTTATTACTGTACCGTGTTTTAGACATCTAAACCCTAAAGTATAGAAAAGTCTTATAAAACGGCTCAGTCTGTCCGTCCGTCTGTACGCATCTATTTACAGGAACCATATTAGATAGTAAAAGTAATAGTAAGTCAAAATTACTCGGATACATATATATATATAGTTAGAAATATTTAGAAAATAATTTGCACACCTGAAAAGGTAGTATTCAGTGAGCGAAATTTAATTGTAAATTCCTACTTTCAACTGTATAATGCAAATAAATAAATAATTATTTGTCCATTTATTTGACATAAAATAATTTATTTGTTTTCTTCACGCTGTATCCCTGACGGGGTAGTCAGAGAGGACAGATCGCCAGGCTTCGCGATCCATGCATACTTCTTTCGCTTCTTCAAGATTCATCAATCGCTTCTTCAAGATTCATCAATCGCTTCATACACGCACGTCTGGGTATCCGAGTACTTATGACCTTTCCGTTTTTGAGCAATCTGTTCACGTGGTCTTCATATGTAAGTCTCGGCCTACCCTGACTTCTTCTACCCTCTGCTTTCGCACAATATATATTCTTCGTCAATCGTTCCTCATTCATTCGTTGGACGTGTCCAAACCAACGGAGCACGCCCTTTTCCAGCTTAACGCTGACACTTTCATTCAAACCTGCCATATTGCGTATCACTTCGTTACGTATTCGGTCGGCCAAGGTAACGCCGCACAATTTTCGAAGTGATCGCATCTCCACAGCATTCAATTTACTTTCATGCATCTGCTGACATACCCAGGTTTCGCTACCGTAAAGCAAAGTTGGCACTAGCATTTTTATATTAAATAGAGACAAACGGTTTGCTTTCAAAATTGATTCATGCATGCATTCGATTCAGGACACCATGAATATGTGCATAGGCGATGTTGAAGTTCCTACCACTTGCGGTTTTGAAACTGGTTTCGGTTTAGAAGTCGTCTGATTCCTTCACTACGATAGTGAAGGGCGCGTTACTTGATTTTAGGTTGCAATTTTAAACATTTCAAGAACTATATCCGTCCTTTTCCTGCAGGTGGTACAACTAACGGGTGAGACTGCGACAGACCACAAGCTACTGAACAAGGGACAGATTATTATCTCAACAGCTGACAAGTGGGATATACTCTCTAGAAGGTTTGTAAACATACATACATACATATTGTCACGCTTTTATCCCCGTAGGGTAGGTAGAGCTAAACGCCCACATTTAACCGTATGCAGTTTTGTCCCACGTAACAGGCGGTGTGTACATTGCTGTGTAAACCAACAAGATTTGTAAACAATTAAAATAATAGACATTTTGGGACTGTCTAGTCAAAATTACATACATATATACAAATAGTCGCGCTTTTTATCATCGAAGGGGTAGGCAAAGGCTAACTATACCCGCACGTAATAATTTTGTTACATGTAAGAGGTGGTGAATCTATTTCTGTAATTTTGCTTATCTCAGGAACCACTGATCCGAATTGAACCATTGTGGGACATTTTTTACACAGCGCCATCTAGCCTAAATCCCATAACACAAGCTAATATAAGCTTATGTTATGGAATCTAGATGTCTGATAAACATACTTATATATTTCTAAATACATACATATTATACATAGCAAACTCCCAAACTCTCACACAGATATTTTTTTCCTAACTGGGAATCGAACCCGGGACCTCTGTCACTGCAGTCGCATACACTACCACTGCGCCACCGAGGCAGACAAGGAAGGCTATAGGCTATATATGTATCATCATGCTTCTACCCAGGTGAGTCGAGTAGAAATCACAAATGTCAACAAATCGGGAAAATTTTGATACAGCTGTTATTGTAAAAGTAATAAACAACTGAATTAAATGGGTGCGTTGGAGGTTTGAAGAAAGTCACGGGCGAAACCGCGGGCGTCATGTATTGGAGTTTATCAATCCCGTCTTATCCCCGAAGGGGTGACAGAGGCATAATATACGCCCACATTACACTGTGTGTAGTCCTGTCCCACGTAACAGGTGGCGAGCCCATTGCCGTGTTAAAGTATAACCATTAATACTCTATTCTCAGATGGAAAGTCCGAAAGAGCGTCCAGAGCGTGTCCCTTTTCATAGTGGACGCTCTCCAGCTCTTGGGCGGCGAAGAAGGACCTGTACTGGAAGTGGTGTGTTCCAGGATGCGGTATATCTCCTCACAGATCGGTAAGACTTTTTTGACGTCTGCATATACAAGCTTTCCCATTCCTGTTTCCCACGGGAACTTGTTCCCTGGATGAAATGTAGTGTATTTGTTATTCTGATAAGTAAGCTGTATTATTCTAAAGTTTCATCAAAATCTATTCGTAGATTTTGCGTGAAATAGTAACAAACCATCATCCATACATTATTACAAACTTTCACGTTTATAATATTACTAGTTGACGCCCACGGATCCGCACGCGAGGTGAACTAATCCTGTTCCCGTTTTCCATAGGAATTTGTTACCGGGATATAAAGTAGTCTATATGTTATTCTGATGTGTAAGCTATATATTTGTAAAGTTTCATCAAAATCCATTCAGTAGATTTAAACATCCATACTTAATAACTTTCGCGTTTATAATATTAGTAGGATTTATTGATTAATTGACTTCTGACTACCCTTAGGTCGTCAGATCCGTATAGTGGCGCTATCCCTCCCTTTGGCGGACGCCCGAGATGTGTCCCAGTGGCTGGGATGCAATGCCAACGCGTCTTTCAACTTCCATCCTAGCGTCAGACCGATGCCCTTGGAACTTCATATACAGGTAAGTAAAGACAGAATAGTTTGTTTGTTTGTATGTTTGTTTGTTTGTTTACAAAAATGCCAATAATAAAAAGCAGAAAGATAACAGCATTTGTAGCCCAATAAGTGCAGTTCTAAAATTCAATCTTTCGGGGGTTTGATAGCAACTGGCAAGTACACTAAGCCGAATAAGAACCTGCAACTACCATAAGTCTGCATTACCCGTATCCCACAACAACCTGTTCCCGGGATAAATTAAAATATTGCTTCGAACAGGAGTGGATTTAATAAAGAAATATACTCACAAACAACTTAATTATTTATATTACAGCTTTTAATTAATTATTTAATTATGTCTTAAATTTATTACTAAAATTGTAACAAATGTCCAGCACTTTAGCAACGATTCAACTCACACGAATTTACTTAATCACACGTAAAATTGATCACAAAAGGAATGACTCACGCATCCTTGGTATTGTTGTCTCGGCGACCAGCAAGCAAAAAAGGACTTTGCTCGAATTGGCGCGTCTTTATATAGGGCGCACCGCCATACACAAGAGATAGCGGGTATTCAGCTAATAATATATAAAAAAAGATATAAAGCTAATAATAAGCTCTCGTGGCCCCGCGGTCTTAGTGTTCTGTAAACGATCACTGAGTTACGCAACTTTCACTATGGCTGGTCCTCGGATGGGTGACCACTTTGTGGCATTTACATTTGCGAGCGTTTCCGTGCTTCGGAAGGCACGTTAAGCCGTAGGTCCCGGTTGCTAGTAAAATGGCAGTCGTTAAGCCTGGTTGAATGCCTTATAGGCGGCTTGAAAAATTTCAACAGCAGGTAGCCACAACCTGCGTTTGTCTATTTCAACACGGCAATGGGCTCGTGAAAGTTGCTTAACGCAGTGATCGTTTACAGAACACTACGTCCAGGTCTTTTCAACTTTCTTTTTTGATGATATTCTTTTATTTGTGCTCTAAGACCACGCTTTTAACCAAAATTACAAAATCTAATTCCCCATACATACGTAGTTTTTACCAATTAACATAGACCTTTGAGTTGTTGGGACGCTTATACAATTTGGAGGTCTAGCTTATTTGGCAATGTGTAACTTTTGGTTCCACTAGACTGACTGCCGCCCGGTCAAATCTGTTGTGTGTTGGTAAAGAACTATTTGTGTAATAAATATCAGCAGGTATGAAATTCCTTGTGAACATTGACGCAATGTTCACAAGGAACCTCCCTTACTTTAATTCATATAGGTCACAAAGTAACACTTTTTATCTTTTCCCAGGGCTTCAACATCTCCCACGCAGCTTCCCGCTTAGCTGCCATGACAAAACCTATATACAACTCCGTGCTACGCTACGCGGGAACCAAACCTTGTGCTGTATTCGTGCCTTCCCGGAGACATTCCCGCTTGTTGGCTGCTGATCTCCTAGCACTGGCAGCTGCCAACGGAAGACCTACAAGGTTCCTGAGAGCTCGACCCGATATGATCCAGCCGTTTTTGAAGAGGGTCCAGGATAAGGTATGTTCTATCAATCTTAACTGAATATTTTTTTTTATATTGTTGGCACAACTCACACAACGCCCCTTAGGATCGACAGCGCGAGTGCTGCACCTCTGGTGTTGCAAACGTCCATAGGCTACGGTGACCACTTTTCATCAGGTGGGCCGTATGCTAGTCTGCCACCTCAGTGGCATAAAAAAATCGCCATCTGATTCCAAACTAAGCAGAGCTTGTACTATAGTAACCAGATAACTAATAAACATACTTATATATTTCTAAATACATACATATTATAGATAAATAACACCCAGACACAGAACAAACCATCGTGCTCATCATACAAAATTTTATCCTGGGTGGGAATCGAACCCACGACCTCTTGCGTAGCAGTCGGATACACTCCCACCGCGCCACAGCGACAAATAATATTTGCGTTGTGAAGTTTTTTTCTCGTTCCCGTTTCCCACAGGATGTTGTTCCCGAGATATGTGTAGTGATATTAGAGTAAGATACAAAAAGGCATAAATATTTACCAAAAAGCGATCCTTATTAACAACACTATCGAATCGTGTAATAATTCAGGGGTTTTTTTAAAATCATTTGGTTCAATTCCTGGCTAGAATTATTGATTTTTTAAAAATCTAATGATGCATTTTTTATTTTCATCCAAATCGGGCTCACGACTCCTTTAAGCATTTTTCGATATTCCTCATAGTGTAGGATTTAGCCCTGAAAGCCCACTTGAAAAATTCATTCTGTACATGATATCTATATCTTATATTAGATGACCCCCCACAGCTCCGCCCGTGGAATATTTCGACCTTCCGTCGCACCTATTTAATCCCGTCGCTTATAAATTCTACAATGATGCATAAACATTTGCCTAATTTGTCGACATTTATGACTACTGCTCTGCTCCCCAGTGTAGTAGCGTAATGATATATAGCCTATAGCCTTCCTCGATAAACGGGCTATCTAACAAATAAATATTTTTTCAAATCCGACCAGTAGTTCTTGAGATTAGCGCGTTCAACCAAACAAACAAACTCATCAGCATAATATTAGTATAGATATGATAGTTCTACCCTAAAACTATTCAGTAGAACTACTGGGAACGAACCCACTCTCGGTTTAACACGATACAACTAGTAAGACTTTGAAGTGAAACTTATTTATCGACGTTGAGAGTAATTTTATAGGTTAGTAAAAAATATTTGTCACGTTTTTCGGTTACACGCCATGCTGTTTTGAAGTGAAACTTCTTTATCATAAGTGAAACTTCTTTATTTCCTTACTAGTTCTACTCATTAGTGTGTTGTAAAAGAACTAGTTCTATCGTAGAACTATTTAGTAGAACTACTGGGAACGAACCCACACACGCAAACTGTATTCTTGACGATTTATACTTTTTTGGTGTATTATGAAAAAAAATTACGATGCACGCGCACACCGTCACGAAAATCCGACACCATGAAGATAATAAGTGTTTCCATGACAACTTATAACTACATTTAAAGTAGTTTTCAAACACCCTGAAGTTAGATATAGTCAACATTTTAGTTTTTTCTACAAACGTAGGATAAGGCAAAAGATAAAAATTTTAAAAAGATTTTATCTTTATACGCCAGAGTGTACTTAAGTACACATACTTTATGACTACCTCTGTGGCGCGGTGGGAGTGTATCCTACTGCTACGCAAGAGGTCGTGGGTTCGATTCCCACGCAGGATAAAACTTAGTGTGATGGGCACTATGGTTTATTCTGTGTCTGGGTGTTATTTATCTATAATATGTATGTATTTAGAAATATATAAGAATGTTTATCAGTTATCTGGTTACCATAGTACAAGCTCTGCTTAGTTTGGAATCAGATGGCGTTGTGTGAGTTGTCCCAACGATATTTATTTATACTATTTTTTCAGATGTTGAAAGAAACTTTATCAGCCGGAGTGGCATATCTCCATGAAGGCGTGGAAAGCGGTGACCGCCGCTTGGTGCAGCAACTCCTGGAATCTGGCGCCATCCAGCTCTGCGTGGTGGCGGCAGAACTTGCCTTCGCTTTCGCCGCACACGTGCATACTGTCATCATTGCTGACACTCACACGTGTGTATTCTTTAGCATTTTATGGATTTCTCAATAGGAAACGCTTGTGGCCGCGCTAACTCGGTGTTCTGTAAAAGATCACCGTATTAAGCAACTTTAATTTTTATACATTATTATTAATCCCGTCGCTATTGCAAAAATGTATGAACATTTTCACGATTTGTTGACATTTATGATTACTGCTCCGCTCTCCTGGGTAGTAGCGTGCTATTACATAGCCTATAGCCTTCCTCAATAAATGAACTATCCAACACAAAAAGATTTTTCAATTCGGACCATTAGTTTCTGAAATTCGCGTTCAAACAAACAAACGAACTATTAGGTCTTATATTTACTTAATGTATATTAAGTTCCAAGGGCATCGGTCTGACGTTAAGATAGCTTATATATTAGTATACATTATTTTTAAAAACTATTTTCATGCTTTATCCCTGATGGTCCTTGATGGTCCTTAGTCTGGGACTACCAGGACTTTAATTGGTCGTGCTAATTAGTGTCTAGCACATAAGACCTTTTAGCCTTTTTGTTACCAACTCACTAAAAAGGCAACGGGTTCAAAATTTCTTCAAAATTTAACATCTAAAATAGACACATTTGATTAAATTTATTTGGCCGTTTAGACCAACCCCAGTTCCGTGCTTCGTAAGGCACGTTAAGCCGTTGGTCCCGGTTGCCAATAAAATGGCAGTCGTTAAGCCAAGTTGAAGGCTTTATGGGTGCTTAAAAAGATTCAACAGCTGGTCGCTACAGCCTGCGCCTGTCCATTTCAACACGGAAATGGGCTAACCACCTGTTACATGGGACAAAAATGCATACGGTGAAATGTGGGCGTTTAATATGTCTCTGCCTACCCCTTAGGGGATAAAGGCGTGACAATATGTATGTATTTAGTTAGTCAGTTATCTGGTTACCATAGTACAAGCTCTGCTTAGTTTGAAATCAGATGGCGTTGTGTGATTTGTCCCAACGATATTTTCTGTACATTAATGTTACGATTCAGCCAGTTATCTGGTTACCATAGTACAAGCTCTGCTTAGTTTGAAATCAGATGGCGTTGTGTGATTTGTCCCAACGATATTTTCTGTACATTAATGTTCCGATTTCGATTCTATTTCGACACGATTGAAATACCCCACTCGGTCCCCAGGTACAACGGCAAGCTACACTCATACGAGCAGTACCCCATAAGCACAGTACTGCACATGGCGGGCCGAGCGTGCCGTCCGCACGACGACGACCGTGCCGTGGCCGTGCTGATGTGTGTGGCTCATCATAAGACTTTCTTCTCTAAACTGCTTAACGAGTGTCTGCCGCTAGAGGTGAGCATCTTCATAATGTAACAGGAACAGGGTCAAAATATTACTGACAAAATTCTATCATTTTATTATTTACTAGTTGACGCGTAGAGAAGTTTTCCCGTTCCCGTTTCCCACAGGAACTTGTTTCCGGGATAAAAAGTAGCCTATGTCCGTCTCCTGGCTCTAAGTTACTTCCTAACCGAATTTCAGCCAAATCGGTGCAGTCGTTGTTGAGTTATAAATAGTGTAACTAACACGACTTTTTTAGATATATAGATATTAAGATTTATTTTATACTACTGAGGTGGCAGACAAGCATACTGCCCACCTGATGGAAAGTGGTAATCGTAGCCTATAATAATAATAATAAGTTTATTGAATCAAATAGTAAGTACAATGCTTTAGTGGCAAGAGTTGATACATTTTATTTTGAATGAATGATGGTTGAATGCTGGTTCCCAAACTACCTATGGACGTTTGCAACACCAGAGGTGCAGCACTCGCACTGCCGACACTTTAAAAACCTTCTAAATTAAATCTAATATTGTAAGCCATACCTATAATGGGAGGTAGCGTTTATGCTCACTAGGAATTTTATACCGGCTGATATTCATAAGTTTAATAGTACGTTACCAATACATAACAGACTAGATGACCCCCACAACTTCGCCCGTGGTATATTTCGACCTCCCGTCGCACCTATTTAATCCCGTCGCTTATAAATTCTACGATGATGCATAAAAATTTGCCCGATTTGTCGATATTTATGACTACTGCTCTGCTCCCCAGTGTAGTAGCGTAATGATATATAGCCTATAGCCTTCCTCGATAAATGGACTATCTAACACAAATATTTTTTCAAATCCGACCAGTAGTTCCTGAGATTAGCGCTTTCAACCAAACAAACAAACTCTTCAGCTTTATAATATTAGTATAGATTTTTTTAGGTTATTATATATTATTATTAATTATTTAAGTTAAGTAAGTATTAATATTTATGTGAAAATTGGCATACTAATTGCTTTAAAAACAATCTATAATTGAGTGGAGTCCATCGCAACAATTTTTAAAAATGCTTGTAGCACTGTTCATTGGTAACAGAGTTGTTGAGTAGCTCGATAGATGGCGCTGGTCATACTCTTAAAATGACGTTTAAAATGTAGTAAAGAATTTCAACTTGTTTCGGTACGGTTCGGGTAGTTCAGTGGCTAGAACATTGCACTGGTTAGGCAAAGGTCACGAGTTCAATCCCCGTCTCGAACCAAATTGTCATTATCACTTTAAAAAATATATATGAAAATTGCATACTAATTGAAAAAAAAAAATTATAATATAACTGTCAAATACAGCTAAAATTGGAGCGTAGCTCATGTACAATACATTAGTTTTTATTTCACTTCAATACATGCAGTATTTTCGAAGGAATAACGATGAGAAGTTTTATACCTTTTTTGAATTTCCAATATAAGCAATAGGCGATAATATAATGGGCGCTTATGACGTCACAGCCTCGCACAGACTGCGACAAGGCGCGGCGTGGCGTTCGTGTACGACCGTGAGCGCGACTGTCGGTCGAATGAGCAGGGTTGTGACGTATGCGCTCACCCGCGCACCCACTTCGATCGTAATTTTTTCAGCCATATTTTGAAATATAAAAAAGTAAAAACACCGTTTTTTCTCGTATTTTTTTGTAGATTTATTTGGCATTTAAAGTAAAAAACGTTTGTCAGACCCGCTATCAGCTAACTTCATTATCAGTTTTCGGGTAATTTTCACGCAATATTAAAACTTTTGCTCACCTCTCGAGGTTTCGGCTATATTGCAATAGCTGTCACGAGTAGACTGGGAAAAGCGACGAGTGGTCATCATATTGTACCGGCGTGCGTCATGTTCCCATATTTAGTTTATAAACAGTCGTTAGGACCGGGAAGAGTAGTGTACACTCACGATATTTGAACGCCCATTTCCAGTCAACAAAATATTTCCTTATACTGTGTAATGCCAAAAATAATACTATTTTAAGAGCCGAGAAAAAAAGTCTCATATTATTTTCGTATTATATTTAATAAAATAATAAATATTGTGGGACACTTTTCACACAGTGCCATGTAGTCCAAACTAAGCTATAAGCATCTAGACAACTGATAAACATACTTATATATTTCTAAATACATAAATATTATATATAGAAATCACCCAAACTCTGAAATAACATTTGTAAATACAATTTTATTTTACCTTATTTTTGGCCAGATTTTGTCTATAAATTTTACAAAATATTATAAATCAAATTAAAATTAGTTATTCTGAACGTTCAGACAGCGACGTGTACGCTTATTATTAATATTATATTTTCTTTCCCAGAGCCATTTGGACCATAGACTACACGACCACATGAACGCTGAAATCGTTACCAAGACCATAGAGAACAAACAAGACGCCGTCGACTATTTGACGTGGACCTTCTTATACAGACGGCTCACACAGAACCCCAACTATTATAATCTTCAGGGGGTCACACATAGGTGAGTAACTCTTTTCATATTCTATCTAACTGCCTTTAATGGGGAAGACAACTGTCAAATAGTTCATTGTAGAGGGCGCCAAATGTTTGATACAAAGCAACTGTCAATCTTCATACTATTTTGTTAGAAATAGTAGTTTTTAATTATTTATGAAAGAATTTTGTGACTTTTAAATGTGGCTCCTTTCTTTTTTTTTTTTAAATTAACAACTTTTCACGTAGAATACATGTTGTAAAGCTTTTTTTATCCACAAAAAATAAACTTAGAGCAATAACAAATAGCAAGACAAAGCGGACTATAGATTTTGCAATTAAACTTAACGTTTTCTGATTAACAAACACACAGCGACCTCTACAAAAAAGTTTTGCGTTTTCTTCCCCATTGCTGAGGTCCCGGGTTCAATTCCCGAGTTGGAATAAATATTTGTGTGACCCACCTATGTTTTTGTTTTCGCAGTATTATGGTTTGTTATGTATGTATTTAGAAATATATAATTATGTTTATCAGTTTTCTAAATCCATAACTAAAGCTTAGTTTAGGCTAAATGGCGCTGTGTGAAAAGTGTACCAGAATATTTATTAATTCTTTATTGCACATCAAAAATACAGTTAATACGAGTATAACTATAGTACAATTAAAATAATAATGTACAAAGGCAAGCTTATCTCAGAATTGACGACGCTGTATCCCTGACGAGGTAGTCAGAGAGGACAGATCGCCAGGCATCGCGATCCATGCATACTTCTTTCGCTTCCTGTAGATTCATTAATCGCTTTAAACATGCACGACTGGGTATCTTTCTATGTAAGTTACAAAATATTATATTCTAGGTGAAGGTTTTGCCCGTGACATACTTCGACATCCCGTCGCACCTATTTAATCCCGTCTCTTATAAATTCTACAATAATGCATACAATTTGCCCGATTTGTCGACTTTTATGACTACTTCCCCACTTTCGAGGGTAGTAGCGTGATGATATATAGCCTTCCGCAATAAATGGACTATCAAACACAAAAATATTTTTTTCAAATTTTATTAGTAGTTCCTGGGATTAGCGCGTTCAACCAAACAAACAAACTCTTCAGCTTTATAATATTAGTACATACTAGTTGACGCCCGCGGTTTCGCCCGCGTAGAGACATTTTCCCGTTCCAGTTTCCCAAAGGAACTTTTCCCCGGGATTAAAAGTAGCCTATGTGTTATTCTGATGTGTAAGCAATATTATTGTAAAGTTTCATCGAAATCCGTTCAGTAAATTTTGCGTGAAAAAGTTAACAAACATCCATCCATACTTACACACTTTCGCGTTTATAATATTGGTAGGTTAGATATAGATTTTTGTGTGATATACATATACAGGGTCATTTGTAAAACACCAGCGACCTGCTAGGAGTAGATAGCCAAGGTCATAACCAACAACGTTTGTTCTACCACTGCAGGCAATTCGTTACACAGCGAGTACTATCGTACATTGAAACTTTGAGCTTCGTCATAGGTTTTCACTCTTGAATTTACTTAATAGAACTCCTGGGTCTCTTTTTCGTCACGTACTGCATGCTTCGATGAACCCTCGATGTGCGCGCATCAATGCGGTTGAAAAAGGTCAAGAGCAAAGGAGTCATGACCGGTCCACCCCATCCCCTGTGATTTTCACGAGTTGTGTAGTACTGTAATGATTAAGGTAAAATAAAAACCTCGGATGGGTGACCACTTTGTGGCATTTACATTTGCAAGCGTTTCCGTGCTTCGGAAGGCACGTTATGCCGTTGGTCCCGGTTGCCAGTAAAATGGCAGTCGTTAAGCCTGGTTGAAGGCCTTATGGGCGGCTTGAAAATTACAACAGCAGGTAGCCACAACCTGCGTCTGTCTATTTCAACACGGCAATGGGCTCACCACCTATAACGTGGGACAGGAATCCACACGGTGAAAAGTGGGCATATAGTATGCCTCTGCCACCCTTTCAGGGATAAGGCGTGATGGATATTTATTTATTATTTAAAATAAAAAAGACGTACAAAAATCGTAGAACATGTTTTTATGATGTTAGCTACCTAGTCCTAGCAGGTTGCTGGTGTTTTACAAATGACCATGTATATAACTAAGTCTCAACGTTCCAACAGACATCTATCGGACCACCTGTCGGAGTTGGTGGAGAGCACGCTGACGGACCTGGAACAGTCCAAGTGCATCGCCATCGAGGACGACATGGACGTGCAGCCGCTCAACCTGGGCATGATAGCCTCTTACTATTACATTAATTATACTACTATTGGTAAGATTTTTATTATTGGGCCGGCGCCTGTCCAACATTTCAACACGGCAATGGGCTCACCACCTGTTACGTGGGACAAAAATGCTTACGGTTAAATGTGGGCGTATAGTATGCCTCTGCCTACCCCTTCGGGGATAAAGGCGTGACAATATGTACATATGTAAATTTAATCGTAACAAATATAATACTTGTGTTAAGATTATATAGGTTGTCTAAATCCCATAGTACAAGCGTATAGCTTAGTTTGGGCTAAATGGCGCTGTGTAAATTGTCCCACAATATTTGTTTACTAGTTGACGCCCGCAGCTCCGCACGCGTGGTGAAGTTTGCCGTTCCCGTTTCCCACAGAGACTTGTTCCCGGGATAAAAAGTAGCCTTATGTTATTCTGATGTGTAAGCCATATTATTGTAAAGTGTCATCAAAATCCATTCAGCAGATTTTGCGTGAAAGAGTAACTAACATCCATACTTTCAAACTTTCGCGTTTATAATATTAGTAAGATTTATTTTATTTATTTACTAACCTAAAACACGGCAATGGGCTCACCACCTGTTACGCGGAACAAAAATACGCATACGGTGAAATGTGGGCGTAAAGTATGCCACTGCCTACCCCTTCGGGGATAAAGGCGTGATAATATGTATGTATGTATTTACTATAATTGTCGACAGAATTGTTCAGCTTGTCCTTAACCAACAAGACCAAGATCCGTGGTCTCCTGGAGATCATATCTTCAGCTGCGGAGTACTCCGAGCTCAGCATCAGGCATCGGGAAGAAAATATCATTAAAACCTTGGCTGCCAAGTGAGTTTTATCACCTGTCTAAAGCCCGTATTACAGAACGTTTCTCAATACTCAAGTAACACTTGAGAGTAGATTTTATAAGGCAAAAGCTAACCTCAAGCGTTGATTGAGTATTGAGAAACGTTCTGGAATATGGACCTAAAGCCCGTATTTTTAAAGGTGTCTCAGTCATGAATCTAGTCTTAAAACTGTTTTCAAGTAGAGATTGTAGTATTGAACATCATTTGAGACGAAATACGCCGATACAAAATTCAAGTGATTTCAGATTGATGCTCAAATCCGAATCTTCTCTTAAGTATAGATTTTAACAGGCGTGATCTTTGTTTACGTTAGACGAGCTCGTTTGACAACTCAATTTGTGATACGAAATAAACATTTTTATTTATTTATTTTTAATGGAATAACGTTCCGTTATAGCATTTAAAACAAGTAAATTATTTTTATATTAATATTACAATGTAAGGCTTATAAAATAAATATCTGGGTAGGTCGCAGGCATTGGGTATTATTGAGACTGACATGAAACGAACGTTGGGGGAGCGTATCCTGGGCCGCCTGAAAAATGTACTTAAAAATCTTTTATCAGGCGGAAACAGGGTGCGCGCTATCAACGGGTGGGCCATGCCAGTCTTAGTATATTCCTTCGGCATACTTAGATGGACTCTAACCGAATTAGAATCCCTGAATAGGAAAGTTCGTTCGCTATTGACAGCATATCGAATGCATCACCCGCGTTCGGCCATAATGAGATTGTATATCCCACGGAAATGTGGAGGTCGCGGCTTTTTAAATGCCAAAACTTTGCATAACCGTGAGATATGCAACCTTAGAGAATATTTTCTTCGTACTGACGTGGGGATGCATAGGGATATGGTGGCAATAGATAATGGACTGACCCCACTCGCTCTTGCCAATGAGAACTGGCGCAAACCACTAATACTATGTACTGACGATCGCAAGGAGATATGGCAGAGTAAAGAACTGCATGGACGGTTTTATCGGGCTTTACATAGGCCCGATGTAGATTAATTAGCTTCCGTCTCCTGGCTACGGTTCGGTGATTTATTTGGCGAAACCGAGGGTTTTGTCTGTGCAATTACTGATGAAGTTGTTATGACGAATAACTATCGGAAGTGTATTCTGAGAGATGGTACGGTTGACATATGTCGGGCATGCCACCTACCTGGTGAATCTCTTAGACATATAATATCTGGTTGTTCTCGTCTTGCCAACGGCGAGTATTTGCATAGTCACAACCAAGTAGCCAGGATTGTCCATCAGCAACTTGCACTGAAATATAATCTTGTCGATTCAGAGGTACCATATTATAGGCATGTGCCCGACCCAGTTCTAGAAAATGGTCGTGTCACGTTGTACTGGGACCGATCTATTATCACTGACAGGACTATTGTAGCCAATAAGCCTGATATAGTGGTAATAGATCGGTCAGAACGCCTCGCATTAATCGTTGATATAACCATACCACATGACGAGAATCTCGTAAAATCCGAAAAAGACAAACAAATAAAATATTTGGACCTTGCTCCCGAGATTGTCGATATGTGGAATGTAGATTCAGCGATTATTGTTCCGATAGTTGTATCGGCACATGGTTTGATCGCCAAGAGCCTCGACCAACATCTTAAGAGGCTCGCGTTACGCAGTTGGTTCAAGGGCTTAATGCAAAAGGCAGTTCTTCTGGGTACGGCACGTATTGTGCGGAAATTCCTGTTTCTGCAGCCCTGACCACCGGTAGCTTGGTCCCTGTACCCGATACCGGTGGGATACTATTTTTTATATTTTCAAATAGATTTGTTTTATATAATGTATTTTAAAATGTAATTTATATATAAAGGAAATAATAATTTATTTAGCACAAGGTCATGCACAAGAAGTAACAAAAACAATACAATATCAGCACAGACAAAAACAGTGAGATTTTGTCACTGATTTCCAAACTAGGCCGAATATTGGTAAATAGCGTTGCAGTCGTTTACAATTAAGTGCTAACTTAGTGTATGCATGCACATGTGTGAGTGTGTAGTGTGTGTATGTGTGTGTGTGTGTGTGTGTGTGTGTGTGTGTGTGTGTGTGTGTTATTATATTATATGTGTTTTTAAAGTTTTCTGAAAGAATTTAAGATAAGCAAATTTTAGATAGGTAAATTTTAATTCTATTTAATTTCATGATCTTAGTTCAAACGATACTTGAGAGATCTTTCAAAATACGGGCCTATATCCTAAATTTAACTTATCTATCTCCACGCTGTATCCATGACGTGGTAGTCAGAGAGGACAGATCGCCACGCTTCGCGATCCATGCATACCTCTTTCGCTTCTTGCAGATTCGCCATACATGCACGTCTGGGTATCCAAGTATACCTAAATTTAAAGTGGAATCGTCGTCTTCTGGCTTGCGGGGCCAGACGCTTTACCAACTCGGCTACCAAAACTCACTCGTAATTGACGAATTATTCCACCTCTTACTGTCTTAAGGCGACGTATGGTGCCATCTACCGGCAGTTAGCAAAGTAACACGGTACTAAATAGAATCTATAATCATACAGTTAGCATACTAATTGTTTTTCACAAATGTTTCTATCTGTATATAGCACGAAGATGTGTTCCCGGGACCCTTCCTGTCCCCAAGGAATTTGCTCCCGGGATAGAAAGTAACCTATGTCCTATTCTGATGCATAAGCTATATTAGTGCACAGTTGCATTAATGTACATAAAGTAGTTCTTGCGTCAAAGACAAAGAAACATATGGATGTTTCTTTGTCTTTCACACGCAAACACTCGTTTCACACACTACGGAGAGGGCGTTAAGATTCACATCATAGTTTATAATTATTGTACATAATTATACATTGTACTGTGTAAAACTGAATTGTAATGTTTCGTGAAGGGTCCCACACAAGCCGGGTTCGGGGTCTGCGGGGTCGGGCGGCACCCCGAAGTACAACGACCCGCACGTGAAGGCGCACGTGTTACTCCAAGCGCATTTGTCACGTATGCAGCTGCCAGCAGAGCTGCAAGCTGATACTGCTCTTGTACTCACAAAGGTATTTATTTTTATTATAATTATTTTATGGCCTGGTGACGAAGACCTTTTAGCCAAATCTTATTTTTATTTATTTATCGATCACGCCTTATCATGGCAGAGGCATATTAAATGCCCAATTTTCACCATGTGTATTCCTGTCCCAAGTAATAGGTGGTGAGCCATTGCCGTGTTGTAATAGACAGACGCTGGTTGTAATGAATAATAGGTTGGCTACCTTTATTTATTTATAAATATGATACATTTTATATCATATTTCTTCAATCTTATCTTCTAATTTAGTTCTGTCTAGTCCTTTGTCGATTATATATATCTGTTATAACTCTTATAGTAGCGCCTAATGTTAGTTGGGCTATAGCATGATTACACAACTTTTATGTGTAAGAAACTACAATTTTTACACATAAAACAAGGTTAATGCACTAGTTTTGGAAAATAATTTACAGCAAGCGGCCGCCATTTATCAAGATCCGCGCAAATCCACTCACAAACGTAACACATTTAGAGGGATATTTTTTTCGTGGGACATTTGTTTTTGTTGCGTTCGTTGTCCTGCGGACTTAGTGTTCTGTAAACTGTGTTAAACAACTTTCGCTTCGGCTGGTCATGGATGGGATTTACATTTGCGAGCGTTTCCGTGCTTCGGAAGGCACGTTAAGCCGTTGGTCCCGATTGCCACTAACATGGCGGTCGTTAAGTCAAGTTGATGGCCGTATGAGGCTTGAAAAATTTCAACATCAGGTATCCACAACCTGTCTATTTTAACATGGCAATGGGCTCACCACATATTATGTGGGACAGGAATACACATGGGGAAAAGTGGGCATATAATATGCCTCTACCACCCCTTCGGGGATAAGGCGTGATAGATTTTTTTTCGTCTATTTTTTGTTGGACATTTTTTTTAACAAGCTTATAAGTAGTACGGGATCTAGACTTATATATTTCTAACATATATAAACCGCTGACTCTGGCCTAGTGGTTTCAGTTGTGCATTCATCGATCAGTCGGCCAGTTTCTGCTTTTTTTATATAAATTGGTGTATATCAGTTGTATAGATTCATAGCAAAAAATTTATTAACTTTAATTTAACCTAAATGGCGTTGTGTAAAAATGTTCCATAATATTAACTTAATGTTGTGGAACAGTACAAGTGGTGTTATTTAATATGTGTAGCAAGTTCCACCAAGCGCCATCAATCAACAGTATAAATAATATTAACTTAACTATCTTCACGCTGTATCCCTGACGGGGAAGTCAGATAGGACAGATCGCTAAGACTTCGCGACCCATGGATACTTCTTCAATAAATTAATTTAGTAAAATTACCAAAATATTGTTTTTTTTTTTTCATTATATTCATTTCAAAATTGTTGTGATCAGGCAATCCGCCTCATCCAAGCGTGCGTTGATGTGGTGTCCAGTTCCGGCTGGCTGTCTCCCGCAGTGGCCGCCATGGAACTGGCCCAAATGGTCACACAGGCCATGTGGGCCAAGGACTCGTACCTAAGACAGCTGCCCCACTTCACTACTGAGCTCGTGCAGAGGTGTTCTGAGAAGGTAAGGCTATACACTTCTTAAGAGTATTAGGACTAATAGGGGTTCTAGGATAGGAATGATTAGACATGTATAATAATTTCGATTACCTAAAATATTTTTATTATTTCGATTACCTAAAATATATTATATATTTTAGGTAATCGAAATAATATATATACATACTTATCGATAATATTTTGACATATCTATAAAAAATAGACATTCTATAATAATTTTCCATCCCTGTATAATATTAATGAATTAATATAAGTACATATTGTCATCTAAATATCTGTTTGTCAAACTTTAAAATTTCTATTGCATGCTGTAAAACGATCAAATCTGTGAAACCAATTATAATATTGTAACACCTATGTGTGAAGCAATAAATAATTACGATTGGGACTAATAAGGGTTCTAGGTCTAATGGTGGTTCTAGGACTAATAAACTTTCTAGGACTACTATATATAGCTATTCTAAGTGATTCTAGGACTAATGAGGATTCTAAGACTGATAAGAACTAGAGGACGAGTTAGGGTTTCATTTCGGGTTGGCGGTTCTAAAACAAGTGTTCTAGGACAAGTTAAGGTTCTAGTACGAAATGGTGGTTCTAGAGTTTGGGTTTCTAGGACGATTTGGAGTTCTAGTACGAGTTGGGATTCTAGAACGAGTTGGGGTTCTAATATAAGTTACGGTTCCATTGCCTACATATACATCTTTTTTTTTTTCAAAAATATTTTATATGTCTATTAAAATGTATAATTGTACATCAATATTTATTTGTTTTAAATGTGCATTAACAAATAATATGAATTTCACAGGGAGTAGAAACGGTCTTCGATGTGATGGAATTGGAGGACAACGCGCGCGCTAAACTACTGCAGTTGTCGTCGACAGAGATGGCCGATGTCGCCCGCTTCTGCAACAGATATCCTAACGTCGAGCTTACTTATGAGGTAAGATGGCTAAAAATGAAAATTACATTGCTATAAAATAAAAAAAATAAAAATACGGGTTGCACTCCGGAAATGCCACAGTGAAAACTAAATTTATTAATAATTTATTTATCTAGACGCGTTCGCGGTTTTTACTTCAATAATTGACCGGGATCGACTTTAATGATGATGAAAAATTACTATTTAATAGAAGCGCTCGTGGCCTAGCGGTCTCAGTGTTCTGTAAACGATCACTGAGTTACGCAACTTTCACTATGGCTGGTCCTCAGATGGGTGACCACTTTGTGGCATTTACATTTGCGAGCGTTTCCGTGCTTCGGAAGGCACGTTAAGCCGTTGGTCCCGGTTGCCAGTAAAATGGCAGTCGTTAAGCCTGGTTGAAGGCCTTATGGGCGGCTTGAAAACTTCAGCAGCAGGTAGCCACAACTTGCGTCTGTCTATTTCAACACGGCAATGGGCTCACCACCTATTACGTGGGACAGGAATCCACACGGTGAAAAGTGGGCATATAATATGCCTCTGCCACCCCTTCGGGGATAAGGCGTGATGGATATTTATTTATTTATTTATTTTTTTTACTTTAAGAAAAAGACAAAAAGAAATACGAAAAAATATTACAAAAAGAGTGACTTCGAGCCGGATTTGACATATGGATTCCAATTTATAACCATTTACAGTCCACCGCTCTACCAACTGACCTATCGAAGGTTGATACCTGAGTTTGAAATTATCAATCTAATTCTTTACAACTTTTTATAGCGTCTCGGTAACGGTGTCGCGAGTCCAGAGATATTGGCGCATCTAAAAATATGCGTACCGCGCTAAAAGAAGTTTTCACTTCAAAATTGACAGTATTAGACTGCCGCGCTGAGGTCCCGGGTTCGAATACCGGGTTGGAACAAATATTTCTGTGATTTCTATGCTATAGGTATGCCTCTACTCCTTCGGGGATAAAGGCGTGACAATATGTATGTATGTATGTATTCTAGGTGGTCAGTCCATAAGCCCTATAGCAATCTGTTTGGCCAACTTTATTTTTCATAAATACTTCATAAAATGGAAAAAGACCATTCGATTCGAGACAGGGATTGAACCTGTAACCTTTACCTAACCAGGGCAATGATCTAGCCACCTGAACGACCCGAACCGTAGCGAATCAAGTTGAAATTCTCCACCATATTTTAACCGTCATTTAAAGAGTATGACCATATGTTTAAAAATGGTTTTATCCCACGTGTTATCCCACGTCTTATGGGGTTCGCCTGTCATCCCACTTCTCATGAAGGTCAGAGGACCTGGGTCATGGAGGCCGGTAGTGGTCAGCATGGTTTAAGCTATGTTTGACTGCTTCTGTGGTGCGGTGGGAGTGCATCCGACTGCTACGCAAGAGGTCGTGGGTTTGATTCCCACCCAGGATAAAACTTTGTGTGATGAGCACGATGGTTTATACTGTGTCTGGATGTTATTTATCAATAATATGTATGTATTTAGAAATATATAAGTATGTTTATCAGTTAGCTGGTTACTTTAGTACAAGCTCTGCTTAGTTTGGAATCAGATGGCGTTGTGTGAGTTGTCCCAACAATATTTATTTTTTTATATTTATTATATTTAAGGTGAAAAACGAGCGGCGACTCCGCGCTGGCAAGCCGATCGTAGTAGAAGTGTCGTTAGAGAGAGAGGACGATATCGTCGGGCCTGTTATTGCACCGTTCTTCCCTCAGGTAAGGAGTTTGGGTGTTTTTTTTTTTTTTTTTTCGTGTGGAAATCCTCATGGATGCTATGCCGGACTCCTACCGACTAAAACCACACGTTACCCTTCTATCTGTCTATGGCCAGGAGTCCCGGGTGAGCCCTCGGAAGGATAACCCCAGGGCTCCCGACAGACCTTGTCCGCTACCGCAGGCTCCTTCATTCTGCATCTTTGGGGGGTTCCAGTGTTATCTCGCTTCTTTGGGGGGTTATATATTGAGGGAGTGAACTACGTGCGTGTAACCCTCACGCTACGCCACCTTCCCTGGCCTGCTTCTGTAAGCACCCGATCACGGAGGCCGGTAGTCTTGGGCGAAGACAAGTCTGCGGCGCCCTCGTCGCAGACTGCGGAACTCGGGGGGAAGAGTTCTTTCTCGCTCTTTCTCCGCCGCCTCTTTTGTGAGCATGACTTGCTCGCAAAAAGACGCAGCGGCGTCCCACTTGCTCCCGCTGGAGATCATGGCTCTCACCATGGTCTCCGGCGTGAGAATTCGGCGAGGTTTAACTTTCACTTTAATTTCGTAGATACACATCTTACTTTTATGCACAATACTATAATAACACTCTATTTCTATCACAATACTAGGTGACGCCCCGGCTTCGCCCGTGACATATTTCGGTCTCCCATCGCACCTTTTTAATCCCGTCGCTTATAAATTCTACGATAATGCATAAAAAATTGCCTGATTTGTCGACATTTATGACTACTGCTCCGCTCTCCAGGGTAGTAGCGTGATGATATATAGCCTATTACCTTCCTTGATAAATGAGCTATCCAACACAAACAGAATTTTTTTAAATTCCGGCCATTAGTTCCTGAGATTAGAGCTTAGCAACATATATCATACAGTAACTAGTATTATCAGTCCGAGACTACCAGGATTTTAATTGGTCGTGCTAATTAGTGTCTAGCACATAAGACCTTTTAGCCTTTTTGTTACCACCACGTTAAGCCGTTGGTCCCGGTTGCCAATAAAATGGCAGTCGTTAAGCCAAGTTGAAGGTTTTATGGGCGGCTTAAAAATTTCAACAGCAGATAGCAACAACCTGCATCTGTCTATTTCAACACGGCAATGGACTCACCACCTATTACGTGGGACAGGAATACACATGGTGAAAAGTGGGCATATAATATAAATGCCTCTGCCACCCCTTCCGGAATAAGGCGTAATAGATAAATTAAATTAATTAAATTAACAAGTATTATTATATAGACATATTTACTATATTTATTAAAAGGATTTTGGAAGGAAATGAAAGTGAATGTAAACAAGTCGAAAGTAATGGTTTTTGAAAGAGAGGTAAGTACGACGGATTGCTCAATTCTTGTGGCAGGAGAAAGAGTAGAACAAGTGAAAGAGTTTGTATATCTGGGTACAAAATTTACGAGAGATGAAAAGTGTGACTATGACATTGAACGAAGAGTTTTGGCAGGAAATAAAGTGAATGGAGCCATGTACGCCTTTATGAGCAGTCAGAACGTGTCTAAGAAGGCAAGACTGGCTGTACATAGAGGAGTGCTGGTCCCCACACTTATGTATGGCAGTGAAAGCTGGGTACGGCAGAAGACGCATAAAAGTAAAATAAATGCAGTGGAAATGAGAAGTCTGCGAAGTTTAGATGGAGTGAAGTTGATGGATAAAGTAAGGAACAGCACGATAAGGGAACATTGCGGTATGACAGAAGATGTAGTGACTAAGATAGAAAAAGGGATGCTTAGATGGTTCGGACACGTGGAGAGGATGGATGAAAGTAGACTGACGAAGCAGATTTATGTGGCGAGAGTGAATGGGCAAACTGGTAGGGGTCAACCTCGGCGTACGTATGTCAATCAAATCGAAGAACTTTTGGAAAAAGGCCAGATCAAGAGTACACTTAACCGGCGAGCGTGTATGAAAGCACTCATGAAAGTAGAAGAAGCGAAAGCTGTATGTCAGGATCGTAGCAAGTGGAAAGCCATAGTCTCTGCCTACCCCGATGGGAAACAGGCGTGATAATATGTATGTATGTATGTATGTTTTAAAAGGATGCTAACAGTTAGTATGTTTATCAGTTGTCAAGATCCAATAGCACACGGTTAAGCATGATTTGGGATAAATAGCGCTGTGTGAAAACTGTCCCACAGTATTTAGTATTATTATAGTTGTCTAGATCTCATAGCACAAGCTTGAGAGCTAGATAGCGCTGTATATAAAACTGATAGCGTTTATATTTGTTACAGAAAAGGGAAGAAGGCTGGTGGGTGGTCATTGGTGACCCCAAGAGCAACACTCTTCTGTCTATCAAGAGGGTTTCGCTCGCACGTACTGCTAAGGTAACTATCCATGTTCACGCTGTATCCCTGACGGGGTAGTCTGAGAGGACAGATCGCCAGGCTTCGCGATCCATGCATACTTCTTTCGCTTCTTGCAGATTTATTAATCGTTTCATACACGCACGTCGGGGTATCTCAGAACTTTTGAAACTTTTCCGTTGTTGAGCAATCTGTTCACGTGGTCTTCATATGTAAGTCTCGGCCTACCCTGACTCCTTCTACCCTCTACTTTCGCACAAATTATATTGTTCCTCAAACGTTTCTCATTATCAATTTAGTCCACTGCTTCGGTGGTGTAAGTGGTAGTGTATGCGACTGCCGCGCTGAGGTCTCGGGTTTGATTCCCGGGTCAGAACAAATATTTCTACCCGCTCGAAATCGATAAATTTACCTGTTTGCATGTTAAAGCGACGCAAGGCGCCATCTAGTGGTAAGTGGATCTCGGTAGCCTAATTGGTTAAGCGTCTTATCCGGCAAGTCAAAAGACGTTGGTTCGAGTACAAAGTGGCCATGAGTTTTATTGCCAGGTTCTAAGAATAGAATAAACTTTATTGCACACCAATATAAAAATATTAACGGAAAGAGATTATTTCAATTTTACAAATGTACACAGGGTTTCCTCAGGCTCTACCTATTGCTTTGCGAATCTGTCAGTAAATGTAGAAGCAATAATCTTCACGTTCATAAGTGTACTTTGTGACCTACATGAATATAGATATTTTCATTTTCACATGATTTTTTCTTTTTATCTACAGGTTCGCCTAGATTTCGTATGCGGAGTTGCGGGCCGACATACCTACACACTATATTTTATGTCCGATGCGTATCTAGGAGCGGACCAGGAGTACAAATTTACTGCAGACGTTGGGGAAGCGCATTCCGACTCGAGTGGCGAGGAGTGATCCATCTGTATATATAAGTTGTAATAAATAAACAAGTTTTCATAGAGTTTTTATTGTTTTTTTTTTAATTATTTTATGGCCTGGTTGCTAAGCTTTTAGCCATCAATCAAATCAGCCTATATCAGTTCACTGCTGGACTAGGCCTCTCCCTATTCCCGCCACAATTCTCGGTCCTGCGCCTTCCAGTTGTATAATCCTCAAAGGGGTGGCAGACGCATATTATAGGCCCACATATCACCGTATTTTTGTAACAGGTGTTGAGCCCATTGCCGTCTTGAAATAGACAGATGCACGCTGTGCTTTGCTTTATCTTGGCTTAACGGCTGCCATGTTACTGGCATTCGGGACTAGCGGTTTAAAGTACCTTTTGAAGCACGGAAACGCTTGTGAATAGAAATACCACCAGTCATAGCGAAAGCTGCTTAACGCAGTGTTCGTTTACAGAACACTGCGTTAGCGAGGCTAGAAGCGCTACATCGTTTCATAGGGCATGCAAATTTTCATTACTGCGAAGAGCGTTAATGAAAATTTGCCAGGCTCTAGATTTTCAGCATTGCTTTGAGTGACTGCTGTCTAAACTCCCAAGATCGTAACAGTAACAGCACCTGCTTAGATACTTCGTCCGTTAGTCAGCGAGTGCCCCACTAGCAAGAGAAATCGCTTATGCCCCAGGATTCTACGCGGGAGAATTGACAAGTGCGGACGCTTGCTATATATTATTTTCTAAAACTAGTGCCATTTATCTTGTTTTATGCGCGAGAGTGGTGGTTTCTTGGGCATAAAAGTTGTGTTAACGTGCTATAGTGAAATACAATGATACCTAGGTAACACTGAAAATGTTTAGAACTGGCCAGAAAAAATATTGCTAATGAAAACTTTTATTGAATTTCAATTATAGAACTCTTTGGTAACCTAATGTAATATATTGCATTCATTTGTCATTTGTTTTTGTGAATTGGCAGCAAATGTAAAACTCTTGTTAAACGTGAAAATGAACTTAACGCGAGAAATTTTTCGGTCAATGATTTATTATGACTTTCGTTGTGGGCTTACTCAACAACAAAGCTATGATAGGCTGCGATTAGCATTTTATAATGAAGCCCCATCTCGTGCCACTATTTACAATTAGTTTAATGAGTTTAAGCGCGGACGTAGCAATCTCAGTGATGATCCGCGTGAGGTACGTCCTTTAACAGCGACTACTGAAGATAACATCAGTGCTGTGCGACGTATGATAGAGGAAGATAAGAGACTGACCTATCAGCAGATACGGGCAAGCCTAGGCATTGGTATGAGTCAAGTTCAAAAAAATATTACACGAACATTTAGGCGTCAGGAAGCTTTGTACCAGATGGATTCCCCATACTTTAACCGACGACCAGAAACGCCTTCGCATGGACTGGTGTCGCGAAATGTTAGATAAGTTCAACGGCGGTGACTCAAATGCTGTATTTGACATCGTCACAGGTAATGAAAGCTGGATATATTGCTACGAACCCGAAACCAAAAGACAATTAGCTCAGTGGGTGTTTACTTTTGAGGGTCGGCCAACTAAGGTAAAGAAAGGAAGAAGTCAAGGAAAAAAGATGATAGCCTCGTTCTTTGGTCGGAAAGGTCATTTCGCGACAGTTTCGCAGCAGACTGGTACGTCAATCGCTGTTTGCCTGTTGTCTTGGAAAAAATTCGACAGCAGCGCCCTCGAAGCAGGATCCTTCTTCACCACGACAATGCTTCAGCGCACTCCGCAAAACGAACTGTTGAATATTTGACTATGGCAGGTGTCGAGATAATGAGTCATCCGCCATACAGTCCATACCTGGCGCCCTGCGACTTTCATTTATTCCCAAGAACTAAAGATAAACTTCGAGGTATTCGCTTTACGAGCCCTGAAGATGCGGTGAAAGCATACGAAAATGCCATAGAAGAGACCCCTAAGGAAGAATGGGCCCGCAGCTTTTCTCAGTGGTTCCATCGAATGCGACGAAGTGTAGAGAGGAACGGAGATTACTTCGAAAAACAATAAAAGTATTAGCAACTTTCTACATTAAGCCGCTTTTTATTTTCTAAACATTTTCAGTGTTACCCACGTATATGTAACATACGAATATGCAATGAAATACTATTTTCTTGACGCGAAAAATCCACTGAAAACCTCAGTATTACAACCACCATTATAGAGGTGAGACTGACCTTAACTTAAGACTAGACTTGACTAAGACTTGGAGGACGGTGACATTTTAGATAATAAGAAAGAATATTGAATAAAGATGACTTAAGATTTGACTAAAAGGTCTTGTAACCAGGCCATAAAATACTTATCACCCAGAGATCCTGGTGGAGTTAATAAAATACTGCAATGAACTATTAAACTTTTTATTGAAAATAAGGGAATATGTTATACTTAATTATAGATGTTATATCGCTAACAATATAAATGAAAAATCACAATAATAACAGCCTAATTTGTACACAATACGTAAAATTCAATGGCCATAATTAAAGACGATATTTAATTTTTATGGAGTATTATAAGAATGTTGAAAAACGATTTATTCTTTATTATGTCTTTTCAATCTACAATATTTTACAGGCAAAGATTACATAGCCATGAGTCCATGTAAAATACTTTTATGATATTATGGCAAAGGTCTTATAGCCATAAATCCAAATTACATTAAAGTTTAGCACTAAATATACAAAAAATAAAGAATAATACAGCTGTTTCTATATTTTGATCTTTAAACTGTCTTCTGCAAATATTCATCGAACAAATATAGAGCAAGGGACAAGTCCTGTCCACTGTTGGATGTGACAAAGCTCTTGAGGTCGTTAGTATGACCGGCGAGTTCACGGATTTTCTTAGCCTGTTCTTCAATGTATTCTTCCTCAAGATATTGAGCGATCTGTGGAGCAAATATTTGATTAAACAAGGCAGGTAGGTACACTTCTGATCGCAGCAGACTTATCTTCGCCCAGGACTACCGGCCTCCAAGACCAGAAGCCTAAGGCGTGTGGTCTGCTCGCTGCTCTTATAGAAGTAGGCCCTAATAGGTAGTGTATTGTGATAACTACAGGTACTCCCTTCACCCCCTGAAAGAAGTGGGAAACCACCCGAATCTTCTCCAAAGTGGGATAACACCCCAACCCCCAAAGAATCAGAATAACATGCGAACTTTCAGGGGACCAAGTCTACTATTGACAAGCCGTAGAATCGTCATCGTAGCCTATGGATGTTTGCAACACCAGAGGCGCAGCACTCGCGCTGCAGACTCTTTAAAAACCTTCTAAGACCCCTTTTGAAGAACCCCCATACTGTAGACGTTCGGGAAAACCCAGATACTTCATTCCACAATCTAAGCGTATGCGTAATAAAGTCTCTATCGGACCTAACCGTAAGCGAAATGTACGGTACTCCACACAAATCCTTCGTAGGTTTTTGGTTTACAATCGTTGGTTTTTTGTCAGAATAAAAAAAAACGATACTAGCGGCACGCTATGATAGCCGTTTTGACATATTACAATAGTGATGATATTTTACTCTGTTTTCTACTATAAATATCATCTAATGTGGTCGACTATTCACATATTTCTACAAATAAAATGTAATTAAAATTAATACGATACTTCATGAAAGGGCAAACGTCAATACGGCCATCATAGTGTGCTGCTAGTATAGTCATGTGAATCCGTTATGACTTACCTCTGGGTCATGCAGATGTTGGCTGTTCCTGGTAGCCTCGCGATGGATGTAGAAGGCGCGTTCTGCAAACTCCTTCTGCGTGTCCAGAGCCTTGGCAAGAGCTTCCAGCTCATGGAGCTCCACGGTATAGTTCTTGCGGACAAACTTCTGAGTACTTTGTTTTGAGAAGTCCATTTCGTCACCTAACAAAGACATTTTATTAAATTTATTTCAGTCAAAACCCTTAGTTAGACAGTGAAAAGCCTTAACTTATATGTTTTGTTTATTTTGAGTGGATCTGGCGAAGAAATTACATTATCAAGGATTTAAAAAGTAAAAATTCACCTCTCAAAGTAACGTGCTTGATAATGTCGATGGTCTTCTCCCAAGCGTCGTCAGAGAGTTTTCTGAACAGTTTGCTGAAACCGACTCTGTTGGTTTCGAAGTTGTTGAAATACGACGCAGACAGCAGATAGTCGTAGGAGCGTTCCAGGTGGAGATTCGCGTACGCTTGTAGCTCCGAGGCTACGTTCCCGTGACTTCCATACTCGCCATATTTAGCGTTACAGTGTGTCAGACCTAGGGCAAAAAAAGATTCTCTGAGATGAGTGATTCTGAGGTAGTCTGATGTAATGTTTCAAGGTCAAGGGTCAAGTCTGAGTAGTCTGAGGTAAAGTAAAGGTATTTCTATTTACGAGCCTTTCGTGCTTCGGAATGCACGTTAAGCCTTTGGTCTCCACCTCAGAACAATGAACGTTGCTCGTGCCCTCTCGCTCTCGCTTAATGGAGACGACAGTAATAATAGTACCGTAAGATTACATTCCCATCGAGGCGAAAAGTGGACTAGGGATAGCCGCTTTGCTACATTGAATGTAAGAGGAGGAATGAGAGACAAAATATTGGAGGTATGCAAGATGATGCGAGAGAGAAGACTTGATATTTTGTGTGTGAATGAAACAAAGAGGAAAGGATGTGACACCACTACACATGGACCCTATACCGCCTACTGGTCAGGTGTAGCCAATACCAGTATAGCGTGCCAGGGTGTTGGTGTGCTACTATCCGCTAAAATGAATGAATGTGTGACAGAATATGAATGTGTGAGCCCAAGACTCCTTTGGTTGAGGTTGAAGGTTGGACTCACCCGCATCTTTGTTGTAGGAGTTTATGCTCCGCAAGATGCGCGGTGGTACCGATCTTCAAGAGACCAAAGCGAGAGGCAGGCATTTTGGGAGAGTATGAGTGATATCCTGAGTAAATGCAAAGAGAGCGAAAGAATAGTAATGTTAGGTGATTTTAACAGTTGGGTTGGTGTGAAGCGTGATGGATATGAAAGTGTATTGGGAAAATATGGTGACGAACGAGTTAATGAAAATGGAGAAAGCTTGCTTGAAGTATGTTTGGAGAGGAATCTTGTGGTAACCAACACCATGTTCTGTGGTTGAACATGGTGTTGGTTACCACAAGATTCCTCTCCAAACTAGAAGAATATCCGAATAATTGTTTACGAGACAAGAAGGAAGCCAGAGAAGCATGATTGATTTTGTGATTGTAGATGCAAGGCTGAGAAAGAAAGTGCTAGACACCCACCCGGGCATACCGCGGTGCCGGTATTGACACAGACCACTTCTTGGTTATGAGTCGAGTAAGAGGTCTGTTTCAACGGTGGCGGCACCGTGTGCATGAACCCTGTAGTGTACTAGAGCGCATAAAAGTCGATAATTTGCAAGAGATAGGTATAAAAGAAGAATTTTTAAGTAAAGTGAGCAAGAAATATGCAAATTTAGATGAGGTATGTGATATGGAAAAATTATGGAAGTCGTTTAAGGAAGGACTCGTGGAAGTTGCGATTGAAGTGTGTGGAGTAAACAAGAGGAGCCAAGGATGTAAGGTAAAGAGAATGTGTGCTGAAGTCATGAAAGCGTTATCCGATAAGAAGAAAGCATGGTTGGATTGGCTGACTACAAAAGTCAATCAAAGAATGCAGAAGGCAACGGATGAGGATGTAAGAATGGCAAAGGATGAATATAAAAGGTTTAAGCGTGTTGCAAAAGAGGTGATAAAAAGAAATAAGAAGTATGACAGAGATGATTTTGACAACAGGTTATCTGATGATTTCCAAAAGAATATAAAATTCTTTTGGAAATCCATAAGAACAATGAGAGCTCAACAGACAACATCGCAGCTCACCCATATCAGAAACCATGATGGCAGTGTTGTGAAAGGTGAAGAATGTGTGCTCAAACGATGGAAGGAAAATTTTGAAAGGTTATTTGAAAAAGAGGGTATGCAAGCACAGACACATTGCTGGGAAGTGAGTGAAAGCGGCAATGAAAGTGATATAAGTATAGAAGAAATTATGGAAGCATTGAATAGTATGAAACTAGGCAAAGCTGCGGGAATTGATAGGATTTCTGTCGAGATGCTGAAAGCGGACAGGGCGTGGTAGTTTGCCAGCTGTACCGCCTTTTTAACCTTTGCTGGAGGGGTGGCAGCGTACCAGAAGATTGGTGTAAAGCTGTCATCGTACCGCTGTATAAAGGAAAAGGGTCGCAGCAAGAGTGCAAAAACTACCGCGGCATAAGCTTGCTCAACATCTTCGGCAAATTGTATGCGAAAGTTTTGATAAAAAGAGTGATGAATGAAACTGAAGGGAAAATGTGGGATGTGCAAGCAGGATTTATGAAAGGAAGAGGATGCACGGATCAGGTCATTTCCTTACGATGCGTAATTGAAAAACTTTTGGCGAAGAGTCAAAAAGTTTATTGCGCATTCGTAGACTTGGAAAAGGCCTATGATAGAGTGGTGAGGAATGAACTGTGGTCAACATTGTCCATGTATGGAGTAAGCAGCAACTTGATACGAGCACTGAAATCGCTATATGAGGGATCCAGTGCTTGTGTCAGAATCAACGGAGCTTGCACAGACTTTTTTCACATCGAAAAAGGTGTAAGACAGGGTTGTGTAGCGTCACCGTGGCTGTTTAACCTATACATTGACAGTTGCTTGAAAGAACTGCAAGAAAGTGCGTATGGTCTAAAAATGACTGATCTGACTATCAAATGTCTTCTTTACGCTGATGATCAGGTAATACTTGCATCATCAGCGGACGAGTTGCAGTTGATGGTTAATATTATGCATGATGAGATGATGGGTGACAAGTGCACCGACACTGAAGGCGAACCAGTTCAAGATTGCTGGGACAAAGTTCAGGCGGCCATCCTTGGAGCGGCGAAGGTGGTGCTCGGTGAGTCTAAGGGTGGACGCAAATGTGACAAGGAAACTTGGTGGTAGAACGACGCAGTCCAGAGGGAGACTAGGGAGAAGAAAGCCCTCTTTAAAAATTGGCAAGCGACCGGATCTCCTGAAGACCGCGACGCGTACAGGGCTGCCAAGCGCGCCACAAAGAGAGCTGTAGCCAGAGCCAGACGTGACCACTTACAACCTCTGTATGATAAGCTGGAATCGTCTGAGGGGCAGAAGCTCATCTATAAGCTGGCGCGCTCCAGGGTCAAAGCGGCACAGGATATATCCAAGTGTCGCTGTGTAAAAGACCTTGAGGGCAACCTGTTAACCGAAGATCTCGCGGTAAAGGAGAGATGGCGCTCGTACTTCCACGAGCTGCTTAATAAACAGCACAAAGAGGTGCAGCCTCCGTACCTCCCTCCGAATCAGGGACTAGTGCCACCGGTAACGCCTGGAGAAGTCCTGACTGCGCTTCGCCGCATGAAGAATCGGAAAGCTGTCGGACCCGATGGAGTATCCATCGAAGCCTGGAAGGCGATGGGTCCTCGCGGTGTGGGCATCTTAGTAAACCTTTTTAACCGCATACTCCTCAGCGGGCAGATCCCAAACCAATGGAGACTGAGTATTATTACTCCAGTCTTCAAAGGTAAGGGGTCAGTGCAGGAGTGCGGGAGCTACCGCGGTATTAAGGTGATGTCCCACACCATGAAGATCTTCGAGAGGATTATAGACTCTCGGATCCGGCAGGAGTGCACTCTCTCGGAGTGTCAATATGGGTTTCGCCCTGGTTATGGGACCACGGACCCTGTTTTTGCCCTGAGGGTTGTCGCAGAGAAATACAGGTCGAAGAACACGCCTTTGCACTGTTTGTTTCTAGACATGCAGAAGGCCTTCGACTGTGTTCCTCGTGCGATGATCTGGTGGGCACTGCGGTCCAAAGGGGTTCCAGAGGTCTATATTGACACTATCCGGGACATGTACTGTGACTCCGATTCAATGGTTCGGACTGCTGTTGGCGACACGAAACCCTTCCCTATCACCGTCGGGGTACACCAGGGTTCGGTCCTTAGTCCGCTTCTGTTCAGTGTAATATTAGACGAATTGTCGGACAGCATCAGAAACCCACATGAGCAGCCTCCATGGTTGCTCATGTATGCTGACGATATTGCGCTGGCAGACGCGGACAGGGGCAGATTGGTGCGACGTGTAAAGGCGTGGAAGGAGACGCTTGAGAACGGCGGTCTAAAACTAAATGTGGCGAAGACCGAGTACTTGGCACTAAACTCGACAGATCCCACATCCGTCCGCATAGGCGGTGATTTGGTCGAGCGCACGGACCAGGTTAAATACCTGGGATCTGTTTTTCACACGTCCAGTGACATCGATTGCGATGTCAAGTCACGCATTGCTGCCGCGTGGGCCAAATGGCGGGAGATGACCGGTGTCATTTGTGACCCTAAAATGCCGATCCGGTTGAAGGGACAGGTCTACAAAACCATTATTAGACCTGTCCTTTTACATGGCAGTGAGACGTGGCCGATATTGGAGCGACACAAGCAGAAGCTGCGTGTCACGGAAATGAAGATGCTGCGGTGGATGTGTGGGGTCATGCGAATGGACCGCGTGAGAATCTCTCGCATCCGCGGCAACCTTCACGTCCGTGACATTGCAGACAAGTTGCAAGAGTGTCGCCTTCGTTGGTATGGTCACGTCTTGCGGCAACCGCTGGGCTACGTAGGTAACAAATGTCTGGCCATGTCAGCCCCGCCGGGTCCCGGTAAGAGGGGAAGACCCAAGAAGTGCTGGCTTGACGTCGTAAGGGATGACATGCGTGCCAATGGTCTCACTACAGGGGATGCCGAAGACCGTGCGAAGTGGAGGAGAAAATGTAGGAAAGCGGACCCCGGGCGTCGCGAGACGCAACTGGGACAGACGCTCGGATGATGATGATTATGCATGATGAGCTGAAAGGCAAAGGAATGAAAGTGAATGTAAATAAGACGAAAGTAATGGTTTTTGAAAGAGAGAAAAACATGACAGATTGCTTGATTTTTGTGGAAGGAAAAAGAGTGGAACAAGTGAAAGAATTTATATACCTAGGCTCAAAATTTGCGAGAGATGGAAAGTGTGATGATGACATTGAAAGAAGGGTTTTGGCTGGCAATCAAGTGAATGGAGCAATGTACACCTTTATGGGCACCCAGAACGTGTCTAAAAAGGCAAGACTGGCTGTGCATAGAGGAGTGCTTGTCCCTACACTAACATATGGCAGTGAAATTTGGGTATGGCAGAAGAAGCATAGGAGTAAAATTAATGCAGTAGAAATGAGGAGTCTGAGAAGTATAGCTGGAGTGAAATTGATAGATAAAGAAAGGAACAGCGTGATAAAGGAACATTGCGGTATGACAGAAGACGTAGTGACTAAGATAGAAAAAAGGATGCTTAGATAGTTTGGACACGTGGAGAGGATGGATGAAAATAGACTGACGAAGAAAATTTATGCTGTGAGAGTAAATGGGCAAACTGGTAAGGGGTCGACCCTTACCAGTTTGCCCATTTACTCGACGTACATATACCGATCAAATTGAAGATCTTTTGACAAAAGGCTTAAGGCTTAAGTACCCTTAATCGGCGAGCGTGTATGAAAACAATTATGAAAGTTGACGAAGCGAAAGTTGTATGCCAGAATCGTAGCAAGTGGAAAGCCATAGTCTCTGCCTACCCCGATGGGAGACAGGCGTGATGATATGTATGTATGTATGTAAGATTACATTAAACTGTATTCGAAAATCGCATACGCGACCTGTTGGTTGTTTACGAATAATTTGGTGCTTCCATTCCGTGGTCCTATTGGATGTCTGTTCTATATACATATTAAACGTAAAAAACACCCAAACTCGGGAACCAACATTTGTGTATCACACAAATATTTATTACAACCCGGGAATCGAACCTGGGACCTCAGCGCGGCTATCGCATACACTACCACTGCGCCACCGAGGCAGTCAAGTTTCGTATTAGTATACAAAACTCACCTAAAGTGTTGGATACTGGGCTGCAGTCCATTTCCACATTCTGGTAGCATGACTCAGCTGCTAGGGACCCGGAGACGGCCAGAAGACAGAAGAGTATTACAGACTTCATTGTTCTAAGAAAATATTGAAGGTTATTTTTTTACTAAATTTTAAACATCTGTGTTCCCCAAAATCCTACGACACATTATTATACTTCTAAATGCAGATGTTTGGATGGATTACAGTTCAAAGAATTAAATTACAGTAAATTCACAAGAATTAAATTACAGTAAGTTTCTGTTTCACTGTTGAACGATCATGATTTGAGAATACTTTACAATGCCAAGCTGCATGGATGTATAGATATTTTCAACTGGGAATAAGCTGTTTTTTTTTCAGGATAAAAAGCAATAGTCTACGGTACTCTCAAGAACCACAACTATCCACATCTCACCCATTAAATTCTTAATTCGGGGAGTTTGAGCGGGAACTTCTCGAATAGCACACGCTTGCTGTATATTATTTTCCAAAACTAGTGCATTAACCTAGTTTTATGTGTAAAAATGGTAGTTTCTTAGACATAAAAGTTGTGTAATCGTGCTATAGTGAAAGACAGTGATATATGGCAGTAAAATGCTATTTCTCATCTTTATGAGCAATTCCATTGAAAGTCTCAGTAATGCTACTACCACGATAATGGGGTATGACTGACTTTGTCTTAGGACTATACTTGACTAAAACATAGAGGACGGACGGACATTTTACATAATAAGAAGATTGAAGAAATACGAAATAAATAAGATTTGGCTAAAATGTCTTATTAACCAGGCCATAAAATAATTACAAAATAAAAAAATCATAATTGGATTAAAGAAGGACACACAAACAAATACTTTTCTACTCATAGGTACTATTAATATTCATAATATTAGATTATTAACACTAATATAACATATTTATAGGTGAGCTGAACTCATCCACACAAATGAATCTATCTTATCTACTGTCTGCCAGCCATGATTAAATTGTCCTCGGTTTCAATGGCTGTTTTTGCTTTATTTCATCTTTTACAAGTATTTCTTAGTACTTATTCAATTGGCTTTAATCAAGTAATAATCTTCAAAATTTTGAGTTCATAACTACTATCTAAACAGGTAGACAGTGTTTAACAGTTTTCTGTTTACACAAGATTAAAATAACAACCTCCTTTTATTGATTGTGGATAATGTTATAAAAAAAAATTACATGACCCGCTGGCCCTTATTACTTAGGTCAGAACTGAATGGGATTGCCAAAATGGCGTGAACTGATCCCCATTTAGTATATACCTGTGTGATTGTATATTTGAATAGATAAGTTTATTACATAAACTATTATCTACTTAAACTGATAGGGGCCTTAATTGTAACTATTTATTGTGATTGTATTGGATTAAAATATTACATGATTATGTATCATATTATTTAATCAGAATAACTTGATTGATAAACATATTACAATGTCATTATCTTCAATATTATTAAATTAAACCTAATCCAGAAGTTTTATTGTTTTGTCTGTTTTGATAAAAATGACAACAATTTTTAATGTCCTGCACAGATTGAAATATCTTGTAGTAGACTCTTTACGAAGATCAGTGGCTCTTGGATAATGTTCTTGTGAAAAAAATATAATTCATACTTAATTTAAATTAATATTATACCACATAAATGTGATACAGGGGGTGGTCTTAAAAAATATCTATATTATTTAATATCACTACCCATTAATTATTGATTCAAATTTAAAATAACAAATTAATTCACAGCGGATGACGTAGATATACTTATTAATAAATTAGCTTGCTACAAAAATGTAATATAAACATGATGTTTTGCAATTGTTAAAGGACAAAGACCCAATAAATAAATACTTCAATGCTCCTTCCCAACAACTGATCAAAAGTAACAGCAAGGAAAACGATTAATATACAAATTACGCGTAGATGAAATAAATAACCACTCACCAAAATATTATTACACGATTGAAAAAATAAAAATAGAAAATTATTCTTGACGAGATAATTGTCCCGTCGAAAGAGACGCCTTTACACACACTGGCGCAGAAGGCTACTTCCAACAAAGACGAATGTGTTGACAAAACCCTCCGTTGTCAATCGTACGGACACGTAATTAATACTGATATTGATGCTTTGTAATACGATTGAAGGCGAACAACAGAATGATAATATGCCAAAAAATATCACTCTATCATGTGAAGTTTGCTACACTTAACTTTCGGGGTGATTAGTCCCATAGCTTAATTTACCTTATTTCGGCTTTAGAATTTCTACACAGAGAATGCGAACCTCGCAATGGTAGTAAAAGTTATTAACTGATTAATCCTATTGTATTTCAGTTGAGAAATGAGTGAAAATCTCATAAAAAGAATGCACTTTTTGCGTTAAATGTTCCATGAAAACTAGCAAACTGATTGAGCTGGCAGTACCATTTCTTCGTACCCCGTCGCATTATCCCCCCGCAGACCGGCCCGCTGATGACGCATTTCTGTCATTGATACTGAGAATGTTGAGGTTTTGTGTTTCTAGAAATATTTTAGGTTCCCATTTCTCTCGATTACCCTAGAAATTTCACCCGATGAGGCTTGGATATATCTTAAGAAAATATATTTGATATATTAATATCACCATATAGTATATATAAGCGACATAAAGTATTTTAAAAGTCGAAAAATATTCCATAAGCTTACTTGGAACACGAAACCTCCGGATATTTTACGACGAGGGGTATCGTGCCTCTCGCTCTACAAAGTACAATGTCATTCTCCGAGCTCTTGTCAGCACGAGATGGTTCTATTATCGCTGCGGCGCAATTCATTATTTTCGTATAATCGGACGCATCAACGCCAATAGGTCTTGTGTTTTTCAATTTTGTTGTTGATGATAAGTCGCCTTCTACGCCAGTGTGTGTAAAGGCTAGACTTTCACGAGTAGTCGTACATTACGGAGCTGTTTGTAATAACTATCGTCAAAGTATCTGTGATTTTAATTGTAGAATAAAAATGAAGACCATCCTCTTTGTCATCGCCGGGTTCTTGGCTGTTTGTCTGCCTGCTTCTGCTACGCTACAATGTAAGTTTAATTTCCTTTTTATTGCTTTATAATGAAGTGACAAATAATTCTGTGTGTTACATAGTGCTAATTTATTGTGTCAATCGTGTACCTAAGCACGATTTTTATTCTTAAAATAAAAACGATGGTACCTACCTTACTTTTAACAATATAATATTTATGTATTGCAAACTAAAGAAAATACATTGCATTTACTTATCAGAAACTTCACAGCAGACACTGTTTTCCTGTTGTATCTGTCAAGAACATCTGTTTTTACGACGTCTGTTCAATGAAACTTACTCAGTCAACTAGCGCGATTCAATTAATAAAACGTATTAAGGAAGATTATAAAGGTCAAAATGCCATCAACCTGTATAATACACAATACAACTCAATTGTCAAATTTCTTTCTAGCCAGACTTTTTTCAACTTATCAGCAACTTCAGAGCACTCACAGTTTTCCTGTTAATAAAGGAACAATATTGAACCAATATTTCTAGTAGGTATATAAATTACCTCAATACCTGGCTAATAATGGTTATCTATTTTTTTGTTTCTGATAAATGAAACATGTTAACCACTGCGATTTTATTAAAATACAGTAAAGGAGGATTGTAAAAGACAAAATGCTATCAACCTGTTTAGTAAAAAAAAACCAATACATTTATCAATTTTTATTCCAACCATACTCCTTCCAGTAGGTATGAGAGAAATCTAAATTTGATTTGACTAAAAATGCCTGTTATCTAAATATGGACTGTGCTGAGGTACTAGGTGAGATATATTTTTATGTTAGTTTTATTTCTTGGATTCTATTATACCAATCCTGAATTATGGTTCCCATTTTGAATTTATTTTAATTTTACCAATCCTATAAGATGATCACTTTAGTATTTTTATGTGTAGGTTTCCATCTGTTACTGATGCATTTTGAATAATTATGCAGTGTAATGAGCCCCATTCAGATCTCAAGTGACTGGGCAAGTCGGCCACTCCAAATTGTTCTGAATGTAATACTCTGGATGATTTATAACCACATTCCAGTATCCAGAATGGACCTCAACATCTTAATGAAGAACACATATAGTGTAGTAGAATGTGTGAGTTTTCTGGCCAGAAAACTTATCCAACTGTAGGTACTCTGGTCAAAAACATCCACCAAACTCAGTTGGCTGATGTTCTGACTAAAATATTTAATTAGAATTTGCATAGCGGTAATAGTCGTAAATTGTAAATAGTTGTAAGCAAGAAACTAAAAACCGACATTGTCAGAATTGACAAAGCTCCAAAAAGGAAACAATAAAAAAAAGATATCAGGTGACTAGCAATGCATTTTTAACCAAAACAGACTAGAAGATCATACAGTAGTCGTTATCAACAATGCCTTAGATGCAAGCTCCATGCAATAGCTGCTCCTAGAAGGGAAATTAAGCTCCAGGCTCCAAATCTAGGGTTCAGAAGCAGCTGGGAATACACTAAGATTAAGTTATTAAGTTGAAGAGATAGAGTTCTGCATAATATAACATCTAGAGTTAAGACCAATTGCTGCAATTGCCTTAAACCAAAAATATTGTTTTATAACAGTAGGTGTCATGACTCATGACTGTCAAATAAGGATGATCCCAATCAGTCCTTTGCCTAACTTGTACTAAAATTTTATATATTTCTTTTTTATGATTTAGTAAAATTTATTATTCATAATAATAATAAATATAGTGGGACATGTTTTTTTTTTTACACTTCGTCGTCTAGCCCAAAGTAAGCTATTATAAGCTTGTGTTATGGGATCTAGACGACTGATAAACATACTTATATATTTCTAAATACATACATATCATACATAGAAAACACCCAAACTCCGAAACAAACATTTGTGGATGACACAAATATTTCTTCCGACCCGGGAATCGAACCCGGGACCTCCGGCGCGGCAGTCGCATACAATACCACTACGCCACCGAGGCAGTCTAACTTATTTAAATATTTCTACAGTTCCTATAATTATTAATAAGAACTTCATAGTATTAAAAAAAATACTCATTAATACTTAGTAAGAGTAGTACTTAAATGTTTGAGTTTGGTAATACTAAATGCAAGATCCGCCTGGACCCGCCATCTTGCTTAAAGTGTCACCATAAATTTTATTGATCAAATATTTTTACAATCTCATAATAGTAGGTAGGCATATACTTACGTATCGATTGTATTAAATTGGAGATGTACCGTTATAAGGTCATTGTATGCTCGTGCTTCGATTTGCGATTGTGTAAATTTTCATATTAAATCTGTTAGATTTTCAGGAAATTTGCTTAATTCATGTTGTGTGATAGGGTGCAAATATGACTCTTATAACGGTAGCAGCTTTTCTTTCCACGGGTAAGTAACAGTACCAACCATATTAAATAAAACATAGTATTTTGTTGATTAAAGATTTTTTTCAATCTCTTAGTATTAGGTAGGTAGATACGCAGCATCTGTTTAAATTGGAGATGTGTGAAAAGGGGCAAACCCTAACATTTAGATTTTTGGAACGAACTTGAAAGCAGCTCACGGATGGTGCCATTTATACTCTGATTTTTTTATTTATAGACTAGAATGACATTTCTGTATGTCATTAACATTTTTAATGTTGCAAGAGTGCAAGCATAGTGCCTTACTTAGTCGATTTCGTTTTACTCGTTTTACTTACGAAACCCTTCCCCATCACCGTCGGGGTACACCAGGGTTCTGTCCTTAGTCCGTTCTTGTTTAGCGTGATATTAGACGTGATGTCAGAAAGCATCAGGGACTCACATGAGCAGCCTCCGTGATTGTTCATGTATGCTGATGATATCGCGCTGGCAGACGCGGACAGGGGCAGGTTGGTACGACGTGTGAAGGCGTGGAAGGAGACGTTTGAGAACGACGGTCTGAAACGTAATGTGGCGAAGACCGAGTACTTTGCATTAAACTCTACAGATCCCACATCCGTCCGCATAGGCGATGATTTGGTCGAGCGCACGGACTAGGTTAAATACCTGGGATCTGTATTTCACGAGTCCAGTGACATCGAATGCGACGTCAAGACACGCATTGCTGCTGCGTGGTCCAAGCGGCGGGAGATGACTGGTGACATTTGTGACCCTAAAATGCCGGTCAGGTTGAAGGGTCAGGTCTACAAAACCCTCATTAGACCTGTCCTTTTACATGGCAGTGAGGCGTGGCCACTACTGGAGCGACACTAGCAGGAGCTGCGTGTCACGGAAATGAGGAACTCTCGCATCCGCGGCAGCCTTCGAAGTGGAGGAGAAAATGTAGGAATGCGGACCCCTGGCATCTCGAGACGCAACTGTGTCTTTTTTCAAATTAAAACAATGAAATTTGCCAGAAAATACCATACCGCTATACGTCTACCTTCTTCGCTCCCGATCGGTCTAACGTATACCTACCTATTCAACAAGCTTTGCAACGTTGTTGTTTGAGTGTCACTGTTTGGTTTTATGTTTGTTGTATTATGTAAAACATCATGAAAAACATTGAAGCGAGTAGAGCGAGAGAAGAATGTGGAAAGTGTATGGCAGAACCTTAGGGACAGTATGATAAATGCCGCTGTGGAAGTGTGTGGAGAAACGAAAAGAGGCAGTAGTAATAAGCGTGATGCATGGTGGAATGAAGAAGTGAAAGAAGCAGTTCGAATGAAGAAGAAAGCATGGCTAGACTACTTAGCCTCGCGGAATGATTTTTAAATGAAAGAGAGATACAAGCTGCAGAAAGTTAACACGAAGGCACTGATAGAAGAAGCTCGTGAAAGGTGCAGAATAAAAGCGGATGAAAGGTTGTCGTCCAATTTTCGGGCTAATGCCAAGCTCTTCTGGAAAGAGGTAGGCAAGACCCGAAGTTGTTCGGCAATCTGCAGTATGAATAAAGTGCTTAGTGTTAACAATGACGTCCTAACAGACCAAAGTGACGTCCTGCAGAGACGGAGTGAATATTATGGAAAGATGTATGCAAGAAAAGACAGAGATGCCACATCGGGAAGTAGAGCTCACTTCGATGCTCCGGATCCCGATGTCATTGAAGTCATTAGTATGAAAGAAATAGAACAAGCGATAAGAAGTATGAAATGTGGTAAGGCTGCGGGAAAAGACAGAGTTACTGCTGAGATGATCAAGTACGGTGGGTCGCGTGTCGGGGACACACTATGTCTGTTATGCAACTTGTGCTGGCGGACAGGTGAGGTCCCGGATGACTGGCGAGTAGCAGTTGTAGTACCTATTTACAAAGGGAAAGGCTCGCGCCTAAACTGATCCAGCTACAGGGCGATCAGCTTGGTCAGCTTAGCAAAGGTTATAACGGCACGAATGCAAGAAAAGTCTGAAAGGTATTTATGGGAGGCTCAATGCGGATTCCGACGTGGAAGAGGTTGCAAGGATCAAGTGTTTTCTCTCCGCATGATCGCGGAAAAGTTTCTGGCTCTTAGCCAGAAGGTTTTCTGCGCTTTTGTGGATCTAGAGAAAGCATTTGATAACGTTGTGAGAGAAACGCTGTGGGACTTGCTGCCAGGAGCTGGTGTGGACGGCTCGCTACTGCGGGCAATACAGTCGCTTTATAGGGACTGTAAGGCTTGCGTGCGAGTAGGGGGGGATGTGTCGCCTCTTTTTGATGTCTGTACAGGCGTCAAACGGGGATGTGTCATGTCCGCCTGGCTGTTCATAGTGTATCTGGACAGTTGCCTGCAGAAGTTGAAAGATTTTAATATGGGTGTGAATTTGGGTGACTTTACAGTAAACTGTCTGCTGTACGCTGATTATGCGGTGCTCATGGCCTCGTCAGAAGCCGACCTACAGGCATTAGTCACTAATATGAAAGAGGGGTGTGAAAGTAAGGGTCTCCGCTTGAATGCAAGTAAAACTAAGGTTCTAGTATTTGAAAGAGGTGACGTAAGAACTAAATGCGAGATTAGAGTAAACCAGGAACGTCTAGAGCAAGTGAATGAAATTGTGTATTTAGGAAGTATGTTTAGCGCGGATGGAAGATGTGATTCGGATGTGGAACGGCGAGTAGCTGCCGGAAACAAAGTTAACGGTGCTTTGTCCCAGTTAGTAAAGCGACAAAGCATCGTAAAAGAAGCACGACTGGCGATTCATTTAGTGCCAACTTTGCTTTACGGTAGTGAAACCTGGGTATGTCAGCAGATGCATGAAAGTAAATTGAATGCTGTGGAGATGCGATCACTTCGAAAATTGTGCGGCGTTACCTTGGCCGACCGAATACGTAACGAAGTGATACGCAATATGACAGGTTTGAATGAAAGTGTCAGCGTTAAGCTGGAAAAAGGCGTGCTCCGTTGGTTTGGACACGTCCAACGAATGAGTGAGGAACGATTGACGAAGAATATATATTGTTCAAAAGTAGAGGGTAGAAGGAGTCAGGGAAGGCCGAGACTTACATATGAAGACCACGTGAGCAGATTGCTCAAAAACGGAAAGGTCAAAAGTACTCGGATACCCAGACGTGCGTGTATGAAGCGATTGATGAATCTCGAAGAAGCGAAAGAAGTATGCATGGATCGCGAAGCCTGGCGATCTGTCCTCTCTGACTACCCCGTCAGGGATGCAGCGTGAAGATAGTTAAGTTAAGTTAAGTTACATAAGCCATGTGTGTACCTATGCGTGTGTGTATCGAACCTACAAATGAGCACTTGAGCAAGTGAGTGCGCAGCCGGGTGCACAACTCTTTGTCCTCCACCTCTTTGTCTCAATACACGTATTTTTTGCAATTATTTTTTTTGTAACGTATATATCACGTTTTTGACGGGGGTCCCCGTCCCCCTAATATTTTTATATTATATATATTCTTTTTAATATTTTTTACTTACAATAAACTCAGTAGGTTCGAACAATCGTTCAAGGAATTTGTCCTGTGTTCTAATTGGTCATGGTCACTTATTTAGAAAGATACACCGCCACTGCCGAGAGACATCTCGCGCGGATCGATTATTTCGCAGTTGTAGTGCACAGCAGTCTAGTTATAGGTATAAGGTCTTTGACGTAAACAGACACATTGAGCTGTTTGTTATCTGTATTCGAATTAGGAATAGGTGGACGTACTCATCGCATAGCTGCTTTTATCTCCATCTACGTAAACATTGCAAAAATGTATTTTCCAGACAAAACTCATCGTGTTCGTATCCCACAACAATGACTCACGTTATGAGAAAAAACTTCTTTTATCTATGAACTAGGTGAATGTGGTGTGTATGGTGGTCCTACCAATTTAATCCCGTCGTTTATAAATTCTACAATAATGTATAAAAATCTGCCCTGTCCTTGTTGTCATATATGATTACTGCTTCGCTCTCCTGCGTAATGATATATGTATAGCCTAAGCCTTCCTCGATAAATGGGATATTCAACACAAACATAAATTTTCACATCTGAGCAATAGTTCCTGAGTGAGATAGCGCATCAACCAAACAAAGAAACTTTTCAGTTTTATATATTAGTATAGATATAAGTATCAATATCTCACTTTATGTGAGAATTTATTGCGCACGTTTTTTTGGTTTTTCGCAAAGTAATTCACAATCGCTAGGTTCGACATCTCAAACTCCAGAGTGGCTTTAAATTTGGGTACTCCATCATCATCCAAGCGTCTGTCCCCGTTGCATCTCGCAACGCCCGGGGTCCGCTTTCCTACTTTTTCTCCTCCCCTTCGCTCGGTCGTCAGCATCCCATGTAGTGAGACCATTGGCACGCATGTCATCCTTTACGACGTCAAGTCAGCACTTCTTGGGTCTTCCCCTTTTACTGGGAACCATCGAGGCCACCAGGGCCAGGCATTTGTTTTCTATGTAGCCCGGTTGCCGCAAGAGGTGACCATACCAGCGAAGGCGACACTCTTGCCGCTTATCTGCAATGTCACGGGCGCGAAGGCTGCCGCAGATGCGAGAGTTCCTCAAGCGATCAACCCGCGTGATTCCACACCATCCACCACAGCATCTTCATTTTCGTGACACGCAGCTCCTGCTTGTATCGCTCCAGTAATGGCCACGCCTCAGAGCCATGTAAAAGGAGAAGCCTAATGATGGTTTTATAGACCTGTCCCTTTAGTTTACCTTAAAGTTTCCTACTATTTTTTTCGTTTTGAACATTGTAGCTAAAACTAAATGAATCTGACTGTACTGTAGACTTTCAATATTACTTATTATACTCTTTGCTGTAGACTCTATGCCTTATTCCTCCGATGCCTTATTTAAAACTGTCAAAATATCACCATCGAGTCCCAGACAACTTCAGGGTGCTTTGACATGTACAGGCCGTGAGGCAGTTAATACCACTCGATGAAAAGAAGTTTCAATAAGTAAATATTATCAGAGATAAGTGTTATTTATTCCATTAATCTGTAGTAATACTACTTAAAAAAGAAATGACAAATATACATTTTGACTAGCATACGTATATTGCCGCCAAAGAGGTTTATCATGTGGATCAAGAATGTTTAATTTTGATTATTCTCGGTTTAGGACTGTATGATAATTTTGACAGATGTCACTAGTGATGAGGGTAATGTACGTATCGATGGAATCTAATCAATTGTCGAATTTTTGATTCTAATCTTGAATAGATATAGCTTGCTGCTAAGAGCACAGAAGCCATAAAAAGACTTCAATTGAAACGATAGCTGAATGGTTATTCTACACGGACAGTAGTAAAACAATACGATTTTTATCCTTAACGAGCTCAGCCCGCGGCTTAGCTTGTAACATACTTCAATTCGAAACCTCATGCTATCCATTTCATCTCGTTTATTAATTTTCCACTAATTTAGTTCTGCTCTCCTGGGCTGTAGCGTGATGTTATATATAGCCTTCACCGATAAATGGGCTATCCAACGCGATAAGAATTTTTAAATTCGAGTCTATAGTTCTTGACAATAGCGTCTTCAATTAGCGTCATCTCATACTCGAAGCTTTCAGACTACAGACTTTTGATCACACACGATCTTTTTTGAGCAAAATTTGAACAGTGCCCGACAGTGACCAAATAAATAATCAAGTATTTCAGCACTAATAAGGGCCGTATTCCAGAACTTTCTTAATACTCAATCGACGCTTGAGAGTAGATTTAATAAGGCAAAATATAGCCTCAAGCGTTGATTGACTATTGAGAAACGTTCTGGAATACGGACCTAAGAGCTCAGTCTCGGGCGTCCTGTAATTGCGAATAAAACAATAATTAAATGGTCTAAAGTAAGTGTCGTTTTTCAGTCTTTGTAGAACATTTAAACAAAGAATAGAACACTTCCTAATTTAAAAAAAAGGACAGATATTGTTCGTTCCTCGCACAAGCCTACCATAGATAATAAAAAGGGAGGTAGTTCAAGTTATTTACCTACTGTTACAATGTTGCAAGTTGTTATTCAAATATCTAGATTATCAGATACTCATAATCTTCAATACAAGTACCTATGTGTGTTGAGAGGCACGTTCTTTGTTATCTGACATCCGTATTTTATTGACGAATACGTGATTGAAACACAAAGGTTAAAGAGATGAAAATATGAGAAATTTACACCTATCCTGAAAGAAATGCGAATTTCATTGTATTTCACAAGAAATAGAATGTAACTGTTGTAGTTGCACATCATGTCAAAATTTATTCAACCGTAAAAGGAGACGTGAGACTAGCTTTGAATCCTAAACTATATTTGACGCTTACAATGAAGTTTTTAAACTACGCTTAAGTCTGGCATTAAGCTATGCTTTTGGCCGTACTATAATATTCTGTACTTTAGTAAATCTTCACTTTTGGAAATGAACACACATAATTTACAATTCATCATAGGGTGTAAGGTCCCATTAAATTTTTCGGGGTCCAAGCTATATCACCTGCTGACTCTCGGGCGACGCCACGAGACCGGCGCCTTTTCGGGAGTCACTACCCTCTGACCTCCCAAGTCTAATGGTATTAACTCAAATCAAAAATCAAGTGATAGTTGCTCTAGCGTACATATAAAAGTAAACCCCAGGCTTCACTGTCAGGAGCTATCTGTCGGCGAGGGCTTACACGGGACTCCCGGCCATAGCCAGACGGAAGGGCAACGTGTAACCACACTTTGCCCTTCCATCTGGCTATGGCCGGTAGTCTTTATTATATTAGTCGGTAGGAGTCCGGAATAGCATCTATAGGGATTTCCACATGAAAAAAGACCCCAGGCTCCAAAGCTTTGGTATAAAAATTATTGCGGACAATCAAAATAGTTAATATTATGTGCGTGTGGTGCAATATGCTGCATTATCATAAACAATAAACGTTGGAACACAAAACCTCGATAACAAATCATTCGTTGAATCGTGTAGTTGTACGTCATTCGTTCATTACTCATTCGTTTTCATCAGGTACAATTCACTCGTAACAGTTACTAGGTACAAGATCGTAAATCAATATTATGCTTACAAATTAGGGATTTTTAGATAAAGAGAAAAGATTTCATTGATTAACTAAACACATATCGATGCAGAGATTAGAAGCGAAAACACAAAACCTCATATTTATTATATAGAATAGAATAGAATAGAATAAACTTTATTGCACACAAATATAAAACACTCACATAAAGAGATAATATTATATGACTGTGATTCACCCAATGTCTGCAGCTGGAGTATTTGATTAACTTATCAAATTCTGATATACAATGTATTTTAGGTATTAGGTACGTACCTATTGTGTACCTATTAGTTGGAACACAAAACATTTGTGAATAGTTCAGCTACCCAAACAAACAATATTAGCGTAATTTATTTCGGTATTAGATACAATCTATACTAGCTGAAGAGTTTGTTTGTTTGGTTCAACGCGATAATCTCAGGAACTAATGGTCGGATTAAAAAAAAATATTTTGTGTTGGAAGGTCTTTAGGAACTTTTTTAGGGTAATGTAAGCATAGACAATTATATACAGGACTTAAAAAAAACTTCTCACAATAAGATAATGCTTTAGAAGTTGGCCCAAAGGTCTTAGTAACCAGGCCTTATAAAAAAAAATTGCTTTAGAAATTTATGTTATAAATATAGCTAATAACAACAATATATATTTTTTGGTTGGGATATTCAATTGCTAATAATTATATTATAATTAAATCAAATTAATTCAACTCAAATTAAACCAAACATGTTATAAAGAGTTATTGGTTATGTTAATAACTTCAAAGATAAAAAAATAAACTAGACACAGAGTAATTTGTTTTACTAGATTTAATTGTCATCATCATCATCGGAGCGTCTGTCCCATTTGCGTCTCGCGAATGAAGATGCCGCATCTTCATTACCATGACACGCAGCTCCTGCTTGTGTCGCTCCAATTCTGACCACGTCACACTGCCATGTAAAAGGACAGGTCTAAATTGGATATTTATTTGTCAGTCAGGCCTTTATGGCCCACAGGAGTAAGCAGCAGCATATTATACAGTCAAATTTTACTCTATGCATTTTTGTCCCACGTATCAGGGTGTGAGCCTATTGCCGTCTTTAAATGGACAAGTGCAGGTTGTGGCGCCATGATGTAGAAATTTACTTAAAAAAATTAATAAACAAAGGATGTTATAAATATAATAAATATTAACATGTCACTCTCATTGGTGGGGTGCCAATATTGAAACTAAATGTTCTCGAACGAAACTTTGTTGTTGAAATCGTAGTCGTTTCATTAAGTTATGTATTCTTATATACCATTTATGTAATGACGTACTTACCTTGACACATACCTAGATCAAAGAGGTTAAAATGCTGAAGGTCTGTGAAAAAAATAAAACATTCGGACTTTAGAAATAAAAAATCGATTGTGCTTTAGACCCAAGGCCACACTACTGTAGAAAAACTTCTTAAGATCTTGATATGAGAGAAAGAGAGAAAGATAATGTGTGCTCACACGTGCCTCTCTATTACCCCTACAGTAATATACGATACGTAGCTCTTTTTATCTTTACTAACTTTTTCTCTCAACTTTCTTTCGCCTCGCCCGATCACACTTTTAGTAACGCATTTACCAGCTCACTCCCCAAAAGAAAAAGAAAAAACAAATGCTTAAAAAAAGGATATATATCCATTGCGCACCAACGGAATAGTTGTTTGGCGCTGTAGATCGCGCAGTAAATCGAATTACTTACAATTTGTCAAATAAATTTCCGTAATCTAATTTGACCTCTACTACTCTACCAAAAACTACATTAGTCTAATTTAAGACTTAGGTAAGCACATACATAAAATCAATTTTAGATTCTACTAAGCTAAGTCGGAACTTCCATTCTGGCGAATTCCATTCTTTAAACATTCTGTCAATAGAGCTGGGACTTTCAATTCAACTTACTAAAAGATCTTTAAATATAAGTATCACAAAGTCGCTTTTATTAGTAAACACTTATATTATATAACTGAAGAACGGAAGGACCGTTTTTATGACTCTTGCTTTTTTTTATTAGTCCCTACCTCGATTATAAAGAAATTACTTTTTCAAACATTAGGCGGTGCAAATCTCGTGCCTGTGATTTAACCACTGGGCGCGTAATGTACTTAATAAAGTATGATCAAAGATGAAATCAAGTTCAACCAACTGTCGTGCGGGGGGGGGGGGACTAACTACACACAATGCTAACTTTTATTCATTTATACACACGCAGTTTTATTTATGTGTGATACATTGTTTTGTTAATCTTGGATGAAGTGTTGTCAGTCTAACAACCAATAAAAATACAACTGCAAATTCAACACAGAAAAATGTAGGTATGCAATACGAATTTGACATAATATTATTTGGCTAACTTGATATGGTAATTCTTTTGATGATGTTTATAGAGAAATAAAAAAAAATTAAAATATCTTTATTTTGCATAGACCATTTTAACGGCGCTTACAAAATGTCATACCCTATTTAAAATATTTAAAGCGACCACCGGTTCGGAACGCGGCCCACCTGAGAAGAACCGGCAAGAAACTTAGGAAGGCTTTTTTTTTTGATGGCCTATTTACAATTTCATATTATTTCACTTTGCCAGCAGATCATTTCCAGGCGTCCCTGTCCTGCAAATAGTCTGTAACGGAGTAAAAACCTTTTTCACAAAGCTTGCTTTTAATAAACTTTTTAAATTTATTTAAAGGTAAATTTCTCAGGTCACAGGGAAGCTTGTTGTAAAAGCGTATACAGTTACCCTGGAAAGAATCGCCAATCTTATGCAGTCGACTGTGGTGGACTGAAAGATTATTTTTATTTCTAGTGTTTATATTATGTTTATCACAGAGTTTAGAAAACTGTGATAGATTTTTCTGGACATACATAAGATTGGCAAAAATGTATTGTGATGGTACGGTTAGAATATTTACTTCTTTGAATTTTTCTCGGAGAGAAACTCTGGGGCCCAAATTATAAATAGCGCGTACAGCCCGCTTTTGTAGAACAAAAATAATATTTAAATCTGCAGCACTCCCCCAAAGGAGAATACCGTAAGACATAATACTATGAAAATAGCTGAAGTAAACCATTCTAGCCGTATCCACATCTGTTAGAGTCCTGATCTTTTTTACAGCGTATGCAGCCGAACTTAATCTAGAGGCTGTCTTTTCTATGTGTGGGCCCCACTGCAAATTGGCATCAATAGTTATACCTAGGAACACAGTTGATTCTACAAACTCTAACACTTGTCCATTCAGTTGAACATTGGCCGCAACTTGTTTTACATTTGGTAGAGTAAATTTTATACATTTAGTTTTATTTTCATTAAGGCAAAGATTATTTGAGCTGAACCAATGAACTACTCTTGCAATTGCATTGTTTACATCGTCATAGTTATCTAATTGTCTTTTAATTTTAAAAATTAATGAGGTGTCATCTGCAAACAAAACAATCCTATTCCTGTCCCCTACATAAAATGGTAAATCATTAATATAAATGAGGAACAAGAATGGCCCAAGTATCGAGCCTTGCGGCACACCCATTGTAACCATGGATCCTACAGAACGTGTACCATTAATATCGACCCTCTGTATTCTATTGTTCAAATATGAAGACAGAAGGTCGAGAGCTTTGCCTCTTATTCCACAGTGGTGTAGTTTCCTGCACAGCGTTTCATGTTGAACGCAATCAAAAGCTTTTGATAGATCGCAAAATATACCTAATGCATCGTGCTTGTCTTCCCATGCTTCATGAATACATTTTAATAACTCAACACCAGCATCGGAAGTTGAGCGCCCTTTCGTAAACCCAAATTAAGAATAAGACCAACAATAAGAATGAACGTATATTGAATATAGACCGATTAAGTTGTTGGTATGTTTCAATAATTAATGGTTTTTGGTAAAATTTGCTATGTAAATGAAATAAAATTTTGCTTACGAGTGAAAAGAAACATTACTTGTTCGACCGCTATAAATTTTAAACCATTACACAGCACATTTCGTCATTTTTTCTTTATAAATTACCCTCCAAACGTGTTCGATAGACTGAGTCCGCGGAATAGAGGCCTAGGTAAAAGATACTTGGCAAATAGCAAGCGGGGTATAGGCGCAAACGGCAATATTCATTGTTTCATTGTCATTTGTTCATGGGTTATATCGTTCTAGATATAAATCCTTGGTTATCCAAAATCAATTTCATGGGCAAAGCCACTATTTATCGCGAATATAGATTCTAATATTTAAATAATTGTAATTGTTTGTAGAGTAGCGCCAAGTACCTATACAATCTATGAAAGATGTGACAACTTGCGCCATCGTGACGTAAGCGATCGATGATCGATCTTACGTGACATCATACGCATGCGCCGACCAATTCGGGACTGTATTATCTCTGCTAGCATCTTAAAAAATGGATAAATAAGGGTTTAAGTAGACTAACAAAATTCATAAAAGCAGTTCTTTTGCAACATTAAAAATCCGCCGTTTGCATAAAACGCGAAAAACGACCATACAGTTTATTGGCCGCCATTTTGGAGACTGTATTCATCCATTGTATAAAGTTGACCTTTGCATTGTGAATAAATTGTCACAATGACACGTAGGTAACACACTTTTATTCTTTGTTTTAAAGTTATACCTCAATGAAATGTCTATAAATATCCTATATCTTTGACCTAGAAATGATACCGTCTGCTTTTTTATTTCTTGAAAAGATTAGGTGTTCTTTTGTCTCTATATTAGTGAAGATGTACTGTTCAAGAGGCAACCAGGTTTCGTTTTGATTATTGTCATTATTGATACTTTTTTTTTAATTATTTTCTTGCCTGGTTACGAAGATCTTTTAGCCAAATCTTATTTTTTATATCATATTTCTTCAATCTTATCTTCTAATTAGTCCTGTCCAGTCTTTGTCGATGTCGTGTCCTCAGTCCTAGGTCCTAGTCCTTACCCTCAGTATAATGGTGATTTTTATACAGAGGTTTTCAGTGGACGTTTCGCAGCAAGAGAGAAAATAGCATTTCACTGCACATATATCATTGTCTTTCACTATAGCACGTTAACACAATTTTTATGTCCAAGAAACCACCACTTCCGCACATAAAACAAGATAAATGCACTAGTTTTAGAAAATAGTATACAGCAAGCGTCCGCACTTGACACTCTTCCCGCCAAAAGTCCTATTGATACTATCCCTTTACCCAGAACACATACCTTAATGATGTTATCTTTTTGTGATGTGTAGGTACCAAACATTTTTTTTAGTTTAACTTGAATGCAAATCAGACAATACGCATTAAGATTCTTATTATAGGAGAACAATAAGATTTCTGTCTCGCAGACAGATTTTATCGAGTTTATTTATGAGAATTTGCTATATCATTATTATATGTATCAAGATTTGTGTGATTCTCAAAATATGTATGTGTGAGTTTATTGTTGTTGCTTGACTTCGCCCATCCTGGGCAGGCAAAGGAAACTAATTCTAAACATATTTTTTTCATAAAGTGGAAATAGACAATTCGATTCGAGACGGGGATTGAACCCGGGCCCTAGCCTAACCAGAGCAATGTTCTAGCCACCTGAACTACCCGAACCGTATCGAATCAAGTTGAAATTGTCCACTATATTTTAATCGTTATTTTAAGAGTATGACCAGAGTCATCTATCCAGCTAATGAACAACTCGATACCAATGAACAGTGTTACAACCATTTTTAAACATTGATGCAATGAACTCCACTCAGTCTATGAATAAATTTTTTTAAAGCAATTATTTTGCTAAATTTGTCATAAAAATTTGTCTATTGCCACTTTATTAAAAATTAATGAGAAATTTAGCAAAAATATTGCTTTAAGAAAATTTATCCATAAGTCCAAACAGCGTTGTCTTTAGTATATGTATCCTTTGTCGATGTCAAGTCCTGTGTCCTTGCCCCAATAAGGCATTGGATCCCTTATTGCAGCTTTTCATGGAAATTTGACACTAACATAAGCAACACCGCCACTGCAACATAAAAGTCCCCTTCTGAGTTTATTATATTTTTTTTTGTTTTTGTTATAGGCCACGTGAAGCCAGTAAAAATTCCGCAGGAATGGGTGTCTATGGTCACCCGCTGCCGATCCTCTATGCGAAGACAGATTCAAATGGAAGTGGCAGCTTCACTGCAGTATCTAGCATTGGGAGCTCACTTTTCTAAGGATATTGTAAGTATCAAGAAATTACATTTCAGCACAAAAGAAAGTTCCGCTATTCACCACTAGATGGCAGTAGTTATGTGAAGTACTGTGTAATATATGATTTTGAACGTATAGTTTCAAGTTTTATTTGTCAAATCTGACTAAATACTAGTACTAGTGTTAAATAGTTATTAGTATTAAATGGTGCCGAAAACTATTATCCATCAATCAAATATACTTTCAAAAGGTTTAGAGAGTTGTCTCAAGGTAAGGTGGTGGCCCATTTAAAACAGTCAGTATGGGCAACTCTGAAACTATAAGACATAGAAAGATCTCTTATAAAGAACCATGTCACCGATTATGATGCAAAGAGAAACTGCATTCATAGATTAAATAGAATACTTGTACTAGGGAATCGAATCCAGAACTATCAAAGAAAAAAACTTGCATTATTCTTAATTGAATATCGATTGTGTAGATCTTAAGCAGTATCTAAAGATTACTATGAAACATGATATCTATAATGAATAAAATTCTTCATTGTTTACTTTATTTAATTTAGTAAGTAAGTAGGTGTTCGAAATTACCATCCCTTTTTTCATTCATCATTCATATCGTTTAGGCGCGTAAAATTGTATCTTTGGCCGGTGTTGCAACTTGTAACATACACTGGGCCACCCTGTTTATTACATACAAAATTCACTTAAATATATTTTTACTGACATCAGGTAAACCGCCCAGGGTTTGCTAAACTCTTCTTTGAAGCTGCTTCAGAAGAGCGCGAGCACGCAACCAAACTCATCGAATACCTGTTAATGAGAGGAGAACTTACTTCTGAAGTCAGCACCCTTCTGCAGATCAGGGTAAGAATATAATTAAACCACTTAGAGATTTTTTTTTAATTTGTTTTTTTTTGTAATTATTTTATGGCGTGGTTCCGTGGCCGTATTCCAGAACGTTTCTCAAAACTCAATCGACACTTGAGAGTAGATTTTATAAGGCAAAAACTAGCCTCAAGCGTTGATTGAGTATTGAGAAACGTACTGGACTACGGATCTAAGACCTTTTAGCCAAATCTTATTTATTTCATATTTCTTCAATCTTCTTATTAACTAAAATGTCCTCGTCCTTTACGTCTTAGTCAAGTCTAGTCTTAAGTCAAGGTCAGTCTCACCCCAGTATAGTAGTGGTGACTGAGGTTTTCAGTCGATTTTACGCAGCAAGATGGAAAATCGCATTTCACTGCATATATATCACTCTCTTTCACTATAGGACGTTAACACAACTTTTATGTCCACGAAACCACCACTCCCACACATAAACCAGATAAATGCACTATTTTTAGAAAATAATATACTGCAAGCGTATGTTGTCAGCCATTTTGCCGCCTAAAATCCCCTTACTCCTCAGATGTTATATACGTCCACAGACTACGGTGACCACTTCACGATGATTTTTATTTTTTTTAAAACTTTATCAAACTTATGTCATTTTCAAATACAGCCGCCACACTTCGAAAAGAAACCTCAGACTGGAGTGGAGGCTCTGGAGCACGCCCTCCGCTTGGAGCACCAAGTCACTGACAGCATTAGACGGGTTATCATCGATTGCGAAGATGGCGCTAAGGAAGACAGTGACCCTGCCAAGTTTAACGACTACCATGTAAGTATTTTTTGTTATTGAAGTGAAAACTTGTTTTGGCGCACCGCACACAGATTTTGCCGTAGGTTGATCCGTCACGCTCTGAGGTGAAAGGCTCGATCGGGTGAACTCGGGAACGCCGAGTGTACCCGAGCGAGAAAAATACAGTCAGCTGCTCTACGCTGTTGTGTTTAGTATATTTAAATCAAAATAAATATTGTGGGACATTGTTTTTTTACACACCACCGTCTAGCTCAAAGTAAGCTATTATAAGCTTGTGTTCTAGACGACTGATAAACATACTTATATATTTCTAAATACATACATATTATATATAGGAAACACTTAAACTCCGAAACAAACAGTTGTGAAAACCACACATCCAAAACAAAACAATACATATTATACATAGGAAACACCTAAACTCCGAAACAAACAATTGTGGATGGCACAAATATTTTTTTCGACCCGAGAATCGAACCTCAGTCGCGGCAGTCGCATACACTACCACTGCGCCACCGAGGCAGTCGAACACTCATACTTAACTATGTAATATACCATAAAATACTGCATAAAAATCTAATTAAAGGACGTTTTTAATAACTTAATTTGTTTATAGCTTGTGGACTACCTAACTGGCGAATTCCTTGAAGAACAATACAAGGGTCAACGCGACCTCGCCGGCAAAGCTTCCACTCTTAAAAAGATGATGGAGCGTCATGGAGCCCTTGGAGAGTTCCTGTTTGACAAGAAACTCCTTGGCATGGATATTTAAATCCAAAGCATAGTCAATATCTATTTCTTTTTAAATTGTGTCAATTGTCAATTGCCATGCTAAGAATAATAAAAAAAATACTCTCATACCATTTGCCTTTATATCTAATTAGAAAATAAAATAAAATTGTCTATAACTTGTTCATTTATATAGTCATATTGTTTTGCTAAAGACATAATTTATCATTATTCGCTACCTTGTAGGTATTATGTAGGTATAAACGGTAATATTAAGAAACAATTTGTTAAATCAATTACTCCAACATAAAGTTTTTATTTAAAACATTCAGTATGTGCGCGCCATTATTTTCCATTTTGACAATCAAAAAAGGCGCGCAATTTAAGCGATAGTTTTTACGTAATTTAGTGATCATTAGCAACTTTTTGGTAGCAAAAAGTTTGCAATCAACAAATAATATGGCTGTTTATTTTTTTTAAATATATCGTAGAATAAAGTTGATCCATACCGTTAACAGAGATTTTTATTTGATGTCGCAGTCGACTATCTTTTACAATCCCTAATTATGGATACATTTTTATAGCAATTATTATGCTAACTTTCTCATACATTTTTAATAAAGTGAAATAGTTCACGGGTTCAATCCCCGTCTCGAATCAATTTTGTCTTTTTTCACTTTATTAATAATCCCTAATTATAATTATTATGAGCAGTGTGCTAAGGGCACAGTACATACATGAACAGTAAGGAAGCTTCATACAAATGTGCGAAACTGCTGGAACCGACAAACCCATCTACAGGCCCTTGAAGTGTACATTACATATAGCAGTGATGAGTGAGTTTGTCAGTCGCGGTTGTCACAGTGATCACGATATATTGAACGCGAAAATTTTTAAGAATATATAGATGTAGGTTTGTTACTATTCACGAAATAACTACCGAATAGATTTTAATGAAACCTTACTAAAATATAACTTACACATCAGAATAACACATGGAGGCTACTTTAAATCCAGGGAACAAGTTCCTGCAGGAAACAGGAACGAGGAAACAGCGGAGCCGCGGACGCCTTGCGTCTACTAGTATTGTTGTATATTGACAGTAGCTATGCTAATCCTCTGTTATTATACCATCTCAGATAAAGTGTAATTAATTATAATTACAATGGCTCCGGTCGCAATAGCAAAAATCCCCAGGTAGGGGTTGAGATACATTCTCAATCTCATTAGATTCATTCAGAATCATCAAATGCCATTGCATTCCTCCTCCAGAAAGGTGGTCAGCTGGTCAAAGGGGGGGGGATTTCTGACAAGTACGCCTCTGCGGTCTGTTCAAATTGGAACTGCATCGACAGCAACCTATTAAATACTATATAAAACAATATGTAGGACCACTCACCTACTGGCAACCCCAATATCAATCATCAAACGCCTGACGAGCGATGGTAACAGGGTACAGGAGTGCGGTCCTGACCTCCGACACAGGCGAGGTGCGCATCTGCCTGGCGGCGCTTAGTTTGGTACCGGGCGATGAGTGCTCCCGTTCAACTGCATAGTTGCTATCCGTTACTGCTAGATGTGACACTAAATCCTTAGGCTCACCCGCGAGCGCTGTAGTAGCGCCATTTAGTAAGACCCGGGTAGATCTACCGTGAGATGTACTAGCGAGTCAAATATATTAAATACGTATTTGGTGAGCTCCCTAGCTCAGCCGCCCGGCGGATACCCACTCCGCGAAATCACGTCCCCAAGTGTTCCAAAATTATTTCGACAACCCGAGCGCGCCCGCGCTTTATTCTTCTATAGCCAAAGATCGACCCGCGCGATCTGCTCTCGATATTTTATTGCATGCTTATTCGTAGTTCGTAGCTACCTAACGCGATTGGTTGCTGGCTGCAGTTGAAAACCATCGCTGCAGATAGACATCAGCATTAGCTGAACTGTGGCCTTTGAACACTCACTTCAGACGGACACATGTATATGACACATGTTACGAGACTAAATTGTATGCAATACAGCTTTAATATAGTGCGGTGTAGGTACTGTATTCAATTAATAATTTTCTTTCTTTCTAATAAGAAGTAATTATACAGTAAGTATATATATGAGCTAAAGCAGTAAGAAAACTAGGTCTTAATCAAAATTACGTACATATTCTGCCTTAGGGTTTGTTCGAAATACACTTTAATAATAATAATAAAAAAATCATTCTTTTTATCCTAGATTTTCCAATCTTAATCTTAATAATATTAATGCGAAAGTTTGTATGGATGTTTGTTACTCTTTCACGTAAAAACTGCTGAATGGATTTTAATGAAACTTCACAATATATACATCACTTATACATCAGAATAACACATAGGCTACTTTTTATCTCGGGAACAAGTTCCTATGGGAAACGGGAAAACTTCTCTACGCGGGCGAAGCCGCGGGCGTCAACTAGTTTAAAATAAAGTCAGGTTAATTAATTTTAGTTAGTTCTATAGAAACGACGATGTTAACATAGGCCAAAACATAATGGAAAAGTATAATAGGAAAGCTGCTAGGGATAGGGCGCCGCCGCAAAACGGCGCGCAGGAGCCCCGCCCGACTCCTATGGCAAGTGGGCTAGGGCTGCCGTGTGTCGGGCCAGCACGGCTAAAGAAGTTAGCCCCAACCCGAATCCGCTTCGCATCTTGGAACATTGGCACGTTGACTGGGCGTGCGGTAGAGTTGGCCGAAGTACTCTCCAGGCGAAGGGTGGACGTGGCGTTCCTGCAGGAGACTCGGTGGAAGGGCAACAGGGCCCAGCCTTTGCAGAAAGGCTTCAAGCTGTACTACACGGGTGCGCCTGGTGGGGAGAACGGGGTGGCCGTGGTGCTCTCCGAAGGGCTGCAGAGCGGCATCTTGGAGGTGAAACGCTGTAGCGACCGGCTTATGATAGTGAGGGTGCTTATCGATGGGATTATTACCCACCTGATAAGTGCCTACGCGCCACAGGCCGGTTGTAGCGACGCCGATAAGATGTCGGTTTGGGGCCAACTCGAGGGAATGCTTCGGAGCATTCCGTTGTCACAGGGAATCGTTTTGGGCGGCGACCTAAACGGTCATGTGGGTGAGAGGTGTGAGGAGTTTGAGCGTGTTCATGGTGGTTTTGGATACGGCACCCGCAACGCTGAAGGAGAAACCATCCTCAGAACGTGTGCGGCTGCCGATCTGGCCATTGTGAACACGTATTTCAAAAAGAAATCCAAACATCTCATCACCTACAAGAGCGGGAGGCGTACAACTCAGATCGATTTCCTACTCACTAGGCGACACAGCATCGGCAAGGTGGCCAACTGCAAGGTCATACCCGGTGAGAGTCTTACTGCACAACACCGTCTCCTTGTCATGGACCTCTGCGTGAAGCTTAAAGGCAAACGCATCGAGCGGTGCCAGCGCCGCATCAGATGGTGGCTGCTTGATGAAACTAGGTCCCAGGAGTTCGTCTCAGCTGTCGGTGACAAGTGCACCGACACTGAAGGCGAACCAGTTCAACATTACTGGGACAAAGTTCAGGCGGCCATCCTTGGAGCGGCGAGGTTGGTGCTCGGTGAGTCTAAGGGTGGACGCAAATGTGACAAGGAAACTTGGTGGTGGAACGACGCAGTCCTGAGGGAGACCAAGGAGAAGAAAGCCCTCTTTAAAAAGTGGCAAGCGACCGGATCTCCCGAAGACCGCGAAGCGTACAGGGCTGCCAAGCGCGCCACAAAGAGAGCTGTAGCCAGAGCCAGACGAGACCACTTACAACCTTTGTATGATAAGTTGGAATCGTCTGAGGGGCAGAAGCTCATCTATAAGCTGGCGCGCTCCAGGGTCAAAGCGGCTCAGGATATATCCAAGTGTCGCTGTGTAAAAGACCCTGAGGGCAACCTGTTAAGCGAAGACCTCGCGGTAAAGGAGAGATGGCGCTCGTACTTCCACGAGCTGCTTAATAAACAGCATAAAGAGGTGCCTCCGGACCTCCCTCCGAATCAGGGACTAGTGCCACCGGTAACGCCTGGAGAAGTCCTGACTGCGCTTCGCCGCATGAAGAATCGGAAAGCTGTCGGACCCGATGGAGTCCCCATCGAAGCCTGGAAGACGATGGGTCCTCGCGGTGTGGGCATCTTAGTAAACCTTTTTAACCGCATACTCCTCAGCGGGCAGATCCCAAACCAATGGAGACTGAGTATTATTACTCCAGTCGTGCGGGAGCTACCGCGGTATAAAGGTGATGTCCCACACCATGAAGATCTTCGACAGGATTATAGACTCTCGGATCCGGCAGGAGTGTACTCTCTAGGAATGTCAATATGGGTTTCGCCCTGGTCATGGGACCACGGACCCTGTTTTTGCCCTGAGGGTTGTCGCAGAGAAATACAGGTCGAAGAACACGCCTCTGCACTGTTTGTTTCTAGACATGCAGAAGGCCTTCGACTGTGTTCCTCGTGCGATGATCTGGTGGGCACTGCGGTCCAAAGGGGTTCCAGAGGTCTATATTGACACTATCCAGGACATGTACTGTGACTCCGATTCAATGGTTCGGACTGCTGTTGGCGACACGAAACCCTTCCCCATCACCGTCGGGGTACACCAGGGTTCTGTCCTTAGTCCGCTTCTGTTCAGTGTAATATTGGACGAATTGTCGGACAGCATCAGAAATCCGCATGAGCAGCCTCCATGGTTGCTCATGTATGCTGACGATATTGCGCTGGCAGACGCGGACAGGGGCAGATTGGTGCGACGTGTAAAGGCGTGGAAGGAGACGCTTGAGAACGGCGGTCTGAAACTAAATGTGGCGAAGACCGAGTACTTGGCACTAAACTCGACAGATCCCACATCCGTCCGCATAGGCGGTGATTTGGTCGAGCGCACGGACCAGGTTAAATACCTGGGATCTGTTTTTCACACGTCGAGTGACATCGATTGCGATGTCAAGTCACGCATTGCTGCCGCGTGGGCCAAATGGCGGGAAATGACCGGTGTCATTTGTGACCCTAAAATGCCGATCCGGTTGAAGGGGCAGGTCTACAAAACCATTATTAGACCTGTCCTTTTACATGGCAGTGAGACGTGGCCGATATTGGAGCGACACAAGCAGGCGCTGCGTGTCACGGAAATGAAGATGCTGTGGTGGATGTGTGGAGTCACGCGGATGGACCGCGTGAGGAACTCTCGCATCCGCGGCAGCCTTCACGTCCGTGACATTGCAGACAAGTTGCAAGAGTGTCGCCTTCGCTGGTATGGTCACGTCTTGCGGCAACCGCCGGGCTACGTAGGTAACAAATGTCTGGCCATGTCAGCCCCGCCGGGTCCCGGTAAGAGGGGAAGACCCAAGAAGTGCTGGCTTGACGTCGTAAGGGATGACATGCGTGCCAATGGTATCACTACAGGGGATGCCGATGACCGTGCGAAGTGGAGGAGAAAATGTAGGAAAGCGGACCCCGGGCGTCGCGAGACGCAACTGGGACAGACGCTCGGATGATGATGACGATGTTAACATAGGTACATTATTTAATAACGTTATTTATTATCTACCCTTTTGTTATCAATGTGACAGTGTAAACATAGGTAATCAGCATTGTACATCAATCGATCGTTAAATGTTATCTAATCAAGTACCTAAATGATGTGAGGAGTGCACTTAGACCATCGGAGTGCTATATTCATAGGGATTACAGCATATATGTCTAATCTTTTCAATCATTTAGGCATACTTATTGAACTAGTGTATTAAAAAAGTACACGCTTGTCTTGGTTAGTAAACTGGTAAAAGCGTTCGAAAAAATGTGTGATCGGGCGAGGCGAAAGAAAATTGAGAACAAACATACATACTGTCAAGCTTTTATCCCCGAAGAGGTAGGTATGCCTCTCCCACATTTCACCGTATACATTTTTGTCCCACGTAACAGGTGGTGAGTACATTGGCTCCATTGCCGTGTTAAAATGGACAGGCGGAGGCTGTGGCAACGTGTTGTTGAAATTTTTAGTCTCCCATGAGGCCTTCAACATGGCTTAACGACTGCCATTTGACTGGCAACCGGGACCAACGGCTTAACGTGCCTTCCGAAGCACGGAAACGCTCGCAAATATAAATTCCACGAAGTGGTCTGTCGGTTGGGTGTTGGTTGTTTATTCAGTTAGGTATTATCGCCATGCTAGTGGATAAATTCTTGAAGATTAGTTTTCATAACGCAGGCTCTTTGGGAACACACCATGATCACTTCATAGCACTGTTCGATAGGTACAATGTGGATATCATGGCCATCAACGAGGCCTGGCTGCGCCCTGGTGAAGAAGCCCGTGCCCAAGTTGTGCCGGGCTACGGGCTGCGTCACATTCAGCGTCCGAGCTTTGTACGCTCGGGCCGTGGTGGAGGTGTGGGATTCTATGTTAGGAGAGGATTTAACGTCTGGTCGTGGACGCATCCGGTGGACCCGATATACGCATCAGTCTAACAGATGTGACTGACTTTCACGGTAAACAAAAAAGTTATCATTTTCGGTACTGCTTATCGCCCTCCTAGACAGAACTTACAGTTGTTTCTGGATGCCGTAACGGATGCTATTGCTACGCTAGGGTACTACGACCATTGCATATTACTGGGTGACTTCAACTCTGACATGTTGGTTTCGAGTACTAAGTCGAAAAGTCAGCTAGCCACTACACTGATGATGGTGCGACCCTGATAGACCTGTTGTGTACTGACCTTCGTGCAAGAAATGTGTGTGTCGAGCCATTGCGGAACGCGACGGGTCAATGTGTCATTACTTGCGAGATAAATGTTAAAAAGGAAAAATGTAGACCTTATTACATTGGGTACAGCCCGTTAAGAGATGTGTGTCTTGATGTCATTACCACGGATTTATGCAGATTGGATTGGAATGAGTGTATGGCGACTGGTTCTGTGAATGCCATGGTTAAACCGAAACACCTGAGTGTTCTCGACGCTCATGCACCGCTGAAGACCACGGTTATGAGGGAACCTTCATATCCGTGGATCACAGAGAACATAAAACGCATGATGAAGCTGCGTGACTATGCTTTATCTCAGTATCGAGCTACAAAGTCAGAATTAAAAAAGGAATATTATAAACAATTAAAATCCCTAGTCACTTCTTCCTTATTCTACGAGAAAGTTGCTTACTTCAAGCATAATATTAACAAAGAAATTAGTAATCCCAAACTGTTGTGGCAAAATCTTAAAAAGTCTGTACTTAAATGACATTGGTATGAATCCTATAGAGCATCTATGGGATGAGCTGAAGAGGCGTGTTCGAGCTCATCATCCTGCCCCGCAAACCATGCAGGAGCTCAAAAATGTAATTTTGGAAGAAGCGGAGGACATTACTCAACAAGTCATAACGACATTGATTAAATCTATGCCAAACCCTATGAGAGCTGTCATAAATGCACTGGGAGGCAATACAAGTTACTAAATAGGTAAACATTTCTTTTCATGTAAAACATGTCTTTATTTAAAAATCAATTAGATTTTTTTCCTTGAAAAAAGCAAATATGGACTTGTTTGAACGTAACTCGCCTTTTTTAATAACCTGTAGTTCAAATTTAGAACAGTGGCACTCTAAATGAATGATGAGTTTACCAGGTCCAAAACTGCATCAAAACATTTTCCTTCTACATACATCTTTTATAAGTTACAGTACTCCAAACCAAAAAAATCAAGTTGGCTCGATTTAGGTGTCCGGGAGTGTGTGTTCACGTGCCCAAGTTGTAGATTGGTTAACGACCAATAATTTGCTACTAAACGCTAAGAAGACAAAATGTATCAGATTTAGCATGCCAGGAATTGCGGTACGAATATAACATTGAACGGTGATACCCTTAATATTGTAGAATCAACTGTAATTTTGGGGATCACTTTAGATAGCAAACTGCAGTGGAACGCCCAAATAACGTGTCTTGCAGGTAAACTCAGCTCGGCAGCCTTTGCCGTTAGTAAAGTCAGGCAGCTCAGTGATGTAGAAACTGCCAGGCTAGTATACTTTAGTTATTTTCATAGTGTCATGTCTTACGGCATTTTGCTGTGGGGTAAAGCAGCTGATCTACAAGTAATTTTTGTACTCCAGAAGAAAGCTATACGTGCAATATATAAATTGAGTGCTAGAGTGTCTCTTAGAGAGAAATTTAAAGAAATTGGCATTTTAACGGTTGCATCACAGTATATATTTGCAAATATCATGTTAGTTAAACAGAACATACATTTATACAATAGACACACTGACATACATTCGATAAATACTAGAAATGAGCATAAATTAATTGGAACGCATCATCGTTTACGAAAGGTTCACTACTCTTTTGCAGGAATTGGCGTACGCCTATATAATAAAATTCCTTTAGAAATTATGAAACTGCCATTAAATAAATTTAAGGCGGAAATTAAGACGCACCTCTTGAAAAGGGCTTATTACACAATTAATGATTATTTGAATGATAAAAATAAATGGAAATGAGGTGCTTGCTCTTCGCTCGAGCTTAAATAGCTCGAGCGAAGAGCAAGCATTCGGATTCGAATGAATCTTGTGTTATATTATCTACTTGTCTTGAATCTGCATATATATGTTGTATTTTTTTACACATTCTCCAGTATAAATAATTTGAAACGCCAGGCAACTAAAGGTATGGCTGCGTTTAGTCCCGGTAATAACTAATTGTTAATCCATCCCAGACAAATGAGTGTTTCCTGGAGGTACCAGGTGGCGCTATGGTTAGTATGTAATGTCTGACTTATTTTGAGTTTCACAGATTCGCTGACACTGTTTTCACAATTAAACTTACGACCCAAGATGCAGTGTCGCGAGTTCTAACGGATTTAAAATCCAACGCTACAGGTTATGACAGAATTAACCTAAACATGCTCATATCAACATTGCCTATATTTAAAACTGGTCCATAGAAACACCAACATTTCCCGATATTTGGAAAATTGCTATTGTACGCCCCATTCCAAAAACACCCAGCCCAGTGTGCTGCCCTGTCTTTCGAAGGTTATGGAGAAAATAGTCTGTAAACAACTCACAGAATATATTGAGAGTAATAGTATATTATCTGACTTCCAGTCTGGCTTTCGAAAGAGGCGCAGTACAGCTACTGCACTTCTAGATGACACAGACAATATATTGGCTGCCCAGGACAAGGGTATGTGCACACTGTTGGTACTGCTAGATTTTAGTCGCGCATTTGATGGCATAAACACGGACCTGTTGCTGTCGAAGCTCAGCTATTACGGAATGGACCATAAAAGTATTTTATGGTTTCATAGTTACCTACATAACCGTCGGCTGCAGGTGGAACTGAATATGAGCGATAGCTCATGTACAACTTCACCCCTTACTTCGGTTCGAAGAGGCGTGCCCCAGGGACCGATCCTGTTTATTTTGTATTGTTCAGATTTGGTGGCCTGTCTCAAAAACTCGCAGTATCACATTTATGCGGATGATGTGCAGTTGTACCTGTCATTCAAACCGGAACATTATCAAGCAGCTGTTGCTGGACTTGCTGAAGACCTTAGCGCAATAGTAGAATGGTCAGCAAGCAATTGTCTACATCTTAACCCTCTTAAAACTAAGTATATGGTGTTCGGTACCAGGGGCCAGATCAAGAAGGTACCGGATTCCCTTAATATTACTTTATTAGGAGAGTCTATTGGTTGAGTTAATGGTGCACGTCTATATTTGGACTATTTTGGGTCTATATGTGGATCCAAACCTGAGGTACGAACAACATATAGCTGAGTCAGTTCGAAACTGCTTTTACAGGCACAAGATTTTCTATAGAGCGAGGCCATACCTCACTGAGGAGTTGAGAGTGCAGCTAGTAGAATCCTTAGTGTTATCGAAATTAAATTACGCAGACGTCGTTTATGGTTCGCGTCTGCTGGCACGAACAGAGCGGCTCCTACAAAGGGTGCAAAACGCTTGTGCGAGATTCTGTTTCAGGATACCGAGTAGAGAGCACGTCACGCCGTATCTTAGTGAACACTCCATGCTCAAAATGAAACTTAGGCGAAAGATGCACTTGGCATGTCTTCTTTTCGGTGTCATTAGATCTGCTGAGCCTCAGTACCTACATGCCAAGCTCGCTTGGGTCGCCAGTAGGAGAGCGGGTGATAGAAGACTTTGCTCAAGGCAGCTGTCAATGCAGCGGCATAGTTCTGCGTCATTCAGAGGCAGTTTCCGTTATTCAGCCACCAAAATTTGGAACAACATCCCTCCACCTTTGCAGTCTCTTAATTTCTTAACCACTTTTAGAAAACGTTTCCGACCATATCTTCTGGAGGCGCAACGGAGGTTGGATAATGTAAATACGAATCTGTCTCTGATTTGATGCAGACGCACGCCCTCTTTGTTCTTCACTTAGGCGTTAGATTGTTCTGTTTGTTTGTTCAGGTAGTATGGTATTTACTTTATGTGTATGATATATTTATCTATCACGGCTTATCCCCGAAGGGGTGGCAGAGACTTATTATATGCCCACTTTTCACCATGTGTATTCCTGTCCCACGAAAAAATTGGTGAGCCCATTGCCGTGTTTTTATGTGTATGACGTATGTGTATCATAATTATTTATGTATCAGCCTATGTATGTGTAGATTTATGTATGATACCTGTGTTATATGTAGTTTTTATCTAAGTGTGCATGCTTAAAATGTACATAGACGAAGAGCGCTCAGCACAGCATCATCGGTCCCAACTGTGTAGGGGTCCAGTTGAAAACCAGCGTCAGGCCCTAACAGGACACTTCCTGACATATGCTGAACTGGACACCCATTTGGTGCAAGATAAATGTTTTATTTAGATAAGAATTCAGTTAAAGTTTTCTATTTTATTGTAATTTTTTTCTACTTTGTTTTTTTTTGTTTATATTTTATTTTTGCACCGAATAAATACATATTATTATTATTATGGTCACACTGGTCACCCATCCAAGGACCACCTATAGCGAATGTTGCTTAATGCAGTAATCACTTACAGAACAATGAGTCGGCGGGGCCACGAGCGCTTCTTTGAAATAGGTAAATGAAATTGAGAATAAAAATCAAATTGAAAAATGCAATGAAAAATCTTTAATCATGTATTCATGTAGGTCACAAAGTAACACTCTGGAACGTTAATATTATTCCTTCTACATTTACAATTACTGTCTGGTTCGTAGCCAAATCTTAATTAAATTTCATATCTCTTCAATCTTCCAGTCATCGAAAATGTCCCCGTCCTCTACGTCTTAGTCAAGTCTAGTCTTCAGTCAAGGTCAGTCTCACCAACCGGGGGATATTGGAGCGACCATCCTTACACAGTGGACACTATCTTGCCCAGAACGAAAAGATTCCGTAGGTCTTTATTGTCTCACCGTAAAAACATGGAACTCTCTGCCAGCTCACGTGTTTCCTCTTTTGATCCTGGGTCCTTTAAGAGAAGCGTGAACAGGCATATTTATTGGTCGTCAAGTTGAGGGTCGCTATCGGAGCTCTGTGGGTTGGTAGTTTTTGCTTACCATCAGGTGGACGACGCCATTTTAACGTGCCAAATATAAAAAAAATGTGGCTAATGATATTAGCCTATAGTTAGTAGCAACATCGGCGTGATGACCCGTTTTATTTTAACCATATGCACAAATATACAATATTATAGTTTTTGGGGAAAAATAAAATCAGATCTGGGGAAATTTCATATTAGTAACCTGTCCCTGACTAACTGTCAAAAGTGTCAAATTTATTTGATTGTTTTGTTCTTGTGCCGTTCCTTGGCCTATGCGATCGCAAAAAATGTAAACAATATTATATTTATAAATGAAAATTATCAAACTTTTGGTATAAATACTACGTTCAGTAATTGCTCTAACATCTACAATGGATTTAAACTTGAACAGTGTTGCTGAATTGCTACAAGCACACATTTGCCGATGTTGCTTGAGAAGTGACCAATTACCGTATTGTTCTATTAATATTTCTACAGAATTGAACAAGTTGATACCACAAGAAAATTATGAAGAGATGCTAAAGGATATATTTAACATTCAGGTAAGATTTTAACAATATCCTTATGTTATAAAACAAGTATTAAAGCAGGCTAAATATGTAGCGATCAATAACAGTGAGTATCGAGTTTTTTGTTTTTTTTTTCTTAATTCTTTTTTTAAAAGGAAATCACAGGCACATTAATTTTAATATTAAAAATAAAAAAAATGACTGTAAAATATGTATGTATTTAGAAACATATAAAATATAAATATATTATACATAGGAAACACCCAAACTCGGAAATCAACATTTGTAGATCACTCAAATATTTGTGCCGACGCGGTAGTGGCATTACTACTGCGCATGACATTTTTATTGATAAGTTTTCCATTTTTTAAGATAGACTTGTTTGACAATACAAAAGTTTGCCTAAAAGTCTGAATATTTTTATATATTACAGCTTTCTCAACACAATATACAAGATTACATGGCAGATATATGTGAGGACTGCATCAGAAAGATACAAGAAGCTACAAAATTTAAAGAAATGGTGCTTGCTAATGATGATAAACTAGTAAAGTTGATAGAGAGACTACAATACACAGGTTTAAGAATTTTATAACTATCTTCACGCTGTATTCCTGACGGGGTAGTCAGAGTGGACAGATCGCCAGGATCCGCAATCCATGCATACTTCTTTCACGTCCTGCACATTCATTAATCGCTTTAAACATGCATATCTGGTATCAGAGTGTTTTGGTTTATCCATTGTATGTTTACATTTCACTTGTAACCTTGCTTGCTCAGTACTCGATTAACAATAACTGCATTAGACATCTTACAGCTACTGTAATTCATGAGATATGGTGGCATTTAAGAGTTAGTCCTGGCTGGCAGTTCTGTTAAAGGTAGCCATAACCTGAGTGAAAGTTCAATTACGGTGATACACTCACTTTCCATTAAGTAAGTGCTAATACGACTGGTGACAGATAAATGTACAGGATCCCAAAATGGTAGGCTATATTTAATGTGTGTAATTTATGAAGGATTTCCGGTACCAGCACCCACTGTGAATAAGTGGATTTTTACATAAAGTTAATATCATGTGTAAAATAGTAGCTTAATACAGTAGTGAAGTGCTTCAATACGAGTATAAAACACAACTGTATTCACTGTCAAACTCTAAGAAACTATGACTTTTAGTTAGAATACAATAATTATGCACAGCTAGTCGAACTAATGTATTAGTTTTAGCCTTGTAAACTATGTTTCTGGGACCATCTCCCAGAAAGAGGTTGCTAGGTAAAGCTGGCGGCCAAGCTGGTCAGGGCATCTGGTAAATACCTCTAGGACACACCCATTCACCCTGATATTCGGCATCCAAGTAGCCGTGTGGTTTTAGTAGGTAGGACTCTAACATACCCATCTCGTCAACAGTTCATAGGCCGGTGACTCAGTGTTCTGTAAACAATCACTGCATTAAGCAACAATAGGTTTATTATTATTATTTTCTTGTTGGGGACGCCGGCACCGCCGAGCGAACGATCCGACCGCATCCTTTGCCGCCCACTTCGCTCATTTCCCCGAAAAACTTCTCCTTGCGGTTTGGATTGGGTATCCCAGCAGTCTTCACGGCGCCCCGTCGAACCTTCTTGTTTCCTTGCAGAAGCTTACTATCTGATCCACATTCAGATGTTCTATGTCTTCTTCTTCTAGTCTGTCGGTGCCCATAATTTCCCATCTTGTTAACGAATACATGGGGCACTCAGCTAGTAGGTGGAAGCTGGTTTCTTCTTCCTCCATGCATTCTGGGCATAATGGGTCATCCATTACTCCTATCACTGTTAGGTGCCTGTTGAGGCGACAGTGTCCTGTGATGATCTCTATGACAAGCCTCATGTTTGCTCTGGTAAGTTTGACCAGTCGGCTTGTCCTTTTCGCATCCATTCCCCTGATGAAGATCTTCGACTGTCTCATGCCTATCGAGGACCTCCATCTGAGGTTGGTTTCTACTGTTATGCTTCTGGTAATTACTCCTTTCGTGATCTTATGAGCGATCGGAAGCCATGGCTCCGGTCCGATCACGCATTCGTCAGCCCCTTCCCGGGCTAGTTTGTCCGCTAGTTCATTGCCCGGGACTCCCTCATGTCCGGGACCCAGGCAACGTGGACTTCAGTTCTTTCCGCCAGCTTTTCGAGTGATTTTTTGCACTCCTTGACTGTTGCTGACATTGTCTCTACTTTATTTAGGGCTTTCAATGCTGCTTGACTGTCACTGTAGATAGTCACCTTTTTTATGTCTGTATGGCGATGTATAGTTTGCGCACACTCTGTGATGGCGCATATTTCCGCCTGAAAGACACTTGCGAATTTGCCTAACCGTATTGATCTATTAATCTCCGTTCCATTTGCACATTGTATGTGCACTCCGGAGCCGGAGAGCTTAGTAGATTCCTTTCTAGAGCCGTCAGTGTAGCAGATGACGCCTCCGGTGTCTTCCGTCTGCCAGCTCTCTCTTTGTCCTATATGTATTCTATACTTTTTGTCAAAAACCCTCTCCTTCTTGATTAGGTCATTGTTAGAGAGAATCATTGACAATTTGTCTTCGTATTTCTTATTGATACTAGCATGTCCGCCATCTTGAGGATTACCTCTCCATAGGCCCACGCTTTTCAATTTAAACCATTGTTCAATTGCTTTCTTTTTAATTTCTAGATCCAGAGGATGGAGTCCCAATACGATCTCTAGCGCAGCTGTGGGAGTTGTCCTCATAGCACCTGTTCTCATCAGGGCTGCCAGCCTCTGTACCTTGTCTAATTCTATTTTGTTTGTCTTGTTCGCTGCCTTGTGCCACCATACTATGGCCCCGTGCAGTATTCTGGGTAGGATAATTGATTTATATATCCATATGACTGTTGCTGGTTTCGTTCCCCAGGTTCTTCCTATTGCACTTTTACATTGCATCAACGCCATTTTGGCTTTAGTGCATGTGTTCTTTATGTGAGTCTTAAAAGTCAATTTGCTGTCCAGTGTGACTCCCAGGTATCTGATATTCTCAACCACCTCCAGGGTGTGGTTGTTCAGTCTCACCGGTCCAAAATTGTCTTTCTTCCTTTTATTCGTAAATGTCACTACCTTTGTCTTGTCGGGATTCAAGTTTAACCCTTTGCTTTTGCACCATGTTAGAGCTACCTTCAGTCCTCTATTCATGATGTCGCACATAACACTTGGCACCTTGCCGGTGACCAGTAGCACGCCGTCGTCGGAATATGCCTGTGTGTATATGTGCAAGCTGTTAATTTTCTTGATAAGTTCATCTATTAGCAGGCACCATAGTAAAGGCGATAGGCATCCTCCCTGTGGGAAGCCTCTGCTTGCCTCTACTTTTAGGGTCACGCCTGCCATCTCTGCCTGTATCAGTCGGTGCCTCAGCATTAGTTTCACCCATTCTGATATGTCTTTATCTATTCCTTCGCGGTCGAGGGTAGCTTCTATCGATTCGGGAGTGGCCATGTCGAAGACTCCCTCGACGTCAAAGAAGCATCCTAGTGCATATTCCTTATTTTCTATCGATCTCTGCACCCTGTTCACCAGGTTGTGGAGGGCTGTATCCGTTGATCTGCCCTCCATGTACGCATGTTGATTTAGGTGCAGAGGTGATTCACTTTTATCTATTTGTTCTCTTATTATCCTGTCTAGTATTTTTTCCAATGTCTTGAGTAGGAAAGAGGAGAGACTGATACACCTAAAGGCCTTTGCCTCCTCGTAAGATGATTTACCAGGTTTCGGTATGAAGACTGCTCTAACAATAGGTTTAGGTGGTCCTTGGATGGGTGATCATTTTGTGAAATTAATATTTGCGAGCGTTTCCGTGCTACGGAAGGCACGTTAAGCCGTTGGTCCCTGTTGCCAGTAAAATGGCAGTCATTAAGCCTAGGCCATATGGGCGGCTTGAAAAATTTCAACAACAGGTCGCCACAGGCTGCGCCTGTCCATTTTAACACGGCAATGCGCTTACCACCTGTTACGTGGGACAAAAATGCATACAATGAAATGTGGGCCTATAGTATGCCTCTGCCTGCCCCTTCTGGGATAAAGGCGTGACAATATGTATGTATGTATGCTTCAACTTGGTAGCCTGCTAAATATATCATACATATCATAATCGCACTTCACAAGCCGCAGAATAGAACCAGAATCGATGTAATTATTTGTCAAAATATTAAGATACTGCCAAAAATACAAATAACGAGCGGCCACTGGTGCATCACGTATCATGGCATTCAGGAGTGGCCACTACTGGAGCTACATAAGCAGGAGCTGCGTGTCACGGAAATGAAGATGCTGCGGTGGATGTGTGGAGTCACGCAGATGGACCTCTCTTCATGTGAGGAACTCTCGCATCCATGGCGGCTTTCGCGTCCGTGATATTGCAGATAAGCTGCAAGAGTGTCGCCTTCGCTGGTATGGTGACGCCTTGCGGCAACCGCCGGCCTCGTGGCCAACGTGGGAAACAAATGTCTTGCCATGTCGACCCTGCCGGGTCCCGGTAAGAGGGGTAGATCCAAGAATTACTGACTTGACGTCGTGAAGGATGACATGCGTGCTAAGGGTCTCACTACAGGGTATACCGACGACCGTGCGAAGTGGAGGAGAAAAAGTAGGAAAGGATACTCGGATGATGATGACTGGTGCATCACGTGTTAAAACAATTCTATCGGCTATTATAAGAATGGACTACAAAAACTGACAAATTTTACTGTCTCAGTCTATTTAGCGCAAAGTGATGACGCCCCCTTGTGGGCGCTGCTGGCCTAAAGGGGGGCGGTAAGAGACCCAGAAATAAAATGGGGGCGTTGTGTAGGCTTCGGGAGGCGATTTGTAATTTCATCTAGCTAAGAGGACTTAGACACCGACAGAGCTCTCGACTCTCGGCTACAACTTGTGAACATCAACTAGTATTAATTAAGAGATTGCTCAAACTCGGTTCGATATTTCTCTCCGCGTAGTTCATGTATCTGTCCTGTTTTATTCAATAAATAGAAGAAAAATCATGTCAATCGGTCGCTCCGTTTCGAAATGAAAGTAGACACAAAGAAACAAATACCAAGGCAATAGACACACTTTCGCATTTTAATAGTTGCTAGCTGACCCGCGCGGCTTCGCCCGCGACATACTTCCAACCCCGTGGCACCCATTTAATCCCGTCGCTTATTACTTTTCCAAAAAAGTATAAAAGTTTTCCCGATTTGTTGACATTTATGATTACTGCTCCGCTCTCCTGTGTAGTGGCGTGATGATATATAGCTAAGAACCTTCCTCGATAAATGGGCTATCCAAACCAAAAATAATTTTTCAAATCGGTCCAGCCGTTTACTCGTGATGTCGTGACAACGGAAAACGGGTTTCATTTATATATATATAGAAGATTAGTATTCCTAGATAGGTAATTTTCGTAGATAATAGACCGCGGGCAATCATGTTTTAACAAGTTTTTGTTAAATAACCCGATTTGAGCATTCTTGTATCAATCGGCTGATTCATAGAATACTTGTTCTTACTTGTTGAGTACAATTGAGCGTCGAATGAGCGTCGATGACCGCGGGCAATCATGTTTCAATAAGTTTTTTGTTAAATAACCCGATTTCTGCATTCCTGTATCAATCGGCTGATTCATAGAATACTTGTTCTTACTTGTTGAGTACAATTGAGCGTCGAATGAGCGTCGATGACCGCGGGCAATCATGTTTCAATAAGTTTTTTGTTAAATAACCCGATTTCTGCATTCCTGTATCAATCGGCTGATTCATAGAATACTTGTTCTTACTTGTTGAGTACAATTGAGCGTCGAATGAGCGTCGATGACCGCGGGCAATCATGTTTCAATAAGTTTTTTGTTAAATAACCCGATTTCTGCATTCCTGTATCAATCGGCTGATTCATAGAATACTTGTTCTTACTTGTTGAGTACAATTGAGCGTCGAATGAGATAAACGAGTTAATGCATGTTTGTCTTATTCCTATCGGTGCGTGCTGTTTATGCAATCCTATATAAACAACGGAATATTTAATTTATTTTCATTTGCGGTTTCGCACGTAATAGATAAGCAGTACTTAAGTTCAATACTTACTTACGTATTTCTTAAAACAAAACAATGTCGGAAGTAAAAAAGAAGAGACGGCAATACTCTGTGGAATATATTAAATTCGGATTCATTGAAAATCCCACAAACCCATCGTCGCCTCAGTGCCTTCTATGTCTAAAAACATTTTCGAATGAAGCAATGAAGCTTTCAAGACTGCAAGATTTGAATAAAATGCATCCAGATAAGAAAGACAAGAATGTAGCATATTTTCAAGACCTAGAGATGAAGGTGATATGATAGAGATGAAGATGATAGGGGATGAAGAGTAGAAGCGTGCACGTCGCCATCCCTGCTAGCTACGGCTGCAATTCTACTCCAACACGAGTGCCACCCACCAGGGCGAATGATGCTAGGGCGTGCCCCCGAGGCGACGCGCACCAGTTCGTCCCCGCTGGTGCGAAAAGTGTGAGCCAGAGCGGCGTAGGGGACCGCCACCCTACACGCGCGGCCCGACACGGCGGGAAGTGGAGGATGGAGTGCAGGGTAGCTGCGTGGAATGTTAGGGGAGGAATGACAGATAAGATGAATGAGTTGATGGATGTTATGAATGAGAGAAAGTTAGATGCAGTGTGCTTGACAGAGACCAAGCGCAAGGGCAGCGAAGTCTTGGAGCTCCCGGATGGGATGCTCGCGCTTTGGTCTGGAGTACCAGAGAGCGAGCATGGCAGTCGGGGGGTTGGAATTTTGCTGTCCTCGCGATTGGCCTCCGGTATGTATGAGTACAAACTGGTAGGTCCTAGAATCCTCTGGATCCGTGTAAAACTTGGTTTGACGAAGATTTTCCTGGTAGCTGCTTACGCGCCAGTATCTTCGTCGAACGCGAGTGAGCTAGAGGACTTCTGGGAGAGTATGAGTGAAGCTCTAAATGTGATAGAAGGAAATGAAAGACTTATAGTATGTGGAGACTTGAATGGATGGGTGGGTACCGCTCGCGATGGTTTTGAGTCGGTACTCGGGAAGTATGGGGATAAAAGGGTGAACGACGCTGGCAAGCTAATACTGGCATTTTGTAAGGAAAAGGATTTGTTTGTGGCGAACACAATGTTCAACCACAAACAAATTCATATGTATACGAGGAGATGTAAGTCAAAGAGAAGCATGATAGATCTATTCCTAATGGATAGTCGGCTCCGTAAACAGGTGATGGACACAAGGGTTTATCGAGGCGCTGAGCTGGGATCAGACCACTACCTAGTCATAACTAGGATTAGGGGTCTGTTCGCGGGTTGGCGTCATCGTACCGAGTGTTCTGAACCTGAGCCGACGTATAGCATCAAAAGCTGGAAGCTGCAGGATGCATCCATTAGGGATAAATATAATGAAAGGGTAGCCGAAAAACTTGGCGACGTCAATGTAAGTAGTAAGAATGTGGAAAGTGTAAGGCAGAACCTTAGGGATAGTATGATTAATGCCGCTGTGGAAGTGTGTGGAGAAACGAAAAGAGGCAGTAGTAATAAGCGTGATGCATGGTGGAATGAGGAAGTGAAAGAAGCAGTTCGAATGAAGAAGAAAGCATGGCTAGACTACTTAACCTCGCGGAATGATTTTAATATGAAAGAGAGATACAAGCTGCATAAAGTTAACACGAAGGCACTAATAGAAGAAGCTCGTGAAAGGTGCAGAATGAAAGCGGATGAAAGGTTGTCGTCCAATTTCCGGAATAATGCCAAGCTCTTCTGGAAAGAGGTAGGCAAGACCCGGAGTTGTTCGGCAATCTGCAGTATGAATAAAGTGCTCAGTGTTAACAATGACGTCCTAACAGACCAAACTGACGTCCTGCAGAGATGGAGTGAATATTATGGAAAGATGTATGCAAGAAAAGACAGAGATGCCACATCGGGAAGTGGAGCTCACTTCGATGCTCCGGATCCCGATGTCATTGAAGTCATTAGTATGAAAGAAATAGAACAAGCGATAAGAAGTATGAAATGTGGTAATGCTGCGGGAAAAGACAGAGTTACTGCTGAGATGATCAAGTACGGTGGGTCGCGTGTCTGGGACACACTATGTCTGTTATGCAACTTGTGCTGGCGGACGGGTGAGGTCCCAGATGACTGGCGAGTAGCAGTTGTAGTACCTATTTACAAAGGGAAAGGCTCGCGCCTAAACTGCTCCAGCTACAGGGCGATCAGCTTGGTCAGCTTAGCTAGTAAGGTGTATGCAAAGGTTATAACGGCACGAATGCAAGAAAAGTCTGAAAGGTATTTATGGGAGGCTCAATGCGGATTCCGACGTGGAAGAGGTTGCATGGATCAAGTGTTTTCTCTCCGCATGATCGCGGAAAAGTTTCTGGCTCTTAGCCAGAAGGTTTTCTGCGCTTTTGTGGATCTAGAGAAAGCATTTGATAACGTTGTGAGAGAAACGCTGTGGGACTTGCTGCCAGGATATGGTGTGGACGGCTCGCTACTGCGGGCAATACAGTCGCTTTATAGGGACTGTAAGGCTTGCGTGCGAGTAGGGGGGGATGTGTCACCTCTTTTTGATGTCTGTACAGGCGTCAAACAGGGATGTTTCATGTCCGCCTGGCTGTTCATAGTGTATCTGGACAGTTGCCTGCAGAAGTTGAAAGTTTTTAATTTGGGTGACTTTACAGTAAACTGTCTGCTGTACGCTGATGATGCGGTGCTCATGGCCTCATCAGAAGCCGACCTTCAGACATTAGTCACTAATATGGAAGAGGAGTGTGAAATTAAGGGTCTTCGCTTGAATGCAAGTAAAACTAAGGTTCTAGTATTTGAAAGAGGTGACGTAAGAACTAAATGCGAGATTAGGGTAAACCAGGAACGTCTAGAGCAAGTGAATGAAATTGTGTATTTAGGAAGTATGTTTAGCGCGGATGGAAGATGTGATTGATGTAGAACGGCGAGTAGCTGCCGGAAACAAAGTTAACGGTGCTTTGTCCCAGTTAGTAAAGCGACAAAGCATCGTAAAGAAGCACGAATGGCGATTCATAACGCAGTGCCAACTTTGCTTTACGGTAGTGAAACCTGGGTATGTCAGCAGATGCATGAAAGTAAATTGAATGCTGTGGAGATGCGATCACTTCGAAAATTGTGCGGCGTTACCTTGGCCGACCGAATACGTAACGAAGTGATACGCAATATGGCAGGTTTGAATGAAAGTGTCAGCGTTAAGCTGGAAAAGGGCGTGCTCCGTTGGTTTGGACAGGTCCAACGAATGAGTGAGAAACGATTGACGAAGAATATATATTGTTCAAAAGTAGAGGGTAGAAGGAGTCCAGATGGGCCGAGACTTACATATGAAGACCACGTGAGCATATTGCTCAAAAACGGAAAGGACAAAAGTACTCGGATACCCAGACGTGCGTGTATGAAGCGATTGACGAATCTCGAAGAAGCGAAAGAAGTATGCATGGATCGCGAAGCCTGGCGATCTGTCCTCTCTGACTACCCCGTCAGGGATACAGCGTGAAGATAGTTAGTTAGTTAGTTAGAGATGAAGCATAGTACTCAGCCAAGTGTAGCAAAACTATTTTCGGCAGCTGCTAAGCAAGATGACGACGAGCTTCGTACAATATCTCTATGTTAAGTGCTCAAAAAGGCAAACCACACAACATCGGAGAAGAGTTAATTTTTCCAGCAATAAAGGAAGTAATAACTACTGTGCTTCATAAACCGGCCGCAGATATTATCCGTAAAATTCCTTTGAATAATAATTCTGTGCAAAGACGAATGGATGAAATGGCTGAAAACATTGAAGGATCATTGTGCAATCATCTGAAGTCAAGTCAATTCTCAATTCAGCTCGATGAGTCCACTTTACCTACTAATGAAGCATTGTTGCCGTCTTACGTGAGGTTTATTAAACATGAGAAAATATGTAAAGAACTATTGTTTGCTAGAAATTTAGGATATAAAAGGAGATACAAAAGGAGAAACCATATTGAATAAATTGGAAAAGTTTTGTGATGAGAAAGAGATTCCCTTGAAAAATATTATATCAGTTGCTACGGATGGCGCTCCGGCTATGACAGGGTGCCATAAAGGCTTCATAGCGTACTTAAAAAATAAAATTCTAGATGTACTTGCTGTACATTGCGTTATTCATAGACAACATTTGGTTGCTAGAAACTTGAGTGAACGACTATTTCAATCACTGCAATCATCAAATCAGTCAATAAAATCCGTACCAGCTCTTTAAGCTGGTACGGATATAGCTTACATGACAGACCTGTATAAATTGTTCAACGACATGAATCTCCAACTGCAAGGCGATGAACTAAATTTAATTAAAAAAAAAATGTCGTTGCTGCTTAAGCAGCCAAACTGCTTCTACACAAAAAGAATATGGGCAGACGTGAGTTTCACAATTTTCCGAATTTATCAGTATCCTGCAGTAACGACGACTTGTTTGCCTACTGCCAACATTTGGAAAACCTCCACATTGACTTCACCGAACGATACCAGGACATTTTGAACTTGGAAATACCAGGCTGGGTGTTAGATCCGTTTTCAAATGTCAACACAGCAATCTCACCTCAGCTGGAAGATGAACTTATAGAATTAACAACAAACGAGGCAATAAAAATCAAGTTATAAAATGGCTATCAATAATTTTGGCTACAAGAACCGATCCCGTAATTGTACCCTGGATTGTGGTCAATCGTTCAACGATTGTTGATAGCATTTCCATCGTCATATTTGTGTAAACCTGTATTTAGTGCTTTGGCAACGCTGCTTACTAAAAAGAGAAATCGTTTGCATGTTACCCAACGTGGCGACTTGCGGCTGTTCTTGAGTAAATTGGAACCTGATATCAACAAACTTATTAAACAGCATCAGATTCATCCTTCACATTAGTTTTTATATAAGAATCGATTATGTTTGTTTTATTTTGAATAAAAGATACTCTGTCTGAATACTATAAAGTTGCGTTTCAATAATAATTCTCATTGGCAGGTGTAGCCGGTAAGAGTTAACTTGAGACCTGAGCGTCGTTATGTACTACCTACTGTGATCAGGTCTCAAGTTAACTCTTGCGGATAATAGTAAAAGTCTATTTTATGAATGAATGTTTAATCTCCGCTAATATAGCTTACAACAATAAATTAATTTAATTTGAAGTTATAGTGGTTTTTAAGTAGGTGAAAAAATGGGGGCGCTAAAAAGTTATTTAGTCTCAAAGTGGGCAGTAGACAGAATAAGTTTGGGAACCTCTGAATTTTAGCGAGTGACAATTCTGTTTCTGGCAAGGCAGAATGTCTTGAATGATCTTGTAGACTCGGTCCCCAGATGGGAAGAAGTCCATGGGGACTTTCAGAAGTCTATCAAAAAAGGTCTAGATTGTAATTATTTGTAAAGATTACTATTTAAGAAATAAGAAACTTAACAAAGTTGATTTTCAGAAAAACAACCTGCAGACAATGGTTTTACTATTGAGAATATAAAATCGGAATCTGTGATGGATTTTTGTGATGATAGCTTGGATGATAATGGTAAGTGTGCTACTTTAGGCTTCAATTACTTAGTACTCTCCCGTGCCGATGAAGAGGTGCTGGGCGCCTAAAATCCCAGACTAATCTCCATCCCCCATAAGTGTGAGCCTGTGGGCGACACTCCGGGTCAGTAGTCGCCTAGCAGAGGCAGATTCAAGGTGTTGGCGCGACGGGTTTTTCCCATGCGCTTCTTATCATGGTGTGTTTGGTCGATTTCAAGTTATAACGCTCAAGGGTCGCCAGGCACTAGCGACCTTGACTGGTTAGAGTTCCTGGAATTTCCTTTCGAGGGTACACCAGGTTCTCTGGCAACATATGGCCGGATGGAGGAAAAAAAGGCTTCAATTACTTATTTATTTATTCATGAATCTTACAAGCTAACAGACCATATCATCTCTCATATATCAGATCATATGTCTATCCAAAACGCTTACAAGATTAATTTCCAACAAATTAGTCATCATGGTCATTACAGTCTAGTTTAGGATAATTTAGGTCATTATTGTTACTGCTGTGCATTTTTTTCTCATTCATTTATTTATTTGCGAAAATAGGTTACAAAGGTCTTACATTATTTTTGTTATTGGTTTTTCATATACATTTTTATATTAACTTATGATCACTGCAATGTATTATAACAATTTGTAAATACTTCTGGCGATTGGAAAAGAGAGACCGTGAGATTTTCGCCAGATTCTTACTCACAGGCTTTACCTGTTGCTCTGTGAATCTGGCATTAATTTTAAATTCATTCATAAGTGTTGCTATTTGACCTAAATGAATAAAGATATTTTATTTTCACTAGGTTTCGAGTACCTAGGTATTAAAATTAAAAACTCTCAGGGGGTAAGGTATATGTGTATCCAACCTCTTCTGCAAAAGAGGTAGGGAATTCAAATAGCACTAGGTTTCAACAAACGGCACAAAAAAAATTACAGTTCACCTATACAAATACACAGTTGCTTCTAATAATCAATCAAACCTCTGGCTCTATTGTTAAGATGTTGAAAGTAGAAGGGTCTTTGCTCTCAGATGATGAACTGCTTTTTTTAAACCCTCCTGGGCTTCACTGGAGTCACCTTCATGTCAGCTGGAAAACCAGATTTTAATTTGCTCAGTTTAAAAACCCATGAACCCTGGCAGCAAAACCCCTGTAGAACCCACAAACTTAAATCAATTATTCTTCATAATCGCACTTACCTCTTATGTCTTAGTTATGTATATGGTAGGACCTAAAATGCATCCCTGGGGTATGCCAATTTTTATGTTGCCTTTGATAGCTTTACTATCATTAATATTTCAGTAATATTGGCTGATATCAAACTCGAACTTACGCAGAATGGTGATTTGGAAGCTGATGTTACTAAGGACATCCATGAAACGAAATTGAAGAAATGCAAAATTAAATCGGAGTTGGGTAAGATTTTATTTCAAGTTTCTTGTTATAGCACCTTAAATTTGGTACTTATACATGTAATCTTTTCAGGTTCAAATAAAAAAGATTGGTCAAAAATAGCAGAGCGGCGTGGCAATGGACCTATTTTAAGAGAAAATTCGTTAAAACTATTAGCAAACTCGACTATTTTTGTTTTTCAGTGGAACAAAAGTAGATACAGATGTTTTTGTTGTAAAGAACCTTTTTCAGATGTCAAATTACTCCGAGAACATACAAATACTAAACACAATCTGAAATCTATAGAAAAGAAAATTATAAATCAGCAAAACAGACTTGTCAAAGTAGAAATTTCCGAAATAAAATGCAATCTATGCTCTCAAAGTCAGCAAAATTTAGAAGATTTGAGAGAACATTTAATCTTATCTCATAATATTCAGTTCGAATCAACAGAAGACTTGCTAGTACCTTTTAAACTAGATGAGAATTTAAAATGCCAGATATGTAACGAAAAATTCAACGTATTCAGACTTTTGAACATACATATGAACCAGCATTTTCAAAAGCAAGTTTGTCACATTTGTGGCGCGGCATTTTCGAATTTAGTATTTTTAAATTTACACAAAACTCGTTATCATAAACCATTAAAATGCAATATTTGTAATTTAAATTTTACCAACAAGACAGATAAAAAACATCATGATGTCGGAGTTCATAATGTTAAATTTGAAAGAAAATTAAGGTTTCCCTGTCCATATTGTCATGAAAGATTTTATCAAGAGAATATTAGAGTTCAACATTTAGTTGAGAAACATGGTCTAAAAAGGCCGGAATTCAAATGTAATATTTGTTCCAAACCTTTTATAACTAAAAGTCTATGCAATAATCATTTAAAGACTGTACACTTAAAAGAAAAACGTCACGAATGCGAGATATGTCATAACTTTTTTTATACAAAATCTGCAGTTGTTAGACACATGGTCACGCATACCGGCGAAAAGAAATATTCATGTGAAATGTGTAATAACCCTTTTGCAAGTAAAGATTCACTAAGAAGGCATATGAGAAGAGCCCACGGAATACATTAAATTTGTTTTATAACTTCATTTTGTTTCATTTCTGGTTTCTGTTGGTGTTGCTCAAATGTTCGTGTTTTCTATAAATTTGTTATAAGCTTCTTCCCTAAAGGAGTAACCAGAGACATACTATCATCACTATACACCAATTATATCAGTTCCAGTTAATAGGTAATAAATCTATTGTTGTATCAACTGATTCCAAATATGATTAAATTGTTTATCCCATTTTCTGGAAGTGTAGCATTTGGCAAACTCAGCGGTATACTATATTAAGCAGTTTACGGAAAACATTGTAACTAGTTTACTATGAGAATCTCTGGGATGAGAAAAACACTACAACTAGGTAGTAACCTATATATTACTGAAATCAAACATTTAAACACCGTATTATACGAGTAGGTAGGTACTACTTATCACAGTGTTTTTAATTATAAATTATGTAGATGTAGGTACACCTAGTTGCCTTCCAGGTCTCCTGCTCGCAAAGCCCTCCTTTGCGAGCGGTATAAGAGTTACTTTCTTTCCATTTTCCCCAATCTCTCCTGGGGGCAGAGTCTGCTATTTCAATCGCGTCGAAATAGAATCGAAATCGTCTCTCAATAGAAAGTGTCAGCAAGATTAAGGTATTGTGACTACAGACATTTAGTAGAACACTTGTAAAAGATATTTTTAGAATAATAGTCCAAAAACATCAAAGATAACTAATATATATCGACTTAACTGTGGTCCCTCACATCTCATATAATGATAATCTTATTAGCATGTGTTACGCTTATATTAAACATATTTAATAAGGATTGTGTGACACTTTTCAAACAGCGCCATCTAGCCCAAAGTAAGCTAATATTAGCTTGTGTTATGGGATCTAGATAACTGATAAACATACTTATATATTTCTAAATACATACATATTATAGATAAATAACACCCAGACACAGAATAAACCATCGTGCTCATCACACAAAGTTTTATCCTGGGTGGGAATCGAACCCACGACCTCTTGCGTAGCAGTCGGATGCACTCCTACCGCGCCACAGAGGCAGTCAAAATAAAATTTAATTGATTGAGTTAAATATTTGCATAAGTTAAATATGTGCATGCTATGGAGACATGGCAAAATGTATATGCACTAAATACCTTATTAACATCTTTTGTTTCACCACATTTTATAACAAATAAAGATAATATTATTTTACCACACAAGAAAGAAAAATAGATTGTGAATATTACCTACCCAATCAAATTGATAAAACCTTTTCTTTTCTACATAAAAGTGATAGTAACGCTCGTGGCTCCGCGGTCTCAGTGTTCGGTAAACGATCACTGAGGTACGCAACTTTCACTATGGCTGGTCGTCGGATGGGTGACCACTTTGTGGCATTTACATTTGCGAGCGTTTCCGTGCTTCGGAAGGCACGTTAAGCCGTTGGTCCCGGTTGCCAGTAAAATGGCAGTCGTTAAGCCTGGTTGAAAGCCTTATAGGCGGCTTAAAAAATTTCAACAGCAGGTAGCCACAACCTGCGTCTGTCTATTTCAACACGGCAATGGGCTCACCACCTATTACGTGGGACAGGAATCCACACGGTGAAAAGTGGGCATATAATATGCCTCTGCCACCCCTTCGGGGATAAGGCGTGATGGATATTTATTTATTTAATATTTTTAAACTATTTTGTAAAAACAAATTGAAAAATCTATCGTCGCATTTCGGTGATAGCGATTGTAAAAATCGGTCTCGTAATCCTCACGTCCACTGACACTGTACTAGCCGCTTGATGAGAGAAATATCAACAAATCTATTGTACCTATTTAAGTAAAAACTTACTACTATATAATAGGTATCAAAAATTGTAGATTTATTACCTCTTAGCTGAAAAAAAAATTTTTTAAATCCTATAATGCTATATAAAATTAAAAACAGTACTGACCATTTTGTCAGTCAGACCGCTTCCGATACCCTGATATTACTGTTTGTATCTAAAATGAATGGATATGTTTTACGGTTTTCTCCAGTACCAGGATAGCATAGATCAAGAGTTAGGTACCTATCATTCATGACTTTATCGCCGAAAGGGTGGCAGAGGCATACTTCACGCCCACATGTACACCTGTCTTTGTAACAGGGGGCCGAGTAGTACACTGACTCGGCCACCTGTTACAAAGACAAAAATGCTTTTCACTAAAAGCATTTTTAGTGAAAAGCATTTTATTTCCAAAACCCACCCAGGATTTGACTTTTGATTCCTAAACGCATCATCTATTGGATTTCGATTTTCGGCATGGAAGCCGTCTGACTTCCAATCTCGTGAGGAATCCTGCTTAGTTCCCTCGTCCGGTTGTGAACAGGTGCACCGATAGCAAGTGAGCTCACTCAAGTTCTACACTCTAATAAATATAAAAAAGCAACACATAATAATTAACATAACTTTAAACACGTTTAATGCACCTTATTAAATTTCTAAATAAATAATTTCACAATAAAATGGAGGACGATTATTGCACAAAATAATTTCCACGATGTCCATGGTAGGTGGTTGGTTTAATTTTATAACTTTGTGGGGTCACATCCCATGCCCATGATATTATTAAGCCAGGTCCGCTGCAACTTGTTTTCGTGTTAGCTAACACACTAATATGTTATGTTAGAAAATTGGCGCTGCGGACCGGGCCTTAGCGTGTATTTACTATCAAAACTTTCATTTTATTTTATATATTTTTGTTAGGCAACGCCTCTAACATGATAGCTAACACGAAAAGATGTTGCATCAGACCTGGTTTTACAGTGTCTGATCCACATTACAGCAGTGTAACATTTGACATTTCACCTTGATAGCTACAAACCACCCTCAAAACAAGCTAAATACTGAAATCCACATTCTAATAATTATACAAATCTAAAACACAAAGAATAACTTAAAATAAAGGCTAACATTTCCGCGCGCTCTCATTGGTCAAATTAATTACAGCTCTTGTCCCGATTCACTAAGTCACCACAGAGAGAGTGAGAGGAAAGATAGTCACCACAGAGAGAGTGAGAGGAAAGATAATACAAACAAAAATGCCGATTTAACAATATATTTAACTAGCTGACCCCCGAGGCTTCGTTCGTGACATACTTCGAACTCCTGTCAGTTTATATGTCAAACATTTATTCCTGTCGAACCCTTTTAATCCCTTCGTTTATTAGTTTTACAATAATGAAAATTTTACCGATATGTTGATTACCTCATCGGGTACAAAGCCTACCTTGCACTTCATGACGTTTCGACCGGAATACACCAGCTCGAAATATCATATTAATATTTAATAATTAAAAATATATTGCAGATTTAAAATTTATTGGAAACAGTAATTCCTGAGATTATAACAAAGATCAAACAATTAACTCTTCTTTTTTTTATAATATTGCAATCCAATTTACTCAATAATCTATTATTATACATTTTATTATTATACATTATATTATTATACATTATATTATTATACACAATCTAGGTACCTAATTATTCAATAATTAATAAAGAGCGTCCATGTATAAATTGTAATAAAACCTGGCACTAACCGTGTGATGATAATAATAATTATATTATTAATAATGAACACTTACATATACAATACCTATTAATAATTGAAAATTACTTTTCCTATTTACATAATTTCATATGTACCACAGAGTAAGAAATTAAACAATAAAATTTATCGTCATATTTTAATCAATTTACATAAGAACTTGATATCTTAAACCTCCTGCGTGAATCACTACGATTTATAATCTGTGCAGTAACATAACTATCGTCACGCTGTATCCCTGACGGGGTAGTCACAGAGGACATATCACCAGGCTTCGCGATCCATGCATACTTCGTTCGCTTCCTGTAGATTCATTAATCGCTTCATACACGCACCTCTGGGTATCCGAGTACTTTTGACTTTCTGTTTTTGAGCAACCTGCTCACGTGGTCTTCATATGTAATTCTCGGCCTACCCTGACTTCTTCTACCCTCTACTTTCGTAATAATAATAATATATTCTTCTTCAATCGTTCCTCATTCATTCGTTGGACGTGTCCAAACCAACGGAGCATGACCTTTTCCAGCTTAACCCTGACACTTTCATTCAAACCTGCCATATTGCGTATCACTTCGTGACGTTATCTTATCTTACACTCACACGGTCACTTCGTTACGTAAAATTATCTGTGCAGTAGATTTTAAATATATCGCGAACAGACAGGCAGACGCGATGTAAATATCTATATCGTTGCTTTCTCTTACCAACTTTAGGTAGAAACCTTTCAACTTAAAATATCTAGGGTTTACTGCGATACTAAATTTTAGGTGGAATGAATAACAACTTGGTTCGGTACGGACTTGAAACTGTGATCTTTGCTTAGCCAGGAAGTACTCTAACCATTGAGCTACTAGGGGGCCAAGTTTGCTATTTCAATCGTGTCGAAATAGAATCGAAATAGTCGCTCTGTTGAATCATCACAACACTAAGGAGCGGACAGCGGCGGCGCTGCGGCGCACGGTGCGGTATACGCGCTGCCCCCTACTTCAGACACACCTATTCTCAACATCAACGCGTTCGGTCGTCCTACCTTATAAAATTATTTCTTGTCTCATTAATGTAATTAGCACGGCGATTAAACCAGCCTTCAAATACAGTCCACGCCTTATTATTCCATCAGGATCCGAACACGCTCAATAGAAAGCCACCAGTACAATTTTGTCAGTTCTTCGTAGTCTACTATTACAATCGTACTCCAATAGATTTCTATCGGTCGGCTGATAGAATTCTACTGACACATAGGTACCGCGCCAGTGGCCGCTAGTCAGTGACATTTTTGATAGTCTACTAACATTTGGCAGCTAAAAACAGCGTTTCTGGTTCTATTCTACGACTTGTCAATAGTAGACTCGGGCCCCAGAAACGTATCGAATCGTTGACGTACGCATGTCGATAAAATCTAAAACCTTTTGGCACAAAGTCAGGTCAAGAGTAAAAATACTTATATGCTTTTTAGGCACGACTAGGTTTCTTCTACTAACTAGGGTTCGAGCGTGAAAAGGCACATCATTGGGCCGCCATCTTGAGGGACGCTGTCAGTGGTCATGTAGATCAAGAGAGTGCCCCTCAATTCGCTAGATGTCGTCATGTACGCCGCGCGCCGGTGTCGCGTCATGCGTCGCCTAACGCCTTCATTTTCAGAGACCTCGCAAAAGCTACTCATGTTTTCCTGTGCAACAATTCTGTTCGTCGATCCCTACTACCACCATGCACGGGTCCTTACAAAATTTTAGAGCACACAGAAAAACCCTAACTATTGAGTTTTAGGTTGGAAAATCGAGGTAAGCGTGGACCGCATCAAACCAGCTTTGTGATAGTAGATTCTGACGTACAAGCTCCAGTTGCTATGGCTTACAAACCGTTAACGTCGACACCCGCACACACACACACACACACACTCTCGACACGTTAGTGACACGGACATTTCCCCGCCTACTACTGGAAAGGCCCCGAAAGTAACACCCCAGCCTCCAGTCTGTTTTAAGAGGATGACTAGGTAATAGCTACATTATGTTTATTATCTGTGATCTTTGAGATTATCCGTGGTAAATGGGTTTTACGAGGGAAAGTCGACTAGTGCGGACGCTTGCTGTATATTATTTTCTAAAACTAGTGCATTTATCTGGTTTTATGTGCGGGAGTGGTGGTTTCTTGGACATAAAAGTTGTGTTAACGTGCTCTAGTGATAGACAATGATATTAATGTAGTGAAATGCTATTTTCTATTTTGCCGCGTAAATCCACTGAAAACTTCAGTATAACATCCACGATTATACTGGGGTGAGACTGACCGTGACTTAAGACTAGACTTGACTAAGACGTAGAGGACTGGGACATTTTAGATATTAAGATGGAAGATTGAAGAAATATGAATTAAGATATGGCTAAAAGGTCTTAGTAACCAGGCCATAAAATAATTACAAAAAATATTCCATGGTACATGTACTAAAGGATTTGATTATCTGTGCTCCGCTCTCTAGCTTCCGGGTTGAACCGCTTAGCTTAGCATATATTCGTGATTACAATCCATAATAAATCTCAATAAATATTTACATACACTACTGTTAATAGCTACAAGTGTCAATGTGTATTGTCGCTCAGAACCCACCACACAAATCTGGCGACGAGAAAGTGTGGGCGATATTTTGCTTAAAATATTGAATTGGATTACTCTGTGAGTGTCATGGCGGAACAAAAAGCCGACGCTTTAATTCCACCGAATTTCTTAAAATTTTATTATTCGAAAACCAAGCTTAAAAGATGGGTTCGGAGGCTAGAAGGGGCTTTCAACCTTTAAATCTATAAAGAAAAATGCATACTTTCTACATTACATAGGCTCTGAATTATATGATGTATTGTATGACTTGGCGTCACCACAGAAACCCGAAAATAGAAGCTATGACGAAAATGTAACATCACTAACTCAAGACCTCGATCCGGAGCCATTGAAAATAGCGGAATATTTCTCGTTTCATCACAGATATCAGTGAATCTGTAAAAGATTATATAGCTGTGTTGAGAAAGATGGCCGCTGGCTGTAATTTTGGCACCTTTTTAGAAACAGCCTTGCGTAACCAGCTTGTTTATGGGTTAAGGTCCCAGAGAATCAAAGATCGGTTGTTGGAAATGAGGGACCTAACCTTGCAGAAGGCTTATGATATCGCTGTAAGAATCGAAGCTAGCCTAGGGTTCGAAAACAAATGAAGCTAGAGAAGTAAATGCCATGTAATGGAGTGTCAAGAAACGGTAGATGAATGGTTCCACTACCAGAAATTCAACTTCAAAGGCTGGCTCTTCCCAACGGCCCCATCTACGGTCGTGCTATCGTTGTGGGGGACATCACCATGCTAATAAGTGTTCATGGATACAAGCAACCTGTAACTACAACTGTAATTCCTTCTAACAACTGGCCTCATCTAAAGGGTCTCATGCTTGCTGATCCTAAATACTACACATTGGGAACTATTGATATTCTGCTAGGAGGTGATGAATATTCACAAATCTTACAAAATCACGCCATCAAGGGTCTACCTAGCTCACCTTGTGCACAGAAGAGTACATTGGGTTGGATTTTGTTCCGCAAAGTAGGGGATCATTTATTACCAGAAGAATTATTAAAAGTAATAGAAATCGATGAAATGCTAAGAACTCTCTGGGAGATAGATACCAAAAGAAAATATACCCAAGATTATGAACTATGTGAAAAATATACAAAGACACAGTTGACAGAAACAATGAGGGAAGATACATAGTTTAACTGCCATTTAAGACTACACACATCCAGTCAACTAATAGACTTAAAATGGACATTGCTATCAAAAGATTGCAACAAAAAGAGAAAAATGTCTTTACAAATCTCCAGAACTAAAGAAAAGTTACACAGATGTAATTGTTTAAAAAAAATGTTGCCAGGAGAAGGGTAAAACAATTTAAAAAAAGAATAACTACTCAGAGTGATTCTAAGCGCAATTTCAGTGTTACTTACACACTTACAGTTAATCCGAAAAATGCTAGCCCTAAAAATATTTAAGATTGCAAAAAAACGTTTGAATGAATTAATGAAAATACATTATGTATCAGAAATCAATTTATAATGAGCGTTTTGGATAAATACGATACTAATACTAGGAATTGTTCAAAAGATTTAAGGGATCATCGCAAAACTAATAAAAGTAAGATTAATACTGCAACTGTAATACAGGATGTCTCAAAAGAAATTTTATGTTTATTTAGCTTACTGCGTGAACGCAACGTATCCGAGGGGCGCGGGGTTTATGTCAATCGGTAGCCTGGCTCTTGGGAATTTAGTCGCTATGGAGCGTTTTTCGGGAGCAGACCGCGCGTTGTGCGTGCGAGAATTTTACAAAAACGGTGATTCGGCGACTGTAGCGCGTAGAAAATTCTGCACTATTAGAGATTTTCGCCACTTAAATGATGGAGAATGTTCATCAGTCTGTTCGTAACGACCCGAACCTTTCAATTCGGAAGGGCGCAAGTGCTTTAAATGTGCATAGATCATCATTACATATCGCATTATGCACAAAGACCTAAAGCTACACCCCTAAAAAATTCAATTGGTGCAAGAATTAAAGCCCCAAGATGCCAGTCAGAGGCTTAATTTCGTAAATCAGGTGATTGAGCGATTTTCAACGTTTACCAACATTTTGTTTTCGGATGAAGCTCATTTTCATCTTAATTGCCACGTAAATAAGCAGAACTGCCGCTACTGGAGTGCAACGAATCCGAAACGCAAACATCAGAAACCCCTACATTCGCCTAAAGTGACGGTATGGGCTGCGCTTACGAAAGAAAGAGTTCCTCGAAACGCGTTGCAGTGAACATATGCATGAGCTTAAAAGTTCCTATAAAAAGAAGATATCAGCTGATATCGATACATGCTGACCATGAAGGAAATTGGTAAACGGGCTAAGTTCCCCGATTACGTAGAAATTGGACACGTGAAAATTATGGAGATGATGCTGTGGGATTTGTTCAAGACCAGAGGTCAGTACATGTTTGTATGGTTAAAGCAAAATTAACGCCTGAACATAGAATAAAAAGTAAAGCGTATTGCTCCACATTTACATGTGATGAAATATTGGAAACAGTTTTGAATGAGGAACGTTATCCCTGTGCAGCTCAAATGGGAGGCTGCAAACATAGCGCAGTATTTCCATTCATAGACGAAGCGAGGATCCATCTCCCACTGAAAAAAATGTTGTTGGGCCAAACCAAAGCTGGCTACTATAGGTACAACTATGAAATATATAAAAGCTAAAGATATGGTGCCCAGCACAGTTACTATTGAAATAAAATCACTGATAACACTAATGGAGACCGGCTTTTGCTAGCGATTACACAAAAAAGAAAGGCAAATATTAAAAAAGGGTGGATGGTTTTATTGTCTATTGCTCAACTAAAGTTACCATAGAAGAATGTCACAAAGCAGAAGAAGCAACAGTGTGTCAAGCTAGTTCTCCGTAATGGCATGGGTTAAGGTATTGTAGAATAACCGCGTCTTAAGTTTACGAAGCTTCACAGTGCAAGATTCCCGATGGTGCTTTTATTAAACAAATATTTAGTGCAGAAACTCTGGCTATGAAAATGGCAAACGATTGGAATACGATATCAGAGCAGAAGTAGCAAAAATAAGAAAAATAGCTAATAAATAATAAATATTAGGATGTATTACCTGTAAATGAGTTAGTGAGATTTAATCTATTCCAGAATTAGACTTCATTTGGGGTTTTTAATAAGACAAGAAAGAGTTCAATAAATTTCAATTTTGAAATTATTGTAGACTGCTACAATAGACAGTCTATTGTATTGTGTGACTATGAGTAGAGCAACAAGCACAAACTGTATGTTTGATCACGGACTGCTCTATTAAAATGGATGCCTTTATTGGAGTCACTGCTCATTTTATTACCGACGACTTTAAATTTAAAACGGTAGTGTTGAAATGCACTGAAATATGCGGTTCACACACAAGTGAAAACTTAGCATCAATTTTAAAAGAAACGTGTTAAGAATGGGCCATATCAAGTAAAACCAACCCCTGGTATTGATAAATTCAGTTCCAACAAGGTGGAACTCCACGTATTTTATAGTCGAAAGATTTATTGCTCTCCAAGACTCTGTTAGGGCAACGTTGCCAAATCTCGACCCATAATAACTGGTGAAAAATGGACCGCAATAAAACAGCTCTGCAGAGTGCTAAAACCGTTCAACGATGCAACGAAAGAACTGCGTACAGAGAAATATGTATGCGGATCAAAAGCAATTGCTGTTATCAATGGTCTTTTAATAATAAAACAGCTTTGCAGAGTGCTAAAACCCTTCAACGATGCAACGAAAGAACTGCGTACAGAGAAATATGTATACAGATCAAAAGCAATTGCTGTTATCAATGGTCTTTTAGATGTGCTGGAAGAATTAAAAACAAACTCTGAGTACTATAGCGCTATAAAAAGTTTCATTGATGAGATAGAGGCTCAAATAACCAGACGGTTTCAGGGTCTCGAAAAATGAAACCAACTTAGCAATAAGAACAATTCTGGATCTTAGATTCAATAAGTCAATGTTTATTGATGAAGTTGTAACTCAAAATGCCAAAAAAAATTTGGTGTCAGAAGTAGCAGTAAGTAACATTATAACAGTGCATAATTAAAACTTTACCCGCAGATTCTCAGGAAGTGGGTTCCGCCACATCTTCAGAAGATTGCGATGTAATGAGCCTTTGGAGGAGAAGGAATCTAATATTAAAAGAATGGAGAATTAATCTCAGTCAAAATACTTCTAGTCTCGCTCAACAAGAAGTTGATTCTTAACTACAGAACGAATTCGCGCAAAGCAATTGTGACCCTTGACAGTGGCGGCTTTCAAATCAGTATAAATATCCACATCTCGCCAAACTTTTAGAAGGAGTTGTAATATTGTCGCCACATCAGTTCCCGGTGAAAGACATTTTTCTAAAGCTGGATACACATTATCCGAAAGAAGAACAAGAACAGAAGGCTATCAGTAAGAAAATCTGAGCAATTAGTCTTCTTAAACTCTAATTTAAAAAACTGTGACTATATATAACTTATACAGGGTGACTTTAAATAGGTGTAATTGTTTTAAGGGGGTAAGAGTACAGCCCATGGGATGTTCAAAAATGTGTGGAACACCTGGTCGAAATCTACTGGTTTGACGCCGCAGAAAAGACACGTACACTAGGTGCGCGACGATTTGGGAATCGGTGTATGTACTCCCTTCTGGCCGCTGCAGCATTACCGTCACAGAATCCGTACACAAACACAATGTCTGCGTACTCTTCGCTACTGTAGCTTGCCATTGAAATAAAGCAAAGAAACAGATGGATGAAATAACTAGTACGAATAATAGGTACGTCCGGCACGCGTAAGTATCTAAGTAGTACTAGACAGAGGTCGCGCAACTTGGGGCCCAAGCGCAATGCAACGGCCAACCGTCAACAATTGCTATCTCACTATGCTATACACTTATTATACCTTTTTAGAAAGCTAAGGAAACAAGGAATTTAATGACATCGTTTGTACGACCAGTTCGGAGTGGATATTTTTCACTAAAATCAATTGAAATTTCGATAAAGCAAATTTTTTTTTTATTGTTACCAGTTTTAGCTCTCATAACTCTAAAATTTTAACTGATTCATAACATTTGATGTTTTTATTTTATGGATAATTTATCCAGCAATCAGATAAAATAAAAATAAAATCCATGCATCCAGTATTTATTTTTATTTTTAAGGATTTCTCTTGAATTTTGGTAATTTTCCTAAAAAAGTTAAAGTATCGTGTATTTCCGAAACCAGTACTTACTTACTTTTTAAATGTCTTTATTCAATAATAAATGGAGATCGTTACAAAAAGATCTAATTCTAGTTGTACACTACTTATAAAATAATTTGAGTATATAGGCTGAGATCGCCTCTTACACAATTAACAGTGAGGGGTAAATACTATTTTAATCATCATTTACATAGATATTCGTAAGATAAGCTAACGCAGGTATTTGTTTTTTAACTTGCGTGTAAACGTGAAGAAAAATAAATTGAGTAACAAATGGAAAATAAAAAAAATGCAGATGCTTAAGGAGACAACAGTTTGAGAATCATAATTATTATTCATGATAGTAATAGACGCGGACAGCTTTGGCAACTGTTCACTTTATTTTTATATATTAAATATATATATGGGAACAATATTTATCATAATTTATATTTGCACTTATAAAATAATAATAAAGAATATAAATATAATAAAGAAATAGGTATTGGTACATACCATAGCAAGTGCAATTAGCACTAATAGATATTTATTTCACTAGTTGACTTGTCACCTTAAAACGTTTTATTTTACATTTAAGAACAATAATTCACACATATTATATAGATTATATATTATATAATTAGCAAAACTGAGCTGTAAACAATGTTAAAACACACTAATATTTTTAAATGTGGGTACCAATCAAACATCTGTTAAAATGTTTGGTCTGCCGGTGTTCCGGTCCGAAACCAGTAGATTTCGACCAGGTGTTCCACACATTTTTGAACATCCCATGGGCTGTACTCTTACCCCCTTAAAACAATTACACCTATTTAAAGTCACCCTGTATATTATATATAAAATATGCACGACATTGTACATAATGTTTATAATGTAAAATTAGAGAATTATTGTACATATTATCGAATGAACTTCTTGTTTAAAACTTAAACCAAACTTTTGCAAAAAATCCTTTAATGCAATATCTTTGCGTCTACGAACACATTTTCTCTACGAAAGCAAGAAATAACTTGAAAAGATATAACCCAAAAAAGCCTTACAAATATTGGGCTATAAGATTTACGTTCTTATTGGAATCTCTGGTTTAGCATATAAAATCGAACCTGACACTGGCTCAGAAAATGTGGTACTACCCAACGAACCTGATCTAGGCGCATCCTTAAACGTTGTCATGTGTCACGCAAGAGAAATACCTCGCAAAAAAATTTAAGATTGTATTTTGATAAATATTTTACGACATTGCTAGAATACTTATTAAAAAATGATGCTGTCACAGTCAGATACTTATCAAAATATGAACGCTGAAGATAATAAAAAACAAAAATGGCTTCAGTCTGACGCCAAGGCCCAAAGCTTATTGGTGACAATAATGGCAGACAGTAATAATACATATACAAAATTGTGAGACAAATTCCGCAGGAAATGTGGTCAAAACTAACAACTGTATTTGAACAAAAATCTGAAGTGTCACTTCACATCATGCAACAGCATTGAAGTCCCATTAGGTGATAAAATATTATCACATTTATATCTAAAATCGAAGATCTGGTGGCCCAGATAAAAATAGCAGGCGGCACCATTTCTGACATCATGATCATTACCAAAATTATCTCCTTGGTAGGAGAAAAATATAGATACTTCATATCGGCATGAGATTCAGTACCGTCAAGTCAGAGAACACTCAGAATTGACAGCGAGGCTTATGATTGAAGAAAAGAAAAGTAAAAAAGATGATGATGATGATGTCCACCTCAGCGTCCAAGGCACAAAGTTTATTGCAAAGAAAATGTTTTATGTGTGGTATGCAAGGACATGTTAAAAGAGAAAGTCTAGGTAACCAAAATAAAGAAAAATATTGCAAGAAATGTTAGAAACCAGGTCATACTATAGATAAATGTAGGTTTTTTTTATATGCCACTGACAGGATACGGCCCACTTGATGGAAAGCTGACTATGAACGTTTGCAACACCAGAGGTGCGGCACTCGCGCTGCTGATCCTGTAAAAACATTCTAAGACCCCTTTTTTATATATATTCTAAGCACATGTGTAAGTCCGATATCGTACCTATATCGGACCTAATTGTATGCTCACGCTGCGAACGCAAAGTGTGAGGGTGAACACTCTGTCTATGGCGGTGCGATGATAAAAAGTAGCCAGTTATAAAAGTATTGATGATAAAAGTAGTTTCTTGATTTGAAAATGAAGGTAAATTCCAAAACATAAACAAGACAAATGCATTTGTGACGACAATAGCAATAAATTAAAACTTTATACAAAACGAAGAATATTGGTACTTGGACAGTGAAGCATCTGAGCATAAATATGTGCAAAAATAAAGATATGTTTTAAACATACAATATGTTCCAGTACCAAAAGACATTGCAATTGGCGCTGGCTCAGTGATTAAAGCATTTAGACAACGTGATTATACTGAGTGCATTCGACTGACACATTTGGATACCAACTACACGCATCATGTTCTATATGTTCCAGACCTAAAGGGTATCATCTGATAATGATGCGTCCAAGATGTGTTCGGACACCATGCGCCCACCACCTACACCAAACTCCGTAACGCGCGCGCCGCCGCGTAGCGCTCCGTCGGTCACGCCGACGTCGAGCACTCCTGCGTCGCGAACGCCAATAAGAAAGTCGCAAGAATCAATGTTCTCACCGGCACCTTCGATTCATTCATTCACTTCAGATGCCGACTACTCATTAGTATTAGCCGAATCAGGCTCAATACCAGAACAAGCCCCGCGCCAGACACCACCGCCACCTATACGCACCAGAGCGCAGAACGCGGTTAGGCTTTTTGCAATAGGCCAAAAAGCGCTAGAGCAGTCGATGGATTCGATACCCAAGTTGACAAGACGTCCACGGAGTCCAAGTGATGTGGACGTAGACGAAGCTGCTGCGTCTACATCCACCAATAAAAGACACTGTGCGACCGCACGTACACCACCGCCGAAACCGCGAAGGGACCCAAGGCGAGCCCCACCAATCCAATCATACGCCACAGTTGCATCCAGCCCTATTGCAACCGCCACGGTAGCCCCTGCTACCTAAACGAACTCCGCACTTGCCACCGCCAATGACCAGGAGCCCACCAAAAACAAGCCGCGATATTCACCGCTTATCTTGGAGTACCTTCCGACTTGGGCACACCATATGCGTGTGCTCAAACAGAAACTCGGAAGAGTTGCAAACGCACGTCCCTTTGGCAAAGGACTGCGTTTCACACCAAAAGAAGAGAACGAGTACAGGATAACACAATCTTATCTCTGTGAACTAGAGAAACAAGAGAACATAGCATGGTTCTTACTCTCTCCTAGCTGAGCGCAGCCTCAAGGTGGCCATAAGAGGCTTACCGAGCAACGCCACACCAGAAGAAGTTACTGAAGAACTCCGCATACTGGGACACGAGCACGAATATGTCCGAAACAATAGGGCCCGTGCAGGTAGACCAGGATGCATCCTCCTCGCCGCCCCAGTACCCATGGGGAGGAAGGTGAGGTCAACAAGCAGCACCTTCGCCCTCACCAGCGTACCAAAGGTGGGAGTGGCAACTGAAAACGAAGCCCCCAAACACGCAGGGGACCCTGTCATTGAGGCCGCGGTTAAAGTTCTCCAGCTCTAAGACGCCCGTAGGACAGGCCAGGACGCACAAACGCTGCGTAACATCATTCTGGAGAGCCTTATTGAAATAATAAGTCTCCTTAATGGATAATACCATCCTGAGATTAATACACTGGAACGCCCGCGTCCTAAGAAAAAGGTCAGGAAATTTTGCAGTCACGAATTTTATTCGGTTGAAATTGTTTCGTCGTACAAGTAAGTATTAATTACTTTCATTTGTTTGTATTGGTAATAGTTAATCATAATTTTAGTAAATAATCACGAGAATATGTTGAAATGGCAAAATTATTATTATTATATTTTTAGGTATTGTTTCCTATTCAATGGTGTTATAAAGTGGACAAAATGGCACACCCGCTAGTCGGATAAAATGGAACAGTATTAGACTACAGGCCCGTGTTGAAAAAAATATGGGTCATTTAAACCACCAGATGACCTATCTAGAACGATATAAGAGCATAAAATAATAAGATTCAGCACTATGCCGTCACTTGTAAGCTGTCCAACTGATTGCAGGTAAGAATTCAAAAGTACAGTTAGAGTGAGTGTATTTTGGTCATATATTTTTGTACGGCATTCTTACCATCGACAGATCCATGAAAAATAATAAGAAAACGCGTAGTGCCGTAAAAAATGGTGCGCCACAGTCGGTATTTTTTTCCGACAATTTCCTGGGTAAATTTGGTCATTTGATTTTGTACGGCATCAGTTTCATTCTATTTCAATACTGCTTCTAATCCATTATTCCGCAACGCCGTACTAAAGCTTTTACGCCTCTTAAATTCCTACGGACATTGTATTTCGTACTCGAAAGTATTAGAATTGGAGACGGAAGCAACCTATACTTTTTCGGAAACAGAGAAAGTATGCCCTGCTGGTATGATATTGCAACCATCTCTCAATAGTGGGTAAATTTGGTCATTTGATTTTGTACGGCATCAGTTTCATTCTATTTCAATACTGCTTCTAATCCATTATTCCGCAACGCCGTACAAAAATCATGCGACAAGGGGAAAAAATCGAGGGTTGCAACCCCCTCTCTTTCCGTGGTCCAGGGGGTGATTTGACACAACATAAAATTAATTTATTTTGAAAGTATTTTAGGCATAGATAATATTTTTTTATATACCGTACATTTTCGTTGGTCCAAAGGGGAAATAAAAAATAAAAAAGAAAAAATCCATATAACGAAATGTAAGGTGAAATTCATCACGATATTTTTTTATACGGCATTTTGATAGTTTATTTGTACTAATTTTCATACTCTTTTCGTGATTCTAGGTTCCTAGTTAGAAACTATGTTAAATATGGGTTTGTATACTATCGATTTATACCAAAATATGACATGTTATCACTGATAATTCCAAAATACAACATATTTTTGAAAAGTACTCGCACATTTTCGGTTGAGGTAACTTCAACTGTTCATTGTTAATTATTTTAATACATAGTTGTATTTAGACTTCTCATATTCGTGTAGCTCATTTCAATCCCTAGGTAGATCAGTAATTGTTTTGAAAGTAAATCTTATGTGGGAGCTGTAAAATTGAGTTTCCTACAAGTCGGCGCACCGTCTAGTAAAGGTGCAATCGTGGCGACACCTTGGAGTTCGGTATTAGCATTTGTATTACTCGGCTTGGACCCGAATAAGGTGTTTGTTTTGCGCCCGCTCACACATAGTTCGATTAGTATGTGTGTAATGTTCCCTTCGGAGCCGACGTGGAGATTGAAAACAGCTGTTGTTTACGTGTTGCGAGCACTCCGATCTTGTCTGACCTCGTGGAGAATGAAAACTCTAGTGAAAGTGAAAGAAATGTTCAAGAAAAACAGCAAGAACGTGTTTGTTTTATTTGTAATTTGCCAGGTGATCCTATTGATAACCGGATAAAATTACTGTCAAGCGCAATTTTAAAAAATTGCATCGAAGCAATTGAGGTTAGGAGTAAGCAACAGTCTAACACCTCCAGAAGATCCATGGATGTTGCTTCAATTCAATTGCCCAAAGATCTTGAGGAAAAAGGATACCATCAAAAGTGTTATAAACAATTGACAAACTTATCCGGCAGACGAAAAATAGAAGAAATTGTTGATCCCGACGCCAACGAGAATAATTCAAGGTATTAGTATAATTTATTCCGAAAATTTAAACGAATCTCACAAGTTATTTGTTTTAGATAGAAAAAAGGTTTTAAATACTTTTCTGTCTAACTTTTTTTTTCTAAAACTTTTATTTAAACTATTATTGCAAATTTGTTTTTGCTCACAAAATATTAGCAAAAAACTTTTTATTGGGGAGTTTTTTCGAAAAGTACGGGGTTACAACTTTCATATTTTGTAGCACATTTTATAATATATTTCAACACCTTCCCTCAAATTTGTACCAGTGTGCACCAACTTTTCGAAAATGTCTTCCATTTCGGAGTGTGGACTGGACTACATATTTTCCTCAATATTTCTTGATTTTGGTCGGTGACATAGGATAAAATTTCGTATTTAAATAAGAAGTGCAAAATTAAAAGCAACATCAACATTTTTCCCTAAGAAAAAAAACATTATATTTGTGCGTTTACTTGATCTCGGTGTCCACACATTTCCTGCACAAAATGCAATTTTGATGCTTTTATTTCTAGTTTTGTGCATTTGATAAAACCCTGATTAAAATATTAATTGAAAAAAATTGGAAAATCTCGCAACATGTAAATTTTATATCTATATATGTATACAGAGAAATTCAAATCAATTGAAATTATTGAAAAAAATTCAAATCTCATAATAGTGAATTTTTTTCAATCAATATTTTTAAACAGGGAATACAACAAATACTTTATTGACAGTTATATTTGAAATTTTTTTGTTGTTGTTCTATTATCAACTAAAATTACATGTATTGTGACAATCTGACTATGGCTAACCAAAATAATAATTTTTTTCAGCGGAAATAACGAAGAACCTGAAAAGCACGAATCTTCTGAACATAGTCCAACTGCTTGTGTTTTGTGCGCAAGTACGCAAACTACATAACCGCCAGCTCATGGTATGTAGCTTTGCTCAAGCGAAAAAAAATATTACGGAACATTTCGTATTATTATAGATTTAGCTACTGCAAAATATGATTTAGCTATTTTACAAAGGATTGACCAATGTCAAGATATGTCAGTACCCATATCATAGGGTTTGTAAAACTCAATATTTAAATAACTCTAGGCAAAAAAAAAGAAAATACTGATTGGCACTTAAGGAGACAAAAACACGAGCGAGCTCGTAAGAATCTATTAACATTTATTCAGGAAGAAATTAAATAAATAAATATTGTGGGACACTTTTCACACAGCGCCATCTAGCCCAAAGTAAGCTAATATTAGCTTGTGTTATGGGATCTAGATAACTGATAAACATACTTATATATTTCTAAATACTACATATTATAGATAAATAACACCCAGACACAGAATAAACCGTCGTGCTCATCACACAAAGTTTTATCCTGGGTGGGAATCGAACCCACGACCTCTTGCGTAGCAGTCGGATGCACTCCCACCGCGCCACAGAGGTAGTCAAAAATATGCGCATTTTCCAATATTTCTTCTTGCTCAATTTATTCAGACAATTTTTATTGGAAGAGTATGATAATCAGAAGTTACCTAAGTGTGTTGACACGTCCAATATACAGACTAAAATTTTAGAACATTTCAAGAACGCTGTCATCATTACTTACAATCGTGGATGGAAACACGTTGTCTCTGCTAGTGCAACTCTAGAAAATATTGATGTCATATCAATATTTTCTAGAGTTGCACTAGCAGAGTACGTGAATGAAGAAAACACCATTAATTTTTCAGCGTTATTCCTGCGCAAGATTGTTCTAGGAGTTGTAAAAAATCCAATCAATGATAATGTAACTGCGCCAAAACTAATCCAAGGTGAATGTGAAATTCCATATGCTCTATTACGTTTTTATAGTCTTTTGTTAACTGGAGGTGACGTGGATAAAATAAAAGACCTAAAAATGTTGGTCTTAGCCAAGTCTTATGCTTTTGATGTTATTTATACTATTCACAGAGGACGAGTTAAGACATCCAAACATATAACTCTTGGAATAACAGTCAAAAGTTTGAGTAGTAGTTAAAAGCTTATACGCCTCTTAAATTCCTACGGACATTGTATTTCGTACTCGAAAGTATTAGAATTGGAGACGGAAGCAACCTATACTATATCGGAAACAGAGAAAGTATGCTCTGCTGGTATGATATTGCAACCATCTCTCAATAGTGGTTTTGCTTTCGATAATTTTGATCGATATGTAGAAACATGTGATGGTAAAGACACTATGCACGATGCGGTTGGAATTTCGTTTCAAGATCACGCTCCACGAGTTGACATATCTTCTGAGTAAAGTAACGATGGTATTGAATGTAACCAGCCTCGCAGAAAACGATTCCGCAACCACTACGAAGCCGATACTCTCGTTATACTACCACTTACAGAAACTGCAAAGTTTGAAGGCACTCTCCAATTGCCGGCAAACGATAATGCACTACTAATTTAGAAGAAGCTAAAAGGTTAGATAGAGTATGGATGATAAGCCATGCTTTGAATATACCTACACCAATGTGGGTGGGATTTAACGCTCTAATTGCCAATGATAAAAATATTACTCAAGATATATTTTATTTAACTCCTATCAATGAATCACCTACCAAAGATTACGTGGTACATGAAACTATGATGCGGAGTATCAAAGGTGCTGAAGAATGTGAACAACAGTACGCGCAGGTACATTATGATTTGGCCATAGCTAGTAAATCGTTGAAAATACAAAATTCTGAGCTGAAAAGAAATGAGGACTCAACATTGAAACGCATTTTTTTCACTTGGGACCTTTCCACATAGCAATGTCGCAGTTCAAAGCGATTGGTAAATACATTGAAAATTGTGGTTTACCGGAAATTTTAATTGATTCTGGTTTATTGGCAAGCGGATCTGTAAACTCATTTCTTATGGGGAAGCACTTCAACAGATGTAAACGCTTACATCCTCTTATGTCTGTTGCTATTGAAATAATGCATTTCAAATTTTTCACAGAGAAAGAAAAGGTAATAGTAAGCGATGAGTGTTTACACTTCTTGAAAGATTTTCAAAATAGGAAAGGTGAAGACATTAGTGGAAAATTAGTTACATACCCTACAGTAGATAATGTTGATTTTATAAATATATTATATAAATATGAAGACTTCCGTGGAAAAACGTTAAATGGTGATCATGGAAGTACACCGAAATTATATCTTACTTATGTTGAAATGGTTAACAACTACTTTCTTTTCGACCGAAGTATTCGCACAGGTGATATCGATATGTACAAATATACTCTGCCACTCATTGCCAATCTGTTTTTTGTCTTCAATCATCAAAACTATGCTAGATACCTCACTTTATACCCTTGCAACTTGGAAAATGTGGAACAATCGCATCCGGGATTGAATGTCGTTGTAGGGATAAAAGGAACTAATAAGCCTTTTTCCAAGCGACTTTACTGTTGAAAGTACGATCAACGCTGATGCTGCTAAACGATCAACTGGCATTGCATGTATGAAGAACTCAATATCTGCTCGGCAAAGGTGGAGCAAAAGCCATGCTCTACGAACGGAATTTATCTCTCACGTACTCGCCGAAGTGCTAATGAAAAAACGAGATGAGTTTACTAATGATTTGAGGAAAAGCAAAATAGAAAAAAGTCAACTACAAATACAACAGTTTGAAGACAGTATTAACAATCGTTTGAATCCATTTTCACCTTCATTAAAAGATAACTTGTTATACAATATTAGTAATGGACAGTCTGCACATCTGTTCTCTGACTCCTGTTCCACTATCATTATGTCATATGGATGGAACCATCAATAAAACAGATAAATCGAAGCTGGTAAAACCTTTGATAGATAGAGAAAATATTGTTGAGAGTATTCCTAATGAATTGGATGTCGTGATTATTGATGGATTTTTTTATCTCTATACTCTTCGAGACATACCTTCTACCTTTGGCGCTATAAGTTATAATTTGCTCCGTAATCTAACAAATCACGTGGATACGGAAATCCACGTGCTCTTTGATACTTACCCAACACCAAGCATAAAAGATTACGAGCATTCTATACGAGATAATTTAAGAAATGATGATTTCGTTATCGAAGGACCTCAAACGAAACGTCCGGTAAATTTCATAGCCGAATTAAAGAACATTAAATTCAAGCAAGCATTTGTCCAGTTTCTCGTCAATGATTGGTCGACTCAAGACAAAGCTACGTTGATTAAGCCTACACAGAAAGTGTTTCTAAATTATCAGCTGTGTCATTCTTACAGAAAATCGGCAGAATCTGTCGTTAGAGAAGTATCTGAAAAGTATACCTGCAGTGCTCACGAAGAAGCTGATACAAAAATAGTGTAACATGTTTGCGCTGTTGGGTCAAGTACGAACATTTTGATCAAGTGTTTCGATACAGATATTCTCGTAATATTATTAGCTAATATGAAACAAATCCGAGTAAATGTGGGCGAGAATCAGTTCAATGTCGATCGCAAAATATGGATGCAACTCGGAACCGGTAACCACGTGAAAAACATTGACGTTTGTGCTGTGTACAGAGACTTGGGCGAAAATCTCTGTTCTTCGTTGGCTGCATTCCATGCTTTTACGGGATGCGACTTCAATCCCGCATTTTATAGGAAGGGTAAAAACAAACCATTCAAAGTATTGGAGAAATCAGGGAAGTTCCAAGACGCATTTATTAAAATGGGGCATAATACGTTTGTTGCAGATCCACTACTCATGGAACAAACTTTCAATGTTCTGCAAGAACATGTATGCGTTTTATACAACGTAAAAGCAAGAAAAACAGTCAACGAAGCAAGGTGTATCATATTCGAAAGGATTTATACGCCGAGAAGCAGTAATGAAGCTTTCAATAAGAGAACTATGAAATTGGAAGCAACGTCGTTTCCCCCTTGTTACCGGGAGTTAAAACAACATATGAAGAGAAGTACGTACATAGCACAGATTTGGTGTAATGCCTACAAACAAATACCGTCGACCTTGTTACCAATAAGCTATGGATGGATTCTCAATGACGGTCGGTACGATTTCGACTGGTTCCACGGCAAGGAATGCCCCCAAAAAGTCTGTGACATAACGGAACCGGATGAGGAATCAGGCGAAGAAGATGATGACGTCATAGGTAAATAAATAAATCTTTACATCTTTAATCTGTACGTAAGACTTTGATTTTGACAAAAACATATTTATGTTTCAGAAAATGATAGAGAAGATAATTCGGACGTCGATGAAGACGTTGATTCCGATAACAACTCAGCGGCTGATTCCGATACTGAATAATTTAAAGAAAAACCATATTTTTTATTATCATCATTAAATATATCGATTTATTCTTAAAAATGATTGTTTTATTTATCATTACAATCATTACAATGAAATAAATCAATTATATATATGTATCAATAATGTTTGAAGTATATATTAAACCAAAAAGTATACAAAACTGTTGATACTGGGATTGACAGTTTCAATTCTTGGATATAATATACACACCGTTTCAGTTCAGTTAGACGTCATAGTGATTTTATCATATTATCAATTGTTCTCTTCAAAAATATGTTAATGCCGTACTGTATCAGATGGCCATAATATATATAAGGCCATAAATATTACCCTTAAAATGGTAGCGTCATTTTCATCAGCCTAAAAGATATGGTCTGTATTAAAATGTACGGCATAATTTTTCCTAATTTATTTATGTTAATACTATTTAAAACAAGGGATAAAATTTAGAAAACTGCTATATTTCATTAATCTATGATATTTAAACTATTGCAATAATTTGCAAAATTTCAGTTTTTCTTATTTCTCTATAATTTTTTTTGGAATAGTTTCTTTTGAACGGCAATACTATATAACAATTGTATTTTACAATATCATGTTAAATAAAAGTTCCCGTACAGGATCAAATGACTTTACAGCCTTTATAAATCAAGGATACTGTTACATATTAGTAGTATAAGATTGTGTATACCGGGCTTTTATGGAAATGTGTAAACCGGGTTTTATGTTTTTGTCTTGTCTGTGATCATTCAGTCAATAAACTAGTTATGTAGAACTTACTGCAAGAATTGTTTTATTGTTACATAAATATGCCGCCACATTAATCTGCACAATATTAGATTAGCAAGCAATATTGTGACACTGGCGACGAGAAATTCAAATAGAACTAAGTTTTATTTCGTTTTTCTGTTACGTCGGAACGCGAGACAGTCAAGAAATGGCGGCGCCGGCCGGTACAGGTATTATTTTGCCTGAATATGATTCGACAAAGTGCACTTTCAAGATATATTTCCAAGTATTAAAAAGCAAATTCAAGATATATGATATCCGTGAAGACAAATGGTCTCAGTATTTATTATCTTTTGTTGGGTTTATCTCGTAACACTCGTAACAGAATTATGTTTTCCCGAAGAACCGGAAAAGATGGCTTACAGAAAGATAGTAGATCTAATCCAAGATCATCTGGAACCCAAACAATCTGAAATTACCGAAACGTATAAATTCATGAAAAGGAAGAAACAATCGACTGAATGCATTGCTGATTATGTAGCGTCCTTTAAAAAGTTAGCACAAACGTGTAATTTCGGTTCACATCTGGAACGGGCACTGCGGGACAAATTTGTGCATGGACTGAAAAATGCAAAGACAGTAAAAAAATTGTTTACGCAGGAGAATTTAGCATTCAGTAAAGCTGTAGAAATTGCCATAAGCTCAAAGTTAGCTAAAAAAGGAGCTCAATTAATAACTTCTGGCGGTCAATTGGAAGTACAAAAAGTAGCAGGAACATATAAAGAATATAATAGGAAGCAGAGTTTTAGTGCAGACAGCAAGGTTAAGTGCCATTGTTGTGGCAAGCAAGGGCACACGAAACCAATGTGTAAATTCAAAGAAGAGGAGTGTTTCAGATGCAATAAGAAGGGACATTTGATTACAGTGTGCAGAGCAAAGATCGTGAAAGAAGTGTGTTTGAATGAAAACGAGGAAAAGTTTTCTGTAATGCAGATAAATAATGAAGAGGACACAAGCAACATGATGAATCAGGTAAACAAAATATTAAAAATTAGTGATACAAGGCCCAGTCCATGGTTTGTAGAATTAAATGTCAACAATATAAATGTAAACTTTGAATTAGATTGTGGGTCAGATGTAACATTGATGCCAGAGTTTGTGTGTAAAGAGTTATTTCCAAAATTGGAATTAGAGCAGTGTTGTATCAATTTATCTGGGTTCGGAGGTCAAAATATTACTGTAGTGGGTAAAGCTATAGTATTAGTAAAATATAAGTATTCTAAATACCATGCACCGCTGGTGGTGGTAAAGGAAGGAAAAAGACCCTTATTGGGTAGGGATTGGCTCAATGTAATTAAGTTAAACTGGTCAGAGTGTAAGAAACAGTGTAATAATATCACCAGTAATGTTGGAAAAAGTAAGTTAAAATGTATAATAGATAAATATTATAACGTATTTTCAGGGATTCCAGGTGAGATTAAAGGCTCCTTAGGGAAATTAAGATTAAAAGAGCCAGTGACACCGAGGTCAGGGAAACCTAGAAGGATTCCATATGCCCTAGAAAATATTGTAAAAAGTGAAATTGACAGATTAGTTAAAGAAGGAAAAATGTATAAGGTTATAACCAATTTAGATAATGGACAACTCCAATAGTACCTATAGTTCAAGGCCTTAATAAAATAAGAATATGTGGTGACTATAAGGTAACAATAAATCCCCACCTTGAAATGCCTCATAATCCTATCCCGGTAATTGAGGACATTTTTGCAAAACTTAATAAAGATGATCAGAGATTAAAAACTGTATTTAGTAAAATTGACTTGAGGAAAGCATATACGAGGGTGGGTCAATAAGTCCGTGACTTTTTGAACTTCTGACCTCTTTACTGAAAAAGAAACACTGCTCCTGTCAACAGGCATCTGTCAGTCGACTCCTGTCAAAATTTGAACTTACTGCGTCAGTTAGTTTGTGTTTGGCAGCTATTTTTATCAGACTACCCAGCAATCTGAGAAGAAAATGGAAAAAAGTGAATTTCGTGTGCTTATTAAGCATTATTTTTTGCGAAAAAAAACCATTACCGAAACCAAGGCTAAGCTTGATAAATACTATGGGGACTCTGCACCATCGATTTCAATGGTGAAAAAGTGGTTTACTGAGTTTCGTTGTGGCCGTACAAGCACTGAAGATGCCGGACGTCCTGGACGCCCAGTTGAGGTGTCTACACCCGAAACAATCGAAATAATTCACGATATGGTTTTGGCCGACCGAAGATTGAAAGTGCGAGAGATTGTGGAAGCCATAGGGATCTCGCATGGTTCAGTGGTTTCAATTTTGAATGATCACTTGGGCATGAGAAAGCTTTCCGCAAGATGGGTGCCGCGTTTGCTCACAGTCGACCACAAACGCAATCGTGTAACAACTTCACAGGAGGGTTTGGCGTTGTTTAACCGCAATATGGAGGAGTTTTTTCGCCGTTTTGTAACCGTGGACGAAACGTGGATCCACCACAATACACCAGAGACCAAACAACAGTCAAAACAGTGGGTTTCTAAGGGTGAATCGGCGCCAAAGAAGGCCAAAGTGGGTTTGTCAGCCAATAAAGTCATGGCGACTGTTTTTTGGGATGCACGCGGGATAATCCACATTGACTACCTTCAAAAAGGAAGAACAATCAATGGAGAATATTATGCCAACTTATTGGGCCGATTCAATGACGATTTAAAAAAAAATCGCCCTCATTTGGCCAAGAAAAAAGTTCTTTTCCACCAAGACAATGCAAGGCTGCACACATCTGCAGTTGCCATGGCAAAAATCCATGAATTGGGCTATGAATTGCTCCTTCATCCGCCCTATTCTCCAGATTTGGCTCAGAGTGACTACTTCTTGTTTCCAAACCTGAAGAAATGGCTTGGTGGAAAAAGATTTGACTCGAATGATGAAATCATCTCACAAACAAAGACCTATTTTGAGGACCTCGACAAATCTTATTTTTTGGAAGGGATAAAAAAATTGGAGAAGCGGTGGACAAAGTGTATAGAGCTCAAGGGAGACTACGTTGAAAAATAAGATGATTTTTTAATCAAAAAAAACTGTGTTTCATTCAAAAAGTCACGGACTTATTGACCCGCCCTCGTATGAATCGAAGAATGGATGATGAGGCACAAAAATTAATGACCTTAACTACACCATGGGGATTGTACAGGCCCACTTTTATGATGTTTGGAATGTCACCGGCACCTCAAGAATGGCAGGATTTTATGGATGAGAATTTTAATATCCCAAATGTGTATTGCTATATTGATGACATATTAGTGGCCTCATGTGATGTGGATAGTCATTTAAAAACATTAGAATCAGTCCTTAGTAAGCTGGATAAATTAAATATCAAAGTTAATCAAGAAAAAATCATATTCATGTCAAGTCAGTTAGAATATTGTGGTCATATAATTGATAAAGAAGGCATCCACAAAACACCTGACCATATCAAAGCTATCATTGGAGCTCCACCACCTAATAATGTAAAAGAGCTTCGTAGTTTCCTTGGCACCATTAATTTCTATTATAAATTTTTACAAAATGCAGCTGAAAATCTGCAGCCACTTTATAAATTGTTAAAGTCTTCACTACAATGGGTGTGGAATAAAGAACAAGAAGTAGCTTACGAGTGGGCCAAGAAGGCTATTGCCTCGGACCAAGTTTTGATACATTATAACCCAAAGTTACCCATTGTCTTGAGTTGTGATGCTTCAAAGCATGGGACATGGGACAAGCATGCTTGTTTATCTCATAAAATTAAAATAGATCATAAAGAGGTTGAACGACCTATATAACGTTTCATTAGCCGTACACTTAGTGATACAGAATCTAAATATTCTCAGATTGACAAAGAGGCTTTAGCTATAATTTGGGCTGTTAAGAAATTTGATTTATATCTAAAACGAAGATCTTTTACCTTAATTACAGACCACAAACCGTTGGTTTCAATATTTTGTCCTCACAAAACTGCAAGTAATATTTATGCAGATAGGATGGTAAGAATAACAAGGCATAAACCTTATCTAATTATAATTTTAATATAGAATACAGGTCATCCCAAGACAATGCTGTTGCTGATTTCCCATCGAGATTTCCATTGGGAAATTGTTTAGATGATGATAGCCATATTGATTTAAATGGAAATGTCAACAGCATCATATTGGACAACCCCCCTGTCACATTAACTGAAGTAGCTAAACAAAGCCTTAAGGATAATACTTTGGCTAAGATTCATACTTATATATCAAAAGGCTGGCCTAAGGTAGTAGATGAGAATTTAAGTAGTTATAAAGGAAAAGAAACTGAATTATATATTGTTAAAGATTGTATTATATGGAGATATAGAGTTGTAATACCAGAGGTTCTAAGAAAAAGAGTATTGTCAGAGTTACACACTGGTCATTTGGGCATTAATAAAATGCAAGCCTTAGCTAATAGTTTATTATGGTGGCCCAATATGACTCGGGATATAAAACAAATCACCATAAATTGTGAGGGTTGCATTCAAAATAGGAACTTACCACCATCAAAACCAATTCATACATGGGAATGGCCTGAGGTTCCATGGAAAAGGATCCATGTAGATTTTGCTGGGCCATTTTTAGGTCACATGTGGTTAATTGTAGTAGATGCATGCTCTAAATGGCCAGAAGTTGTAAAAATGAATGTCACAACTTCTAATGTTACAATTAAGTCCTTGCGTAGTATTTTCTCTCGTTTTGGCCTGCCAGAGCAGTTGGTTACCGATAATGGTCCACAATGGACATCTGAAGAATTAATGCTGTTTTGTAAAAATAATAATATAAGACATATTTTTACTGCTCCTTATAACCCAGCCAGCAATGGCTTAGCAGAAAGGGGTGTTCAGTCATATAAAAGGGCTATGATTGCCCATAAATTTAATAAATATAACTTGGACTTTAGTATACAACAGAGGCTATTGACATATCGTACGGCACCACATGCTACAACAGGTAAGGCACCATGTGAGTTAATGTTGGGAAGGCAGTTGCGGAATAGATTGTCATTGATAAAGAAAGATTTTATTGTTCCACGCCAAACTATCAACAAACAGCCAATAAAGCAGTATTTGCCTGGTGACAAAGTACTGGTGGCATGTTATGATAAGTCAAAGAAATGGATAGAGGGCACTATTGAACGCCCTGTTGGTAATGTAATGTATGATGTGTCAACAAATAAGGGTATGCTCACAAGGAATATAACTCAGTGTAACCACATGCTCTACCTCTACCGATTCCTCCAGTTCCATGATAACAGACCGTCAGCTGTCAAATCATCATCATCCGAGCGTCTGTCCCAGTTGCGTCTCGCGACGCCCGGGGTCCGCTTAAAATATAGCCGTCAGCTGTCAAATGATAGAATGGATTGTGACAAACCCGACATTAGTGTAAATATATCTGAGATGCAATCTGAAGAGCCTTGTGGGGAGTCGATTCCTATTATGAACATGCAACCTGTATCAACTACAGTGTGCTCCCCCAGGGTAACTTAATCTGATACTAATTTGCGTAGGAGTACCCGAACCCGGAAGCCAGTCGAAAGACTCGATTTGTAATATTGTTTTGTTCATCTCTGTGTTATCAAATTAAGAAGGAAGGAGTGTTACATATTAGTAGTATAAGATTGTTTATACCGGGCTTTTATGGAAATGTGTAAACCGGGTTTTATGTTTTTGTCTTGTCTGTGATCATTCAGTCAATAAACTAGTTATGTAGAACTTACTGCAAGAATTGTTTTATTGTTACATAAATATGCCGCCACATTAATCTGCACAATACTAATATTGTGCAGATTTATGTGGCGGCATATTATCGTATCTGTCACAATATTGCTTGCTAAACTAATTTAGCAAGCAATATTGTGACAGATACGATGAAATTAAGATAACTATTGGTATGCATTCAAATGAACAATCATTTTTTGACGGCATTATTTTTAATAGTACTTTTGAGTGCTAGATAATGTTTTGGAACCGAAGCCGTACTTTTTCAAATCACCCCCTGGACCACGGAAAGAGAGAGGGTTGCAACCCTCGATTATTTCCCCTTGACGCATGATTTTTGTACGGCGTTGCGGAATAATGGATTAGAAGCAGTATTGAAATAGTATGAAACTGGTGCCGTACAAAATCAAATGACCAAATTTACCCTGGAAATTGTCGGACAATAAAAAAAGAATTCCGACTTTGTGGCGCACCATTTTTTTACGGCACTACGCGTTTTCTTATTATTTTTCATGGATCTATCGATGGTAAGAATGCCGTACAAAAATATATGATCAAAATGTACTCACTCTACCTGTACTTTTGAATTCTCACCTGCACTCAGTTGGACAGCTTACAAGTGACGGCATAGTGCTGAATCTTATTATTTTATGCTCTTATATCGTTCGAGATAGGTCACCTGGTGGTTCAAATGACCCATATTTTTTTCAACACGGGCCTGTAGTCTATATGTCATTTGACCCGCCAATTTTTTTCTTTTCCAGATTATCGAACATCGTGTCTCGTAACTATTCTAGAAAAACAGATCGTCAAAGCTTGGATCAAATCGCCATGGAAAAGGCTATTGAAGCTGTGAAGAAAGGTGAAATGGGCTGGCTATTGGCTTCCAAAGTATTTAATGTGCCACAATCGACTTTTAGAAGACATGTATTAGAAAAGAATAAAGTCTTAACTCCAACCGCAAAAGGTATGGCTATGACCTACTTAGTATTTTTTAAACTTTTATCATGATTACAATGAATTTCAATATATTCTATTATTTTAGGTATGGGTACTTATAAGACTGACACTACATATAAAATGGAACGAGAGCTGGTTGAACATATAAAGCTACTAGAATCAAGTTTGTTTGGATTCACACGTAAGGCACTCCTAAAAGTAGCCTATCAGTTTGAGACGTCAATAACATTCCTAATAATTTTAACAATGAAAAAAAGTGGCAGGCAAAGAGTCGTTGGCTGGATTTCGACTAAGCCACCCGGATATAACATTAAGAAAACCTGAAGCGACTTCTGCTGCGACAGCTCAAGCCATCAATAAGCCACAAGTAGCTTTATTTTTTAATACTTATCAAAATACAATTCATTCAAAGCAATAATATTTCTGTGCACAGGCTTTATAACGTTGATGAGTCAGCCTTGTCTACTATCCAAAAATCCCAAAAAGAGTTTGCTACTAAAATAGACTGTACTGTGACATAAAACTGTTAGTGTGGCAACACATATTTCATTGACTCGCTTGTCGCCAACACGCCACCTGTACTGGAGCTTATTGTGTTAGCTCTAATAATTAATATTAAAGTTAAGGTAGTAGAGCACGAAGCCCTTTTTTTATTACTATTACTATTGTACCTGAACGCACAGTAGTACTTCCACGCAACCTGCCAAGTCAATTAAATACACTCCACTGCCACCATAGGAGCTCAACAATTATTACAATTAGATTTACCTTGGTATAATAAGACTGTTGATTAACTTAGTAAGATTGAATTATGCGAATAAGGACTCTTTGGATACCGACCGACTGGCTAAGCGGCCCGACCTGACCTCCATAACAGAGGAGCCGGTGTGCAGCTACACATCAGAACGAACAGACAAGAGGATGGAGACGCGGGATGATTTTTCATCGTCCTTCAAATCCCTCCCCCTCCCCTACCAAAGCGTGCACTAAGAGAAAGTACTACTGCACCCCCCGCCTCAGCGCAAGAACAACAGCCAGCTGCTACAGTTAACACCCCAACACTGACACACCAGCGCAAGTTTTATTTATCCACTACTCTCCCTGAACACAAGTCAATACAAAAAGGTGTCGAAGTAGAAATGCGGCACCAGAATGAGGGACTCGGTAGTTGAGCAATACACAGAATGCAAGAATATTTATGAAAAGGAAGTAAAATGAAACCCATCTGGACACAGGGCGCTCTGTGCTCAGTCTTCTACCTGAGGGCTCGAGTTGAGGTGGACATTGAGGTGCATCAATAGATACATGAAGGCAATGCCCACCTTTGACGGTAGGTGAACTGTTTAAAAAAAGCTGTGAAACGCATCGCCCAACCCCAAGAAAGCTCCTGGGGCGGACGGCTTCACAGTCGATAACAACACTCACGACAATATAGCCGGCCCCATGTACTTTTAAAGCTGTTTACTCAGTGCCTCCAGCTCAGTTACTTTCTTAAGATGTGGAAGTAAGTCATGATGATGCTGAAGAAGCCGGGTAAAACCTTGTACATTTAACCCAAATCATAGAGGCCGAATGGACTATTGCATGTCCTTGAAAAGGTGTACGAGAGAAATACTGTCGTGAATGTGTACTCGCCAGTACGGCTTTATACTCCAGAAAAACATAGAGGATGACCTCTATGATCTTATGTGTCTATGGTGTCTTTAAACATATAGGGGGCATTCGCCAGCGTCTGGTGGTTTCTAAGAAAAGGTACGACTGGCTGAGGAAAAGTGTCCAGCAAATTAAGGAGAGTAATCGGCTGCAGTTACCTTATCGAGAGAAGGGTAAGTTATACGAGGGATGAGCCGCTCTACGAAGAAAGGGTGCGTCTAAGGATCGATAACTAGTAATAATAAGGCAGGCATAATATCCCCTACGACGTCAAGTCAGCAATTCTTGGGGTCTTCCCCTTTTACCGAGACCCAGCAGGGGCGGCATGGCTAGACATTGGTTCCCCACGTAGCCCAGCCGTTTCCCACAAGACATGACCATACCGTCCGTAAGCAAGGGCACATCGCAAAGCACTGTAATCTCGGAAAGGACCGGACCGATTTTAACGGGACTTTCACTGGCAGATAGGTTATGTTATAAGGTGTAACTTAAGCTACAGTTTAAAGCCATATTCCCAAGGAAACGGAAACTTTACGGGTAAAACGTGGCGACCGCTAGTATAAAAGAAAAACAAATACCATAGTGATGAACCTACATCACTACATATTATAAAAAAAAAGTCCTCCGCCGCGTCCATAATGTGTTCGAGATAAACTTAAAAACTACTGCACCGATTTTTCTGCTGTTTTCACCAATGGATAGAGTGGTTCTCGAGGAAAGGTTTTTTAAGTTTTTGTATATTTTGGCTAAAATATAACGATATTTATTGACGGTTTCGGCATACAATACCATCTGGATCTTTCAACGAAAATGCTGCCGAAACCTTTTGAGATACGAGTATAACAAAATAATGTATGGTGGAATTGTGTATTTATATAGGTCTGCAGCAAAGTCCGCGATGGTATATGTCTATCTCTTCAGGATAACATAATAGCTTACAATAACTTTGGGGCAAACGGGTACGGGAGAACTTCACCACGCGGGAACCACTGATAAATAATGAAGAGCTTTTACAAAATAGTAAAAAGTTTTCGCAGTAAACACTCCATATATTACCCGCTAGATGGCGTTAATATGCATATTGTACATCACAGTCAAGCCTTCGCCCTTTTATCCGAAATTCTTATGCGGCTTAGTATTTTTGACATTTAAGCTTTTTTTTATTTGTGCATCGATAAACGAAATCTATTTATGCAAACATAATACAATAGGTAATTTTATATTTAAAGGAGACACGTTAGTATATTATTATATTAAACTGCCTCTGCGCGGTGGGAGTGTATCCGACTGCTACGCAAGAGGTCGTGGGTTCGATTCCCAGCGAGGATAAAACTTTGTGTGATGAACACGATTGTTTGTTCTGTGTCTGGGTGTAAGTAATGTATTTTTACAAATATTTAAGTATGTTTATCAGTTATCTGGTTACCATAGTACAAGCTCTGCTTAGTTTGGAATCAGATGGCGTTGTGTGAGTTGTCGTACCGATATTTATTTCTTATTATTTACATGTTATAAAAATTGAAACAAATAATTTACTTTTTTAGTTTGCCAACCCTAGCGCTCTACTCAGCTGTAGGTATAAATTTCGAGGACACGGCAAAGTTACTCTACTGCTCCTTTTCTGTATATAGTGTCATCGTCCACTTTTCTTTCATGCACTTTCAAATGACCTTTCAAAGTACATTTTTGTGTAAAGGCACGTCCACACACCGGACAAACAAATCTTTTATCATTGTTATGTATCCTCATGTGTTCGCGTAATGTTTTTTTCCTCTGATAAGACTTTTGGCATACCGGACATGTGTGTATTCTTTCACCATCATGCTTTATCATGTGCATTTTTAAAGCATTTCTAGTATAAAACGCTAGATCACATTTATCACATTTATGGTTTCGTTCATTCAAATGATCTCTCCGAACGTGACTTGATAAATGACCCGGAGTTATATACGATTGTGGACACGCTTTACACTTATATCTTTTTAATTCTTCATTATGGACCTCGGCTAAATGTTTCTGGCGCGCGTAAAATGAGGTTAGAGATATATTACAACGTTTACAAGCGTATCTGACGCCGGATTTATGTTCTTTAGATACATGATTTTCTCTTTTAGTTACCCTATCAAACACTTGTTCACAATACCTACAAGGAAAATTTCCTACTTCGTGTGTACGCATATGACCTCTAAGTCTGGCTTTCGAAGCGAACGCTTTACCACAATTTTCGCAAATATAATTTGGATAATGTATATTCATGTGTGTATTAAGACTTACGTAGTTTAAAAATGTTTTTTTACACACAGGACAATCCAATTGATCCTTTTCAAGTTTGAACGGCAAATTATTCCATTTACGGTTTGTAAATTTTAATCTAGTACAGTTTTCTATATGCTGTTTCAACTCCTCATAGTTAGAAACATCTATGGTACATATTTTACATCTTAAATTCATTGCAGACTTATAAAACCTATGGGAATTGGAAAACATCATTTTTTTAAATGCCAAATTTATGTTAGTCTTATTGTGGTCTAAAATGTGAGTTTTAATATCATCTAAATTGGTAGACTTTTCCGGGCATATTGAGCATGAAAATGTACGATTTTTCTTAATTTTAAAAGGGAATAAACCTATGTTTAACATTGATTCCGTTTCTGCTAAATCTGCAGTCTTTTTTAAAGGATACTTGGATAGTTTGATCTTTTTTGACGTGACGGTTTTGCTTCTTGTTTTTCTACTGTATTCTTCTTGTTCGTTTTCTGTTTTGATCAATGTTTCGAGATCTTCTGTAAATATAGCAATAGAACATTTTGTAACTATTATTAACTTTGAGGGTTACAAGACAGTGTCTTTTAAATTTGGTAATCGTTTGTCTATTTATTGGTGATTGCTGTACATCTTGGTCTAAAAAAAACTTGAACTATCTACACGCTGTATCCCTGACGGGGTATCCATGTATACTTCTTTCGCTTCCTGTAGATTCATTAATCGCTTCATACATGCGCGTCTAGGTATCCGAGTACATTATCTTGGTCTACATGGACTCAAATCTACGATGTTTTATCGATGTAAATGTTCGAGAAATTACTTCTCAAAATAAATGTAACTGTTTTAAAATGAAAATGGCAAAAAATACCATTTACTTCGAAAATTTCTCAGTTTATAAATAAACTAGGTGACCCCGACGGCTTCGCTCGTGACATACTTCGAATTCCCATCGCACCTATTTAATCCCGTCGCTTATAAATTCTATTTTAACGACGATACGACATTAACTATCTTCACGCTGTATCCCTGACGGAGTAGTCAGATAGGACATAAAAAACATTGATTTTAAAACTCTCGTGGCGCTCGTGGCCTCGCGTTCTCAGTGTTCTGTAAACGATCACTGAGTTACGCAACTTTCACTATGGCTGGTCCTCGGATGGGTGACCACTTTGGGCATTTACATTTGCGAGCGTTTCCGTGCTTCGGAAGGCTAACGTGCCGTTGGTCCCGGTTACCAGTAAAATGGCAGTCGTTAAGCCTGGTTGAAAATTTCAACAGCAGGTAGCCACAACCTGCGTCTGTCTATTTCAACACGGCAATAGGCTCTCCACCTATTACGTAGGACAGGAATCCATACGGTGAAAAGTGGGCCTGTGCCGCCCCTTCGGGGATAAGGCGTGATGGATATTTATTTATTTTAAAACTAAAAGCAAAATTGAACTATTTTTGTTGACAGATAACACTAGTGATGCCTCATTTATCGCAGCGTCCAAATTCAATAATCATTTTAATTAATTGTCCTAAACACCTAATTTATTTTTAAATTTCGTTATCTTTAAATAACACTATGATAATTTTCTAATCTAAGCTTTTAATTGATGTTTTAAAACTGCTCGGTGGAGTAAGTGGTAGTGTATGTGACTGACGCACTGAATTCTCGGGTTCGATTCCCGGGTCCACACATCCGAGATGTTAGGGAATCCGTCAATGATCCGCTAATGTTTGTTTTAGAATTTGGAAGTTTTCTATGTATAATATGTATGCATCTTAACATTCTTAACATTATTATAAACGCGAAAGTTTGTATGGATATTTGTTACTCTTTCACGTAAAAACTACTGAATGAATTTTAATGAAACTTTACTATAATATAGCTTATACATCAGAATAACACATAGGCTACTTTTATCCCGGGAACAAGTTCCTAGGGGAAACGGGAACGGGAAAGCTGCTCACCGCGGGCGAAGCCGCGGGCGTTTACTAGTTTAGAAATACATAGGAATGTTTATCAGCTGTCAATCAATAAGTCAATCTGGGAAAGTATTAATGCTAAAAACAGAAAACATGGATTCCCGAGCTGAAAAGGATTCCAGTGTCTAAGAGATGAGTTAAACTCTAATATAAAATTTAATAATTCTATTTTTGAAGGCCTTATGGGCGGCTTAAAAAATTTCAACAGCAGGTCGTCACCACCTGTTATGTGGGTCAAAAATGCATACGGTGAAATGTGGGCGTTTATAATGCCTCTGCCTACCCTTTCGGGGATAAAGTCGTGACAATATGTATGTATGTATGTATTAAATTTGGGCCCCTAACCTGTATCTGTGTTGTCTTCATCGATATGAAAGTCCATGTCAAATGGTTCTCCTGAATACTCCTCCATCTTTACCTTTTGTAAAGCATGTTTTTCTTCCTCTGAAATTTATATCAGACTGTTTATACCTGCTAGAGGAACTTGCTACACATATTGCATAAAAACACTTGTACTGTTCCACTAATTTACTTTTTAAACCAGAATGGTTTCGCCTTACGGCATTTTCAAAGGTTAATATATATTTTATGCGTCTCAGATGTCATTGTGTACATATATTGTAACGTTGGGCTGAAGATATAATGGAGATCGCAGGAAATGGATGGATGGAGATAGGCCAGGACAGAGACAGATGGAAGAAAATGGTGGAGGCTTTTACTCAAAAGGGGTCCGGATTAAATTTAAAATAGTACTAACATTTGAAATAATAATAATGGCGAGGTATTTATATTACAATTGTCTTAATATGGTGACATGAACTAACAAACAAACAAAAGTTATAACTCGGTTCAGGCGCCAGGAGGATAAGTCCTACCAACTTTATGCACACGGATATCAGCGATAGAGATTGAGCTTCTAATCATAAGAGCAGGTACCAAAAATAATAGAATACATCTCTAGAAGAAAGTTTCTATATTTTTATAGGCGAATTGATTGAATATACATTATATACATTATCACTAATGGTATAACCTATTCAAGTGATTTAGTAAGCTAAAGATTAACTATTCACAGGGTTGAGGCATGAAATTTAGAATAGTGAAACCAGCATAAGGCCAGCTTATTAGTCAAAATATATATCGTAACATGATTCAAAACATGAGCCAAATCATTGAGTCATTACACGGGCCTGTTCATTGAGTCGTGCATCATTACTAGATTAATCGACACTATAACAATTTGAAATAGGTACCTGAGGTGGTTACATTACCACGGGATTCGAAATCACATCTGCAGACCGCGACAGGTGCCGTCTCCACGAGAATGACGAGCCCGTAACCACATGGTCAGCATCTATGGCAAATTTTATCCAAGAATAAAGTTAATATAAAAAAGTGCCTTTTCAGCTGCAAAAAAAAGAATTAGTTCCATTAGATTTGGAAAAACAATGGGATATTTGTTTGTGATTCGAATACATAAAGAGAACTTACCACTTTTTTAAAGAAAAACCAATAATCTTGGAGTGCAGGCAAATATTCCATTAACGCTGCTCCAAGCATCGTAATAAACGAAAAACATAGTTATTTTGATATAACCATTGATAAGAAGTCACAGGCGTGAACTTCTTTTTAGGAAAGTTTAAAAAATATATTTATGACATCTTTTTTTGTCGTCTGTAGCTAGGCGAATGGCTTGTTCCGTCACCACAGACAAAAAGACATTTTTTCTATTTTTTTTCTTTCCAAGGCTACCCTATGGCATGGAACTAAGGAATACAGCCTTACAGAAATCGCAATTTATTTAAAATCGATGACACACGGAGCGAAAGAGTCAACAATCTACTCACCTCTATCTCTAAATCTCAAGACCAACAATAACATTTCAATGTGACGTTTTACAACGTTACACATTACTAAACGGTTAACATATACTATATAACGGGTAACATTACCAAAGTTAACAATATTAACACACCTATGAAATGTAATAGTTCGGAATAAATAAAGCTTATTATTTATTACTAGATGATCCCCACAGCTTCGCCCGTGGAATATTTCGACCTCCCGTCGCACCTATTTAATCCCATCGCTTATAAATTCTACAATAACGCATAAAAATTTGGCCGATTTGTCGACATTTATGACTACTGCTCTGCTCCTCAGTGTAGTAGCGTAATGATATATAGCCTATAGCCTTCCTCGATAAATGGGCTATCTAACCCAAAAAGATTTTTTCAAATCCGACCAGTAGTTTGTAACGTTGTAAAACGTCACATTGAAGTGTCATTGTTAGTCTTGAGATGTGGAGAGAGAGAAGAGTAGATTGTTGACTCTTTCTCACTACTTGTCATCGAATATATTTAATTTGCGTTTTGAGTAGGTAGAATGCTTTGAATGTCTTAGCCTGTTCTTAGAACGAATGAAATAAAATGGTCTTGTCAATTGGTCAATTTCTTTTGACAGTGGTGACGGAACGTCATTCGCCTATCTACAATCGACGAAGAAAAATGTCGGTCGTAAATATATTATTTAAACTTCGCTAAAAAGAAGTAATCTTTTATAAATTGTAAATGGAAGTTCACGTCTGTGACTTCTTATCAATGTTTATATCAGGATGACTATGTATTTCGCTTGTTACGTACGATTTTTAGAGCAGCGATAATGGAATATTTGCCTGCTCTTCAAGATTTATAGGTTTTCTTTGCAGCTGAAAACCACTTTTTTTTATATATTAATTCTATTGTTGGATAAAATTTGCCGTGGATGCTGACCATGTGGTTACGGGCTCGTCACTCTAGCGGAGACGACACCTGTCGCGGTCTGCAGATGTGATTTCGAATCCCGTGGTAATGTAACCGCCTTCAGGTACTTAGTTTGAATTATTTTTGTGTAGATTAATCTAATAATGATGCACGACTCATGATTAGGCCCATGTAACGACTTAATGATTTGGCTCATGTTTGGAATCATGTTACGATATATATTTTGACTTATAAGCTGGCATTATGCTGGGTATTCTAAATTTCACGCCTTAACCCTGAGAATAGTTAATTTTGAGCTTACTAAAACACTGGAATAAATTATACCAATAGCGATACTGTTTATAATGTATATTCAATCAATTCGCCTATAAAAATATATAAACTTTCTTCTAGAGATGTATTCCATTATTTTTGGTTCCTGCTCTTATGATTAGAGGCTCAATCTCTATCGCTGATATCCGTGTGCATAAAGTTGGTAGGACTTATCCTCCTGGCGCCTGAAACGAGTTATATATTTTGTTTGTTGGTTTGTTAGTTCATGTCTCCATAATAAGACAATTGTAACATTTTTAATTATTACAAGTTCTTGAGATTAGCGCGTTCAACCAAACAAACAAACTCTTCAGCTTTATAATATTAGTATAGATAAGTAAATAAATTGTACTCTGATAAGTACATAAATTGTACTCAGATAAGTACATAAATTGTACTCATATAAGTATATAAATTGTACTCATGACATGTATAAAGTTTAAAAAGTAAATGAGTGGAACAGTCAAAGTGTTTTCATTCAAGAAATTTATATCAAACTAAAAAACTAAACTATCTTCATGCAGTATCCCTGACAGTGTAGTCAGAGAGGACAGATCGCCAGGCTTCGCGATCCATGCATAAATTTATATCACCTTTCAAATATTAAACAAATTACGTATGAAAAGAGACTGTTAGATAAATATGCTATCAGGCGAGTAAAACATACACCAGACTAAAACTATAAGATCCAACTGGAAGTTCTCTCACATTTATTAAATGAAACTCAAATGGACAAAATGACAGTAGAAATTGTTAGTCAGTACAATAGGGGTCTTTTGTACTGACCAAGGAAGAGTCAAAGGTCGAAGTGTTAAGGACAGGTCAAGAGATAAGATAAGAACAATGTTGTTAATATTGGACTAGTAAAACTTTGTTTAATGTCAGTTTAAAATTTTTAATTTCAATGGAATTAAGAGCATTAAGTATATTCTTGTAACTCGGCAAACGTAAATATATATGTAAACATCTTCTGTCATACTGCAATCTTCTAATAATGCTAATATAAAAAGTGACACTTACTACTCTCTCTCGCAGTACTTTCCAAAGTCTTCAGTGATGTCAGGGCTTGTTCCTTGAAGGCTATAGAGTCCTTCAATTTGACAATACATGGGTGACATATTAGTCGCTTTGTATCACCTAGTTCGATGGTTGTGATCTAAAATTTTATGGAAGAAGCGTATTATATCACTATTTAACTAATAACATTCAAAAGATTGCTTCTCTGTCGAACAATAACCTCTTTTAAGAATTTCAGGTTCTTTATGCAGAGTGTGAAAAAACACATCATTAGGTCAACTTGAGGCCCAATGTCAATGGTCTTGAGTGAATGGCCCTTAATTTACTCAGGTCACCATAGCTTCCCATCAATGAATAATAATAATCAATGAATCTCTTTGTATTGTGTGTTGAAATTGATGTGGCCCTGTTGACTCAGTGTTCTGTAAACAATCACTGCGTTAATCAACTTTTGCTATGGCTGGTCATGGATGGATGGCCACTTCATGGTATTTACCCCCTTCATAAGGTGTAATTGAGAAAATTAATGTGCAATATACATACATATTGTCACGCCTTTATCTATGAAGGGGTAGGCAGAGGCATACTATATGATACACCCACATTTCACTGTATGCATTTTTGTCCCACGTAACAGCTGGTGAGTCCATTGCCATGTGCAATAACGTTTATTCAATTATATTCTAATAATAAAAAAGGCTTTTTTTGGTAAACACTAATATTGAAGGTAGAGGTTGTATAGCAGTTTCAAATCATTCCATCCACTAAACTATAATTGTAAGACACCAGAAGACTATAGGCACATCCCTCTGAGTAGAATAGTGACATTTATGAAGGTGCTACATGAGAGCTGGGGGGATTGGTAACAAGTAAGGGGTACTACACAAAAGGTCCAATATGGTTAAAGTACTATGAAGATCTTCGAGAGGATTATAAACACTCGGATCCGGCAGGATGGGTTTCGACCTGGTTATGGGACCACGGACCCTGTTTTTGCCCTGAGGGTTGTCGCAGAGAAATACAGGTCGAAGAACACTCCTCTGCACTGTTTGTTTCTAGACATGCAGAAGGCCTTCGACTGTGTTCCTTGTGCGATGATCTGGTTGGCACTGCTGTCCAAAGGGGTTCGAGAGGTCTATATTGACACTATCCGGGACATGTACTGTGACTCCGATTCAATGGTTCGGACTGCTCTTGGCGACACGAAACCCTTCCCCATCACCGTCGGGGTACCTGGTGTGGTTCGGTCCTTAGTCCGCTTCTGTTCAGTGTAATATTAGACGAATTGTCGGACAGCATCAGAAACCCGCATGAGCAGCCTCCATGGTTGCTCATGTATGCTGACGATATTGCGCTGGCAGACGCGGACAGGGGCAGATTGGTGCGACGTGTAAAGGCGTGGAAGGAGACGCTTGAGAACGGCGGTCTGAAACTAAATGTGGCGAAGACCGAGTACTTGGCACTAAACTCGACAGATCCCACATCCGTCCGCATAGGCGGTGATTTGGTCGAGCGCACGGACCAGGTTAAATACCTGGGATCTGTTTTTCACACGTCCAGTGACATCGATTGCGATGTCAAGTCACGCATTGCTGCCGCGTGGGCCAAATGGCGGGAGATGACCGGTGTCATTTGTGACCCAAAAATGCCGATCCGGTTGAAGGGACAGGTCTACAAAACCATTATTAGACCTGTCCTTTTACATGGCAGTGAGACGTGGCCGATATTGGAGCGATGATGTGTGGGGTCACACGGATGGACCGCGTGAGAAACTCTCGCATCCGCGGCAGCCTTCACGTCCGTGACATTGCAGACAAGTTGTAAGAGTGTCGCCTTCGTTGGTATGGTCCCGTCTTGCGGCAACCGCCGGGCTACGTAGGTAACAAATGTCTGGCCATGTCAGCCCCACCGGGTCCCGGTAAGAGGGGAAGACCCAAGAAGTGCTGGCTTGACGTCGTAAGGGATGACATGCGTGCCAATGGTCTCACTACAGGGGATGCCGCAGACCGTGCGAAGTGGAGGAGAAAATGTAGGAAAGCGGACCCCGGGCGTAGCGAGACGCAACTGGGACAGACGCTCGGATGATGATGATGGTTAAAGTACTAGGGCAAGCTTGACCTCAAGATTAAGATAAGAAGGAGTTGCACCTAATGGTATTGCCATTGACGGAGATTTTGGCTGAGACTGATGTGGTGTATGTGCTGATCAGGATAATATGGTGTAAGCATCTGTAGTTGGGTTGAGTCAGATGGCATTTGCTTAAAATATTGCTGAATAGGTCTAAATATAGCTCAGGTCCAATAGTTCAATACAACCAGGGCTTAACATTTTTGAACTTAAAATTAAAGGTCTATAAATTATATAGAGCATTTAGAGGTTACGAAATATGTATGATTAATTTTATTTATATTTACTGTTAAGTAGATTAAGTAAAATTGTCTGAATTTAAATTTTAAAATGATAATAAAAATATTATCACTTTAAAATTTAAATTTAAGAAATAAAAAGTTAGTATACTAATTGCTTTTCAAAATTGTTTCTCAAATTGTCTGAGCTAGATAGTTTATTACATATGTATATTTATTAATGCTTATTTCAATTAGGAAAAATCTATGCACGTACTTCGTGATCTAGACAACTGATAAACATACATAATTATATTTTAAAAAACATACTTATTTATAGTTTTGAGTGTTTTCTTTGAATACTCAAACTCCGAAATATACATTAGCAGATCACATCAAAATAATGTATGTTCCAACTTGAATTTGAATTATATAGGTACATAAGATTCGGTAGTCGTATCTCTATCCTCTGCACCAAGGAGGCGAGATATGACTTTTAATTTATAAATAGTAAGAAAAATAACGAGACTACAATACTTCGTTAAATGTAACTTACGTCTATTGCAAAGCATTTAATCAGCATGTCGGAATAAATTTCAGTATTTCCATTGTATTGGTGACCTAGGATCATACTTTTAACAGCTCCTTCATCTAGACACAAATTACACACGCCTAGTATAGGCAGTGACTCTACCATTATCTCCGTATCCATCTTAACAGATTATAGTTTAACTCTAATACATAATAAATGAAGTTTCCATAGCACTTAACAATAATTCTTCACGATTTCTGTCATAAATTACTAATCTCAATGCTACAAAATTACCGAATTCTTATCATTTAATTTGACAACAGTACTAGGACAACTGACAGTTGACATGCTGAGCGATGATTTTTTTTAGTTGTTTTCGCCCAACTGGGGCAGGCAAAGGAAACTCATACGATCCATGCAGCCTTGTCTTCAATTTTAATATTTTCTTATTCATTTTAGTCATGTCTAGTCGTTTGTCGATTTCAAGTCCTCATTCCTATGTCCTGGTCCTTGCCCCAATAAGGCAGTGGATCCCTTATTGTAGCATTCTATGGAAATTTGGCACTAACACCAACAACAACAGTGCTATTCATTGCAATATATCACTTTCTTTCAATAATGCACATTTCCGAACTCTTTAAGTATAATAGTCCACCATTCCACCATTATTAAATACAATAACACTAATTTTACACTAATTTTGGTAAATAATATACGTCATATGTGCGTCATGGCTCATGTTGGCGCCAAAAGTCCGCTAAGTGATGATTAGACTTTGCGTGCCGTTCCAGACTAAATCAAAGACCTTATACTTATTCTAAGAGGAGTGTGAAAGTAAGGGTCTTCGCTTGAATGCAAGTAAAACTAAGGTTCTAGTATTTGAAAGAGGTGACGTAAGAACTAAATGCGAGATTAGGGTAAACCAGGAACGTCTAGAGCAAGTGAATGAAATTGTGTATTTAGGAAGTATGTTTAGCGCGGATGGAAGATGTGATTCGGATGTAGAACGGCGAGTAGCTGCCGGAAACAAAGTTAACGGTGCTTTGTCCCAGTTAGTAAAGCGACAAAGCATCGTAGAAGAAGCACGAATGGCCATTCATAACGCAGTGCTAGTGCCAACTTTGCTTTACGGTAGTGAAACCTGGGTATGTCAGCAGATGCATGAAAGTAAATTGAATGCTGTGGAGATGCGATCACTTCGAAAATTGTGCGGCGTAACTTTAGCCGACCGAATAAGTAACGAAGTGATACGCAATATGGCAGGTTTGAATGAAAGTGTCAGCGTTAAGCTGGAAAAGGACGTGCTCCGTTGGTTTGGACATGTCCAACGAATGAGTGAGGAACGATTGACGAAGAATATATATTGTTCAAAAGTAGAAGGTAGAAGGAGTCAGGGTAGGCCGAGACATACATATGAAGACCACGTGAGCAGATTGCTCAAAAACGGAAAGGTCAAAAGTACTCGGATACCCAGACGTGCGTGTATGAAGCGATTGATGAATCTCGAAGAAGCGAAAAAAGTATGCATGGATCGCGAAGCCTGTCGATCTGTCCTCTCTGACTACCCCGTCAGGGATACAGCGTGAAGATAGTTAGTTATACTTATTACTAGACTGTGCACTACGGCGAAAATATCGGTGCACGCGTGAGGGCTCTCGTTGGTAGTGTGTCCCGTTCTAAATAAGTGACCATGACCCCAAAGACTTTATACTTACAACTAGACCGAGTACCAAGAAATTGCGTTGTGCTAAAATGACATCTATGTTCTTATTGTAGGGTCGCGATTTCCACAAAAGCGGTAGCTAGTTAATAACGCTCCTGACTAGGGGGCTCCGACTAGTAGTGTGTCCTTGTATAGCGAGCTGCCAGTTCAACGAATCATCGGATTTGGTAGGAATGGTATACATACATACATCCATACATATTATCACGCCTGTTTCCCATCAGGGTAGGCAGAGACTATGGCTTTCCACTTGCTACGATCCTGACATACAGCTTTCGCTTCTTCAACTTTCATGAGTGTTTTCATACACGCTCGCCGGGGGTACTCTTGACCTGGCCTTTTTCCAAAAGATCGTCGATTTGATTGACATAGTTAGGTACGCCGAGGTCGACCCCTACCTTATCCACCATCCATCGATCCATTACCTGATCATCGGGGTAAAGGAGGCACTTGACGGTCAGTTCATCCATTTTTATACCATACGTACTCTCTTGCAGTTCTTTCAGGCAGCTGTCCATGTATAGGTTAAACAGCAACGGCGACGCTACACAACCCTGTCTCACACCTTTTTCAATGTGAAAAAAGTCTGTGCAAGCTCCGTTGATCCTGACACAAGCACTTGAGCCCTCATAGAGAGATTTCAGTGCTCGTATCAAGTGGCTGTTTACTCCATACCTGGCCAGTATTGACCACATGGCAGTTCATTCCTCACTTTATCATATTACTTATATTTATTAAAACTTTAAATTTATCTTTTTTATGATTTAGTAAAATTATTAATTCATAAACTTGGAACTTACCTATCTAAATATCTCTACAGTTCCTAGTTGTTAATATAATAATTTCATAGTATTAAAAATAACTCATTAATGCTTAGTAAGAGTAGTACTTAAATGTTTGGGCTTGGTAATACTAGATGAAAGATCGACCATATAGCTTAAAGTTTAGGGTCGCCATGAATTCTGTTGATCAAATATTTTTACAATCTCTAAATAGTAGGTAGATAGATTCTTACATACCGACTGTTTTAAATTGGAGATGTACCCATATGTCCTGCACTTCAGGCGCGTGAAAGTCCATGATGTCCAAGATTGCTTCTCACTTGATAGGTTTACAGTATTGAACCACGGTAGGTCAGATGATACCTTTAATAAAAGCAGGAACAAAAGTACCTACCTCCGACCAGTAAACCCGTAGGGTATGTGATGTGTGATGTAGATTCCAAAAAAAGATACCTACTATGTTTTGGTTGAAGTGGCACCGCGTCAGACAAGGACACACTACCATTGGAAGCTTTCTCGCGAGGACCGTTTTTAGCTAGCTACAGCTTATAAGGAAATAGCTACCCTAGTGGTAAGAAAATAGATGTCATTTTATACTAACGAAATTTTTTAGGTAGGTACTCAGTCTAGTTGTATGTACCTATAAGGTCTTTGGACTAAATATCAACCTAAGAATCAAATTGTCGCTAAAGAAGATTAGTTATAATTTAGAATTTCTGAAAATGTCATCTTCATAATTCTTGATATTTAGTAGCAACAACATGCGATTGATGAATCTTCAAGAAGCGAAAGAAGTATGCATGGATCGCGAAGCCTGGCGATCTGTCCTCTCTGACCCTGTCAGGGATACAGCGTGAAGATAGTTATGGTTACTTTTTTTTTAACAACAAGCAACAAAATTTGATACATATTGGAGTCTGTTCGATGATTTTCTTAATTTCCACGAAGTTGTTACTGAAGTTATATTGTCGAAACATGAAAGGTTTCCTAAGAAAATTGCAATGCTTTACATGGTATATCATGCTATTGTACACAATAACAATTCACACGGTCGCACTGCTTGTTACGTAGTTCCAAGAAAAAAATTATAACGTCAGATCTGACAATTTCACACTTATGCCTCATTTACACTCTCACACGAGCCACGAGACGAGCTGCGAGCTCGAAAAAAATGTACCATAACGCTGTTTTTACACTTGCGGTTCGTCTCGCAGCTTGTCTCGTGGCTCGCTCGAGAGTGTAAATGAGGTACCTATTATGATTTTATAAAAATCTGACAGCCTATATGTGCTTATTTTTAAATTACCTCGAGTTTAAAGAGAACATTTCTAACTTTAAAGACCCCATGAGTGTAAGGGGCCCCAAAAAGATATCCGGGGCCCAAGCGAACTAACCTGCTGACTAACAGACGAGGCAACGATGCGGACACCCTTAGGGGTTGGAATTTGACACGGCAGTTGCTCCCAACAATGGCGAAAATTAAAAGCCATACAATAATAGCTGCTCGTAACAGTAGAATGAAAGTGGACCCAAGTCTTCAAATACAGATAGGATTTGGAAGCAACTTAGAAAACACAAGATGGCTAGTTTTGTGCCGTGGAAAGATTACACCTATAATCAGCGTACATGAAGTTAGCGTCTCATAGTTTGGAAGGAATTTTGAAAGCGTCCAGCATAGTTCTAGAGTTCTTGATACTTTTTATCGATAGTTCTGTTAACTCATAAATACATGTATATGTAATGTATGAATTAATTTTTTTATTTAAAAAAGGCGTGTTTATCCCCGAAGGGGTAGGAAGAGACATACTATACGCCCACATTTTACATTTCACCATTTTTGTTCCACGTAACAGGTGGTGAGCTCATTACCGTGTAGAAATGGACAGGTGCAAAGTTGTGGCGACCTGCTGTTGAAATTTTTCAAGCCAACCATAAGGCCTTCAACCAGGCTTAACGACTGCCATTTTACTGGCAACAGGGACTAACGGCTTGACGTGCCTTCCGAAGCACGAAACCGCTCGCCAATGTAAATTCCACAAAGTGGTAGCCCATCCAAGGACCACCTACAGCGAATGTTGCTTAACACAGTGATCGTTTACAGAACACTGAGTCAGCGGGACCACGAGCGTTGATAAATCAAAATACCAAAAACCGCATTTTAAAAAATGAGACGCTAACGTACGGAAGTTAGTGTCTCATTATAGTTAAAAACTGAAAACTAACAAAATCTTACAGAATTCGTATAGTTTAGATAGAGTGTGATGCCAATAAATGTTATGATTAGTACTTGTTATTGTAAAAAAAATACGTAAACATATATAAAATAACGGCGTAAACATTTTATGCGGGTATATCATTATTATAAAGAAATTACGGGAAAAATGTATGTATAAAAGTATGCTAAATGAATTATTCTGTTTGAACGTTATGCGAAACGAAGAGTATGCCAAAAAACGTTATGCAGTTTATGTTATGCCTTTTAAATTTATGTAACCCAATAGGGACCGGCGAGCCCAATTCCGTGTTGAAATGGACAGGCGCAGGCTGTGGCGACCTGCTGTTGAAATTTTTCAAGCCCTTCATAAGACCTTCAACCAGACATAACGACTGTCAGTCTACTGGCAACCTGGACCAACGGCTTAACGTGCCTTGCGAAGCACGGAAACGCTCGCCAATGTCAATTCCACAAAATGTTGTCCGAATGTTGTTTAACGCAGTGATTGTTTACAGAACACTTAGGGCCGTATTCCAGAACGTTTCTTAGGGCCGTATTCCAGAACGTTTATCAACACTCAAGATACACTTGAGAGTAGATTTTATAAGGCAAAATCTAGTCTCAAGCGTTCATCGAGTATTGAGTAACGTTCTGGAACACGGACCTTAATCCTCGATCGACGCTTGAGAGTAGATTTTATAAACCTCGCCTCAAGCGTTGATTCAGCGTTGAGAAACGTTCTGGAATACGGACCTTAGTCAGCAGGGCCACGAGCGCTACCGTAAAATTTTTGTACAGGCAACAAAAGCTCTATAGGATTTCACGTAAGAAGATAGTTCGAAGCTATTTAAAAATAAAATCATATTTTGTGTCTAGTACTGTTTTCAATTTAATTGTCCGTCATGTTAATGGCTCTTAGGTGTTTTCGCTTTTTCCTTGTTCGTCTTTTTATTTGATTTCTCCTCTTTGACAGAGCTAATTCTCTTCATGTGTAGTTCTTGAGGGATAGGCATTTGTCCTCCATAGTCGACGCCAGGGCCTGGCTTTAGACTTTTACGAAAACTAGGTTTTTTGTACTCGGTCTCTGATGGCTTGAATCGTATCATACAATTGTAGAAATGCATGTCTCTGTAAATTAATTAAATTATTAATAACTAGGTGACCCCCCGGCTTCGCCCGTGACACACGTTGAACTATTTAATCCCGTCGCTTATAAATTCAACAAAAATGCTTAATGCTTAATAATTTCCCTGATTTGTCGACATGTATGATTACTGCTCTCCATTGTAGTAGCATGATGATAAATAGCCTATAGCCTTCCTCGATAAATGGGATATCCAACACAAAAAGATTTTTTCAAATCCGACCAGTAGTTCCTGAGATTAGCGCGTTCAACCAAACAAACTTTTCAGCTTTATAATATTACTAAAGATAAACTACCAACGGCCATGATTTGAGATTTAAACAAATAAATAAATATTTAATAAATGTTTTTATTCATCTCATACATTGTCATACAAATTAAATATTGAGACAACCCCAGTAAGTTATAAAAATACTTGTGTCGGGGTGGACTCGCTTCTTCTCTTATTGTATCTATTTAACAATGACGAGACCTTAATATTAACACACACAGACAATAGTCTTAGCTTAAAGTAATCAATTTGATTTAATAAGAACTACACAGTTAAAAATTGTAGTAGGAATTATAGTACGCACATCACCGAAATCGTCAGGTAAACGAAAACGCTCGATGGGATACTTTGGTTAAATCGTCTTATGATACTACGGATAATTTAAATTGCCCGTGGACCAATTGATAGATTTTCGGAAAATTTGATTTGCCGTAATCAGATTGATAGAACCAACTAACTATCTTTAAGCTGTATCCCTGACGGGATAGTCAGAGAGGACAGATCGCATACTTCTTTCGCTCCCTGCAAATTCATTAACCGCTTCTTACATGCACGTCTGGGTATCAGAGTGCTTTTGACTTTTCCGTTATTAAGTAATCTGCTCACGTTGTCTTCATATGTAAGTCTCCGCCAACCTTGATACCTTCTACCCTTATTATTTATAAAATTTTATAAAATCGTCGTTACCAACCTTTCATTAGGAAACTGAAACGGTTCGTGTTTCCTTAGAGCCAATTGATTCTTATATTTAGCCCAAGCACATTGCAAGTATGCATTCCGGTCTAACGAATAATGTCTTCGTACGATGTGCTGGTATAATCCGCTCTCGTATAAAGGAGCTACTCTTGCAGTTCCAGCAATTTGTTTTATTACTTCTGCAGTCCATAAAAGATCATCTTATTTAGCGCTAGGTAGGCAATTCGGATCAATTTAACTCGCTATTGACTCGTTCATTCGAATTGCTTCTGGAAATACTCTCGAATCGCAATTCACTTGATAGATTCGACACTCTCTCTCTTTCTAACCATAATGTTAACGAGATAACTTGTCTTGCGACTAGGGGGCCGAGTCTGCTATGTCAATAGTGTCGAAATAGAATCGAAATCGTCGCTCAATAGAAAGCCACCTGTACAATTTTTGTCAGGTTTTCGTAGTCTACTATTACAATCGTACTCCAATACACTTCTATCGGTCGGCCCATAGAATTCTACTAACACGTACCGCGTCAGTGGCCGCTAGTCAGTGAAATTATTAGTTGTCTACTAACATTTTGACAGCTAAAAACAGCGATTCTGGTTCTATTCTACGGCTTGTCAATAGTAGACGCGGCCCCCAGTAGTGATGTTTTTGAATTCATTAATTTCGCGAGTTGATGTCTTCGACGATTCGAATCAAGAGCAATATTAATTCGAATGATTCGAATTGAAAAAAAAAAAGCATTAGCATATCGCTAATCGCGTTAGAGTCGATACAAGTGAGTAGGGTAAATGTGTATCCTATTTTTATCGCCTGGTTGATGCTATTGCGACAAAGATATACACACACAACAATAATAGTAAAAATACCAATGTAAGGGTACCTAGTTATGAAATTACTATGGCAAATGCCGCGGTAACAAGGTACTGATATGAAAATCTTAACTATCTTCACGCTGTATCCCTGACGGGTTAGTCAGAGAGGACAGTTCGCCAGGTATCGCGATCCATGCATGCTTCTTTCGCTTCCTGTAGATTTATTAATCGCTTCATACATGCACGTCTGGATATCCGAGTACTCTTTACCTTTTTTGTTTTTGAGCAATCTGCTCACGTGGTCTTTATATGTAAGTCTCGGCCTACCCTCACTCCTTCTGCCCTTTACTTTGATGACCTAAGTATTCTCTAGGTAGTCACCGCTTTGTGCCCGTAACAGTGAAGTTGAGTATCCTATAACTTATCTACACTTTCATGAAGGCTACCGACCGTGGTTTCTGAAAGTGGTTGACTCCGTATGTAAAACTATCTTTAATCGTACCTGGGCTACTCTCAAAAGTTGGAAGAGTCCGTGGTGGACAAGGTGAAGAATCTGCCATCTTATAAAACACAGGAATATATCTCTGCAAAGTTCAAAATTTATATATAATATCTCTAGCTGCAAATCGCAACTTATAATTCAATAAAATATTCTCTAAATTAATATCGGAGTAACGGAACTACGAAGATTATTATACTCTTTGTACGAAGACGTGACAATATGACAGATGAGGTGACATAGTTTATTTCAGATATTTTTTTAAATGGGTCCATAGCAATGACCTCCATACATACTAGTATAAATATGAGTTCAATGAAACTTTTTACTGTATGTGATGGTTGTATTTTACAATATATTTGTCAAGGATATGTGGATTATATTCTTAGGGCCGCTTACTATGACCAATAATTTAATTATCACGCATCTTTAGTGGGGTAAATTAAGCGGGTGGGCTATTTAAGTCAAGTAGTATTATATGCCAACAATACAATGCAGTTGATAGCCTTCCGTAGTATAGTTCGTCAGTAATAAAAAGGCTAAGGAGCAAGTGTTGTACCTTGTGGAACGCTCACAGTGAATACAGCTGTGATCCATAAACACGTGCCATTTACATCGACTCCGCGATTGGAATAATTATATTACTAAAATTAAAATCCAGAATGTACAGTACTTTGTTTATTGTAACCGATACCTGAACTATGTACCCTGTTGAATGCTTCAAACGCCTCGTATAAATCGCGCATATTCTACTTGTCTATATATTGTACTGAGATGTTTAATTGATATTGGAAATATTAGCGCTTGGATGCGTAGTTGTGAAATTGGAATGAATTAAATGTAGTGCATAGGTAGGCAAATACCTTACAAGCCCCTGGGTAAAACAAAAAGATTAGGTTGCTTGACTAGTAAGTACTCGTATTGTAATACGTAGGTTGCCGAAAAAATGCAAATTAAGGGTTTGGAATTTAGGCTATCATATTATTGATAGGTATAGGCACAAAACATTCGTTAAATGCAAATAATAGTGCATAAAGCTGCGTAGGTGCATACTAACAAATGCAATGTAGGTAGGTATATTTTTTAGGTAGGTATAGAAAAGGACATTGAACCCATTGAATGTAAATGTTTTTCTTGAATCTAAAGCATATTGGTGCCAAATAGGCGAATGTGAAGTTATGAAATATTTAATGAAGGCTTAGTTAATAAATGTAGGCTGCGTGACAAGCGCAGAATAAGTTGGTTTAGTTTAAAGACACATGAGAGTTAGGTCTTCCTTAAATGGGAAGATAGAAGAAGGCTGCCACGTGTTGCCCAAAAGAAAGGGACAACTGGGATAGGGTAATTTGGGGCAAGGGTACAGGAACTGGCTCACCGTTTACTCGGCAGTCCCGGACGACGCCGCTGGGTGGCCAGCTGTGATGCGGCCCTCGATACTGCGCCCAAGTCCAGCAGAGCGCTAGGGCACCGACCGCTAGTAGGCAGGCTGCCACGTCGTGGGCTCCGGGATCCGGTGAGTCAGCCGCTCCTCTCCAAGCGGGCAGTTGAAGGCGGCGTAGTTTGCCACCGTCTTTAAGTATCACTTTAAAAAATATTTTTAGTTAACGTTTACCCGATCCGAAGATTGCAGGTTCGTGTCCTTGTCAACGGTCGCCACTTTGTATGCGCCGTTAAGCGACATACAAGAAAAAACTAACTTTAGTTTAATAATCTTGGGTTTATTCAACTCAATACAAGTTGGCGTTTACAATAGACTAAGTTTACTACAAATTAGGTTACACATTTACTTTTAGTACGCTTGTAGTGCGATATTCGTTTATATATTTATTATTGCGTCTCAACCGCGCAAAGGATTCTTGGTAATGGCCGCCGCCCGATGCTCCCACGCCGGTGGCGCGATGATAGCGGTGGCTTGTGATTGGCTGCTGCTGATGAGGTGATATCGACGTCGCTCCATTGGTCGAGTGCCACTAAATTAAGGAGCTCTAAACTCGGTTGGCTCGTCGCAGGTCACATACCTATTTTAAACTCAAACTCAACTAATAAATCAACTATATGTTATCTTTCAATAGATCATGAACAGTCTAGTATAGACAATCAGCTGATAAAATTTTGGGAAATAGAAAATGTTCCTAAAGGTCAACCCTATTCTGATGAAGACAATGCTTGTGAAAGGCACTTCATCACTAATACCATTCGTGAAAACGATGGCCGTTTTTGTGTAGGTCTCCCTTTAAGAGACAAACCAGATTGTCTAGGAGAATCTTACTACACAGCCAAGAAGAGGCTTTTTAGTCTAGAAGCTCGCTTCAAGAAAAACCCAGAGCTCAAAAATCTATACTCTAAATTTATTCAGGAGTATTCCGATTGGGGCCATCTTTCCGAGTCTACGGATCCTAGGCCACCTAATTCTTACTTTCTTCCTCACCATCCTGTTATCAAGGAAAGCAGTGAGTCCACTAAACTCAGGGTAGTCTTCAATGCCTCTGAGCCCTCTTCGTCAGGCTTATCGATTAATCAGCTCCAATTGGTAGGCCCAACTATCCAAGATTCACTATTTAATATTCTACTGCGTTTCCGACAATATAAATATGTCTTATCTACAACTAATTCTGTGGCGCGACAGTGATAAGGAGCCTATACGCACGTTAAGACTAAACACCGTTACCTATGGTTTCGCTAGTGCAAGCTTTCTGACCACTAGATGCATTTGGCAACTTGGTGAAGAGTAGTAAAGAAATTATACAAAGGGATTTCTATTGTGATGATTTACTCACTGGCAGTGACTCAAAAGATGAACTGCGGTAAATTCAACGCTCTGTAGCCGCAGAGTTAGCCAAAGGTTGCTTTCCTCTCAGGAAATATAGATCCAATTTGCCTAACTTTCTAACGCACACTTCTAATAGTTGTAGTGAAGACTCTAAATTAATTATTAGCAATGCCACTAGCACTTTAGGTGTAGGCTGGTCTCCTGTGTTGGACGAAATACATTTTCCTATCAATTATGCTCCTAATGCTACTTGCACCAAAAGGGCTATTTTATCCACTACCTTTAAGATATTTGACCCTCTTGGGCTAATTTCAATATGTACAATTAAAGCTAAAATCCTCCTACAGTCTCTGTGGATGAAAGGGTTGGAGTGGGACAAACAGGTTCCCCTCGACGTCCAGAATGTTTGGAATAAATTTATTAATCAAATTGAATATTTACATATTTATATTTGGAATTTTGCTGTCCTCGCGATTGGCCTCCGGTATGTATGAGTACAAACTGATAGGTCCTAGAATCCTCTGGATCCGTGTAAAACTTGGTTTGACGAAGATTTTTCTGGTAGCTGCTTACGCGCCAGTATCTTCGTCGAACGCGAGTGAGCTAGAGGACTTCTGGGAGAGTATGAGAGAAGCTCTAAATGTGATAGAAGGAAATGAAAGACTTATAGTATGTGGAGACTTGAATGGATGGGTGGGTACCGCTCGCGATGGTTTTGAGTCGGTACTCGGGAAGTATGGGGATAAAAGGGTGAACGACGCTGGCAAGCTAATACTGGCATTTTGTAAGGAAAAGGATTTGTTTGTGGCGAACACAATGTTCAACCACAAACAAATTCATATGTATACGAGGAGATGTAAGTCAAAGAGAAGCATGATAGATCTATTCCTAATGGATAGTCGGCTCCGTAAACAGGTGATGGACACAAGGGTTTATCGAGGCGCTGAGCTGGGATCAGACCACTACCTAGTCATAACTAGGATTAGGGGTCTGTTCGCGGGTTGGCGTCATCGTACCGAGTGTCCTGAACCTGGGCCGACTTATAGCATCAAAAGCTGGAAGCTGCAGGATGCATCCATTAGGGATAAATATAATGAAAGGGTAGCCGAAAAGCTTGGCGATGTCAATGTAAGCAGTGAGAATGTGGAAAGTGTATGGCAGAACCTTAGGGATAGTATGATAAATGCCGCTGTGGAAGTGTGTGGAGAAACGAAAAGAGGCAGTAGTAATAAGCGTGATGCATGGTGGAATGAGGAAGTGAAAGAAGCAGTTCGAATGAAGAAGAAAGCATGGCTAGACTACTTAGCCTCGCGGAATGATTTTAATATGAAAGAGAGATACAAGCTGCAGAAAGTTAACACGAAGGCACTTATAGAAGAAGCTCGTGAAAGGTGCAGAATGAAAGCGGATGAAAGGTTGTCGTCCAATTTCCGGGATAATGCCAAGCTCTTCTGGAAAGAGGTAGGCAAGACCCGGAGTTGTTCGGCAATCTGCAGTATGAATAAAGTGCTTAGTGTTAACAATGACGTCCTAACAGACCAAAGTGACGTCCTGCAGAGATGGAGTGAATATTATGGAAAGATGTATGCAAGAAAAGACAGAGATGCCACATCGGGAAGGGGAGCTCACTTCGATGCTCCGGATCCCGATGTCATTGAAGTCATTAGTATGAAAGAAATAGAACAAGCGATAAGAAGTATGAAATGTGGTAAGGCTGCGGGAAAAGACAGAGTCACTGCTGAGATGATCAAGTACGGTGGGTCGCGTGTCTGGGACACACTATGTCTGTTATGCAACTTGTGCTGGCGGACGGGTGAGGTCCCAGATGACTGGCGAGTAGCAGTTGTAGTACCTATTTACAAAGGGAAAGGCTCGCGCCTAAACTGCTCCAGCTACAGGGCGATCAGCTTGGTCAGCTTAGCTAGTAAGGTGTATGCAAAGGTTATAACGGCACGAATGCAAGAAAAGTCTGAAAGGTATTTATGGGAGGCTCAATGCGGATTCCGACGTGGAAGAGGTTGCATGGATCAAGTGTTTTCTCTCCGCATGATCGCGGAAAAGTTTCTGGCTCTTAGCCAGAAGGTTTTCTGCGCTTTTGTGGATCTAGAGAAAGCATTTGATAACGTTGTGAGAGAAACGCTGTGGGACTTGCTGCCAGGATATGGTGTGGACGGCTCGCTACTGCGGGCAATACAGTCGCTTTATAGGGACTGTAAGGCTTGCGTGCGAGTAGGGGGGGATGTGTCACCTCTTTTTGATGTCTGTACAGGCGTCAAACAGGGATGTGTCATGTCCGCCTGGCTGTTCATAGTGTATCTGGACAGTTGCCTGCAGAAGTTGAAAGATTTTAATATGGGTGTGAATTTGGGTGACTTTACAGTAAACTGTCTGCTGTACGCTGATGATGCGGTGCTCATGGCCTCATCAGAAGCCGACCTTCAGGCATTAGTCACTAATATGAAAGAGGGGTGTGAAAGTAAGGGTCTCCGCTTGAATGCAAGTAAAACTAAGGTTCTAGTATTTGAAAGAGGTGACGTAAGAACTAAATGCGAGATTAGGGTAAACCAGGAACGTCTAGAGCAAGTGAATGAAATTGTGTATTTAGGAAGTATGTTTAGCGCGGATGGAAGATGTGATTCGGATGTAGAACGGCGAGTAGCTGCCGGAAACAAAGTTAACGGTGCTTTGTCCCAGTTAGTAAAGCGACAAAGCATCGTAAAAGAAGCACGACTGGCGATTCATAACGCAGTGCTAGTGCCAACTTTGCTTTACGGTAGTGAAACCTGGGTATGTCAGCAGATGCATGAAAGTAAATTGAATGCTGTGGAGATGCGATCACTTCGAAAGTTGTGCGGCGTTACCTTGGCTGGCCGAATACGTAACGAAGTGATACGCAATTTGGCAGGTTTGAATGAAAGTGTCAGCGTTAAGCTGGAAAAGGGCGTGCTCCGTTGGTTTGGACACGTCCAACGAATGAGTGAGGAACGATTGACGAAGAATATATATTGTTCAAAAGTAGAGGGTAGAAGGAGTCAGGGTAGGCCGAGACTTACATATGAAGACCACGTGAGCAGATTGCTCAAAAACGGAAAGGTCAAAAGTACTCGGATACCCAGACGTGCGTGTATGAAGCGATTGATGAATCTCGAAGAAGCGAAAGAAGTATGCATGGATCGCGAAGCCTGGCGATCTGTCCTCTCTGACTACCCCGTCAGGGATACAGCGTGAAGATAGTTAGTTAGTTATTTACAGTCTTTACAAATCCCAAGATGTGTTCTTATTTTTAATCCAATTCATATAGAACTTTACTGTTTTTGTGATGCTTCACAGCAGGCCTATGTTAGCTGCATTTACCTGCGGTCCATAGATGAAGAGAGAAACACATTGGTTCGTTTACTGTGCGCCAAGGCACGCGTGGCTCCTATCAAGGCTTGCACTATTCCTAGATTAGAACTCTGTGGAGCTCTTCTAGGCGCAGAGCTGGCTCACGCCGTCAGTAAGGCTCTAACTTGCAACATAAAGCGAGCCATTTATTGGACAGACTCGAACGTGGTTTTGGTTGGCTTAGGACACCAAAGAAAACTAAAAGTTTTGTTGCCAACAGAGTTGCTGCAATAAACGAGCTCACAGCGACCGCTGAGTGGCGCCACGTCCCTACAGCCGAAAATCAGTCATCGATCGATCGAGTCAGCCTGGCCCGCATTCTCCAGTCAGGCTGTCGAATTACCCGAATTAAAGGTGATGTCTGTAACAACGTGTTCAGAAGTCTCACCCATACCTAATTTTGATAGATTTTCCAAATTAAGTTTGTTACAGCGAACATACGCTATGGTTTTAAGGTTTGTACATAACTGTAGAAATCATCAGAACAAACGTAGTGGTAACTTGAAAGTTCAAGAGCTCAATGATGCACTTACCTATCTTATACAAGTAGCACAAAATCACTCATTTTCAAAGGAAATTAATTTATTAAAGTCTAATCTGCCACTTAAATCTAAAAGTTTTCTTTTATCTCTAAACCCCTTTCTTGATGACTTGGGCACTCTACGAGTGGGAGGTCGCTTAATTAACTCATCCTATAACTATGACAAAAAACATCCCATCGTTCTAAAGACGGACCATAATCTTACTAAGCTAATTTTAACACTTACGTCTATTTCATGCAGGTCCCAAACTCCTCTTAGCCTCTATTCGGGAACATTACTGGCCTTTAGGAGGAAGGAAGCTGGCACGCAGTGTGGTAAGAAAATGCGTGGTATGCACCAGGGTCAAGGGTCAGAGTATGTCTAATATAATGGGTAACTTACCCGTGGCACGGGTCGAAACTGATTTCCCCTTTTGTAGTGTTGCCGCTGACTTTGCAGGTCCCTTTTTAATAACTGACCGCAAGGGCAGAGGTTGCAAAATAACCAAATGTTATCTTTGTATCTTTGTGTGTATGCGATATAAATGCATTCACCTTGAGGCTGTGAGTGACCTTACTAAGGATGCTTATATACAAACCCTAAATAGATTTATAGCTCGCAGAGGTATGCCTAGCGTCATTTATAGCGATAATGGTTGTAATTTCGTTGGAGCTGCTAAGGAAATCGGCAATTTTTTAAAAAGCAAATTTTAATTCTATTGAGGATTTTGCGGCTCGCCGGGGCATTGAGTTCCGCTTTTCCCCTGCGTACGCTCCTCGGTTTAACGGGTTGGCGGAGGCCGGAGTCAAGTCAGCCAAGGCTCACCTACATAGAGTGTTAGGTCAATCTTACCTCACATTCGAAGAGCTGGCCACTGTGTTCACTCAGATAGAAGCCATCCTCAGAAGTCCAACAGTCGACCTTTATCTCCCCTAAGCCCCTCACCCAACGATTTCCAGACTCTCACCCCGGCTCACTTCTTACTTGGTAGGTCCGCGACGGCGCTGCCTACGTCGAGCCTCGTCGACCTCAACGTGCACCGTCTCGACCGCTACCAGCGACTTGAGCAAGCAAGGCAACACTTTTGGAAACGGTGGGCTTCTGAGTACGTCGCCGAGCTCCAACAACGCACTAAGTGGCGTGTCAAATGTCGCAATCTCAAGATCGATAACCTAGTCTTAATCAAAGAAGAGACGCCTCCTCTATGCTGGCGCATGGGCAGAGTTTGCAAATTATATCCTGGCTCAGACGGAGTACCCAGAGTCGCCGATGTCACTACTGCTAAAGGCATCTGTCGGCGAGCTATCAACCGCCTATGTCTACTGCCGACTACAGATGAGTAACTGGGTTGAAAGCTGGACGAGCTTTCAACGGCCGGGAGGATGTCTACGCCACGCTCGACCAATGGAGCGACGTCGATATCACCTCATCAGCAGCAGCCAATCACAAGCCACCGCTATCATCGCGCCACCGGCGTGGGAGCGTCGGGCGGCGGCCATTACCAAGAATCCTTTGCGCGGTTGAGACGCAATAATAAAATATATAACGAATATCGCACTACAAGCGTACTAAAAGTAAATGTTTAACCTAATTTATAGTAAACTTAGTCTACTGTAAACGCCAACTTGTTTTGAGTTGAATAAACCCAAGATTATTAAACTAAAGTTAGATTTTTCTTGTATGTCGCTTAACGGCGCATACACTACTTATCTTTCCATGAATAAATTTTACAACTTTACAAAGTGTAAGTACCTGCCAATCAATCAATAAAACGGGACATGTACAGTGACTCCGATTCAATGGTTCGGACTGCTGTTGGCAACACGAAACCCTTCCCCATCACCGTCGGGTTACACCAGGGTTCGGTCTTTAGTCCGCTTCTGTTCAGTGTAATGTTAGACGAATTGTCGGACAGCATCAGAAACCCACATGAGCAGCCTCCATGGTTGCTCATGTATGCTGACAATATTGCGCTGGCAGACGCGGACAGGGGCAGATTGGTGCGACGTGTGAAGGCGTGTAAGGAGACGCTTGAGAACGGCGGTCTGAAACTAAATGTGGCGAAGACCGAATACTTGGCACTAAACTCGACAGATCTCACATCCGTCCGCATAGGCGGTGATTTGGTCGAGCGCACGGACCAGGTTAAATACTTGGGATCTGTTTTTCACACGTCCAGTGACATCGATTGCGATGTCAAGTCACGCATTGCTGCCGCGTGGGCCAAATGGCGGAAGATGACCGGTGTCATTTGTGACCCTAAAATGCCGATCCGGTTGAAGGGACAGGTCTACAAAACCATTATTAGACCTGTCCTTTTACATGGCAGTGAGACGTGGCCGATATTGAAGCGACACAAGCAGGAGCTGCGTGTCACGGAAATGAAGATGCTGCGGTGGATGTGTCCCATACATCGCGGATGGACCGCGTGAGGAACTCTCGCATCTGCGACAGCCTTCACGTCCGTGACATTGCAGACAAGTTGCAAGAGTGTCGCCTTCGTTGGTATGGTCTTGCGGCAACCACCGGGCTACGTAGGTAACAAATGTCTGGCCATGTCAGCCCCGCCAGGTCCAGGTAAGAGGGGAAGACCCAAGAAGTGCTGGCTTGACGTCATAAGGGATGACATGCGTGCCAATGGTCTCACTACAGGGGATGCCGAAGACCGTGCGAAGTGGAGGAGAAAATGTAGGAAAGCGGACCCCGGGCGTCGCGAGACGCAACTGGGACAGACGCTCGGATGATGAATCAATCAATAAAATTAGCATTGCAGGTCGTACGTTTCTCCATATTTTCGCCTCTCTACCAAACTGACCAGACGGATTAGCATAAGGTTTTGTAGTTTCTCTTCTCTTTTTCATAAATGACCTCGTCCACTGACAACAGGTACACCACTTTCGTGTGAGGCTAGTTTGGGCCTCACAACAACTCGACAAGATCTAGGTAGAGCCCTGTTGGACCGCTATCAGTAGGTAAGTGACTTATAATAAAACAAAACAGCTTCGGAATTTAGATTTTATTCAATAACAGCTAACCCATCTTTATTTACTTTGAGCGTGTTGTCGTTTTAGATGTCTTCGCCAAGAATCCTTAGATTTAAACTTCGCATCGCAATGTAGGCATAGAAATGATCGAACATCGTTATGTGTTTTTTCATGGCGTTTCTGATCGAATTTTGTGAAGAATCTCGTTCCGCATATTTCACATGGATGGTTACGTTCCTTTATATGCACTGATCGTTTATGAACTCGAAGATTGGCTTCATTATAAAATGATCGCCCACATTCACTGCAAGTCACGACTAGTTTCTTTGCGCCGTGTTCTTCAATTTTATGTTTGTCTAACAAATAAGCATACAAAAATGTTTTGTCACATAAATTGCAATATCTTTTAATGTTTCCCATTTTGTGGACTTGTCTTAGATGTTTCGCTTGCGATGAAAGTGTCAAAAATTTGGCGGGACAATGTGAACATTTTTTTTCTTTGTGCTGACATTGTACGTGCATACGAAGGCTTAGTCGATTAATGAATGGTAAGCCGCAAATCTCGCATACATTATTTGCGTAATGCGTATTCATATGCATCGATAGTCGCAAAAATGTTTTGAATTTTATTTCGCATAACGCACACTGATTTTCTTCAACCAATTTGTAGGGAATCAATAAGTGATCAGTACCGTAGAATATTAACTCATGATTTTCTTTTAAATGATTCAATAGTTCGTTTAAACTGGCGATTTTTTGTGAACATCGGTTGCATTCCAACTTTGAGATATCCACACTTTTGTACGACAGGCCCCGCCATTTGCTGACACGGTATGCTAAAAATGTCGTATTCGTGTGGGTGATGGAATGTTTCCTTAAATCTTTAGGTTCTACAAAACTGGCTTTGCACATGAAACAGCCGAATTTGGTTTTTAACGAACGGAAGAGACATAGATTCGAATTTTGTATCAATTTGAGTGTGTTTTCACGGGCATCTATTTCTGTTTGGGATATAGGTAAACGGTCAGAATTTTGGTCCTTGGGTTTTACTGAAAAGAAAAAGTATTATTCTGTTTTAGTTTCTTATGGAAAAACATAGTTTCTAAAAAAAATATAAAGTAGTCGTATACTGGTGGGTTTTTTTTTCGCGGGGAATGCGTTTACGCACCGGTATCCCTGCTGCGGGGGCAGTAAGAACGGTGTGTGGGGCTCCCGGCCCGTGAGAGAGAGGCCGTCCTACCCACTAAACCCCGCGGTGTTCCGCCTTACCTTAAACCGACTCGCAGGGTAGGCCTGAGGTTAAATCACTGCGTAAAAGTGATCATGTGGGGATTGGGGTTTGAACGCAGCACCCTTTTATCTTCCAAAGCTCAATTTGAACCTTCAAACCATTTGTTCAGTTCGTATACTGGTGGGTACGGAATATAACATCTCGCCACAAAGCTAAGAATCAATGTCACTCGCAATCTACTAGAGACGCTTTACTCTATTATTATACAAATATATAAATCTGAAGAGTTTGTTCGTTTCTATGTTTGTTTGTTTGAATGCGCTAATCTCAGGAACTACTCATACTACAGAACAACAACTAACTTCATAGCGCACCCGGTTGGGATAACATTCCCACCAAATTCTTAAGGTAGTTGTACCAATTATAACTTGATGAACGAATTTATGCTTTAGAGAGGAAATTTTCCCGCCTGCTTTAAAAAAAGAAAATGTTACGCTAGTGCACAAAGGAGGTGAAAGAGGCGATGTGAGTAACTACAGGCCAATTTCAGTTGTACCAGCTATTTCAAAAAATATTGAGAAACTAGTTAACAATCAGATGGTTAAATACTTTAATAAATACAGCGTTATAGCTCCCTCACAATATGGCTTCAGACAGGAATTACCTAGGTAACACTGAAAATGTTTAGAACTGGCCAGAAAGAAATATTGCTAATGAAAACTTTAATGGATTTCAATTATAGAACTCTTTAGTAACCTAATGGAATATATACTGCATTCATTTGTCATTTGTTTTTGTGAATTGGCGGCAAATGTAAAACTCTTGTTAAACGTGAAAATAAACTTAACGCGAGAAAATTTTCGGTCAATGATTTATTATGACTTTCGTTGTGGGCTTACTCAACAACAAAGCTATGATAGGCTGCATTTAGCATTTCATAATAAAGCCCCATGTCGTGCCACTATTTACAATTGGTTTAACGAGTTTAAGGGTGGACGTAGCAATCTCAGTAATGATCCGCGTGAGGGACGTCCTTTAACAGCGACTACTGAAGATAACATCAGTGCTGTGCGACGTATGATAGAGGAAGATAAGTGAGTGACCTATCAACAGATACAGGGCAAGCCTAGGCATTGGTATGAGTCAAGTTCAAAAATTATTACACGAACATTTGGGCGTCAGGAAGCTTTGTACCAGATGGATTCCCCATACTTTAACCGACGACCAGAAACGCCTTCGCATGGACTGGTGTCGCGAAATGTTAGATAAGTTCAACGGTGGTGACTTAAATGTTGTATTTGACATTGTCACAGGTGATGAAAGCTGGATATATTGCTACGAACCCGAAACCAAAAGACAATCAGCTCAGTGGGTGTTTCCTTTTGAGGATCGGCCAACTAAGGTTAAGAAAGGACGAAGTCAAGGAAAAAAGATGATAGCCTCGTTATTTGGTCGGAAAGATCATTTCGCGACAGTTATGCTAGAAGATGGAAGGACAGTTACTGCAGACTGGTACGTCAATCGCTGTTTGCCTGTTGTCTTGGAAAAGTTCGACAGCAGCGCCCTCGAAGCAGGATCCTTCTTCACCACGACAATGCTTCAGCGCACTCCGCAAAACGGACTGTTGAATATTTGACTACGGCAGGTGTCGAGATAATGAGTCATCCGCCATACAGTCCCGACCTGGCGCTTTGCGACTTTCATTTATTCCCAAGAACTAAATATAAATTTAGAGGTATTCGCTTTACGAGCCCTGAAGATGCGAAGAAAGCGTACGAAAATGCCATAGAAGAGACCCCTAAGGAAGAATAGGCCCACAGCTTTTCTCAGTGGTTCCATCGAATACGACGATGTGTAGAGAGGAACGGAGATTACTTCGAAAAACAATAAAAGTATTAGCAACTTTCTACATTAAGCCGTTTTTTATTTTCTAAACTTTTTCAGTGTTACCCACGTATCAACCGAAGATGCAGTAACAGCATTATCCTCTCACATTGTCAGTCAAGTAGACAAGGGAAAAAGGTGTCCAACAGCATTCCTTGATTTAAAGAAGGCTTTCGACACCGTCTCTGTTCCCATCATTGTGCAGCGCCTTCAGAATATTGGCATATGAGGAACCCCGTTGAAATTGTTTATCAACTACATTTAAGGTCGAAAACAGTTCGTAAAAGTGAAAGACTATCTTAGTTGTGAAACTCCTGAAAGCTTAGGTGTAACACGGGGCGGCGTGCTGAGCACGACGTTGTTCCTGGTATACATCAACAACCTTTACACTATGAAACTTGAAAATGGTCAAATCTTGTCTTTACTATACGTCGTGAATAAAGACATCACAGATTTCGTGAGAAAGCTAGAGATAATGGACTTAAATAGGACTTACTCAAAATCGTTGGTAGGCCAAAGGCAAAATGTTGAGCATTAATTATTTTTATTATCTGTCAATGAGAGTTTGTGGTAACGGCGGCAAAACCCTATATAAAATACATGTTGTCTATGGCTCACCATCTGGGTCATTTTGGCGGTTTAAATACAAGAGACACTGCTAAATCTTGATACATACCACTGTTTACAGTCTTCAAATTCTTGATACTTGTATTTTTATTTCGCTCTGTTGCATGTTTTTTAATACTTTTCTTTCGACTAGTGACAAGTATATTTTTACGAGGTTGAGTAGATGGGACTTTTTGAAGAGTATCAGAGATACATGATCCACAATCATCAAAAACGGTATAGCTCTGGTCGTTCTGTTCTGATTCTTGTTTTACAGATATGATGGTGGATCCTGTAAGGAATAGACGTTTATTTTACAGAATGACAACATCTGTATGTCACGCCCCTTATAGAATACAAGCCAAATTCAATAAAAAATAGCAAACAGTACATAGTCAATAGGATTGTGTAACTGCTTTTATTATTTATTTATTTTTACTTTATTTATTTATTTTTATTTATTTTGTTTCACCCGCGTATTACCCGTTCTCGTGGGAATAGATGGTTCAAATGTAGCCCGAGTTACTCCTTATAAAATCAGCTATCTGCCAGTGAAAGTCCCGCTAAAATCGGTCCAGGCGATTCAGAGATTACCCAGAACAAACAGACAGACAAAAAAAAAAGTGAGTACCTGCCATATATACTTTCAAATGCATTTAGTAAAAAGCTGTAAATTTCGAATAACTAACAGTCATTTGAATTTTATTTCTATGTATAAGAAGCGTCCTAAAGGTACATTACAATATTGCATGGGATTCCACATCCTAATGGGTCTGACTAACGTTTTTTACTTTAAGAGTCCGGCGGAGGGCCCTTCAAATTCAATTCGCGGAGAACTCCGCTGTTCCTCGGACATGTAGCTATCTCTGCCGCTCGCCCCGCGCCACCGTGCCAGTAGAACAGCAAGATGGCTGTTCGAAAGTAGTAGAAATTTGGGTGCATTTGCCAATTTTTTGTGAATACAAAAATGATGAATGAAACTTGATAATATTTTGATTTTCTTTAAGACATTTTGTAACTAGACAATATAAGCTGTGGTTCTGTTAAAATTACATAATAATTAATTGAGTATTTAATATAAAACAAATTGGCGGAAAAGATCTCGTTAATGTCAAAAAATGTACGAAATATAATCGCATATATTTTTCTGTAGGTAAATATATTTATAAGAAAAAAATTGAACTGTAACATAAATAAATACTTCCTTAATCCTAATAACAGCGATGATATGTCGACATATTCTCAAATTGAAAATGATTTTGGTATTACGTTTGTATGGGAAATTAGTCGTTCTCCGGCCTCTTAAATGCCAAATAAATCGACAAAAAAATACGAGAATAACAATGATTTTACTTTAATACGTTTTTAAAATAAAAAATGGCTGTAATATGACGACCAATGTGCGTATAACGCGGGTGACCGCACTGTTCGATGACGTCACAACCCTGCTCGTTCAGCAGTCGCGCTCTCGTTCGCACCCGAGCGCTGCGCCTTTTCACAGTCTTTACGAGGCTGTGACGTCATAATGGGCGCGTAAATCTCGCAAATTAAAAAAAGGACTAAAATTCTCATCGTTATAACTTTGGAAATACTGCATGTATTCAAGTGAAACAAAGACTATTGTAATGTACATGAGCTACGCTCCAATTATAGCTGTATTTGATAGTAATATTTTTGTGTTCTCCATTTTCAAACGACGCAGGAAAGAGGTGTCACAAAAAACAGAGTAAAATTGTGACCATTCTGTCACACGCCAGGCCTTCCCCAGTTTTCGTTCTACTTGGACCCAAAAGATTAAGCAGTAGTGAAATCTATCTCTGGTACGTGAATATAGTAGGGGAGGTAGCGTTAATTTTTCACAAGGAATTTGATACCAACTGATATTCATAACAATAATAGTTTTTTACCAATAAATAACAGATTTGACTGTCAGTCGGTCTAAGCTAGACCTCCAAATTGTAAAAGCGCCCATACAACTCAAAGGTCTATGTTATTTGGTATTAACTATGTATGTAAAAAAAAACAAAAAACTATCTTCACGCTGGATCCCTGACGGGGTAGTCAGAGAGGACAGATCGCCAGGCTTCGCGATCCATGCATACTTCTTTCGCTTCTTCAAGATTCATCAATCGCTTCATACACTTTTATTTTATAATATGTATGTATGGGGTCTTAAGTCTTGTCTCAGCTTAATGCTGTGCTACTCCGCAGCATTATGCTGAGCTGTAGCCTTTTAGGCATGTTTATTAATGTGGTTTATTTTTATTTTTTGAAGCGCTCGTGGCCCCGCGGTCTCAGTGTTCTGTAAACGATCACTGAGTTACGCAACTTTCACTATGGCTGGTGCTCGGATGGGTGACCACTTTGTGGCATTTACATTTGCGAGCGTTTCCGTGCTTCGGCAGGCACGTTAAGCCGTTGGTCCCGGTTGCCAGTAAAATGGCAGTCGTTAAGCCTGGTTGAATGCCTTATGGGCGGCTTGAAAAATTTCAACAGCAGGTAGCCACAACCTGCGTCTGTCTATTTTAACACGGCAATGGGCTCACCACCTATTACGTGGGACAGGTAAATCCACACGGTGAAAAGTGGGCATATAATATGCTTCTGCCACCCCTTCGGGGATAAGGCGTGATGCATATTTAATTTTAATTTTTAACTTATAAGGGTTCTTTATTTATCCTGTTCTTATTTATATTGTTGTTATTGTATGTGCCTAAATTTATTAGGTTTAGGTGTTTCTTCTTTTAGGTCCTTATACATACATAGTTTATACCAATTAACATAGACCTTTGAGTTGTATGGTCTGGTCTCCCCTGTATGCCCCTGTCCCTTGATGCACTCACCTGCTTCATAGGGAGTTGATTCAACACATACAAAGTTGCTCTTAATAGTATTAGCAACTTTACCATCAAAACCATTCATTTTATCATTTAATTTTATTTCAAAGTCGACATTGTCTTTTAGAATATCCCATGCTTGTGATATTGTCTCCTGTGTTTTGAGGACCAGTGCCTTGAATGTTGTGGCTGTACCCAGTTTATTAATACAGGCATCGCATATAGAGTATGTTTTATACGAAGGCTTTAGCTGAAATAAATATTATCTACTATTTGTTGGGTGTTGGTAAATTATATTATTATGATCACACTGCCTCGGCGGCGCAGTGGTAGTGTATGCGACTGAGGTCCAGGGTTCGATTCCCGGGTTGGAAAAAAAATATTTGTGTGATTTACAAATGTTTGTTTCCAAGTTTTGGTGTTTCCTATGTATAATATGTATGTATTTAGAAATATATAAGTATGTTTATCAGTCGTCTAGATCCCATAATACAAGCTTATATTAGCTTAATTTGGGCTAGACAGCGCTGTGTAAAAAAAATGTCTCACAATATTTGATATTCAGTCTTCAGTTGAGTACATTTATTTGTAGTACATTGACAAGGTGTCAGTGAACGAGCTCTAGAGAACAAATCTTAGTTAGGTACCAAAATAGTGATATACCACTTTTAAATAACTTCTTCATGGTTTCCACTCAATTTACATTTTATAATATTATAAATGTAAGGACTAAGTCAATAATAGCCGAAGTCCCTTGGTATCACCCATGTAATACCCCGTGCAATGGGAATACGGCGATATAATAAAGGCCAGTTACTCCTTATAACCTCAGCTATCTGCCAGTCAAAGTAACATTAGAATCGGTTCAGTCATTTCAGAGATTAGCCAGAACAAACATAAAGACAAACAGAGAAACCTTCAAAAATTGATTTGTTTTCATTTATACTTTCAAATGCATTTCATGAAAAGCTGTTAATGAATTTGTATTACAAATGCACTTTAATTTTATTCATCTGTCAAGGTGCTGCAAGAGCAGAACTACATGCTGTATCCCAGACGGCGTGGTCAGAAAGGGCAGATCGCCAAGCTTCGCGATCCATGCATATTTCTTTCACTTCCTGCAGATTCATTAAATGTTTCATAAATGCACGTATGGGTATCCGCGAACTTTTTACCTTTCCTGTTTTGAACAATGTGTTCACATGGTCTAACCTGGAAGAGCAGAAGATTTCTAAACCTTATTGACTGTACCTACTTACTTCTATATTAAAGGTATCATACAACAATTCGGTGTAGGATTTGCCATGTAAACATTGATCCGACATATTTTTACACCCTACAACTGAAAGGCATAATCTGCAGTACATTTTCCCTTTCATTATGTAGGCAACAATAACAACTATATATATATTACGTCGTTCTACGATATTTATTATTAAAATGAACAAAATGAAGTTTCAATTCAATTCTTTTTTTTTTATTAGCTTTAGTGAAAATGAAAACTAAAAGCAAAACAAAAACAAAAATATTGGGTGACAGTTGACAGTGACATTGTTAGTTCGCCCATTTTTTTTTGGTAGTCTTCGCCCATATTGGGCAGACAAAGGAAACTTTGTCCATACAGCCTAGTCTTCGGTATTTATATTTTCTTAGTATATAGTCCTGTCCAGTCTTTGTCGATGTCGAGTCCTCAGTCCTAGGTCCTTGTCCCTGCCCTCAGTATAATGGTGATTCAAGAGAGAAAATGGACATTTGGCGGGAAGAGTGACAAGTGCGGACGCTTGCTTTATATTATTTTCTAAAACTAGTGCATTTATCTTGTTTTATGTGCGGGAGTGGTGGTTTCTTGGACATAAAAGTTGTATTAACTTGCTATAGTGAAAGACAATGATATATATGCAGTGAAATGCTATTTTCTCTCTTGCCGCGAAACCTCCACTGACAACCTTAGTATAAGAATCACCATTATACTGAGGCAAGGACCAGGACGGACAATAAGGACATAACATCGACAGGACTGGACTAATTAGAAGATAAGATTGAAGAAATATGATATAAAAAATAAGATTCGGCTAAAAGGTCTTAGAAACCAAGCCATTAAATAATTATTAAAAAAAAAAGAGAGAAAGTAGCATTTCACTGCATATATATCATTGTCTATCACTATAGCACGTTAACACAACTTTTATGTCCAAGAAACCACCACTCCCACACATAAAACAAGATAAATGCACTAGTTTTAGAAAATAATATATAGCAAGCGTCCGCACTTGTCACTCTCCCGCCAAAACTCCCTTAGTTCGCCCATCTTGAGCAAGCAAAGGAAACAGTCCACACAACTTCGTCATTAGTATTCAAAATTATTTTTTTCATGAAGGACCAATTCACGGCAGGCCGAAATGCCGTCCGCCGCTTTATGTGTTGACTGTGAATGTTGTTGCAGCCAGTATGGCGGCCGGCAACACCGTGCAGGATGCGACTCGAATCCTGTAAGCTCCACCCACCGCTTCCAGGCCGCCACGCAGGACTATCAATGACTTGGCGTCATAAGCCCTAGGGGCCTAGTCTACTATTTTCCAATAGAAAGCTGTTCTAATTATATTCTACAGCGGTTCTATTGCGATTAGTCCAAAACTAGGTAGTCTACTAAAACTATTATATATTGCGCAATCACATTTCTCAAGCTGTAGAATAAAGACAAAATATTTTGATTTTAGTGTTCACAGTGTTCTGTAAACGATCATGATCATCATCATTGTGGTATTTACATTTGCGATACATATAAAAATAAAATACTCTTACATTAAGCCTCCTCAGATCTTTATCAGAAAGGCACACACATACTCACCTTGTTCAACAATTACACCGATCTCCAGAAATTTCTCAAGGTAATCAAACCCTGCTTCTCATTAACTCAAATTTTAACCAACCATGGATACCATAAAACCTACCTACACCGATTCAAAATCACTCCAGATGACCTATGCCCCTGTGACCTTATTAAAAAGGCAAACAATCGACTACCTAATAAAAGAGTGCCCAAGGTCTATCCAAACAAGGTTAAACCTCACTACCGTAACTCCAAACAGCATAGATCCATTTAATTTAGTTCAACTCATTACACGCCCCACAGCACTCAACGCATTCATGCAACATGCAACATTATATTATAAATCAACTAAAATCATTCAACAATACCTAATAAAAAATAATAAAAAGCTTTAACACAATTATTGTATCTATGATAAATAGTATACTATAGTAATTATTATAATAAATAATTTATTTATGTATATATATATATATATATATATATATATATATATATATATATATATATATATATATATATATATATATATATATAAATATATATATATATATAAATATATATATATATATATATATATATATATATATATATATATTTTTTCTCTCTTGAATCACCATTATACTGAGGGCAGGGACAAGGACCTAGGACTGAGGACTCGATATCGACAAAGACTGGACAGGACTATATACTAAGAAAATATAAATACCGAAGACTAGGCTGTATGGACAAAGTTTCCTTTGTCTGCCCAATATGGGCGAAGACTACCAAAAAAAAATGGGCGAACTAACAATGTCACTGTCAACTGTCACCCAATATTTTTGTTTTTGTTTTGCTTTTAGTTTTCATTTTCACTAAAGCTAATAAAAAAAAAAGAATTGAATTGAAACTTCATTTTGTTCATTTTAATAATAAATATCGTAGAACGACGTAATATATATATAGTTGTTATTGTTGCCTACATAATGAAAGGGAAAATGTACTGCAGATTATGCCTTTCAGTTGTAGGGTGTAAAAATATGTCGGATCAATGTTTACATGGCAAATCCTACACCGAATTGTTGTATGATACCTTTAATATAGAAGTAAGTAGGTACAGTCAATAAGGTTTAGAAATCTTCTGCTCTTCCAGGTTAGACCATGTGAACACATTGTTCAAAACAGGAAAGGTAAAAAGTTCGCGGATACCCATACGTGCATTTATGAAACATTTAATGAATCTGCAGGAAGTGAAAGAAATATGCATGGATCGCGAAGCTTGGCGATCTGCCCTTTCTGACCACGCCGTCTGGGATACAGCATGTAGTTCTGCTCTTGCAGCACCTTGACAGATGAATAAAATTAAAGTGCATTTGTAATACAAATTCATTAACAGCTTTTCATGAAATGCATTTGAAAGTATAAATGAAAACAAATCAATTTTTGAAGGTTTCTCTGTTTGTCTTTATGTTTGTTCTGGCTAATCTCTGAAATGACTGAACCGATTCTAATGTTACTTTGACTGGCAGATAGCTGAGGTTATAAGGAGTAACTGGCCTTTATTATATCGCCGTATTCCCATTGCACGGGGTATTACATGGGTGATACCAAGGGACTTCGGCTATTATTGACTTAGTCCTTACATTTATAATATTATAAAATGTAAATTGAGTGGAAACCATGAAGAAGTTATTTAAAAGTGGTATATCACTATTTTGGTACCTAACTAAGATTTGTTCTCTAGAGCTCGTTCACTGACACCTTGTCAATGTACTACAAATAAATGTACTCAACTGAAGACTGAATATCAAATATTGTGAGACATTTTTTTTACACAGCGCTGTCTAGCCCAAATTAAGCTAATATAAGCTTGTATTATGGGATCTAGACGACTGATAAACATACTTATATATTTCTAAATACATACATATTATACATAGGAAACACCAAAACTTGGAAACAAACATTTGTAAATCACACAAATATTTTTTTTCCGACCCGGGAATCGAACCCTGGACCTCAGTCGCATACACTACCACTGCGCCGCCGAGGCAGTGTGATCATAATAATATAATTTACCAACACCCAACAAATAGTAGATAATATTTATTTCAGCTAAAGCCTTCGTATAAAACATACTCTATATGCGATGCCTGTATTAATAAACTGGGTACAGCCACAACATTCAAGGCACTGGTCCTCAAAACACAGGAGACAATATCACAAGCATGGGATATTCTAAAAGACAATGTCGACTTTGAAATAAAATTAAATGATAAAATGAATGGTTTTGATGGTAAAGTTGCTAATACTATTAAGAGCAACTTTGTATGTGTTGAATCAACTCCCTATGAAGCAGGTGAGTGCATCAAGGGACAGGGGCATACAGGGGAGACCAGACCATACAACTCAAAGGTCTATGTTAATTGGTATAAACTATGTATGTATAAGGACCTAAAAGAAGAAACACCTAAACCTAATAAATTTAGGCACATACAATAACAACAATATAAATAAGAACAGGATAAATAAAGAACCCTTATAAGTTAAAAATTAAAATTAAATATGCATCACGCCTTATCCCCGAAGGGGTGGCAGAAGCATATTATATGCCCACTTTTCACCGTGTGGATTTACCTGTCCCACGTAATAGGTGGTGAGCCCATTGCCGTGTTAAAATAGACAGACGCAGGTTGTGGCTACCTGCTGTTGAAATTTTTCAAGCCGCCCATAAGGCATTCAACCAGGCTTAACGACTGCCATTTTACTGGCAACCGGGACCAACGGCTTAACGTGCCTGCCGAAGCACGGAAACGCTCGCAAATGTAAATGCCACAAAGTGGTCACCCATCCGAGCACCAGCCATAGTGAAAGTTGCGTAACTCAGTGATCGTTTACAGAACACTGAGACCGCGGGGCCACGAGCGCTTCAAAAAATAAAAATAAACAACATTAATAAACATGCCTAAAAGGCTACAGCTCAGCATAATGCTGCGGAGTAGCACAGCATTAAGCTGAGACAAGACTTAAGACCCCATACATACATATTATAAAATAAAAGTGTATGAAGCGATTGATGAATCTTGAAGAAGCGAAAGAAGTATGCATGGATCGCGAAGCCTGGCGATCTGTCCTCTCTGACTACCCCGTCAGGGATCCAGCGTGAAGATAGTTTTTTGTTTTTTTTTACATACATAGTTAATACCAAATAACATAGACCTTTGAGTTGTATGGGCGCTTTTACAATTTGGAGGTCTAGCTTAGACCGACTGACAGTCAAATCTGTTATTTATTGGTAAAAAACTATTATTGTTATGAATATCAGTTGGTATCAAATTCCTTGTGAAAAATTAACGCTACCTCCCCTACTATATTCACGTACCAGAGATAGATTTCACTACTGCTTAATCTTTTGGGTCCAAGTAGAACGAAAACTGGGGAAGGCCTGGCGTGTGACAGAATGGTCACAATTTTACTCTGTTTTTTGTGACACCTCTTTCCTGCGTCGTTTGAAAATGGAGAACACAAAAATATTACTATCAAATACAGCTATAATTGGAGCGTAGCTCATGTACATTACAATAGTCTTTGTTTCACTTGAATACATGCAGTATTTCCAAAGTTATAACGATGAGAATTTTAGTCCTTTTTTTAATTTGCGAGATTTACGCGCCCATTATGACGTCACAGCCTCGTAAAGACTGTGAAAAGGCGCAGCGCTCGGGTGCGAACGAGAGCGCGACTGCTGAACGAGCAGGGTTGTGACGTCATCGAACAGTGCGGTCACCCGCGTTATACGCACATTGGTCGTCATATTACAGCCATTTTTTATTTTAAAAACGTATTAAAGTAAAATCATTGTTATTCTCGTATTTTTTTGTCGATTTATTTGGCATTTAAGAGGCCGGAGAACGACTAATTTCCCATACAAACGTAATACCAAAATCATTTTCAATTTGAGAATATGTCGACATATCATCGCTGTTATTAGGATTAAGGAAGTATTTATTTATGTTACAGTTCAATTTTTTTCTTATAAATATATTTACCTACTGAAAAATATATTCGATTATATTTCGTACATTTTTTGACATTAACGAGATCTTTTCCGCCAATTTGTTTTATATTAAATACTCAATTAATTATTATGTAATTTTAACAGAACCACAGCTTATATTGTCTAGTTACAAAATGTCTTAAAGAAAATCAAAATATTATCAAGTTTCATTCATCATTTTTGTATTCACAAAAAATTGGCAAATGCACCCAAATTTCTACTACTTTCGAACAGCCATCTTGCTGTTCTACTGGCACGGTGGCGCGGGGCGAGCGGCAGAGATAGCTACATGTCCGAGGAACAGCGGAGTTCTCCGCGAATGAATTTGAAGGGCCCTCCGCCGGACTCTTAAAGTAAAAAACGTTAGTCAGACCCATTAGGATGTGGAATCCCATGCAATATTGTAATGTACCTTTAGGACGCTTCTTATACATAGAAATAAAATTCAAATGACTGTTAGTTATTCGAAATTTACAGCTTTTTACTAAATGCATTTGAAAGTATATATGGCAGGTACTCACTTTTTTTTTTGTCTGTCTGTTTGTTCTGGGTAATCTCTGAATCGCCTGGACCGATTTTAGCGGGACTTTCACTGGCAGATAGCTGATTTTATAAGGAGTAACTCGGGCTACATTTGAACCATCTATTCCCACGAGAACGGGTAATACGCGGGTGAAACAAAATAAATAAAAATAAATAAATAAAGTAAAAATAAATAAATAATAAAAGCAGTTACACAATCCTATTGACTATGTACTGTTTGCTATTTTTTATTGAATTTGGCTTGTATTCTATAAGGGGCGTGACATACAGATGTTGTCATTCTGTAAAATAAACGTCTATTCCTTACAGGATCCACCATCATATCTGTAAAACAAGAATCAGAACAGAACGACCAGAGCTATACCGTTTTTGATGATTGTGGATCATGTATCTCTGATACTCTTCAAAAAGTCCCATCTACTCAACCTCGTAAAAATATACTTGTCACTAGTCGAAAGAAAAGTATTAAAAAACATGCAACAGAGCGAAATAAAAATACAAGTATCAAGAATTTGAAGACTGTAAACAGTGGTATGTATCAAGATTTAGCAGTGTCTCTTGTATTTAAACCGCCAAAATGACCCAGATGGTGAGCCATAGACAACATGTATTTTATATAGGGTTTTGCCGCCGTTACCACAAACTCTCATTGACAGATAATAAAAATAATTAATGCTCAACATTTTGCCTTTGGCCTACCAACGATTTTGAGTAAGTCCTATTTAAGTCCATTATCTCTAGCTTTCTCACGAAATCTGTGATGTCTTTATTCACGACGTATAGTAAAGACAAGATTTGACCATTTTCAAGTTTCATAGTGTAAAGGTTGTTGATGTATACCAGGAACAACGTCGTGCTCAGCACGCCGCCCCGTGTTACACCTAAGCTTATGATACCATGGTATGTAGTTTCATATTTAATTTGTATCTTAAGTGATTTTCCTTGTGGCTCATAGCAGTGCTGTATGGCAAGGTGGACAAAATTACTTGTTTTACTTGCAGACTTGATAACTTATCATCCTAGGATGCAATATTCAATATGATGTCTCATACCAACCATGCACATGTACAGATAATATATAAATTCCTTAAACCCCAAAACAACTCACAACATCCTTACACATCATCTACCCATAATAACGCAACCCAAAACCATTAAAGGCACATTGTCGGACGTATTAAATCGCGTTACTTTGTACCTTTCAACGTAAAACTAAAAAAAGAAAAAAAAAACATGCGTCATAATACTTCTACGCATCGCTGTCCTCATGATAGTGATAATTTCATGATATAACATTAAATAAGAGGTTACTAAACCTCATTAAAATTTTCTAATATTTTGGTACATTTTCACACAACGCCGCCGTCTACTCAAATTAAGCTAATATACCTACTTAAGCTTGTGCTGTAGGATCTAGACAACTGATAAAATAAACAACCATACTCCAAATCGTATATTTTTTTCTTGTTTTTGTGGCGAACGTATTTTTGGATCACTCAAATAATTGTTCTGAGTCTGACACAGGATTCGTTCTCATTTACGCTACCGAGGCAGTCATAACATTTATTAAAGAGCTACCACACGACCGGATATGGTCCGCCGGACCTCGACAGATTTGATCCGCCGAGTCTGCCGACCAAATCTGTTGTCGCAACAGACGACCGGATCAGACCGCACCGGACGACCAGATTCCAAAAAAATTGAATTGTTCGATTGGAACTTAATTTTCAATAATAATAGTTTGTTGACATTATATAGATATTTTCTATCAAATTTTTTACAACGAAGGGTAGCTTTGTTGCTATCTAATTTTTTAATTTTTCAAGCCAAATTATTGGCAAGTACAACTGCTTTTATTGAGCAGGATAGTTTTGATACTTCACATTTGGAAAATGAAATTCCAAAAAACTAGTTTATAGGACAACAGATAATAAATCTGGCCAGTTGACTTTGGCCCCTGAGAATAATCTTAGTAAAAATATTGTTTCTATAAACCTGGTGCACCATAATGTTAGAGGTTTAATAAATGGTAAAGATTTAGAGTTAGAGCTATACATTAATGCAAATTCTATTAATATTTTTTGTGCTACAGAGCACTGGTTAAAAGATTTGGTTGCTAGCTCGTTCAATAGAAAACATTCTAAACGTGGAGGCTCTTTAATATTAATTAATAAAAACTTAAAATTTAAAGAACGTAAAGACTTAGTAGCCCTCTCCATTGAGCGAGTTATTGAGATTGCCAGTATTGAATTTGAGCATTTCATCTTGTTAAGCGTATACAGTCCCCCTAAAGATCCGTACATTAAATTTGAAGAAAAGCTTGAAGAAGCACTGTTCAAATGCCAATGTTCTAAGAAAACTATAATAGTTTGTGGAGATTTTAATGTTAATATTTATAATATCGTACATATGTAAGTATATACATATATACACACACACACACACACATATATATATATATATATATACATAAATAAATTATGTATTTATATAATATATATATAATATATATATATATATATATATATATATATATATATATATATATATATATATATATATATATATATATATATTTATATATATGCCGTGTTGAAATAGACAGACGCAGGCTGTGGTCACCTGCTGTTGAAATTTTTTAAGCCGCCTATAAGGCCTTCAACCAGGCTTAACGACTGCCATTTTACTGGCAACCGGGACCAACGGCTTAACGTGCCTTCCGAAGCACGGAAACGCTCGCAAATGTAAATGCCACAAAGTGGTCACCCATCCGACGACCAGCCATAGTGAAAGTTGCGTACCTCTGTGATCGTTTACCGAACACTGAGACCGCGGGGCCACGAGCGCTTCATAAAAAGCCTTTGATAGATCGCAAAATATACCTAATGCATCGTGCTTGTCTTTCCAAGCTTCATGAATACATTTTAATAACTCAACACCAGCATCGGAAGTTAAGCGCCCTTTCGTAAACCCAAATTGATTCGCATGAAGTATTTTATGACTATTAAAATGGGATAGCATTTGATTCAAGATTATTTTTTCAAATACTTTGCTCAAAGTTGGCAGCACTGACACTGGTCGGAAATTAGACGGCTCTTTAGCGCTGCCAGCCTTGAACAAGGGAACGACTTTGCTGTGTTTCATTAAATCAGGAAATGTACCACTAGAAACACAGTCATTAAACACAGTTGCTAGATGGGGCGCAATTACCTCAATTATACATGATGCAGTTTTGACCGATAATCCCCAAAGGTCCGCGGTTTTCTTAATTTCGATACATTTAAATGTTTTTACAATGTCCTGAGCACAAATATCTGTGAATACAAATGCATCCCTGCAACAAAGAACAGATTCTTCTAATAAAAGTTCAGCGGAACTGGAAGATGCTTGGAGAGATTTTGTTGTCAATATAGGTACATTTTTGAAAAAAATTTCAAACTCCGTCGCCACTTCCAGGTGTAACATGGCAACCATTTACTTTTAAGTGGAAATCCCTTTCAGTCACTAAAGATCTACCGCATTCAGAGTTAATGATGTTCCAAGTCATTTTTATTTTATTTACAGAATTAGAAATTTTATTTTTAATGAAGTTTGACTTAGCAAGATGACACGTTTGTTTAAATATCTTTGAATAATTTTTAACATATTCCTGAAAGGTTTGCCTAAAATTATATGATTTTTCTGATAATTCAAATAATTTATTTCTACTTTTAAAGATACCTGGTGTTGCCCAGTCACTGAAAACAGGACGACCATCAATCTGTAGTGTTTTTGAGGTAAAAACTTTGCCAAACTCATCATTAATCAAATTAAATAAGTGTTTATATGACTGGTCTACGAGTGAAGTTAGGTAGATATGGTAATCTCTTTAATACATTTTCTTTAAAATTATTCAAACGACTTTGGTTAATTGGTACATATTTAATTTGTTTTTTGCTGACTTTGTTACTACTTTTAGGAAATTTTATCCATTGGCCACGATGATCTGACTCAAGGAGAAGTCCTGACTGCGCTTCGCCGCATGAAGAATCGGAAAGCTGTCGGACCCGATGGAGTCCCCATCGAAGCCTGGAAGGCGATGGGTCCTCGCGGTGTGGGCATCTTAATAAACCTTTTTAACCGCATACTCCTCAGCGGGCATATCCCAAACCAATGGAGACTGAGTATTATTACTCCAGTCTTTAAAGGTAAGGGGTCAGTGCAGGAGTACGGGAGCTACCGCGGTATTAAGGTGATGTCCCACACCATGAAGATCTTCGAGAGGATTATAGACTCTCGGATCCGGCAGGAGTGTACTCTCTCTTGTTAGATGTGATGCACTTGGTTGTAGTGTCATTGTAATAACAAATAAAATAGAGTAGTTATGAAATAAGTCAAAGGTACTCAACTTGTTAGATGTGACGCACTTGGTTGTAGTGTCATTGTAATAACAAATAAAATAGAGTAGTTATGAAAATATGGGTTTCGCCCTGGTCATGGGACCACGGACCCTGTTTTTGCCCTGAGGGTTGTCGCAGAGAAATACAGGTCGAAGAACACACCTCTGCACTGTTTGTTTCTAGATATGCAGAAGGCCTTCGACTGTGTTCCTCGTGCGATGATCTGGTGGGCACTGCGGTCCAAAGGAGTTCCAGAGGTCTATATTGACACTATCCGGGACATGTACTGTGACTCCGATTCAATGGTTCGGACTGCTGTTGGCGACACGAAACCCTTCCCCATCACCGTCGGGGTACACCAGGGTTCTGTCCTTAGTCCGCTTCTGTTCAGTGTAATATTAGACGAATTGTCGGATAGCATCAGAAACCCGCATGAGCAGCCTCCATGGTTGCTCATGTATGCTGACGATATTGCGCTGGCAGACGCGGACGAGGCAGATTGGTGCGACGTGTAAAGGCGTGGAAGGAGACGCTTGAGAACGGCGGTCTGAAACTAAATGTGGCGAAGACCGAGTACTTGGCACTAAACTCGACAGATCCCACATCCGTCCGCATAGGCGGTGATTTGGTCGAGCACACGGACCAGGTTAAATACCTGGGATCTGTTTTTCACACGTCCAGTGACATCGATTTCGATGTCATGTCACGCATTGCTGCCGCGTGGGCCAAATGGCGGGAGATGACCGGTGTCATTTGTGACCCTAAAATGCCGATCCGGTTGAAGGGACAGGTCTACAAAACCATTATTAGACCTGTCCTTTTACATGGCAGTGAGACGTGGCCGATATTGGAGCGACACAAGCAGGAGCTGCGTGTCACGGAAATGAAGATGCTGCGGAAGATGTGTGGAGTCACGCGGGTGGACCGCGTGAGGAACTCTCGCATCCGCGGCAGCCTTCACGTCCGTGACATTAAAGACAAGTTGCAAGAGTGTCGCCTTCGTTGGTATGGTCACGTCTTGCGGCAACCGCCGGGCTACGTAGGTAACAAATGTCTGGCCATGTCAGCCCCGCCGGGTCCCGGTAAGAGGGGAAGACCCAAGAAGTGCTGGCTTGACGTCGTAAGGGATGACATGCGTGCCAATGGTCTCACTACAGGGGATGCCGACGACCGTGCGAAGTGGAGGAGAAAATGTAGGAAAGCGGACCCCGGGCGTCGCGAGACGCAACTGGGACAGACGCTCGGATGATGATGGAGTTAATGATGTATCTAATATATTAACATTAAAATCTCCACAAACTATTATAGTTTTCTTAGAACATTGGCATTTGAACAGTGCTTCTTCAAGCTTTTCTTCAAATTTAATGTACGGATCTTTAGGGGGACTGTATACGCTTAACAAGATGAAATGCTCAAATTCAATACTGGCAATCTCAATAACTCGCTCAATGGAGGAGCTACTAAGTCTTTACGTTCTTTAAATTTTAAGTTTTTATTAATTAATATTAAAGAGCCTCCACGTTTAGAATGTTTTCTATTGAACGAGCTAGCAACCAAATCTTTTAACCAGTGCTCTGTAGCACAAAAAATATTAATAGAATTTGCATTAATGTATAGCTCTAACTCTAAATCTTTACCATTTATTAAACCTCTAACATTATGGTGCACCAGGTTTATAGAAACAATATTTTTACTAAGATTATTCTCAGGGGCCAAAGTCAACTGGCCAGATTTATTATCTGTTGTCCTATAAACTAGTTTTTTGGAATTTCATTTTCCAAATGTGAAGTATCAAAACTATCCTGCTCAATAAAAGCAGTTGTACTTGCCAATAATTTGGCTTGAAAAATTAAAAAATTAGATAGCAACAAAGCTACCCTTCGTTGTAAAAATTTTGATAGAAAATATCTATATAATGTCAACAAACTATTATTATTGAAAATTAAGTTCCAATCGAACAATTCAATTTTTTTGGTATATGATACCATGGTATGTAGTTTCATATTTAATTTGTATCTTAAGTGATTTTCCTTGTGGCTCATAGCAGTGCTGTATGGCAAGGTGGACAAAATTACTTGTTTTACTTGCAGACTTGATAACTTATCATCCTAGGATGCAATATTCAATATGATGTCTCATACCAACCATGCACATGTACAGATAATATATAAATTCCTTAAACCCCAAAACAACTCACAACATCCTTACACATCATCTACCCATAATAACGCAACCCAAAACCATTAAAGGCACATTGTCGGACGTATTAAATCGCGTTACTTTGTACCTTTCAACGTAAAACTAAAAAAAGAAAAAAAAAACATGCGTCATAATACTTCTACGCATCGCTGTCCTCATGATAGTGATAATTTCATGATATAACATTAAATAAGAGGTTACTAAACCTCATTAAAATTTTCTAATATTTTGGTACATTTTCACACAACGCCGCCGTCTACTCAAATTAAGCTAATATACCTACTTAAGCTTGTGCTGTAGGATCTAGACAACTGATAAAATAAACAACCATACTCCAAATCGTATATTTTTTTCTTGTTTTTGTGGCGAACGTATTTTTGGATCACTCAAATAATTGTTCTGAGTCTGACACAGGATTCGTTCTCATTTACGCTACCGAGGCAGTCATAACATTTATTAAAGAGCTACCACACGACCGGATATGGTCCGCCGGACCTCGACAGATTTGATCCGCCGAGTCTGCCGACCAAATCTGTTGTCGCAACAGACGACCGGATCAGACCGCACCGGACGACCAGACGACCAGACAGGGTGTTCAGATTAAGGACTTTTTCCCTATTCTAGGGTAAAATTATTTTTTTAGGAACTTTTGTGGAAATGAAAAGTTAATTAAAGTATATTATTTTATATGCATTTAGTGAAAAGCTGCAAATTTGAAATTACACACACACACACACACACATTTTAATTTTACTTATCTATGTAGATAACTGGTATGCATAGTATTCCTCTACATAGAGTAAATAAACACTACGTTATGTATTAACGTAGCTCTTTTTTCTTACTGGCAAAAAAATTATGAAAAAGTAATTTTTTGGGTAAAGGTAAAATCGGTACTAGGGACATTTTTGACAAACTAACTAAGATGGCAACATTGGGAAAAAAATAAATAAAATAAATAATATGAAAAAGTGTCTATTTGGAGAAAAATTAAATTAAATCTGGGGAAATTTACGACAAAGTAGCTAGAACGACAACATTGATCATATCCGATGCGGATCGAGGCGGACTCAATTAATAATAATTATGTCCGCCGGACTGCTTTACAGACGGTAAGATTAGGTCGGGCGGCAAATCAAATCCGCGGTCTGGTCGGATCAAATCCGGTCGTGTGTTAACCGTATTATAAATAACTAGTTGACGCCCGCGGCCCGCGTAGAGAAGTTTTCCCGTTCCCGTTTCCCACAGGAACTTGTTCCCGAGATAAAAAGTAGCCTATGTGTTATTCTGATGTTTATGCTATAAGTACTATTGTAAAGTTTCATTAAAATCTATTCAGTAATTTTTACGTTAAAGAGTAGGTAACAAATATCCACACAAACTTTCGCATTTATAATATTACTAAGATTAAGATATTGAACTACAAATGCAAAGAGACAAACTATCGTGCCTATCTAAACCATTCTAATTTCGTGAGCACATAAATAACTAGGATCTCTTTAAATTATAAAATTTTAGTAGGTAGGTACAGAGTTGTCGTACTATTATTTATTCCGTGGTATTAATTGACAACACACCAATGTTAGAAACGGCGTTGATAGTTGCGAAACCGTATTTGTTTTAAGAGTTATCTTTGTTTTTAAATGTTACTGTAATAGGTGACGTGTTTTTTTTTTTTTTTTTTTTTTTAATTTATTGTTTAAGGACTTTATCGCTGAGCGATTACATCGTCCCGTAAGGGCAACAGGTAACAAACAAACAATCATTATCTAGTCTTAATACTAACTAATACTTTAATTATTGCTTAAGGCTATATCAACCAATCTAATTAGCTGTTGGGCTTTTAGAGAACTTGGTTCAGACAAGGCACTGTTCACCTGACCCACAAACATCCTCGAGTCTCCAACAAAACAGGTGGCCCTGAAAGCCTCGTTCTTGATACACTCCATCAAGACGTGATGCACGTCTTCAATTACATTACATTCGATGCAATTAGGAGACGTAACTTTTTTCATTAAGTAGGCAAACTTTCTGGACGGAATATGTCCCGAACGTAGCCTAAGGATTGTTTTTAAGGCGTTTCTGTTGAGACGAATCGATGCTATCCATGGGAACGTTGAAATATGTGGCTGGATAGTTCGATACCAGATACCTTTCTCCTGTGAACGTTCATCAAAATACTCTTGCCAGATGTCCTGGCAATGAGTTTTAACATATCTAATCTGGTCCGAGAACAGTGGCAAAACTCCCAAAGGAATTCCATCAACCGATGCCTGTTTAGCTAGCATGTCAACAATATCATTTGGTTCGAATTGGATATGAGATGGGATCCACTGGAGTGTCACCGTTTTCTGACGAGCTTGTAGACCTAAGATTGATTCTAATATTGTATAGGCAATCGGTATGCCTCTCACAGGAGAGGTACAGCGAGCCAAATGTTGCAATGCACTTTTGGAGTCTGTCAATATGACAAATTGATGAAAGTTTATTGAATCAATGTAACTCAATGCTTCAGAAATTGCGATTAATTCAATATGCATAATTGATATATTAGAATCAATCCTCAGTTTTACAAAACAACCTGCCTGAGGATCGTAAACAGCTGACCCCGCGTTAGCGTTGTCCTTAGAACCATCGGTGAAAATTTTGTAACAGTGGCTGTATTCGCGTTCAATAAAATTTGTACAGATTGAGTTCAATTGGTGACAAGAGTATTTTTGTTTGGCTTTGTCAATGAGCGGAATAGAACTTACAATGAACTGATGTACTGGGATATTACTGACCCAAGTATTCAAAGAAAACATTTCCAACAGATTGGTGCAGTGAATTGACCCAGTGTCTGTACAGCGATTCATATTGACCAATGCAGGTGTCTTCTTATTAGTCCAGTAGCTTGTGTGACAGACAGATGTTAACTCATTTAAAAGATCTTTAAATGAATTATTAGCAAACGACTTTGATCTTAACAAAAATTTACCAGCTAAATATTTTCTGCGAAACTGAAGGGGGGGAAGCCATAAATCATTTTCCATTACATGGATTGGGGTACTTCTAATAAAACCGCCAATTACACGTAGGGCCTGATTTTGAATTCTATCCAGCTTTAGTAAATTGGTTTTGCAGCTATTATCGTAGAGGAAGCTTGCGTAATCAATCCTGCTACGTATAATAGAAATATATAAGCATCTTAAGTGTTTTTGATGAATACCCCAGCCTGGGCCTGACAATACTTTTAAAAGATTAATATGTCTACTTACTTTTTGCGCTGTTTCATTTATATGCTTCCCCCACCTAAGGGAACTATCCAGCCACAAACCCAAATATTGAACGTGGTTAACGACAGCCAATGGTTGATCATTAATTCTAAAATCAATAGGGCGCCTAAACCTCCCTTTTTTAAATATACATAATTTACATTTTGTAGGGGATATTGTTAGACCTAAATTACTTAATATACGGCTAAGTTTTTGACAACTATATTGAAGATTCGAAATGGCGGCATCAATATTATCTTGTGAGACATATAATACAAAGTCGTCGGCATATTGAGAAATGTGTACATTTGTGATATTATTACAAATATTGATTGTTATTATGTTGAACAGAAGAGGAGATAATGGGTCACCTTGCGCTAAGCCCTGTCCGGTAGTTCTGACCAAACAATAGTCATCAACCGTAATTAGCAACTTTCTATTAGTAAGAAACGACCAGAGATAAAAGCAAATTTTTGAACCTACTCCAAATGAATTTAAAGTATTTACTAGGCATGTAACATTAACATTGTTATAGGCATTGTCAATGTCGATAAAACAAGCCGCGGTTAACTGATTCCTAGAAAACCCAATTTGAATTTGAGAGATCAAAGTAAATAAATTGTCTGGACACGAACGAGCTTTACGAAAACCGACCATATACGCAGGTAAAAGTTTTCTTTTTTCAAAATGCCATTCTAATCTTTTATTTAAAATACTGTGGAATATCTTACATAAACATGAAATTAAAGCTATAGGTCGGAGTGAATGATGCGAGTTAGGTTCTCTGCCCGGTTTAGGAATAGGAACTATCCTAATCTCCCGCCACTGTGCAGGTACGAACCCAGTAGTTAAAAGAATGTTATATAATTTTACTAATAGAATTTTAGCTGTCGACGGCAGATGTGCTATCATAGAAAATGAAATGTCGTCCCTACCGGGAGCTGTGTCCGTCTTTTTAATAGAATTTTCTAGTTCCTGAATACTTATTTCCGATTCTAAAGAAGTGTTACGTGAATTAAAAGGAGGTATAGGAGGACATGTAAAATCAGGAGTTAAAGAATTTAGAAACTGTAATGCATTATCTTTGTCCACATAATGATTACGCGTCTTAAATTGATGTCCTTTTACCCACCTCATTTGGTTCCACATTTTCGACGGAGAAGTGGTACTATTTATGGAATCACAAAACCCTTGCCAAGACCTGCACTTAGCCAATCTAATGAGTCTTTGAGCAGTTCGTATCTTCTCTTGTAATATTTCCAAATTATTAGGAGAAGGGCATCTTCTGAACTTGGACAACGCTAATCGGCGTTCCGCTACCGCCTTTGAAAGTTCAATGTTCCAATATGGTTTGGGTTTGAATTTATTACAGGGATACTGGGGAACCTTCGTAAAGGGTATATACTTATTGGCAGCAGTCTGTAAAGTAAGTTCTAACATGTCATAGAACTCTTGAGTATCAGAGGGCATGATATAGTCCTTGAATGAGGAATCAATGTAAGAAGTATATGATAGCCAGTCACTGTTTTTATATTTGCGTCTTTTTAATATATTACGAGGGACATGGATAGTGGCTGACAATTGTATAATAAGGTGATCGCTACCGAGCGACTCATTGCAAACTTTCCAATTAAACAGTGTGGCCAAATCGGAAGTCACAAACGATATATCCGGGGAGGATTTTCTCAAAACGCCATTCACTAGTTGTATTCGAGTCGGGTCACCATTGTTAAGATAAATATAATTATGTTCAATCATAGAATCAAATATTTGTAGACCTCTTGGCTCTGTTTTATATGACCAGTTCAAGTGGTGGCCATTAAAGTCGCCTAAAATTAATGACTTAGTGCTTGCGAGAGAAAACACATGATCCCAGTCGTTTTGCACTGTATGTACAGCTGAGGAGCAATATACTGAAAAAATATTCTCAATATAACGACAATTATGAATCTTAACATGTAAAAGTGCTATATCTAAATTACAGCTATGTGATATACTTATACTACTTCTCACAGAACAATGAATGAGAATAGCTAAGCCTCCGTAGCCATCACATCGATCTGATCTGAAAATATTATAATTACTAATATTAAAATAACTATCTGGTTCAAGCCAGGTTTCGCTTAGAACGGCTATGTGTATGTTTTTTTGTGAAAGAAGTGCCTCTAATGACAGTGACTTAGGTCGCAAACTTTGACAGTTCCATTGTATAATGTTTAAATTGATATCGATGAAATCATTATTCATTATTAAAGAAAGTATTGAAAAAAGAACTAACCGACATTCCTTGCATTATTTTAGATAGTATCCATTCCGTACAGATTTTGATTATGTTATGTATTTTGTCCTCTAATGAATTCTTCTCGCTTATTATTTTATATAATTTGTATAGTAAACTTATAAAACTAATATCTTTATCCTTCTGAACCGTATTGTTAGTTTCATTATTAATCTCCATATAGCCTCCAGCGTACCCTGTGTATTGGATTTCCTCTTCTATCTCTTCTCTCTCACCACATTCTGTCTGCTGAATGACAGGAGAAGAAGCACGTGATGGGTATGGAGAAGCGGAAGGAAACTGTTTTCGCATCTTTTTCAACTTACGTTCTTGAGCCTTTTTGACAATTGATTGCTTTGGGGTAGTAAATAGCTGTGACATGAGCTTTTTTCCTTTCATAGGTGCCTGGTCAGTCTTCTCCTGTGCACGATCGGGGAATATTTGCTGTGAATCTAACTTTGGCGTTTCGACTACAGTAAAACTAGGGGATAAATGTCTTTTAGGAGTCGGAGAGGGTGGTACATAGATGGTAGTAGCTTTCCTGTAGGTGCAATTAAATTCCGACATGAGTTCCCTGATCCTTTTCTCTTTTTTAAACATGGGACAATCCTTCTGTAGCGCCATGTGGTTGCCAGTACAATTGACGCATCGGAATGAAGTGACTTCGCAATTTTCGTGATTTTTAGTACACTTGGGACACACAACCTTATGTGAAGGACATACTAATCTAGTGTGGCCGTACTTCCAACACCGCGAACATTGGGATACGGGAAAAATATACGGTGACACACTAACTCTCATATTATGAATGTATACGTAACCCGGGAGTGAAGGGCCTTTAAAAGAGAGGCGAACGGCTTCGCATTTAACCCATCCAGTAGATGATTCTTCGTAATAATCTCGCTTGTTTAATCTTTTCACTGCAATGATTTCAATATCAGAAGACAAGCTTTTAATAATATCTTCCTCGGTAATATTTAAATCGATATCCTTGATGACACCGTATGACACTCCAACTTCAGAAGTTTTCTGACTTCTCCATTCAAGGTCACTAAAAGCCTTACATGTCATAAATCGATCGGCATCACTTTCTTGTTCGAAAGTTATAATAATCTTGTGTTGATGAACGAATTTGACACGAATAATACCACCAATGTTATTTTCTTTAAATAATTTGGCTAAAGCGAACTGTTTAGGCAAAGTTGTACTACATGAAACACTTACTTGTACATTTTCTTGAGTCGAAACACTGGACCCACGTGTACAAGCCATCTTATGTCTCCTAGAAACCCGCTCCCAACCTTCCTCTGAAGAGGTGTCTTCTCGAATAATTGTTCTTTTTCTACTAATTACTTCGTCTTCCACTTGCATATTTGTACTGCATTCCACACTATTTTCTACAACTGCTGCGATATTTACTTCGTCACCTGATAACCCACCTTCAACTCTTTCGCTAACATCATACGTCTCATTATTCATTGCGCCTGCCGCTCGGCCGGCTGAAGACGCGCCGGCGCTTATCGCAAAAAAAACCTTTTGTTGTTAGATTATTGTCAGTACGCACGACACGATCTATTCGTCCGAGATGTAGAAAACGAATCGAGGTGACGTGTTGTTACGACTAAATGAATAAATTGAATTGCCTATGTACATACTTATTTACTTATTGGCATGTTAGTACCTGTTAAAAAAATAACAAAATACTTTCACTCGTTCTAAATGAACTTTTATTTCACCCACGAAGTCTCGAGGTATATTTTACTACCTTTTTGGAATTTTACTGTGAATACAGTCTCCACCGTTTGCGTCGCCAATATACCTTTTCGATTTTCCATTTCCCTTTAAACTGTACCTACGTCTTTTTTCTTGGACCTCATTTGTAAATCACCTTCTTTCAACCTTTACCTAAGTTCTTTAAAAGCGACGTTGAAGTCTGAAAGTTTTCCTATACTTATATAAAGTGTAAACTGTTTACGCTCGCTTTATGAAGCACAAGACTGAATCTCATTCTTCCAACTTGGACCCGACAGAGTGAACAATCTACCCCGATTGCTTCCAGAACAATTGTGGCGATAATTACATTATACATTTTATCTTAAATAGGTTTTTGGGGAGTGAATTTGGCAATGAATTGAAAAAACTTTAAATAATACGAGTGTATTTAAAAGTTTTGTGTAAAGGAGAAAAAGGTATTGTGGAACTTGTATATACGTAAGTAAGTAATTGAAGATAAAAGTTTTTATCAGTGGTAATCGTTATTTGAGCGATTAATCATAAATAATGCTACTGAGACTGCATTCGTCCTCTTCTAAATAAGGTTTAGGTAACAGATGTATATTTAGTACTTACCTAATAATTTTAATGCCCTTCTAACCTTTAGTCAACCAAACAAATAACAGTGCAAAAAATCAAAATGCTCACGGCAAAGGGCTTTTATCAATAAAATACACAATACGCTAAAACAAATCTATGTCATGTTTATGCAAAGGAATAACACAAAATTCGTGGTAAAATTTAAAAACCGAGCCTTATTTATTATTGTTGTAGTAAAACATGCTAAAAACGTTTAGAATTTTTCGAGTAATAAGTTGAACTTGGTAAAGATTTCGTACAAAATAGCTAGTACTATTATAACATCCTGCATGCGTTGAGTAACACATTCTTGGTCGGATTATGAATAAAGTATAATAATGACATATTCCAAAAATTTACAAGAAAACTTTAACTCTATCTACGTTCATTTTTATTTCCGCACAAAATACTGACATCCACGAGCCGGCTGAGACGAGAGTGTCCAAATAAATTTTACCATCTCTCTGAAATTTGACGGTGAACACTGTCTCCACTATGTGTGTTGCCCATACTATATGAGATTCTATTTTCCATATTCCTTTAAACCGTATATCTTCTCCAGGCGCGGTGCCCTGGGACAGGTGCATTTCACTCTTTGACACCCAACCTTCTTTCTTGGTTCTCATTTGTAAATCACCTTCAATTACAACGGCTGTATTTATGCCATTAAGTTCTTCATAAACGACGTTGAAGTCGCAAAGGTTTCCCAAATAGAATGTGTATAACTGTTTATGCTCGCCTTCTGAAGCACAGGACTGGATTTCGCTCTTCCAACTGGGCCCAGAAAGGGTAAATAATCTCCCATCTGTTCCAATTGCCCCCAGTACAATCGTAACAAAAACTATACGATACATGATGTCAAGAACAGTACAAATGGAAGAGTAAGACGCTGATAAACAATTGACCGAATTTTAAGATACAATTACATGTATAAATTATGTAAATTAGAGGAGAATAGGGTAAGTGCGTATTTAATATTTACTACATCGCTTGTTTTGCCTGCCCTAATAGTTATAAAAATAACAAAACGACACTGAGTGTCATTTAAACCAAATTCAATAGATTTGGGCCGTGTTCATGGAAACATGTTTATGTTTATATCGGAAAGTTACGTCAGAAGCATTACGAAATTAGGTGATTATAAGTCTCCTGTTTTGAGCCCACCATTGGAAATGGATTATCGAAGAGGATCAATGAATCGCTGTATCTCCTAGAATGCACTTGGGGACGTAAATTATCACCCATTTTCTGGTCTTGCCCAACCTAATCTATATGAGCGCCAAAGTTAAGAATTGTCGATCTAAACGGAACTTTCAGCTCTATATTTAGGTGTAAGATGAGACGAAAGACCCCGTGGTGGACCCCGGGCGTCGTGAGACGCAACTAGGAGAAGATGATGATGGAAGATGATACAAATGCAATAGACATAGACGACGATATTGTTCGCGACAGATCCACGCGCCAACGAGTGAAGACGTGTGTGATTATGTGTATAGTGTAAATAGTTAAAACATAACAATAGTGAAATAGAAAAACCGTGATAATAGTAAATAGTTTCGTGTAAATAGTGTTTTTATAGTGCCTAGATAAACAATCTAGTGTTTTATAGTGCCAAGACAATGATCTAGTGTTTATATAGTGCCTAGACAACGATCTAGTGTTTATACCGTGCCTAGATAAACAATCTAGTGTTTTATAGTGCCTAGACAACAGTCTAGTGTTTGCATAGTGCCTAGATAAGAAATCTAGTGTTTTCATATAGTTTCTAGATAGGTGACCTAGTTTTTATATATTTAGTGTTCCCTTTTGTTGCTAAATAATAGTAATGTCTTGTGATTTCGTTAGTGTAATGTTCTAAATTTGTACATTTTCTACCTACGTTAGGACCTTGCTTTGGACCTAGATCCTAGACCGCGTGACCTGCGCTGTCACGAATAGTTTCATTTCGTAGCCGGTCTAGGTAACTCCAATGAATAATAGTGCTCCTACACCTACAGATTATAGATAAATAGAAATTCATAGATAAAGGTGTAGGATGTGTCTGAGTTGCCTTGACTGAGCTAGATTTTAGGAATCTAGGTCATGACTGATAGCGATAGGTAGTTGAGACTAGCATATTTCGATAGGTCTTTGTAAAACCTATAAAATAGTACCTGAATTGTAAATGTATCATAAATACTTTTCGAGTTATAACAGTTTTAATTGATAATGAATAATAAATTATGCAATCTTAATTAAGGGTTTTGTCGCGGCTCACGTTAAGATAAAGTTTCGCGGTACGATAGTGAACACGTTCCGATGAGCAAGCGCGGCTAACAATCGAGCGGAAATACAGCAAGAAAAATAGAAGACTGGAAGAACTACAAGAAGTGAACCAGTTATAGTGAAACGTTTGCTCATCGTATTTCCGTATAGTATAGTGTTATAGTGCTCAAGTCGCGATAATAGGAGCTGACAGAACCCTTCTCTTTGGTTGCGTGTTAAAGTTATAGGTGTTTCCTTTCATCGCCCTCGCTGAACATCTTGTGCCGCCGACGAGGAGTCCACGTCCGGCCTGCCATACCCTGGTTTACGACCCCCCGGAACCTACAGTCAAACTCGCTCTCCCGGGGCATAAGCAGCTCGTTCGCCGTGCCGTAACGAGTCTGCCCGTCCCGTACAGATATAGACGACAGTCGCTTTTTATGGACTGTAAGGCTAGCGTGCGAGTAAGGGGATCATTACGCTACTACACTGGGGAGCAGAGTAGTAGTCATAAATGTCGACAAATCGGGCAAATTTTTATGCATCATAGTAGAATTTATAAGCGACGGGATTAAATAGGTGCGACAGGAGGTCGCAATATTCCGAGTGAATCGAGTGAATGGGCAAACTGGTAAGGGGCGACCTCGACGTACATATTTAATCAAATAGAAGACATTTTGGAAAAAGGTCAGGTCAAGAGTACCCTTAACCAGCGTGTGTGTATGAAAACACTTATGAAAGTTGAAGAAGCGAAAGTTGTATGCCAAGATCGTAGCAAGTGGAAAGCCATAGTCTCTGCCTACCCCGATGGGAGACAGGCGTCACGATATGTATGTATGTTTGTTATAATTTACATTAATATAAATTATAGCTACATGTGTGACGGGCTTTAGTCAGCAGGTGCACCGCTAGCTGGTGAGGTCACTTAATTGGACTCAGGATTTACGACACCAAACCTAAGGTCTAGCTAAAAATATAAATGAAAATCTATGGAGTACCTATTAACCCTCCTCTCCTCTCCCCTTAAGGTCTAAGGCTATCGAATTTGTAATACATTTTGCATAAATTTATCGACAAGTTATCACAACGAGATGACATCAATCTGGGTAGCTTGCTCTTTATAGCCGGGGGCACCTACACTTAATTGACGCAAATTTAGAACGAGTATTCTACATAGAATATTCACTATTTAGGTCTTGTAATGTAACAATTTTTACTTACTTTTTTAATTAAATGTTTTATTATACGTTCTCTCCAAATTATCTGCATGACCATTATCTGAATCATTCCTAGGCCTTTATATTTTATTTCTTTATGCTCTCTTAATGTTTGTTTACATTTTGTAATTTTTAATGTCAGTTAATGACAAGCCTAGATTTTATTTTTAATTTATTGATAGAGCTGTCAGTAGGTTAGGTTGTATAGGTATTAGACCTGGTTATAAATTTTTATTTTTATTTTATGTTCTAGAATCACATTGTTAAAATTTTGAACTGTCAACCAATCTATAAAAGGAAGGGAGCCGGGGCCGTGAGGACAGTCTACTTTTGGTGTTCGCCTTGGCAAGAAGTCGTAAATAATAGCGCCGAGTGAGAGGGCTGTGCCCTCTGAAATAATAACGTCGTGGTCTGCAGTGACTTGTGATGATGCCAACGGCTCGTGGCTTTCAGCCCTCTGCCGGCCCTCACTACCACGACCTACTCCTCTGAGGTCGGCGACGTGAAGGCCTTACTTGAGGCCCCTTCCTGGCAACGGGAGGCCTACTCGAGGCCCACTTCTTAGCGACGTGTGCTGATAACCTGCTCTTTTAAAGAAACCGTCAAGACCTTCAACTTTACCCCCGGTTTTCCTGGCCTTATACTTATACTTATATTTTAACATGTATAAAATTAATGTTACCTATTCCTTTTTCTTTTACTTTTTCACTTAAGCCGGGCTCCTCCAGTTCTGGTGATATTTTTCTCCTAAACTTTACCTTTTTCCCCTTCCGGAAAATTGTAACGTTACAGTCTCCATACCTCAAATAGTAAAAAAAGGAATCCTTATATGATCACTTTCTTGTTCGTAAGTTAGTCCGTGAGTCGCCATCGATTTTCTCAGGAACGGGTGGATTGAATTTGAAATTTATACCAGAATCTGTGGTCTATAGTAAAATAAAGGTGTTGGCGTGTTGCCAACCAGGCAAGGTGATCACGCCTGACGGGCCGCGGCCCAACGGTTGATGTTGGGCTGTTGTATAGGTATATCATTCTTCAGCGTGAGAACTCTCATAGCGCGATGTAGGATTCTTAGTATCGATGTTGTTCGATAGCTTTACGCTAGGTGGCGCTGGTCGCCTCAGTACCAAAATTTAACTTTTAAACATTTTTTATTTTTCGGAATTTTTTCCTTTACTTGTGCCGAGACCTTGCTTTTAACCAAAATTGAGAATTCTAGGTCCACCGAAAGTAGGGGAGACCAGGGTATGAAAGTAACACGAGATGAACGTAACAAACGAATTTTTGAAAAAACTATGTTAGCTACACTGTTGAATGTATCACTGGTAGGTGCCATTTGACACCGCGCATAGCCTCAATTGATTTCACGGCATTGTAACGATTGCTTGTGGACGTAGCGAACCGATGCATGCCGCAAAAATACCCTTAAAGTAACTTTTGAGCTTATTTTTCAAATGTGTTTGTTTTTATTACGCTGAGCTTTACTTTAGCTTACGTGTTAAGTATAACTTAAATAACGGAACTATTCGTTTTGCTATAATAGTATAAAAGACGGTAACTTTCTAATAATATTTTTAAGTTAGACCTATTTTCAGTCATATTCGGGTAAATTTAAGGATAGGAATGAAAGTAACGAATTGTTACTTTCATCCCGATTATGGTCGTGGTAACAATTATTGTATTGATATAAATTTCAAGATACTACACACTTATTTTATTATTCCAGATTGCATAACAATACACAAGTGTTGACAGACGTTGACTTCTTGCCTAGCTCCGTCACTGATCGACCGTTAGCAGCCCCTAGTGACGTGCAGTCAGATGAGATACCATTACCAACACACCATTAACAAGTCGTCTGATTGAAGCCACACACACTTTATCATCATATCCAAAAGAACTATTTCGGCTGAAGACTTGCAGCTTCTACAATTGTGCTAAACTCACAACGTTATTTATATCACCAGTAGCTTCTCCCTCTTCATAACCATTACTACAAGACTTCTCCTGAATTAATTAAGCACCCGTTATTCGACGTATACATCTGTTTTTGAAGCTATGAGAGAGATGTGACTATTCCATCGATGTCATCTGATAATTTAACCATCCCGACTACTTTTTCGACTACTTGCCAACAGCCATGCGAACAACGTTTAGCCCCTATGAAGTTAAGCCTTTGGCAATATAGGCGATAGGTAGGTACTTAAGAAGATTGTTGTTTCAAAGAAATTATTAATATATAGGATAATGAAATATAAATATGTTTATTAACGTAACTTAGTTGTTATTTGCAATGTTACAATTATCCTCTTGCACTGTTTTATTTTTAATAATTATTTAATGGCCTGGTTTCTAAGACCTTTTAGCGAAATCTTATTTTTTATATCATATTTCTTCAATCTTATCTTCTAATTAGTCCTGTCCAGTCGATGTCGTGTCCTCATTGTCCGTCCTGGTCCTTGCCCTCAGTATAATGGTGATTCTTATACTAAGGTTGTCAGTGGACGTTTCGTGGCAAGAGAGAAAATAGCATTTCACTGCATATATATCATTGTCTTTCACTATAGCACGTTAACACAACTTTTATGTCCAAGAAACCACCACTCCCGCACATAAAACAAGATAAATGCACTAGTTTTAGAAAATAATTTATAGCAAGCGTCCGCACTTGTCACTCTTCCCGCCAAATGTCCTGCAAATTGTTTCTTTCCAAACTCCACAGATAATACCTATAAATTTCTCATCGCTTTACTGGAGCAGAACGTTGAACAAACAAACCTATACATGAATACGTTGTTATCTACAACAATGTACCTCTAAATGAAGAAGAATCTTACTTCAGACTAAAAAAATAAATATGAATAAGAAAGTAATTCAAATTACATAACTCTGGTTCATTGCCGAGAAAGTCCAAGTAGAAAAAGAAAAGATCGGAAGTTATGTTTTTTAATAGGATTCGAAATAAAAGACTCAAATAAAAATTAATTCAATACACATTTAATACTGTCAAGATTAATTTAAATAAATAAATAAGTATTGTTATCAATAATAAATTAATTATTTAATTATAATTATCATCTAAATCGTATGCTCCGTGATGTGATTTCATATGATTTTTCAAACTAATACTTTGCGTAAAAGTTGAATTGCATACATCACACTTGAACCTTCGTTCATTATTATGAGATCTGACGTGTTCCTGCAACGATTGCAGTCTGGGATATGTTTTATCACAAAAATCACAACGGAAATTCCTTTCACCAGTATGTGTAGCCATATGTTCTTTTAATCGCGAGGGTAGATAAAATCGCTGGTCACACAAATCACACTGATGTCTATAAACTTTCAAATGATTCCGTCGATTGTGTTCCATTAATGTTTTTCGTCTATTATAAACTTTATCACACAATTTACAAGCAAAAGTTCTTTTGTCGCCGTGAACTTCGATTAAATGGCGATTTCTGAGCGCGTAAGAAAGAAAACTAGCTTCACATTTGTAGCAATTCACTGTAGGTTTTTTCTCGTGAACCGTAGCAACATGCAAATATCGACTATATTTGGATTTTAAATTTTTCCCGCATATTTCACATGGGAAACTCTCTTCGATTTTAGTGTGAGATTTAATGTGAGTCCTTAAAGAATTTCGCTCTAAAAAACAAGCACCGCAAACATCACAAATATAAGTACCAAAATGGTCGATCATGTGTTTTTTCAAAACGTCAAAATAAGGAAATGCGGCATTACACTCGGTACAGATTAAATTATCCATAGACAATTTGAATTTCAAAAATTCGTTCGAAACCGGATACACGATTTTGTCATGTACACTAGAGATGTGATTTTTAAACGTATCGAGATCATCGATTTTGTCGTTGCACAATCGACAATCGATTCTGGTGATATCTATTTTCGGTATTTTACGGTTTTCCATTGTACTTTGGAATAGTTCTATGGGGTTGTGGGTTAATGTGTGTTCTCTTAGTTCATTGGGGTTCGTGAATTGGTCCCTGCAATAAAAACAGTAATATATACTGATGCGGTTTTGAAAGGGGCACACATATGAGTTATGGACGATTGTAATTGCGTTGTTGTATAACATATAGTCGTGGTCTAGCTCTTGCTGCTTTTTTTTAATCTTCTGTGTTTCTTTTTTTACTGTGGTCTTTACTGTAAACAAAAAAAAAAGGTTGGAACCCAACTCTCTTAAACATAATAAACTAGCAGGCCCCGGCGGCCACGCCCGTCATTTATTTACTTCTATAATCATACATACATATACATATTGTCACTCCTTTATCCCCGAAGGGGTAGGCAGAGGCATACTATGCGCCCACATTTCACCGTATGCATTTTTGTCCCACGTAACAGATGGACAAGCACATTGCCGTGTTGAAAAAAGCCCAAGCGCAGGCTGTGGCGACTTGCTGTTGAAATTGTTCAAGCGCCTTCAGCCAGGCTTAACGACTGCCATTTTACTGGCAACCGGAAACAATGGCTTAACGTGCCTCCCCAAGCATGGAAAAGCTCGCAAATGAAATTCCACAAAGTGGTCATCCATCCAAAGATGTGATACAGCGAATGTTGCTTAACGCATTGATCGTCTCAGAAGACTGAGTCAGCGAGGCCACGAACGCTTCAAGTAGCCCTAGTGTAATATTGTATTTTTTGCGTCCTCCGGCTACAGCCTACGTATTTAGTTGGTAAAAATAATACGTTGAAACAAAAAGAAAATTAATATTATGGAACACTTCACACAGCGTTATTTAGCCGAAACTAAGCTTTAAACTTGTGCTATGGGATCTAAACAACTGATAAACATACTGTTCTGACCCGGGAATCGATAGCAGGACCTCAGCGTACAGTGCAGACACTTCCACTTACGCCGAGGCAGTCATTAACATTAATTAGCATTAATTAGGACATCTTACCAGGTTTATCCAACATGTCATCCATTTTAGCTTTCAACTTTTTCATTTTGTGTAACATATCCCTCTTGACGTGAACTTTGTGTTTGCCCCGGGTACGCTCACATATAGGCTCCGTATCCGATTTCACTTTTATTTTGTCCTCCTTCACATCTGCACATACTATAAAAAATATCATCTCTTGAGCATATAAGAATTTATGGTTAAATTAACCAGGGACAACATGAGGATTGTCATAGAGATAATTACAGGACACTGTCACCTCAACCACCAGTAGGCACCCAACAGTAATAAAAATAATGGACGACCCAATAGGCCCAGAATGCATGGTAGAAGAGGAAACCAAATTCCACATACATGCTGAGTGCCCAATATATTCGTTAACATGATAAAAATAAAATAAATAAAAGCCAAGTAAGCGCTAATATTAGCTTGTGTTATGGGTTCTAGATAACTGATAAACATACTTATATATTTCTAAATACATACATATTATACATAGGAAACACCCAAACTCCGAAACACACATTTGTGGATCACACAAATATTGTTTGAAGCGCTCGTGGCCCCGCGGTCTCAGTGTTCTGTAAACGATCACTGAGTTACGCAACTTTCACTATGGCTGGTCCTCGGATGGGTGACCATTTTGTGGCATTTACATTTGCGAGCGTTTCCGTGCTTCGGAAGGCACGTTAAGCCGTTGGTCCCGGTTGCCAGTAAAATGGCAGTTGTTAAGCCTGGTTAAAGGCCTTATGGGCGGCTTGAAAAAGTTCAACAGCAGGTAGCCACAACCTGCGTCTGTCTATTTCAACACGGCAATGAGCTCACCACCTATTACGTGGGACAGGAATCCACACGGTGAAAAGTGGGCATATAATATGCCTCTGCCACTCTGATAAGGCGTGATGGATGTTTATTTATTTTTATTTTACAAATATTTGTTCGGATTAGTCGGATACACTCCCACAGAGGCAGTAAAAAAAACAAAATAAACAAAAAGAACGTTTAGAGTATCTGAAGGTGTTTCAGATAGTGAGATTCTGCAAAGAAACGAAGGTTTGACGGGGCGCCGTTAAGACTACTGGGATACCCAATCCAAACCTCGGAGGTGGAGATCTGGAGAAATGAACGAAGTAGTAGCAAACCATGCGGTCGGATCGTTCGCTCGGCGGTGCCGGCGTCCCCAACAAGAAAATCTATTTTTATAAAAATGAATCCCTATTTCCCTTGGTCACGCCATCACGCGTGAACGGATGGACCGATTTGAAAAAATCTTTTTGTATTGGATAGCCCATTTAATGAGAACGGTTCTAAGCTATATATCATCACGCTACTACACAGGAGAGCGGAGCAGTAATCATAAATGTCAACAAATCGGGGAAACTTGCATACATTTTTTGAAAAGTAATAAGCGACGGGATTAAATGGGTGCCATGGGGTCGGAAGTATGTCACGGACGAAGCCGGGCAAAACAGCTAGTAATAATATAAGAATTTAACTCCTAAGTTTATTAGGTGGTTCGTCTAAGATTTTATGTGGCTAATTTCAGGCCTAAATCTTATGGTCATGTAGTTGTAAGTAAATATGATGATTTTGTCGTGCCTATTTTTATCCTACCTATTTTGTGACGTCACCTTTTATGCAGAATAAACACATTTTGTTTGTTTGTTTTAAAATACTTTAGTGGACGAAACTAGGTCTAAATTTTTGGAGGGTGGGACCAATTAGGAGTTCTTTAAAACACTCACCACTTCTGCTATTTCACACTATTTACTTTTTAACCTGACCAGTATCGCCTTACGGCATTATCAAAGGTTGAATTTGAGGCGAAACTGGTCAGCAAGTGTTTTTATTCAAGATCTTAAGAGACGATTTTATTAAATTTACTATACATACATACATTTACATACATACATACATATTGTCACGCCTTTATCCAAGTAGGGATTGGCAGACATACTACACGCGTAGAAATGTAGATTTCACCGTATGCATTTTTGTCTCACCTAACCGGTGGTGAGCCCATTGCCGTGTTGAAATGGACAGGCGCAGGTTGTGGCGACCTGCTAGTGATATTTTTCAAGCCGCCCTTCGGTCTTCACCCAGGATTAACGGCTGCCATTTTACTGGCAACCAGGACCAACGGCTAACGTGCCTTCCGAAGCACGGAAACGCTCGCAAATGTTAATTCCATAAAGTGGTCACCCATCCACGGACCACTTATGGCTTAACGCTTGACTGCCTCTGTGGTGCAGTGAGAGTGCATCCGACTGCTACGCAAGAGGTCGTGGGTTCGATTCCCACCCAGGATAAATCTTTGTGTGATGAGCACGATGGTTTATTCTGTGTCTGGGTGTTATTTATCTAGAACATGTATGAATTTAGAAATATATAAGTATGTTTATCAGTTATCTGGTTACCATAGTACAAGCTCTGCTTAGTTTGGAATCAGATGGCGTTGTCTGAGTTGTCCCAACGATATTTATATTATATTATATTGTTTACAGAAACACTGAGTCAGCAGGGCCCTTCTTTTTTTTTTATCAGCTAGTGTATAAATTAATTCTAGATCTTAAGATGCCTTTATTAAAATTACTATAGTATATAGAATACCTGTTATATCTTCATCATGAACATCATCACGGTTGTCCATGCCTTCATCAGAGTCATCACCACCCATTGGTTCGGTCTTAACTTTCACTTCAACTTTATTGGGACCATCTGAAAAAAAAAAATTTAATATTATTAACACTGTCCTATACTATAGAAGTGCCTGTAGTCCTGTTAACTTACAACTTTTGCTATGGCAGGAATTCAGATAGGTGACCGTTGACTCCACATGGATTTTTGTTAAAAAAAGAGTGGCGTGGAGTTTTATTACATAATGTCTTAAACACTTCTACACTTTACTTATCGCAAGCAATAAGTAAAGTGTAGAAGAGCCTGGTGGAGATCTGGCAGTAAATGTAAATGTAGAAGCAATAATATTGACGTTCATAAGTGTTACTTTGTGACCTATATGAATGGCATAACTTTAGCGTGTACCTCGCATTGAAAGTACCTCGCGGGCCGGATCATATCTACCTGCGGGCCGCACATGGGCCTAGATTGTAAAATTGACCTTACTGTAGAATGTTTGACATTTAATAACTGTACAGTTTTTATCATAAGCACATTCCGATTATTGGTTCAGTTTGAATGCTACAGGTGAATCGTAACAATGGCATGTGTAGCAACTATAACAGGACTGGTAAATGGTTGAAAACTTTAAAAGATCGTCTCACCTTCTTTGGGATGGATCTTGGTGCTTAGCAAAGCCTCTTCGCATTGTAGCACTTGTTGTCTGAATGCACAAGCATCTCGGAGTCGAACCACGCATGTTGCACACACGCAGCAGTCTTTGCTATCGCCATCCAAGTGGGACAACTGAAATTTTAATTATTTTATTGTAGTTTTAATTGGCAAATAGGACGCTTGTAGACCCACTAACAAAGTGAGATAGGTAAATATGAACCTTTCAGACTACCACTGTACAGCCAGTGCTCACTGATAATACAGATAATAAATTATTTAGAACACTCGAACTGCATTGGTGATCAGACCACCTCAGTCTATAAATACATTTTTTTAAAGCAATGATTTTGCTAAATTCCTCATAATTTTTTTTTAATAAAGTTGAAAAAGACAATTCGATTCGAGATGGGGATTGGACCCGTGACCTTTGCCTAACTTCAGTCTATTTTAGTCGGTGTATTTTAATTCCAAAAGGTTATATAGCAATTTAAACCTTAAACTTTATTTTCAGTATGAAAACATTTACGTTGAAGTATAAACAAAAGATTAAAAAAGGGCAGGTTGAAAATATAAAACAAGGGCCAGTTTGAGGATTAATAAACAACTAAGTTCTGTATGGCATGGTTACGAATATAATTCCTTGGGTACCCTACCGAGGGGACCCAGTCTAAATTTTAATAAATAGGTTAGGTAGTTTTTTTTTTTATTTAGGTATAGTTTTAATTGTTTTTTTAACTAAGATTTATGTTAAATCATATTATATATGCCAATAAATATATTATTTTTATTCCTTAAGTAATATAATTAAAAATAGATTCATACATTTTTAGTGTACCTGCTGAAGTAATCAGAATCCAAACTTCTTACTTGCTGATCATCTTATATTATGAATATGTTCTCGCAGAAACTTAGAGCTTTTATAAAATGACAAATGTCTAAGTGTCAAGCTGTTTGAGACACTATAGTAATCAATATACTTAGTTTCCTAATGGCTTGATATACATTTGGATGAGATAATGTTATACATACTACATAATTTAAAGCCCTAACTTAGCATACATGAATAATGTAATCCTCCTTTAGTGAAAGTTAAAGCAGTCAAACTTTTTTCTCTTTATTTTAATATCAGAAAAGAAAGCTGAAGTAGTTGCTACCAAAAAACTTTTATTTTCATTTCTTTTGGATGAAACCCCATTGTTTACATAGGGGTTGAGTGATGAGTTACTTATGGGCTTCATCCAGACAAGACTTATATTATAGGGCGGGCCTCTGAAGTCGCTTAGATGAAAAATTTAGTAATGATATACTTACGAGAAGTCCAAAACAGTCCATAAACATATCGGAATATATTTCTTTCTTCCCCATCCATTCGTACTCTATCGTTAAAAGTCGACATTTCTTAATTGATCTGCAACAGCGGCACAATGCAGGGTCTATAATCGGGCCTTTACCCTTCGCTGAAGCTACGGTGGTCGCCATTTAACTTCTGTTCAGTTATTTATTTGTTTAAAAAATACATTTTACATTGAGTTCAATAAAATTGAAGAGCCCATGGTGTTCCTGTTCGACGCCATTTGACATTTGCGTTTCGGAACACAAATACACAACACGACTTATTTATTATGTGAATTAAACGCATTCACACGAGAAAATTTTATTTATGAATTAATCTTCAACCTCCTGATCTCCGTCAGACGTATAAACGTACTTCTGACTCGTTATCTATTATTTTGTAATCAACAAGTACAATGTGCAGAAAATTATGGTAATGTAGACGAATTAAATAATAACTAAACTTAAGGTGACACTTGACATATCAATGACATTTCTTTTGCTGTCAAAGCTGTCATTCTAATTTGTTAATGGTATGTCGACGACGCGACGGTGTTAAAAAGGCTCTTGATATCAATAATTGAGATTAAACATGATTTAGAACAAGATGAACACCAGTAAAAAGGGTCCGATTGTGGACCCCGGCAAGTGCCGGTGTTGCGGTACGCTCAAGAAGTGCCGTTTACTCAATTTTGAGTATGAATCGTTAGGCAAGAGAGAAGTCTATTCAGAAATGTTTGTCGATTGTTTTGGTCTAGTGGTTAGTTTCTAAGCTCACACTTTACATAAGCTTCTACTCTAACCTTAACTTTAAGAAAATATACTTGTAATATTTATCATCATCCTCTTGCCCTTGTCCCAATTTACTTGGGGTCGGCGCAGTATGTAAATAATAAATAAATAAATAAATAATAATAAAAAAAAGAAACATAGGTACAAGGGTACTGCTTATTTCTAAAAGAAATATCTCCCAGCAGACCCGCGAGAGGAGAATGTGAACAAGTAGGAACTGAACAAACTCACATACAAAAATAATAGAAATAAGAGTCTTCTCCCATTCATCCCTGTTTTTTGTAATATTTATATTAAACAAAAATGTGTATCTTTAAAATATAAAAAAACTAAAACTAAATGAAACATAGGTACCCACAGAACAGGCTTGCCTAAACTGAGGCCACTGGCAAAATATTAATGTAATGAATTTTTGGCAATAAACATTTTTATTATTTAATTATTATTATTAACTAACTCTTTATGTTGTATTCCATTGACAGGGTAGTCGGAGTATAGTTTATTACTATTATTAACTTGGATAATCATTGGAGTTGTTAAGTCAAGTTGAAGGTCTTATGGACAGCTTGAATATTTCAACAGCGGGTAGCCCACCCATGTCTGTCTATTTCAACACGTCAATGGGCTCACCATCTATTAGTCTTATTATGGGACAACTAAATGATTACAGTGAAATGAAGGTGTATAATATGCCTCTGATTCTCCATTCAGGGAAAAGTCATGACTAATAATTAAATAACTTGACTTACTGAAGCTGCAAGAGTTCCAGGGATTGAGGTTTCCAGGGTTGGAACAAATATTTGTGTAATTCGCAAATGTTTGTTTTGGAGTTAAAGTGTTTCCTATGTATAATATGTATGTACCTATTTAGATATATAGGTATGTTTATAAGTTATCAAGATCCCATACCACAAGCTTATATTAGCTTAATTAGTGGTAGACAGCATGTGTAAAAAAAAAACCATCTGGCCAGCATGGTATAATATTATAAATTACTTAGGAACATATATAATATTTAGTGGAATGTATTTGAATAACTATTTGTATGTCTATTTGTATATAATTTGTGTATGTATTTTATATAAAATTTTGTGATTTGTATATATGTAATTTACTTAATTATTTATTGTAGGTATATAACTATTACATTAACTTGACGCCAACAACTACCAGTTAGTTTCTACTATCATATTTATTCCATCCAAAGGTTGCCTGGCAGATATTGCTTTAAGCGATAAGGCCGCCCATTGTACTGCTATTTTGGTTCAAATTTCTTAATGTAGTACTGTCTTGGCGTACAATAAAGTGTATAATAAATAAATAAATAAATTGAAATGGTGCAAACCTTTTTTCTCAGTTGTCTCATCTCGACACTGAAGAAGCTGAACGCCTGATTTGTGCAACATGTGTAGTTAGATTGAGAGATGCCAGTGCATTCAGACACCAAGTACTTCAGTGTGAACAGCAACTGCTTAATGCTAATGTACATATACATGAAGGTATGTATTTCTAAATCTATACTAATATTATAAAGCTGAAGAGTTTGTTTGTTTGGTTGAACGCGCTAATCTCAGAAACCACGGGCTCGATTTGAAAATTTATTTTTGTGTTGAATAGTCCATTTATCGAGGAAGGCTATAGGCTATATAACATCAACCTACGACTATTAGGAGCGGAGCAGCAATGATAAATGTGGCAAAATCGGGAGAAAAATATTCTATTTGAAAGCTTCCGTTACGAACGCTGCCTAAACGATTAATGTTACGCAAAAAATATGTATTTTATAATTATTCCTCTTTAAAAGTTCTAAAATAAAGTCCGCGATAGCATATGGCTATCTTTTAAGGTAAACTCACTATAATCATTTTATTGTAATCAAATTTGTTCTCAACTAATGTAATGGCGCGAGATAAGCGGATAGCGCATGCGCGACCGCGCATAGTTGTCGCCTCTCGCTGGCCAATAAATATGGCTCAGACGCGTCATCGGCGCACTGCCGAAAGTATGTGCGTTCTGGGATCTACTCTGCTTTCAAATGCATTTTTACGATATCTTATAGTTTGGTATAGTATATAGAAGCCTTTATATCATCACGCTACTGACCTGGAGAGTGGAGCAGTAATCATAAATGTCAACAAATCGTAAAAACTTTCATACATTATTGTAAAAGTAGGTACCTACTAAACGACGGGATTAAATGGCTGCGACGCGACGGGGATAAAGGCGTGACGGCGTAAGTGATCAACTGACGGGAGTTCGAAATATGTCACGGGCGAAGCCGCACGGGTCAGCTAGTTAATGTATAATTTATGTTAGTGTATCTAACCAGATAAAATCTGACTAACTTTTATTCTCAAGAAGTCATTGATTGCATAATTATTCCCTAACCATTCCAAAATATACAAATTGCACAACTTTAATTAATGAATGAAAGAATGAAATATCTTTATTCATGTAGGTCACAAAGTAACACTTATGAACGTCAAGATTATTGCTTCTACATTTACATTTACTGCCAGATTCGCAAAGCAATAGGTAGAGCCTGAGGAAGAACCTGGCAATAAAACTCATGGCCACTCTTTTTTAACCGCCAGGAATTACTTTATTTTGATGATGACATGATGTTTGACCAATAATATAGTAATGAATTTATACAAAACAAAAACAAAATCAATGTTATTAGTTATAAATTAGAGTTATTCTAGTTGCCAGTTCTAAGGGCAGCCTACACTTTAAGAAGAGTCTAGCAAGAAAGTCAATGGATGCTCTTTTAAAATGTAGGTGTGGCTTACAACATTAAAATTACATTTACATTGTTCCTTTGGATTTATGTGAGAACAGTCGACTAAACTTAGTTTGCCTTAAATTTAAATCAGCTATGAGCTGACCAGTCCCAACAGACGGCACCCGTTCACGGGTATGACGTATATATCAGCCATCGCCCTACTCAACCGTATTATAGGGAATAAGGCGACCCGATACATACGCCACCACTGCCAGAACACTTAGGCGAGCATGACATACCCAAAAACTGCACAGCAACTAACATGTCAATTTAAAAATAATAAATAAGTCTACTTGGTGCTCGCACAATAACAAATTCAAATTACATATTTGTTACATTGTGTTACATGGCGGAAATCCATCCATCCATCCATCCATATTGTCACGCTTTTATCCCCGAATGGGTAGGCAGTGGCATATAAAACGCACACATTTCACCGTATGCATTTTAGTCCCACGTAACAGGTGGTGAGCCCATTGCCGTGTTGAAATGGACAGGCGCAGGCTGCGGCGACCTGCTGTTGAAATTTTTAAGCCGCCCATAAGGCCTTCAACTTGGCTTAACGACTGCCATTTTATTGGCAACCGGGACCAACGGCTTAACGTGCCTTCCGAAGCACGGACCTGGGGTGGGTCTAAAGGGCCGAATAAATTTAATAAAATGTGTCTATTTTAGATGTTAAATTTGGAAGAAATATTTGAACCCGTTGCCCTTTTTAGTGAGGTGGTAACAAAAAGGCTAAAAGGTTTTATGTGCTAGACACTAATTAGCACGACCAAATTAAAGTCCTGGTAGTCTCGGACCATTCCGAAGTTCCGAAGTTCTCGGCGGAAATCCATTTAAAAAAAAATGTTCTAGCCTTCACTTCTGCCGGCACTCCCACAGTGCAACCCGTTTTTTTTTATTATACCGCTGTGGTAGACAGACATATGGTCCAACTAATAATAATAATTATAAACAATAATAAACCCCTCGAGGACAGTCGTTAACTTTTATAGGATTAACGCAACCCTATGAGGGCATAGTAGATTCGCTTTTTGATTTATCCACTTTCTGATACCAACAAAAAATGTATCAGTAAGTTATTGAAAAGCTCACATCCGCAGGGCAGCTTGTGGCGAGCTGAATGTGCGTGGCTACACATCGGTCCCGATTCCTTAGAGTTTTGTTGCCCTTCTGCACCGGTTAGCATTTAATGGGCTAACGGGAGAGCAGTGAGAGTGCTACTCCCGGGAGTGCAGCAAATCTCAACTCTGGCTTGCCTTAATTGGCCGGTCAGAGGGAGGGAGCCAGAGCTATATGCTCGGGGGTGGAAGTGTCATTTTCAAGGGCATAACAACGGGGAAGCCCGCTCCGGGCCTGTCCCGCGAAGGTGAAACCGGCGCCGCACCGCTCGACACCCCAAGCCGCTCACACCGGTGTTGCCCTCTGTTGCCTTACAGGCTAATCATGCCTACGGTGATTGTATAGGGGGCCCATCTAGTGAGTTGGCGAGTCACCGTCTGCCAGTATTTTGATTATAAAATATTAAAAAGGCAGACGCCGTCTTCATCCATAGCTTAATTCATCCGATCCATTTAACCCCCAACCCAATAGCCCATTTCATAGTTAGCACATTTTACAATAGTTTAACTCCCATTGGAGGTGATCCATTACCGTTCTTCTACAAAAGGCGGGCGTGGACTATCTGCAGTGGGGGTGCCATTCCCTATTAGATTAAAATTCTCAAAGGGCCTCTGCGTGTTGGACCTATGTCCCCATGTAAGCCTATCAAAAGTCCTGGTATCTTCATGAGAAAAAAAAAAGAAGATACCCGTGCAAAGAAGAGACATAATAATAAGGCCTGTTTTTCTTTTCATATCAATGTAGAGTATAATTAAAATGTTGTTAGTGTATTAATGTTTTTCATTTTTTACTTGCCTACTTTTCTTTTGCCTATGGGTCCTCTTTAAGTGGTACCCACTTTGGTCCATATGTTGCCAGACAATCGAGCAGCATGGCCAACCCATTTCCATTTTCGCCGGAGAATGTGTGTGAGGGCATCGGATGTGTGTGAGAGAATCGGTTAACTTAGTTATATTCCTTACTAGAGAAGTGTTCCCGGTCCCGTTTCCGACAGGAACTTGTTCCCGTGATAAAAGCCTATGTCCGTCTCCTGGCTCTAAGCTACCTCCCCACCAATTTTCAGCCAAATCATTACACCCGTTGTTGAGTTATAAATAGTGTAAACTAACACGACTTTCTTTTATATATATAGATTTTTGTAAATCTTATTTATTTATTTATAGCCTTATTTCAGAATACATATTAATATACATCATAGTTAGTATTTTTATTATTAATTTTTCGGTAATCGATTCAGTGTGCCTTCGGGCAAAGGCCTCCCCCATTCTCCTCCATTCCTCTCTATTGTAAACTAGTCTTGTCCAGGTCTTTGTCTTTCCACCTATTTCTATTATTTCATCGGCCCACCTTTTAAATTGCCTACCTCTGTTTCTTTTATGGCCTCATGGTTGCCATTCTGTTATAGTTCTGCTCCATTTATCTCCTCCTCTTATAGTATGTCCAGCCCACTTCCATTTTAGCTGTTTTGTTTTATATGTTATGTCAGTTAAACCTGTTCTGTCCCTTAATTTTCTTTTGTATTTCTTAATATGTATTTGTAAATAAAAGTTCCACCTGATATAAAGTAGTTAACACTCGGGAATACGGAGGCAAATAAAAAAATAATCTAGGTAGCTATGTCCACCATGGTTTCCCATTCTCAAAGAGACTATTAGTCGACTTTGGATATATTAATTAAAAAAGTATTACCCATTCTGTGCTACTATAGTTTTTTTGCCACAGTAGGTGAAGATTACAGAATAAAAGTAGAAGTGGAAGTGAAACAGGAGAGCACTCCAGAAGAGAATGTACTTGGAGAGCAAGTGACGAATGATAACAGCGATGATGGTGATGACCATGTAGGAGATTGTGATATTGAACCTCTAGATGGCAACACTGATACAGGTAAATATAATTTTACTACTTAACTTTTGTCTTAGTTGCTCAACTGCCTCGGTTGCCCTCTAGTTGTGTCTGAGGTCTCATGTTCGAATCCCGGGACAGACCAAATCCTTTTCTCGCACTCTGTCCAACACGCAAATCATCGAATTGACGCAATCGGTCCAAAATGCATGTCTAGATCTCATAGCATAAGCTTATAATATGACTGCCTCTGAGGCGCGGTGGGAGTGTATCCGACTGCTAAGCAAGAGGTTGTGGGTTCAATTCTCACCCAGGATAAAACTTTGTGTGATGATGAGCATAATGATTTATTTATCTATTATATGTATGTATTTAGAAATATATAAGTATGTTTATCAGTTATCTGGTTACCACAGTACAAGCTCTGCTTAGTTTGGAATCAGATGGCGTTGTATGAGTTGTCCCAACGATATTATTATACTAGTTGACGCCCGCAGCTCTGCACGCGTGGTGAAGTTTTCCTGTTCCCGTTTACCACAGTAACTTGTTCCCGGGATAAAAAGTAGCCTGTGTTATTCTGATGTGAAAGCTATATTATTGTAAAGTTTCATCATAATCATGAAATTCAGTGGGCATATCTGCCACCCCTTCGAGGATAAGGCGTGATAGATAAATAAATAATAGAATCCATTCAGTAGATTTTGCGTGAAAGAGTTACAAACATCTATCTGGGGAAATGAACGAAGTGGGCGGCAAGTCCAGTCATTATATACATTTGGAAATGCAAATGAACTGGAACAAAAGAGGGGGGCTAAAAAAATTAAAAAAAAAATTGTTTCTCAACGGGGAACCGAGTTATGATGGAAAAACTGAATTTAACTCTTTTTTCAAGATGGCGGAAAACCCATCAGGTTATGTTGGTCGACAAATTGAACTTGAGCTTTTCTAGCCCCAGAGTAATATCCAAAATTTGGCTATCTCGGTTCATTTCCGTTTCCAACCTGTTTTTTTTTCGACGTAATGACTGGACTACCGGCGGTGCCGCCGTCCCCAACGTGAAAACAATAATCTTAATATATCTTATTAATAACCTAAATGCTAAAAGTTTGTATGGATGTTTCTTACTTTTTCATGTCAAAAATACTGAATAGATTTTTATGAAACTTTACAATAATATAGCTTATACATCAGAATAACAAATAGGCTACTTTTTATCCCGGGAACAAGTTCCTGTGACAAACGGGAAGGGGAAAACTTCTATACGCGAGCGAAGCGGGCGTTAACTAGTAATACATAATAACAAACATCCATTCTTATGATAAGTGTATTTCTTGTGCAAGCGGTTTTTAAATAATACAGTTTACTTCTTATTCTAGTATCAATAAACATTCAACGCGCACCATTACCAAGAACAGCTCAAGTCCGTAAAAGTAAATCTTCACGACGTATTCGTCGGGGAGTGGCAGAAAGCTCTGGCAAGTTGAAACTACACGCCTCCATTCAGAGAATGAAGGATATACTGAATAAGACTACACGAAAAGGTTAGTCCTATCACGCCTTATCCCTGAAGGGGTGGCAGTGGTATATTATATGCTCATTTTCACCGTGTGCGTTCCTGTCCCACGTAATAGGTGGTGAGCCCATTGCCGTGTTGAAATAGACAGACGCAGATTGTGGCTACCTGCTGTTGAAATTCTTCTAGTCAGTAACATGGCTGTCGTTAAGTCAAGTTGAAGGCCTTATGGTACCTTCAACTTGACTGCCGTTAAGTCAAGGTTGTAGGCCTTATGGGACCTTAAACTTGACTTAACGACAGCCATGTTACTGGCAACCGGCTTAACGTGCCATCCGAAGCACGAAAGGTAAGTTAATTCCCTGTTTCAAACATGCCCTTTTTTAAACTTGTGAAGTTAAAACCACAGTGTTTTTTTTCACTTGTTTTGACTGCCTCTGTGGCGCAGTGGTAGTGTCTGCGGCGACTGCGGTCCAGGGTTCGATTCACGGGTCAGAAAAATAATTTGTGTGACCCAAAAATGTTTGTTTCGGAGTTTGTGTGTTTCCTATGTATAATAAGTATGTATTAAAAATATATAAGTATGTCTATCAATCGTCTAGATCCCATAACACAAGCTTATATTAGCTTACTTTGGGCTTAATGGCGCTGTGTAAAAAAAAGTCCCTCACGAAGTCCTACCCAGTTGTCCAGCGGCCCGGGTAAGTTCTTGAAAGAATAACACCAGGACCACCAGGACGTCTCGGCCTCTCACCTCTCTGGATCTCACCTCTTACATTTAAACAGTAATTTTCATATAACAAGATTAATTTTATAAGATATCCCTAACTTCGAGTGCCATTTGGCATAGGCCTCCTCCAACTCCCTAATATGCTCTGTCCTGGGCAACTTGTTTTAATCTATACTGTTATATAAAGCTGAAAAAATTTTTTGTTTGTTTAGTTAAACGCACTAATCTCAGGAAGTACCGTTCCGAATTGAAAAATTCTATTTGTGTAAGATAGCTAAACGATTACTTTCGAGGAAGGCTATATATTATCACGTTACTACTGAGAAGAGCGGAGCTGTGATCATAAATGTCAACAAATCGGGAAATATTTTATACACGTTTGTAAAAGTAATTAGCGACGACGAAATAAATGGGTGCGACGGGGGTTCGAAGTATTGTGGGGTATTGTGGGACATTGTGGGACATTTTTTTTACACAGAAATTAAATTTTTAAAGAAATTATTTTGCTAAATTTTTCATAATTTTTTTATAAAGTGGAAAAAGAAAATTCGATTCGAGACAGGGATTGAACAGTCATTTAAAGAGTATATCGAATTGTCTTTATCCACTTTATTAAAAATTTACACAGTATCTCACGGAGGAAGCCGCGGGGGATTTAGAGCCTGTATCCGCTTTTGACTGCTATGAACAGTTATTTTCGAAACTATTAAGAGGAACTGTCGCCAGACTTCCCAACCCTGCCTCATTGGTTAGCAGGTGCACCACTTGCACCTGAGGTCATTAGGAGCCCTGAAAATTTGATTAGACTTACACCATAACCTTTGTGTGTTAGTCCTTCGAGCCGCATAAAAGATAGTATTACATTCTATCCGAAATAGTAATGTTGACAACCATTTTAAATTAGTAATGAGGGTGTTATATCGAATTGATTTAAAAGATTACTCTTTTTGACGATGTTCTAATAAAAATGATATATTTATATTTCAGTAACTAAAACTATTCCACAACCAGTTCAACCAGAATACTTCTCGCCAATAGCCAAACGACCTCCAGTCATGGATAAGGAATTTAATACTCTTCGAAACACCTTAACGATAATCGAAAATTCTTACGTCACTCCTTTCATTAATATGTTCAGCGATTTCCACTGTGTCTACTGCCGAGAAATGTTCATTGATCCAGAACAACTTCGGGAACATACTCTAGAACATGATCCGAGAACTTTCCAAGAGCATATGAATAATAAAAAGACAACTTTTATCGATGTCACCAGAATCGATTGCAGATTATGTCAAGCTCACATCGATAGTATCGATTCATTCAAAGAACACATCACTACAGTACATAATAAAAATATATACAAAGACGTAGACACAGAGTTTCTTAAATTTAAATTGAAAAAGGGCAAATTGAATTGTCTCGAATGCGAAAAGCCTTTTAATTTTTTCCAAGCTTTAAAAAGGCATATGGCTGAACATTTTGGGACATATATTTGCGATGTGTGTGGATCGCATTATTTTGAAGAAAGGCACTTGATATACCATAAAAGAATTCACGTTGCGAATCGGAATATTGAAATGTTCCCTTGTACGGAATGCGATAAATCTTTTCGTTCGAAAAATTCTAGAAATTTCCATATAGCAAGAATTCATAGGAATGAAGCGGCGTACCCTTGTAATCAGTGTGACGAGATTTTCATATCCTACCATATGAGATACCGCCACAAAATAAACGTTCACGGCGAGAAGCGTGAATTCCCTTGCGAAAATTGCGATAAAGTCTACGATTGTCGCAAGACCCTTCGGGAACATCACCAAAGAACTCATTTGCAGCTTTTGAGACACGAATGCACACTTTGCGATAAGAAATTTTATCTTCCGTCGGCTTTGAGAGACCACATGACTTCCCACACCGGCGAGAGGTTATATAGATGTGATTATTGTGGGAAAACCTACCCTAGGAAGAAAGCATTAAAGGTGCATTTACAATCACATAATACTGAGAAGAAATATAAATGTAGTTTGTGTCCATCGTCGTATACACAAGCAAATAACTTCAAGAATCATATGAAAAGCAAGCATCCTATGCCGCCGGTATACAATGAAGGTTTTAGTTAGAAACTAACCTGTTTGAAATCTTATTCATATGAAATCAAAACATTAAAATTATTGATGTCGACGTAATGTCCTAATAACGCGAATACGCAGTCATAAAAGACGACACACATGTTATTTCGACTTTCAATTGATGACGCAATCATCGTGTGAATAAAAGACACGACGCTTCATCGCTGCGAACACTAAAACGGGATGTCCTAATAAAACATGAATATGTTATCATGGCCAATTCGCGCGAGTAAGCTTCGTACGCAACGGCGATGCTGACATCGGAATGCGATGTCTAGAATAGAGACTCCTGACTTCTATCAGGGTTGCCAGATGCTCCAGATAAAAAAACCGAACATTTTCTATTAAAGAGTCCCTTTGATTTTTAAGGTAAATTTTTCAGAAATTGTAATTCATTTCATTCATTGATTTTTTGTTTAAATATGTCTAACTTGTTGACAAGTGCAGAAAATTACCTATCTGGGATTTCTGAGGGTGAACGTAATAAAACACAACGTAAACCTTAAAAATTATATTTATTATTACTAGTACAACCTTGTAGTATTTTTTTGCTATGTCTAATTTCATAATAAAAGTCAGTGCATGTTTCAAACTTCAAATTAGAGCGAATACATAGTTCTGCTTTCACCATTTCGACACTCAGTTTGTTTCGAGGGTCAGACCATAAATAATTCATATGGCTGAAAACGCGTTCAACATAGGCATTGCTGCATGGAATCGCCATTATCCTTTTGATATTATTTTTAATGTTTCTTCTCAGTTTAAAAACGTTTTCCACGAAAACTAACATTTGGACGAAGACGAAGAAGCTAGATCTTTTAATTGTTCCAAGGTTTTTTTAGAATACGGATCTCTTCGTATAAACAATTTTTATCAATAAATTCTTCAATACCCACCTTTGACGCTTGCAGATATTTTTCGTAAGTAGGAATTACCTTTTCTACATCTACGTTAACGGAGAGTTTTTGTAGTCTTCGGCTCTTTGGTAAACTATAAAAGCATCCTTCTGGCAACAACGCGGCGTAAAATTTTTAAAGGATTTGAAATTGCGAAACAGTAAATAAATTTTTTGATGTATGATTTTAGTAAAAATACCGAACCACTCATACTTCGGTATTTTTGTCATACCGAACACCAAACAGTTCCGTAAAAAACGGAACACCTGGCAACCCTGCTTCTAGTAGACTTCCTTCTCGTGACTCAGGGAAGGACTGCTATACTTCAGGATCACAGAGGCTTCGGCCGTGGATGTAACGTTTCAATCACGCGAACGCATCTTAAGAATGTCAATTACGAAACAAATTGGGTATCTATGTGTTTGATCATCAGTTCATATGAACAGTCAGTTGATCAAGATGGCGGTAAAATTGCAGACATAATTGTATCATAAAGTCATTATCTATACTAATACATAAAGAGGAAAAATTTGTAAGTTTGTTTGTAATGTATAGGCTCAGAAACTACTGAGCCGATTTGAAATATTCTTTCAGCATTAGATAGCTACTTTCTTTGTGAGTTACATAGGCTATATTGGATTTTCAAAAAGTTTAGAATTCCGTACGAAATCTCGAATAGGAAAACTTAACCACGCGGGCGAAGCTGCGGGCATAAGCTAGTAAACCATAACTTTAAAACTATGACTAAAATCATGTTGTTATAATAATATCTATTATTTCTATTAATAAGTATGACAAATGTTGATCTATAAATGATGGTCTCTTTGTGTTGAACAAATATATGATTAAATATTACTATATGAATGTTTCTTCGGCTTTTATTTCTTCTCCATAATAAAAAAAGAATCATTTATTAAGATTGAAAATAATGTCTTATTAAAGTACGTAAACATACTGGTCACGAAAATTAATTTTAAAGAGCTGTAATTTTTCTAATAGGTTTTGCAATATCCATCATACATCTTACCTAAGAATTTAATAGATAAGTACGTAAACATACTGGTCACGAAAATTAATTTTAAAAAGCTGTAATTTTTCTAATAGGTTTTGCAATATCCATCAGAATTTAATAGATTATTCCACTGAGCGCACACTTAGTAAAATCAATTCCTGGTTGGTAAGTAGCTGCTAAACAAGTGCGTTTATTATTATGGAGGCACACCATTTGCAGTACGGCCTTTGTAAATATTACTACTAGTAAATATTATAAAATCTTTGGTACAATAATTAGCAATACGTACACCATTTTGGTTTGTTCGAATTTCTTTATATGACTTTTGGTCTCTACAACGCTGTACACAAATTCCAACGATTTAGAGAGGAGGGCACACTAGATTACAATTTATATTTTTTAAAGTTCAGGGCGTGATCATCATCTCTAAAAGCAATATTACTTTAACTTTCACAGTGTGAATCTATTGCCACTAAGACAACGTGAAATCATATCTCTGAAAGTATCCAAAGTCACCTTCAAAGATGCCATCTCTACTCTACGATTTCATTTATTGAGTTTATTCGATTTTTGCTGAATTCTCTATGGCGTAGCTTCATATGCTTAGACAATTGATTATTTGAATTAAAAGTTACTTTGCATTCCGTACATAGAAAATCGTAATTGCTACTGTGAGTTACCATGTGCTTCTTCAGCGACACTTTATGCATGTAGCTATTCTTACAAACAAAACATATGAAGTTTCTTTCGCCTGTATGGGACACTATGTGTTGTTTTAATTTCGATTCCATCGCGAAACATTTTGAACATATTTCACATTTATGAACACACATACTCCGTATGATATTTATTACTATGTTCAGTCAATGTTCTTCTAGTTTTGAATATACGTTTGCAAATATGGCAAGGGAAATTCTTTGTAATGCCATGAGCTTCTTTTAAATGTGTCATTTTACGGTAATGTTCTTTGAAGGTTAAGGAGCATATCGGACATTTCTTGGATTTTACTCTTTGCTTACCTTTATGTGCAATTTCTGTGTGATATGTTAGCTGACTTCTTTTAGAAAAATCTTTATTGCAAAAACACTTGTATTTTCGAACCAAATGCTTTTCTTTATGTCGCACCAGCAAATGTTGATTGAGAAAACCTTCTCCACAGTTTTCGCAAACCACTTTACCGACATGACTGCTCATATGAGAATTTAATAAGTTAAAGTTATGAAAATCTTTATTACAGATATGGCACAAAAACATATTATTATCTAATTCGATTTTAAATTCTGTCATTCCGTTGCTTGCTGAATAGGAGTGTTTCCCGTGTTTATTAATCAAATGTGTTCTAATGGTGTCCAAATTTTCGAAGCGTTCTTCGCATAATCGACATTTCAATATCGAAATATCGGCTTGTAAAATTCTTTTGCATGGAGGAATATATTTTTTTAATATAACCTCTTGGCTGTTAATTGTGTGAGTTAGAGTATGCTCCAGTAATGAAGCTAAGTCGTATTTATAGTCCATACAGAAGAAACATTTAAAGCTATATCCCATAAATATGAACGGGCGGACGGTTGTATATTGTATGAATATGGCAGCGTTCTTTCTTTCCGATGCTGTCATCTGCCATATGCTTGTTTCCGATGTAGAGTTTTCCCCTGCAATTCAAACAATTTAGTTCAACGGTAAAATAAACAAGTTTTATCTAATATATTAAAAGACAGGCAGTTATTTCGGATTACAGAATGGTAGTCGAAAAAGGCAATAGGCTTAACAGATTGTAACTTGGCAGTGTGGGAGTATAATTCAGCTCTGTCTACCCCCTGGGGAACATAGGCGTGATTATATGTGACGTTATGTCAAAGATAAAACAATTCATTAAGTCAAAAGATGATAGTAGATAGAGATAGTACCTACCTAGATAATAGATGGAGTAGTAGAATGTTACTCCCTTCGAAGGAAAAGTAATGACAAAACATGATAGCAGGGAGGGCGAGGGCACTTGCGTCGCTGTATCAAGACACAAAGACGCGTTGAAACAGGGCTTACGGTCTGTCAAGAAACCGAGAGTCAGCTATTTCTGGTCTGCCAGAAGCTCATGTAGACATGGATGATGCGGCTTGAGCAACCAAAGTGGAGACATACCATTATTGAAACGGTGAAACCGATTACGGAGGAGTAGCTGGAGAGGTTTATACTTACTGGCCTCGTGTAAGTGCTTCGGTAAATTTCTGTAACGTATAAACCGGGACGTAACACCAGATTGCCAACATTGCAAGGATTGCAGCGACCATACGGTGCTGCATACCTTGGCGGGACTAATCCCACCCGCATCCCATTACTGTGACTCCTGTAATCCAGGCTCTACAGCAATGACCAAAACACTAGAAAAGTTACACCGATCTCGATCTCGGTGAAGCCCCAGGAGAAGTTAACATGTCTTGGAACCCGCAACGAAATTAATCAGAAGATAATTTGAGGAAGTAGGAAAAGAACGTAACGTAGACTATAGTGAGGGCCATGATCTCCAGCGAGAGCAACCGAGACACCCCGCTGCGAGCCGTCTTACACTTAAAAAAATTAGCAGGGCTCTTTCCCGAGTTCTGCCACAGACTTGTCGTCGCCCAAGGCCGCCATGACCGCTCGTCGTTCTTACAGAAGCAGATTCTAGACGGTGGCGTGACCTGGTACGCACACCCTTCACCCGCCAAAAGAAAGAAAGCGGGATAACAACCAAACACGTCGAGAGATCTGAGGCTATCCTTGCGAGGCCTTGCAGATGGAAGAGCCGTGTAGTTTTAGTCGGTTGGAGTCCGGAGGGGCATCCATGAGGATTCCCACACGTAAAAAATAAAGCACTTGCAGGTGACGCTGGCTTGGGCCTCGAAGATCTTGGTTGAGAAAAGTGAAAAACCAATTATTGTATTAAGATACTATATAATTGATTTCTACTCTATTATTGCTATATTCAACCAGACAAACAAACTCTTCAGTTTTATACATAATATTAATATAGATAATTAAATCTAAGAGATCAATGTATCACTATCAGTCACACCAAACTCTTTGGTCTGAAATTCGTAATGTGTAACGAAACGTAAAAAGAAACGTGGAATCAATTAACTTACCATAACCTGATAAGAACTGATCTGCAGGGCCCAAGCTCACAACTACTTACACTATTTTGTAGTGAATTTTCAATTTTCATTATTTCTTTAATGCTACTCTACCGATACCGTTTGCCATTCAAGAAAAATTTAACTGAATTTAATGCTACTGCTCCACCTGCGTTGTAATACGTTAGTAAAGGCGTTAACCAAGACATTACACAGATGTAGCCAACAGTTTATTGTCGTAAAAGGGATGCGGCATTATAAATTACGTTAGACGTTGGGCGATAGGTCGGGTATCGGTTTCTTCAACACATCAAAGAGTTTATATCGCGTCGCTTCACGGGCTATGTGACGTTGGCTACATTAACGGCCTCTCAATCTAGGCGGCTCACGCTCAGAGTTAGGACGTACATATTGTTTTTGGCGGAAACTAAATTGTTGTCGGAAATAATGGAGTAGTTGAATGAGTAAGTATTGGAATTTTTAGAATTATTTCAAACAGAATGAATTTTTAGAATTATTTCAAACAGAATGGTTTTGGATCCCATAGGCACGGGCCTATGGGATCCAAAACTACAATCTCATAAGAACCGCTCAGCAATTAGTGATGCGTGGCGGCGTATCAATCATGCAGTCTTCCATCAATTCCAGTGACATGCTAAGAACTAAAAAAGAAAAAGGAATCCTTAATGGGATATTACCGGATTTGTTTAAATAAATAAGTATAAAATGACGACGATGCAGTTGGATCATCCACTATCTTCTTTTAATGACGTAGTTCCCTTAATGTGGCCGTATGTTTTTTTGTCCATTAATTAACGTGTAGTTTGGCACATTTCCCAACGTTAACATTAACGCAGGTAGAGCAGTAGCATAATATGTACAAATGTACAAAATAAACAATTATTCCATGTCCCAGCCATAATAATTTCTTTTCCTACGTTTCTGAATTCCTTTTTTTTCGTTTTAATTCCTCAACTTTAATAAAATTTACATGAGCAAAATCCTTAATTCGAGAAAGCCCTAGAAGAGAGAGAATTTTCGCTTAGATGCCACACGATCTTCGCAATGAATGATAATGGATCGAACTACTAGAGCGCCAAGAACGAGGAACCGACCAGAGAGAAACAAAAGCCTGTGTACAGTGCGCGCCACGAATCATGAAAGAAAATGGCGTCGACTGCGCATGTATAATCGAAAAGAAAAGTGTACTATAAATACGATAAGTTGAGGTTTGACCTCTGTGACCTCACAGTAATAAGTTGTTACAGATGCAAAAAAAAATGTATACTTATTTGTATTATTCTATATTATAATAATTAATCTTATACTCGTATTATTAAATGTTCTAATTTGTAGACTTATTATTATAATAATCGGGGAACAACATTTCGCGCAGGTCTCAACTTGTCAACTCTGCCAATCATTAGCCCCCATTGCCTCTACCTTTTCTTTTATCAAATCTGTTACGCGTTTAATATTCCACTCTACGTTTTTACTACAAATGTAACCCTTAATTGCGGCCCAAGCCATCTCAATAGGATTGAGATCAGGATGGTACGGTGGCAAGCGGAGAACGTCGTGGTTATGTTCTCCTAGTATTCCAATACAACATTTTTTGTGTGTGTCTTTATTTAATTTTACTAGCTCATACAACTGAGGCTTATACATTTCAGGCCTAAATGATATGCCTTTGCTTGTCAGCTAAGCTTACATTTCTGACTACCTGCTCTTGGAATTTGGTGCAGAATCGAATTCTTTATTATGGTAGGAGGCATTGTCAAATACCACGACGGACCTTGGTGGGAGGTTAGGTATTAGTTGTGTTTTAACCACTTTTCATAATTTTCATAGTTCATATCGTCGTGGTAGTCGCCAGTTTTTGTACTGGACTTAAAAACTAATAGACCGTTTGGTACAAAACCAGCCTTAGACCCTGCATGCACAATAACCACACGTTGACCCTTTAAATGTTTTTTTTAAACCTTTTGTTGACCCATCAGACCAGGATTTTGCTGGAGCGTGAGAGGAATGGACGTATGATTCATCCGTGTATATTATAGGTCTATTTTCTTGTCTATACTTTCTTATTTTTTCTAGATAATTTATACGTAACAATCTTATCTTGGATTTTTTAATAAGGACTTTTCTGTTCTTTTCAGTGGCTTTCCAACTAAAACCTATATTTTTAATTATGCGACGGAGAATTGTTTCCGATCCTCGAAATTTATGTCATCTTGTAATTTAGATAAAAGTTTTTTAACTGTGGGAATCTCATTATTTGTTACGTGAAAATTGTGAATAGCTCGTTTTATCACCCCTTGGTCAAAATTATCTACACCTGTTATGGGAAATGCCCGACTTCGTTTTTTCCCGGGAGTTCTAAAAACCGTTAGTAAATGTGATTGGTTAGCTTGGCTTACTATCCTGTATATAGTAGATGTAGAAACTTTTGTGGCTTCAGCTACCTGTGCCATCAACTGAACGTAATTCAGTCCACTGAATTTATTTTTCATAAAGCAGTAAACGTCATACACCATTTTTCTGGCTTGTCTATTAAGAGTACGTTTATATTTTTTACTCGTTGGCGGAGACATTGTAGATACTAAAAAAAATCACTTCTTTCAAGATAACACTAAAACACTATTATATATAACCTCTTTACAACACTGTTTACAAAAACACTAAGATCAAATATATCTAACACTATGTACACTTACAATACTTTTTAATTATTTTTAAAATAAACACATAAAATTGTTCTAAACAAATAATTTATAATAAGTATTGTTCGATTAATGAAATTACGTGACACTTGTGTTATCGCTGGTACCCAAGGCGAGCCCAGTGCGTGCGCGGGTGGAGAGAGGCAAGGAATCACTGCACGTCACCTCAACTGACACCTATTTATCGTCGTCTGCGCACTTTCTGCGTTTTTGACATATCTCTTGTTGGCGGACATCTTTAATGAACAGAATAGTCGAAATACGTTCTCGGATGCCATTCTTTAACATGCTTATTGTAGTCATTTCTATTCAGAAAACCATTTCCGCATTCTGCGCAATTGAATTTGATAAACTCATCGCCTTGTGTATGACATCGCATGTGTTGTTTTAGACTCTTATGATGCCTGTAAGCTTTCTGACATAAACTACAAACGTAGTTCCTCTCACCAGTATGAGAAATCATATGCTTTTTTAAAGTAGTTATACAGCTAAAACTCTTTTTACAAATTTCACATTGCGTCTTTTCAGTATGGAATTTGTTTGTATGCATAGTGAGTGCTCTTCGACTAGGAAATGTTGAACTGCAAGCTTCACAATCAAATGTAAATGTTATACCGTGAATATCCTTCAAATGTTTTAGCTTACGAAAATGTTCAGTAAATCTTTCAGAACAATGAGGGCATCTAAGCATTCTCATTTTCGTAGTACCTTCGTGAGCTTTTTCTATGTGATATTTCAAATTTGAATTAGTTGTGTATACTTTATTACATCGATCACAAGGGTATCCCCCTGGTAGATGTATTTCTTGGTGTTGTATTAGTCTCTGATGTGTCATGAAACCAGCTCCGCAAGTTTCACAAACAGCATTGCTGAAGTGCACATTCATATGTCGATTTAACAGTATAAAAGTTTGAAATATTTTATCGCAGATATGACAAAAAAATTGGCCATTTTTAGTCGTCAAATCGTACGCAATCAAACCATTTCCAGATTCAGTGAAACGTTTACCATGTTCTGAGGTCAAATGTTTTCTTGTTTCGTCAATACCTTTGAAAGATAAATTGCAAATTCTACATTTAAGTTCTGAAATATCCACTTTAACTGTTCTTTTGCCTTTCGGTAGGTATTCTTTAAGTAATGTCGTTTGTTCTGGTATCTTGTGGCTCAGTGTGTGTTCCAGTAGAGTCTTTATTTCAGGGTACTGCTCTCTGCAGAAGAAACACTTGAAATAATATCGACAGTACACAAACGGTATCGCCGTCGAATTCTCTAGAATTACGGAGGCATTCTGCCTTTCAGACAAGGTCATTTCCCAGATACTGGTGAGAGCTCCTGGTCGAGGCTTCGCTTCGAGTCCTGGGGAAGAACGTTCATGGTTTATTTTGTATCCATTCATTAAGTGATTATATTTTTATAACATTATTACATTTTCATTAATTCAACTCAATCGTCCTAATAAATTCTGAAGTAATAGTGCCTTAGCACAGATCCGAAGCTTTAGGCAGGCCGCTATCATTGCCAACAGGGCTCCGATAGTGGTCCTCAGGTTGACGTCTCAGATTTGCGTTTCCTTGCTTCTCTTAAAAGACCCAGGATGGAGGAGAAAAAAAAAAGGAGGAACAGAAGGTAAGGAGGGAAAAAAAGGATTTAAAATATTGGCTATGAAGGCAATATTCTAAACATATTAAATAAAACAGGTTTAAATACTTGGATACCCAGACGAGCATGTATCAAACGATTAATGAATCTGCAGGAAGCGAAAGCAGTATGCATCGATCACGAAGTCTGGCGATCTATCCTCTTTGACTACCCCGTTAGGGTGTGCGTGAAGATACATTACAGATTTGTTATTTTGTTTATTTTCTTTCGACTTTACATTTTGTTAAACAGAAAAGGGTAATTAGGTCAATGCTACGATAAAAGCAGACAGAATCATGCCGAGAACGCTTTAACAACTAAAAAATAGCAATCTCTACACATTTTTATTTTTTAGTTGATGTAATGTTCTTTTACAAACTTATCCATGGTTTAATAGATGCTCCTGACATCCTTAGGCGCATATCACTGTGTGTTCCTCGTTCCAAAAGCCGACTGTGTAAACGAAAAACATTTCATTTGCCAAATGTTAAAACTAATATTGGTCAACACGCCTCGATTTACCGCATGAGTGCCAGACTGAATAATATTCGAAATGATTTTGATGTATTTTTGATTTGCGATTCTTTGGCCTCAATAAGTAGTTTATTGTCACTGAACCTTTAGTTTAATTTACTTTAATTATTGTTACATTACTTTATTTAATTATATCATTGACCATACTTGTCATATTTATCTAATAGAATGCAGTATGTTGTGATTAAGGGTTTTAAATCCGAATCATACACATCTAGCTCTGGTGTTCCCCAGGGCTCTCATTTGGGTCCCTGGTTATTCAATTTATTTATAAATGATATAGTGACTTGTCTCAGTTACAGTGGCGCTTACCTTTTCGCGGATGATTTAAAACTGTGTAAAACCATAGCTAACCCGTCTGACTGCAATCTACTTCAAGTAGACCTTGATGCTATAACAAGTTGGTGTGTTGTCAACAAAATGTCATTGAACACAAGCAAATGCCATACCATCACGTTTACGCGCAATCATAATATAATAAAAAATCCTTATTATATTGATGGAACGACGATACAAGAAAAGAAAGAACTAAGGGATTTGGGTGTCCTTTTCGATTCTAAATTAACTTTCCTACCACACATAGACAATGTCATAAAGAAAGCATCTAAAATGCTCGGGTTCATCATAAGGAATGGTAGACTATTTCGCAGACCGGCTACAAAAATAATCATGTATAATGCTCTCGTGCGGAGCCAACTTGAATATTGCTGTGTAGTTTGGTCACCCCAATATGCGGTACGTCAACTTAGAATAGAACGTATCCAAAAGAGATTCCTCAGACATACTGCTTTTTGTTGTAGGTTACATAAACTACTACCTTCATACAAAGATAAATTAAAACACTTTGAAATGGATAGCAGTTCGTCGACAAATACATGACATGACATTTCTTTACAAAGTAGTTAGATATGACTTAGACTGTTCATTATTGTTGAATTCTTTTAGTTTCCGGGTTCCGCGTCGTGTGCCTAGGCGTACTCTCGTCAACTCAGGATTATTTCATCAGCCATATGCCAGAACTAACTTGAAAAAGTTTTCCACCGTATCCCGTTTGGCCAGGACATACAATGCAATTTGTGGGGAGGTAGATATATTCGCCAATACACTACCACCTTTCAAAAAAGCTGTCAAGAGGTTGCTTAGTAGGACCAATAGTTTTAATTAAGTTTTAAATAATGTAACATCATTTTTTATTGTGTTCTTCCTTATTTGTTTTCTTTATTTTTGTTTAGTTTAGTTTATATTTAATTTAGTTTATTATTTTTGATTATTATTATTATTTTATAATATTTCCGCAATAGTGTTACACTTCTATGCATGATGTGACACCTTAAAATGTTGTGCATTAAACGGTATATTAATGATGTATAATTTGAGTTATATGATAATGTAACAACTACTGGTTGTCCAAATAAATAAATAAATAAATAAATATACTTGGCATGCTGTGTTCACATCTAGTAGGGTACAATTCATTACTGCTGTATCTGTATTTAAGCATTGTAATCTGTGTATGTACTTTTGGTTGTAACTAGTTTAGTGAACCAAATATATATAAAAAAAACATTATATAACTATTGACTAGATTTTATTTTACTTTACTAAGAGTAAGTTGCAGATAATACTGTATCTCTTTCGTCTATTCTTCGCTTCACTTGCATCGTCTCATTTCATTTTTCTTTTTTTTCATTACACTTACAAAGTCTTTCTGATCACCACACTTTTTGTTAACGGAACATTCTTTTACTTATATTGCAAGGTTGAGCATCTTTGTTGGGCTTTATAATCATAAATTTAAACATAAATCGTACTGATTGCCATCATTTTGAACATGTTTTAAATTTTTAATCACTATAAGTTATTAAGATCACTACCAAAATTTTTGACAATAGTTTTGAACTGCCATTGCGGATGCCATTGTTTCAGATGCTTATTATAATCGTTTCTATTGTGGAACCCACTGCCACATTCCGGGCATGTAAACTTCCACACAGGTCCATGTACCCTCATGTGCTGCCGAAGTGTCCTTTCGTGCATATACGCCTTCTGACAAATTGCGCAGAAAAAGTTTCTTTCCCCCGTATGGCCTCTCATGTGCATTTTTAATAACGATTTCGTTCCAAAACATTTTCCACACATTTTACACTGGATTTTCTGCGTGTGAACTTTGGTTGTATGTTCAGTCAAAGCTCTACGAGTTGGTAAAACCATTTTACAAGAGGGACATTCGAAATTAAATATAATTCCATGAACTTCTTTTAAGTGGGTCATTTTTCTATAGTGTTCGGCAAATCGTTCTAAACAATGAGGACATTTTAGCGGTTTTATTTTTTTATCATTCGTCACTTCGTGTTTCTTAAAGAAGTGATAGCGTAGCTTTAGTTTCGTTGAGAAAACTTCTTGGCATTTATCGCATTTATGTACGCCGTTTTGGTGCACAATCCTGTGGTTTATTAATCGCTGATGAGACATGAATCCTAATCCACAAGTTTCGCAGACAACGCTAAAATGGACATTCATATGCCTGTTCAAAAGGAAAAAGGAGTTGAATGTTTTTGAGCACTTATGACAAGATAGTTGTCCATTATTCGTGCTTAAATCATAAGCCATAAGTCCATTCCCCGCAGAATTAAACTCCTTTTTATGAGCGGCAATCAAATGCTTTCTTATGTCATCAAGATCGGAGTATTTTTGGTCACAAAGTCGACATTTTAATCCAGAAATGTCAACTTTAATAACACGTTTTCCTTTCCTCAAATACTGCTTGAGTAAGAAGCATCTTTCAGGTGTTACGTGAAAAGAGGAATGTTGTAAGACAGACTGAATTTCGGGAAAAACTTCATTGCAATAAAAACATTTGAAATTTGCTTGCTGGTAAAAGAACGGTCTGACTGTGGTGAATTCAAGGAACGTTGCTGCATTTTGTCTCTCTGATATAGTCATTTGCCAGATACTGGTCCTTGGGCCGGGTCGTTGTGACGCCATTACTCCTGGGAAAACAAAATGGTGTCCATTTATAAAGAATTCTTCAAAATTGTTGATGCATATATGTACTAATTTTATAGACTTCGATACACACCTAATAATGGATTAGCAATTTATATTGCTTTGTACCTACACACTATTTTTATCTAATAAACTAAACAACTAATTTAATGCAGTTTGTATTCGAGTATTATGATTATCAAATTTTAATAATTCCATTATGCTGAGTATTATAAATATTTTTGAGTAAAGTAAATAAAATTACATGACTGAATGAGTACTGTTAACGTGAGCAACCAAAAAAATCTGATTTTCAAAATTTTGTCCACATATTGAACACACGCCGGCTTCGTGAGATCTACAATGTTCTCTCAAGTTCTTTTTTCTTGCATACGCTCTTCCGCATACTTCGCACTTGAAATTCTTTTCTCCTGTATGTATAATCATATGTCTTGACAGACAATACTTGGAGAAGAATCTGGCGTGGCAGACGAGGCACTCCTGATTCCTTTCTTGTAAGTGAACCGACCTTATATGTACCAAAAGATGATATTTCAAATCATAGTCCCGTCCGCAAGTGTCGCATCTAAATAATCCAGCCGTTTGGCTGTGTACTATACGCAAATGTTTGGTTCTTTGATAATTAGAATTAAATCTTTCGGAGCAAATGGGACATCTCCGTGAAAATTGCTTGAGATGTACTCCTCGTGTATGCAGAGTTCGTTTAGTAGCACTTTTGAAAACTTTCTCACATTTATCGCAAGGGAAACTTCCAGATTGATGTGTTTGTAAATGCCTCCTCAGCAAATTAACTGATATAAACACTGCGCCACAAAATTCACAGCTATAATTGTTAAAATGTTTACTCATATGGATTACGAGTAGCCTCAGTTTATGAAACCGTTCTTGGCAAATTTGACAATCAAAATGTTCTGCCCCTAATTTAAAGGGGATTAAATTATCCTGCAGATCTAGTTCTATATTTTTGTCATGATTCATTTTCAGATGCATTTTTAACATCTCCAAGTTGGACAAAGTTTGAGTACAAATTCTACACTGCAAGTATGTTACGTCTACTTTTATATTTTTGTCCCTGATTCTATTATAAAGTTCTTTTTTAATTTCTTTAATGCTATGCTCATTTATTGCATGATGGTTAAGTATATTTGCGTCCAAGTATGGTTTTAAACAGACAAAACATTTATATTTGTTGCGAGCGTAAATAAAAGGGTACACATAGGAGAATTCAAATATTATGAGAGCATTTTGTTTCCAAGGTTGATATTCCTCTCTTCTCTTTTTGGCAGTTGCGTAAAAAAATCCTTGTACTGTCTTCACATTCAACGTAACAGAAGCCAAACTTTCATTATTTTCGTTTTGCCATTGGATGTCGTCTAAAGAAATGGGTTCTTTCAATAAGCAAATATTTCCTTCAGTTTTATTTTCTGTCACTCCTGGATTATCTTGAACGAATTTTATATCACGGTTACTATACCGTTTTCGGGTATTTATATGTTCAAACTTCTTCTTAGGAGCATTTGTTATTCTTTCTTTTTCATCTGCATTAGTCGTTTTCACCTCATATTCCAGAGATTCTAAAGATATCGGATGTTTGAGGATCGTGAGTTTGATATCTTCTCCATCTTCCGTTTTCAGTGTGATGCTCGAGTTTGATTCTTCAATGATTCCTAGAATAGAAAATGGATGATATATTGTTGTGTGGACGGAGATGAGTTTGAAATTAGCTCCTAGGCTACATACCAATATAAAATAAGTTTTAATACAATGTGTAAAGTACCAACTCATTAGTTGACAGAGTTTATTTGTCGGTTTAGCGGTTTAGTACCATTAGCAGTGCATAAGTAAGGCCAGGAACACATAGCAAGGATTGTTGCTAGCTCCCTCACGCTCGCGCCTAAAGCGCAAGTGACAATTGATTCCTTGCTCTGTGCTGGAAGAGAGTGAAAAGAGAGAAAGAGTACGACAGCACGCGGCGGAACCGACGACGCGCTGACACCCCGCTCTCTTTCTTACTCTAGCAAATGACGGTTATAAGCATTAGACTGATTCGGTGTGGAGAAGACCTGCAGGTGCCGAAGCAGGCTGGTGCACGCTTATGCCTCGTCGGCAAATTTAGACGTCGCCGCGCCGTGTGGTTTTCTTGCATGCAGACTAGTTTTGGCTGTAGGCGGATGGTCGGAGGACCCCGCTTACAATGGCCATCTGGCGGATGGCACCCGCTGTTTTCCAGGATGCCTTCTAGTGCCTTCCCTACCGCTCTCTACACCCTTTGTTCTCAGAGGGTACGTTTGTGGGTGGCCCGAAGCCGGCACAGCCTAAACTACTGTGGGAGATTGTGAGGGGCCGCACATCTTGGCTTGGGCCAGGTCGTAGTGAGCAGGACGATGAAGGTGTTTAGTAGGTAGGACGGCCCCTAAAATACGTTTGTCGAACCGATTTGGAACACTGTTTTTTATATTTAGACTTTAAACTTTTATTTATTTAGTTCGTTTAAAAATCCAGGTCGATTGTTAAACAATTAAGCTTTTTATGAACAGAAATTAAACTTCGACCTAGAATTGTGAACATCACATCGTTAAGAACACATCTCGGCAAGGTTAGTATTCTACATGAAAAAAAAAAGTCGATGAGTTCGTTTATTTTATTTTGAATGATTCTACTACAACAATAGGTATCTCAATTTGTATACTCTTGATATTATTTTATTGTTTCAAACTATTACGTATATTTTTTGTGTAAAATAATGTTATATCTATGACTGTTGTCAAATTAAGTACCAATGAGTGCGCTCTCAGATAAAAAGGTGACTGTGCAAAAAAAGTAGATTAGGACAAAAAAAAAAACACAGGTATCAGTGTCGAAACTGTACTCCTTATTACCAAACATAAATTTTTACTTCTGAAACAGTGAAAAAAGCCTAAACGTGGTTTATTAAGACTACGTATCTACTTACTTATCTTCTGAAGGGTATCTACAAAAATCTTTCCAACGCAGGCTGGTATTTTTGATACCTTTGTAGTCTATAATTATTTTATACTAGTTGACGCCCGCGGCTTCGCCCGTGTAGAGTTTTCCCGTTCCCGTTTCCCACAGAAACTTGTTCCCGGGATAAAAACTAGCCTATGTGTTATTCTGATGTACAAGCTAGTTATTGTAAAGTATCATTCAAATCTATTCAGTAGTTTTTACGTGAAAGAGTAACAAACATCAATACAAACATTCGCATTTATAATATTATTAAGATATCACATTCGTTTCTTTCAGTGTTGATTGAACTATTTCTGAGGTATCTAGGTACATAAAATAATAATAAAGAGTATCAGTCTTATACTTTTACTGGTTAATGGTGTCGCTAAATAATGGTACATTAAAATAAATAATGATAATAAGGGCGCACTACAAGTTTTGCAATGCCGGTTGTTAATAGGTGTTTCAATTTAGTAGGTACGTTTTGTTTTAAAAGGTTAAGATAACATTCTACGAATAAAAAACAAATTGGCGGGATATTGCGTGTCCATTGCTTCTTATTACACGTTTTCGTGCAACACAAATTCGTATTCTGGACGAAAATGGACCACGAAACGATTTTAATTTTAGAGCGATGATTTATAGCGATTTTAAAAGTTTTCTATCTCTCTTTCTCAGTATTCCAGAAAAAAAAAATATATATCTTTATTTTGCATAGACCATTTTAACGGCGCTTACAAAATGTCATACCCTATTTAAAATATTTAAAGCGACCAAAGAAGGCATCAGTAAAATAAAATAAAATAAAATAAATATGTCTTTATTTTGCATAGACCATGTCAACGGCGCTTACAAAATGTCATACACTAAAACTAAAGAATAAAATTGTATATTTAAAGGGACCACCGGTTCGGAACGCGGCCCACCTGAGAAGAACCGGCAAGAAACTTAGGAAGGCTTTTTTTTTTGATGGCCTATTTACAATTTAATATATTATGACTATAATATTTTATTTGCCAGCAGATCATTTCCAGGCATCCCTGTCCTGTAAATAGTCTTGAATAGAGTAATAATCTTTTTCACAAAGCTTTCTTTTAATAAACTTTTTAAATTTATTTAATGGGAAAGTTCTCAGGTCACAGGGAAGCTTGTTGTAAAAGCGTATACAGTTACCCTGGAAAGAATCGCCAATCTTATGCAGCCGACTGTGGTGAACTAAAAGATTGTTTTTATGTCTAGTGTTTATATTAGGTATATCACAGAGTTTAGTAAACTGTGATAGATTTTTCTGGACATACATAAGATTGGCAAAAATGTATTGTGATGCTACGGTTAGAATATTTACTTCTTTGAATTTTTCTCGGAGGGAGACTCTGGGTCCCAAATTATATATAGCGCGTACAGTCTTCGGTATGGGTGTTCGAAGTGAGACCAAGCCAACAAAATTTAGGCAGAAAGCAGCATAGACAAAAGGATGATTATTTTATAAGACGGGTCCTATTTGAACAGTGCCACTTGAAGAACAAAAGACAGTTAATGCTGAGGGGTAGGTACACCACGGTCTAATTGCCCAGCGCCCAGTTGAAAAAATGAAAAAAAAAACTACCTAGATTTCACATCAAATTACATCACATTAATGCTTCGGCGTACACTGCAATAAAAACAAAGTAGTTTTTGGCTTCGAAAACGTGTAGTTCGTGACTCATCCTGCACACAATCTAGAGCTAACACCGTGCGATTTCATTGCTTTCCCGAAAATCAAGGACTCAATTAGGGGAATAAGATTTACGGAGGCAGAAGAGGCAGTGATCGCTTCCAACGAACACCTGTAAAAGATACCCTCAGATCAAAGGTTCTCGTGTTGAGCCCTGGGGCTATCCCTTCAAGGGCTCGCCAGGGACTCGTGGCCATAGACAGATGGAAGGGAGGTGTGTGGTTTTAGTTTTTTCGGTAGGAGTCCGGCATAGAGTTCATGAGAATTATCACACAAAAAAAATATTGTCCTCGTGTTTCGAAAAATGGTTAAAGCGAATGAAAAAATGTTTAAAATACAAACGGGATTATTTAGAAAAACAATAAATGAATAATGAATAATGAAAAATTACTTTGCTTATATATTGGTTTTATTTATAAGTTACGCATAACTTTCAGTAAGCCTCACGTATACTCCAGTTTCATTGTTACATTGGATTTGTGACTTTGCAAAAGTAATCAAAAATCTTCTAAACAGAACCAGATTTTGCTATGAGACATCACACAGAAACTGCTAGGACGTCTAATCTCCTTTAAATATATTAAGACACATTTGGATCCATTTTAAGAAGTTACTCATTTACCACAGACGCATTCATTGTATATTATGTAACCGTAAATGATCTTTTAAGTTCTTTCTCCTCAGGAAAGCCATCCCGCAGACATCACATTTGTGATTTTTCTCTCCGGTATGGATCACCATATGCCGCTTCAACGACTCCTTGTTACAAAATCGTTGCTGACAAATTTCACACTGCTGATTTCTCTCTTGTAAATGAACTGATCTGGTATGACATATCAGGTGGTACTTCAAATTAAATCCCCTTCCGCAGGTCTCACATTTATGCACTCTTGTAGATTGGTTGTGAACGTCTTGCAAATGAATAGTTCTTTTGTAATTTGAATTAAATCTTTCCGGGCATATAGGACATCTTCTTGGATATTGTTTGAGGTGCACACCTCGGACATGCAACGTCCTTTTATAAGGGGTGCTAAAAACTTTATTACAGCGGTCACATGGAAAATTTCCCGTTTCGTGGACTTCTAAATGTTTCTTTAGAAGTCTCAAAGTCATGAATCCGGAACCACAAACTTCACAACTATAGTTCTTGAAATGGACACTCATATGGATGACTAATATACGCACTTTGATGAAATTCTCTTCACATATAACGCATTTATAGGATCCGTCAACTAATTCCAATTTAAAAGGTATCAAATTGTCTTGAAGATCTATATTAATCGGTTTCTCATGTGCTTCTTTCAGATGATGTTTCAATTGCACCAAATCTGTTGGTTTTGCTGCGCATATTTTACAAGTAATGTCACTGACATCGACTTTTAAAACATTTTCTCTTCGATTATTCACTAATCTTTTAAGAGGAGCAAATGTATGGCTTTCCCGCATGTGGTCCTTCAACAAGTGTAGATCCAAAAAGGGTTGAGAGCAAACAAAACATTTGAATTTATTGTTCCCGTACACAAATGGATATACCGTGGAGAATTCAAACACAGCTAACGCATTCTGCCTCATATCTGGATTCTTTTTGGCCTTAGTTAAAACTGTTTCAGCAGATTCTGACCGCTCTATGAACGGAGTTGGAGACATTGGCATATATATGGGTGAAGGACTTCGGGATGGGGTATCATTTCTAATAATAGTTTTGAAATTCTTTTTGACATCATCGAAGTTCACTATGGTGCCCAGCGGTTTACACAGGCTTCTGTCATATGACACTTGAAATAACGGCACGATTCTTCGCTTCGTTCCAGGTATTGGCGAGACGAGTCCTAGAAAACAGAAACAAAAATGTATTCGCCTTCGTCTTGACGTCATCTTTTTCTCTATAGGTACTGTATATCTTATACAAAATGATTTAGGTTAAATTAAAATAACTTTGAAAATATTTAATTTTATTCAGTTCTGATAGTTTAAAATATTATACCGATTCGGTAAATCATAATAACAGACGATACTAATCGAATGGCTTTTACGTTTAAAACTTATAAGAAGATTTTGAAGTAAAATTATCAACTTGGTATTGTTAGTTTTTTTTTCTCATAAAACATATGCTTCATTTTTACTTTGTCCTAAAATAGGATGATGTATTTTGGCATGGTGTTTTAAGCTACATTTTTGCACAAAAGAAGTGCCACAGGTAACACATACAAAACGTCTATCATTGTCATGTATCCTCATATGCTCTCTAAGGGTATGTTTTCTAGCGTAAGCTTTCTTGCACACATTACACTGAAATTTTCTTTCACCACCATGTCTTATCATGTGCTCCTTTAATTCGGACTTCGAATAAAATTTCCATTCACAGACTTGACAAGCATGTCTCTTCATTTTTAAATGCACTGTCCTCACATGTACACCGAGTTTACCGCTTAGCGTGAACACTTTAGGACACATGGTGCATTTAAATTCTTTTAATTTGAGGCCATGTACTGCGGATATATGTTTGTTTCGTTGAAAGTAATTTCGGAATGTTTCCGGACATTGAGGGCATCTATGGCGTTTCACTTTCATATGAACTGTGGCAAAATGCTCATTCTTTGCGTTTGTTGAACGGAATACTTTGTCGCAACTATCACAAGAAAATGAACCTGTTTCGTGTGAAAAAGCGTGAGTTCTCAAGCGCTCCGGTGTAACAAACCCAGCGCCACATTGCTCGCAAATAAAATTTTGGAAATGCACATTCATGTGTTGATTTAATGATTTAAATTCAGCATATTTTTCTACGCAAAAGACACATCGAAACTCGTTTATAGTAATTTTAAATGGTAACACTCCATCAGCAGCTTCAGGGTCTAAACTTTTATTGTGCTTCTCAAGTAAATGCCATTTTAAAGATGTGAAGTCAGAAATTTGATCTTGACATAGCCTGCAGCCAACATCCGTAACATCTACCTTCACTAACTCGTATTTCCTCAGTTTTGCCAAAGCAAGTTTCACTCGGGAACTGTTCAATAAAGAATGCTCTAGATTATGATGTCTAAGCTTAATTGGGTCCGTAAATTGTTCGTCACAGTAGAAACAAATGTACAGATTCTTCATCCATCTGAACGGGCAAATATGAGAAGATTCTAGTAGTATAATCGCATGTCGTTTCCTAGCTTTAATATCGTTGTCTGTGAAATTTTTCGTTCTTTCTGCAAACTGGGTCGTCGTTTCATGGACATTTTCTTTAGGGAAATTCTTGTCAGGTGAGGGATCATCACCTAAAAATTAGAAATTAGCATGTTATCTTCTTTGAATAGCGTCTCATGCGTCATCTTCCACATTATTATTCAAACATGCTTTATTCTAATGGTAATTAAGATTAACAATAATGTATTTAACATCATATGGTCATACTTTGTTTTGTGCGATACTATTCTTTTGTGGATAATATTCTTTTGTCTTTTGTGGATATCATATGCTATTCACGTTTAATGGAATCAGTTTTATTTCCTGAGTAACGAACATTAACAAAATCACATTGAGACCAACTTAAAACAAGAGCACAGGTAATGCCTATCATATTGATTTTGTCAAGGTTATAGAATAACAAGATGCCATTAATAGTGACCAGGTGGTCAAAATTCGACCATGTCATTTTAGATTTTGAAGTTTAAACTAATGCCTTTTACATAAAAATGCTGCTTTATGTGCTTCTTCTCCATACAAACTTTAACCGTGTCAAATTACATGGTCTGCCATTCAAATTAATTTTGCCATTTAAAAAAATTGCGTGATCTGCCGTGTTTTACGTTTAAAAATTACTTGTAATTTGATACAGTTTTTTTTTGTTACAAAGTTGTCGCTTCACGTATTAAATATATTAGCTATATATTTAATACGTAATAATATGATGAAATGCGTCAATTAAAATCATTCCAACATTGTCTCAATATCAAGATTTTGTCACTTATAAAAATACGAAAACCACAATATTTTAAATAAGTTTAATTTTACTAAAATACATCTTTCAGAGACGACGAATGATGAACCCGCATGTGTTGCTTCAAACTACAGTTCTGTATAAACGACTGCCCACATACGGGACAAATGAACCTTCTATCATTATTGTGAATTCTCATATGCTCCCTCAATGTTTTTAATCTGGCATATGACTTCTTGCAAACATCGCACTGATATATTCTTTCGCCGCCATGTTTGATAGAGTGCTCTTGCAACTCGTAATTCGTAAAGAATTTCATGCCACAAACAGAACAGACGTGATTTCTTTCTTGAAGATGTTGAAATCGTATATGAGCAGTTCTACGGCTGCATAGATCAAAGACTTTTGGACACGAAGGACAAGGAAAAACGGCTGTCTTTTCTCCGTGGATTGTGTTTAAATGTTTGAGTCTATGTTTGTATGATGCAAATTTCTCATCGCATATGGGGCATTTGTATCTTTTATTAGAACGGTGAATTTTAGCATTGTGGGCATACAGAGAAGCATAGGAAGGAAAAGTATCTGTGCATCTTTTGCACGGGAAATCTCCTCTTTCATGAGTTCTGGCGTGGTTTATCATTCTTTGAGATGTAGCAAATCCTTTCCCACATTTTTCGCATATAAAATGCTCGTAATGATCATTCATATGTTTGTGTAGGCTTAGAAACATTTCATAGGTTTTCCCACAAATTTGGCAGTTGTGTTCCTCTTTATTTAACTTGTAAGGTAAAACGCTTTCTCCATAAGTGCAATCTATAACTTTTCCATGTTCAATAGTGAGATGAATTTTAAACATAGCGTAATCTTCAATTTCAATACCGCATATCCTACAAATGGTTGCTTGGAAATCCATTTTTATTGGTTCATACTTTCTAGGTTTAAGAAGTTGTTTAACTTCAGAATGATGAATATGATTGTGTTCTCTCAACTTTTCAGGCTCAAGGAATGTAGATTTACAAAAGAAACACAGGTATGTCCCTTTCCTGTATTTAAAAGGGTAAGCTGTACAAGTATCCATGATGATGGCTATATTATTTCTGAATACAGCCCGTCTCTCGAAGCCTGCTCTTCCAGTCGTCATCATAGACTCCCTGTTATATTCTGTGTCTGATTCCACTTCCTGCTTTATGAATGTTTCTTTTGATTTCTCCATAACTGTTTTTCTTCCTAAAAATAGAAAAAGGTCCGATATAGGCTCCTTCAAGTTCCATTTATTCCGTCATCCTTTACATATTTTGTACTACAGCTACAATTACTTGTCTAAATACTTTAACAGTAGCACTTTCTACCTTAACCAGTTTGTCATTCACAATAATAATCCAAAAGATGAAGGTACTGTAAAGATTGCATGTAACCTCTAGTTTAAAAGAGAGCAGTTAGATCACTACGGTACGCGAACAGAAATTTAGGCTTGTATTACATTATCATATTTAAATCATATAAATATAATGTCATACCTGTCAAATTCTATGATCATAGTTAAATGACGAGGTTCTTTATATTGATATATTTAACAGATAACCTTATATATTTATTTCTTTATATTTATATATTCACATGTGAACATATCAACGTCATATACCATCACGATGAATTACTATTTTGTGTTAGCCGTGATTACCATTGCTATACCTAAGTGCAAATTTATGAATTGCACTAAAGGAAAGAAAGTGATGAAGAATAAAACAAGAATTAAAAGACGAATTTGTGTAAGATCACGGGTAGCAAGGAGGATCAGAGAGAGGGTCTATAACATCTTACTCGAAAAACTTTGGGAGATAAATGTCTTAAAAATTATATCTACAGATTACTTTTTACTGTCTAATTCATGTTTTTGTAGTTTCGATTTTATAATCGAAACTGTTAGATTTTCGATGACTACATTTTTTGAGATTGTTTGTAAACGGATATAGATATGATGCTACTTGTACGCTAGCTGTCAAATAGGATTCCATAACTATGATCATAGACAATATGAATCACATGTAGTTATTATACAGTCATAATGTTCTTCATATAGAAATAACTTACACATCTATGATCATATTTCTATGATTGTGTATAGGGACCTAATTATGATACAAGTGAATAGCTTTCATCAATCATGTCAAATTCATAGAAAAAATGCAAGCTATTTTCTATAGATATTATAGTTCCAACAAGAAATGTGCAGCTCGTTGTCTGCTCATCTAAAAGCAGTTGATATTCTTCATCCCTTGTATGAAATTATAAAAAAATGGTAATAACTTGTTATGACTCCAGGACGAATACCTATGAGACTATAGCACAAACAAATTTCAATTTATAAAGAAAATATGATTTTGCTCAATATTATAGCCAATATGGTTGATTGTGCTAGTTTCAACTACATTTAGAAATCGATTGCCTCAAAACAAAACAACAAACTAGTCAAAAATACACTTTATTCATAAAATTTGCACATTAACTAAGTACATAAATTTAACTTTTTCAACGGTTCCGCATTAGGGTGATGTGTTCTCATATGGCTTTGTAAACTACATTTTTGTACATATGCATTATTACAATACTCACATACAAATCTTTTATCGTTATTATGTATTCGCATATGTTCCCTTAACGTCTTAGACCTAGCATACGATTTTTTACACACTTGACATTGAAACTTCCGTTCCCCGCCGTGCTTCACCAAGTGATTTCTCAACTGCGCTGCAGTTACAAATTTGTAAGGACAAATATCACACGAGAAAGTTTTCTGCCGAATATGTACTTGCTTAATATGTTTGGTCCTTTGATTACACATAGCAAATACTGCCGGACATAAACTACAAGGATACTCAATTTTTTTACCGTGAGAAAATTTTAAATGTTTGCCCCTAGCTCCATATGTTTTAAAGCAATCATTACAGTAAGGACATCTGTATCTAAATTGGTTACCGTGAGCGGAGGCTACGTGGCTGTTCCTTATCGCTTTAGTGGAGAACGTTTTTGTACATCTAGTACATTTATATTTTTCAGCTTCTCCGGATTCGTGAATAAGTAAATGAGCTTTTAGTCTATGAACAGTTGAAAACGCTTTGCCACACAAGAAACATATACTATTTGGATTATGTTTGTTCAAATGGGTATTCAGCTTAGAGAACAGCTCAAAACTTTCATCACACAAATTGCAATTGTACACCTTACCAGATAACAAATAAGGTGTAGCTCCTAACCCTATGTCTTTATTTATGGATTTGTTATGGACAGATATTAAATGATCAACGAGAAAATCCAAGTTTTCCATAGGCTCTAGGCATAATTCACATTTAAGTCCTGTGATTTCTACTTTGAGATTGACGCAACTACGAGCGAATCGCATCGCTTCAATTCTATTAGGATGCTGGATTTGATGGTCCCTAATATCAATAAAATCTCCGAATGAGATGGGACAAAAGGCGCATGTGAATGAGCCTCTCTGCCACCTAAACGGACATGCGTTGGAATACTCTAATATAATAGCAGCGTTATCTCTGTGATCGTTAAACTTGCGCTTCGGCTGCCATTTTACTCTGAGTTCGATGATCCCTAAAAACAAAAAGAAAATAATCACTAAGAATAAGGAAGAATTTTGTTATTTTGGAATTTAAATTATATTGTTATTAACGTATAATCAATCATAATCATTTAATGTCTTATGATACAACAACAGCTTCAAAAATTGTAGTACCTAAGTAAATGGCTTACTTGTGGCTAATCCTGAACCAGAATGATCCAAAATTTTTTTTTATAAATACTATTGAGGTGGCAGAAGCATACGGTCCACCTGATGGAAAGTGGTCATCTTAGCCTATGGACGTTTGCAACACCAGAGATGCAGCACTCGCGCTAAATCTAGTTAAGATCAGACATAATTCTTTAGAAAAAAAAATTTTCATTGACGACAAGTAACTTATATGTTCACATTTTATAAAAGATCAAAGTAGACTTTGATTTTCCCCCTTCTACCTATATTACATTTACAGTTTATATTTTTTCATTAGTATCATATTCATATTTTTTAATTCTCTTCTTCAAATGTACTGTTCTTACATGCGAGTATCTCATGTTTGCAGTCCCAAAGACAGAAGAACATATGTTGCATTTATATTCAAACTTCTGACCGTGAGCTCTATCTAGATGCCGCAATCGAGAATGGTGCGAAGAAAATCGCTCGCTACAAATTGGACATTTGTTTCTGTCTTTTCTTCCATGTACTGCAGTTATATGACTATACTTAGCGGCACGTGTGGGGAAGATTGAATCGCATTTTGAACATTTAAATTCTCCAGATTCGTGGATAATAATGTGACCTCGGAGTTTTTGACGAGTAGAAAAGCTTTTGCCACAATCGGAGCACACATGATATCGGTAATGCTCGTTCATGTGAACTGATATTGTCATGAAACTTTCACAAAAAACATCGCAGTTAACACATCTGTAATCTTTGCCAGTTAGAATAAAAGGTATGACTCCATCCGAAAATTCAGGATCAAGGCCCTTCGAATGTTTTTCAGATAAATGTTTTTTTAAATCGTCTAACTTGGGGGTAGTTTCATTACATATTGTACACGCTAAATCTGTTATATCAATTCTAAGAGGCACAGTATTTCTCACGCTATTATTCTCAAATATTAGAAGCTTGTTCTCGTGTATCTGTGAATGAATCCTAAGTTCTGCTACGTTGGCAAGACTTTCCGGACAATATGCACACATGAAATGGCCTCTTTGGAACCTAAATACCACTGCGTTTGAATGGTTTATTATGATAGCAGCGTTTCTTCCATCTCCAACAACTCTTCGTTTTCTCTTCCAAATTATTGTAGCTGATGGTTTTGTGTCTATTTCTTTATCACACGTTCCTAAAAATAAAAAGCCTTCTTGTAATTTTGTACTCTTAATCGAACTTAACTAAACTCTTAAGCGAACAGTGATGATGATGATGAAAAACTTTTAAAATCAGGTACCCCCGCCTTCCAGATGTCCGAACTGCGAATGTTACTAACCAATATATGTAGCTAAGTACACGGTTTACGTAAATTTGGTACCTCTTGGGTACCTGCAGAAACAAAAATTAAATAAACAAAATACTTTAAAGTTGTGGATGTGCAATTTTTTTTTATAATATCATTGTACGGGTACAAGGTACATAGTTTTTAGGAGAGATACGTTAAGGTGCACGCAATGTACCAAATAACTGCAATCTAAAAGAATAGGGTATCTCATGGAAATCTCCTGTCACAAACTGCTCTAAGCTTATTTATTAATTGAAAGTGTGGCGACCAGCGCCACCTAGCGTAAAGCTATCGAACTACATCGATACTAAGAATCCTACATCGCGCTATGAGAGTTCTCACGCTGAAGAATGATATATACAACAGCCCAACATCAACCGTAGGGCCGCGGCCCGCCAGGCGTGATCACCTTGCCTGGTCAGAGGATCCTCCCTTTGTGTCGGAGGAACATTTCCACCCGTTCCTCCACAGTGGTGACCCCGACGTGATTGGAAGCAGCCTTCACGGAGCAGATCAGCAGCATCATCGCCACCATCACAGCACTCCAGTATGACGGTAATTAGTCTCAGCCAGCCAGCATCTCCGGCCTCATCAGGGATACCACTAGCTAGAAGCGACCGCTCCAGCCTGGTTACCTCCTCGGCCACACCAGCGTCTAGGCACAGCACACTGCACTACGGTCAATGTAAGAAGAGCACACCTCTCCCGTCTACGCAGCAGCCAGCCACTACGCAGCAACCACCCCGACTCACTGGGGTTACCTCACCGCGCACCGCAGCACTGCACTCAGCCCCGAATCACTGGGACTAGCAGCATTCGATTCCGACTCACTGGATTCAGCGGCATACGATTCCGACTGACTGGGATCAGCGGCATACAGTTCCGACTCACTGGGACTACACAATCTGGCACTGGCGCAAATCACAACAGACGAAGACACCAGACTCATACTCACAATCGACCTCCGGTCTCGGAGGGGAGTGATGTGGCGACCAGCGCCACCTAGCGTAAAGCTATCGAACTACATCGATACTAAGAATCCTACAACGCGCTATGAGAGTTCTCACGCTGAAGAATGATATATACAACAGCCCAACATCAACCGTAGGCCCGCGGCCCGCCAGGCGTGATCACCTTGCCTGGTCGGAGGATCCTCCCTTTGTGTCGGAGGAACATCTCCACCCGTTCCTCCACAAAAGTATACATGGATCGCGATGCCTAGCGATATATCTTCTCGCGTCAGGCATAGAGCGTGAAAATTGATTATCGAGAACGTTACGCACAATATAAGTAAAGACCACAAATCTGGCATATTCTTGCACAGCGAATATGTATTGCCGTTCAACGTGGCTATTTTTCGACACATTGAGGGGATTTCGTCAGTCTTTAAAGAATATAATTTTAATTGGTCAAGGTTATGTGACTGCCAGGTAAAGTTAGCGGCCTAGTCTGTTAGGGACTTGGGGACACCTTCTCTAGGGTATTAGAACTCCCCAACGTCACTGCCATCGCGTAGTTAGTTGAGTACAAGTCCGATATACCCAACCAACTCGACAATCCTGGGGTGAACCCCATGAGTCGATCGAAGATGTAATGTATGTTTACTTACGTTAAATATTTTATTATTCATTCTCTCAAATTATCTGCATGGCCATTGTCTGTAGCATTCCTAGGCCTTTATATTTCGAGAGTTTTTATGCTCTCTTAATGTTTGTTTAGCTTTTGTAATTTTTAATGTCAGTTAATGACAAGCCTAGATTTTATTTTTAATTTATTGTTAGAGCCGCCAGTAGGTTAGGTTGTTTAGATATTAGACCTTGTTATAAATTTAGAAAATATGTTTAGAATTATTGTTTAAATTTTGAAATGCTCTGTAAAAGAAGGAAGCCGGGGCCGTCAGATCATTGTACTTTTGGTGCTCACCTTGAGTGAGGTGCTGGGAATAAGTGCTGACTGTGAGGGTTGTGCCCTCCAGATATAGTGAAGTGATTGTCTGCAGTGTTGTGTGCTATTAACCGGCTCTGTGAAAGACGCCGACCGCTCGTTATTTTCAGCCCTCTACCTGCCTGAATTCGCGACCAGCTTCTCCGAGGTCGGCGACGTGGAGGCCTTGAGGGGACTTGAGGCCCCTTCTCAGCGACGTGGAGGCCTTGAGGGGACTTGAGGCCCCTTCTCAGCGACGTGGAGGCCTTACTTAAGGCTCCTTAGCAACGTGGAGGTCTACGCGAGGCCCCCTTCTTAGCTACGAGTGCTGCTAACCGGCTATTTTAAAGAAACATTGCAAGAACTTATTTACCCCCGGCTTTCTCTGGTTTTATTTTTAACATTTTTATATTACCTATATATATTAAATTAACTTTACCTTTTCTCCTTTTTCTTTTACTTTTCCTTTTAAGCCAGGACTCCTCCAGTCCTGGTGACAGTTTCCTCCTAAACTTTACTTTTTCCCCTCCCGGAAAATAGTAACGTTACAAAGACATGGTTAAAAAAAAAGGCGATATGACGATAAATTGTAAAAAAACTTCGGCACTGTTTTACATATCTCTATCCTATCGACAGGATTGTTCCGTAGTACTAGCGATGTGTTTCAATGTGTGCAAAAAATCAAAATGTGATTTTAAACTACAAATGTAATGAAACTATTATCTATGAGTTCTCATGTGCCGCATTAGTTTTGATTTAGTAATAAATATGGAAGAACATTGAGTACAATGATGCCCCTTTTCAGCATTAGGATGAGTCTGACGAACGTGGTTAGCGCGTTTAGAGCTTGTTTCAAAGGACTTCTCGCAAGCATTGCAATAATATTCCATTTTCTGTTGCCCATGTATGTCTACTAAATGTTTAGCTCTAGCATGATATGTTGTAAAGAGTTCGGGACACCTAGGGCAGGCGTATCTCACACCTTTCTTATGCACTTTCAATGTATGACACATTCTAGCTGCTCTTGTCTCGAGAACCTCATTGCAACGCCCACAAGGGAAATTGCCTTTCTCGTGAGATTGGACGTGTTTCCGAAATCGGGATTTGGATACGAATGCCTTACCACAAAAGTCACATATATAATTTTGGTAATGAGTATTCATATGTTCGTTCATTTTAGAAAAGCTCAGGAATTGTGCGAAACAAATCTGGCAAGTATTACATTCGTCTTCCAATTTAAATGGTAAAACACCATCACTGTAATTTATATTCATGGTTTTTCCATGTATCAATAGATGGTCTTTTAAAGAGTCGATGCCATTTAGAAGTCTGTTGCACAATCTACAACTCAAGTCCCCAATATCAACTTTAACCATATTATTTTCCGTTAATTTTGAGAATATTCTTTTATTTGGCATTTCGTGTAGATGATTATTTTTAACGTGAGCTCTTAGCACGGGCACATCTACGAACTTTGCATCACAATAAGAGCAATAAAAAGCACTATGGAACCATCTAAAAGCCCAAGCTGTGGAATATTCCAGAAGGATCAGAGCATTTCTCCGCATCATCGTCTTTGAAATTCTTTTCTCTGACTCTTCGGGGAGTTCGTTGTTTGCTCTTCGACGCCTACGCAGTTGTCGGGCGCTAACGTTCTCCTTTAACTTCCTAACTCGTCTAACGCCTATCCCCTCCGAAACAATAGCTGAACCTAAAAAAGAAACACTACGTTATTGATTATTTTCTACATCCCAACCCCTTTAAATATGCATGTTACGCTTAAAATTTTATTACAATATCAACGCTCCGATAGACCATTTTATCGTCATACGTAAGTGAACAATTACCTAAAAGGGGTTTGGAATGAAGTTGTTTCTATAGAGGAGCGGAAATCAAAATTTTATTTTTGGTCCTCGTAATAATCACAAGTAGTTTTAGTTTTATGAATATAGAAACTCACATTTTTCAAGAGCACCAGTAACAACAACTGAACATGGGGTCTAAGTTATTACTTGGCAGAACGAGTAGGACTTACCATAAATCACTTGCACACAATGGCCCAAAAGTATGCAAGTTGTAGAAATTTTCTTGCTATGGAATTCACGTAGATAAAATCAAAGGTGTTGTACGAGTATGTGTCAGTAGCTGATACATATAGCACACTCCTATTGCTATTCCTATGCAAGCAGTAGGTACGGTTATTGAATCCATTCATTACAATTATGTTTCTATAGTTTTTATCCTTATTTATTTGTATGGATTGATTTCCCTTTATGTCAGAAGAAGACTCTTCTGACATAAAGGGAAATTTGAATATATTTGTACTGATCAATAGTAATTGATCAGTACAAATATATACAAATCATGCCACCCTCATTATAACATTGTATATAAAGACAAAGAATTAGTCTAGCTATTCAAAGGGGGAACGCTGCCAGTATCTTCGGAACCTTCCCCTAAGGGAATCCTTTTAATACTATATTTTAGTTATACTCGTATATCATATTTTTATGGTTATTTATTTATTTATTTTATTTTAAACCTTACACGCTATTATTACAGGCAATGCCTAATGCGATAGTGCAGGGACACAATGAAATTAACATACAGTGGGTATGAACTTGTGGAAACTTACAAATTTCCCCTGAAAGATACTTAGTATGAATGACATTATAAATACATAATCTTAATCTTAATAATATTATAAACGTGAAAGTTTGTGTGGATGTTTGTTACTCTTTAATAATTTGTTGTAATGTATATAAAGTTGTGGATGTTTATTATGTAATGAATATGTATCTACTTAGTTAAAAATAGAAAGCTTTCAATTAAGTTTTTGCAATAAAGCGTAAGAAATTCGTATGGATGTTTTCTCAAGTAGGTACTAGAAGAAAATAGGAAGCAGATGGATTAGAAAATTTATTAACAAGAACAATATTGGCAAGATTAATTTAGATTATCATCTTTACATCGTCACTAGGAACTATATCAGTCAAATCGGCATCATTGAGCTGCGCAGTTCTATGTATTCTTTCCTTATACAAAGTTCCACGCCATTTACAATTCATATCTTGGTGAGTTTTCAAATGTGTAGTTAACGCCCTGTTTCTCGGGAAAGATTTTCCGCAGATCGTGCAATGGAAATTCTTTTCGCCTGTGTGCCGCACCATGTGCCTCTTCAATTCATAATTTGTCTTGAATTGCCATTCGCAAAAGTTACATCCAAAATCTAATTTTGGAGGGAAATGTACTGATCGGACATGAATCGCTCGTTTACCACTAGTTTTGAACGACATATCGCAATGTGAACATTTGTAGGATACTTCCTGCTCCCTGTGTGCATTTTTCATATGCTCCATTCTGATATAATATCCATCAAAACGCATACTACAGTGTGGACATTCGTATCGAGGACCTTTAGAATGTGCCGATGCTTTGTGAGAGTCTCTTGCGGCTCTCATAAGAAAGATTCTTCCACATTCATTGCAAGGAAACGATCCAGAAATGTGCACTTCTGAATGCTTTCGTAACCTTGGTGCCGTCATATATCCCTTTCCGCAAGTAGCACAGATATAATGCTGGTAGTGAACGTTCATATGTTCGTAAAGCTTTAAAAAGTTGTTGAATTTCTCCGTACATATCACACATCTCCACGATTGCTTATCTAAACAGAAAGGTAACACACCATCGGGGTGATCTGGATGTATGTCAAAACCGTGTTCAATAGCATGCTTTCTCATATCAGCCACTTCAGTAATCTGCATAGAGCAATAACAGCACCTGGCTTGAATAACATCTACATTGATTAAAGGCATTTCTTTAAATTTGCTATAAATATCGTTAACTGTATGCTGTGTAGAACATATTCTAACGTGTTTTCTAAGCTCAGAGCAGTCAGTGAAATTAGCTTCACAGTAAGCGCATTTGAATCTATTTTTCTTCCATCTAAATGGGCAAAGGGACCAACATTGAAGTATAGCCGTGGCATTTTTCTTGATGATAATTCTGGCCTCAGCTCTAGCACTTCTCTTGTATTTCGGCTTGGTTAAATTTTCTAGTTGGGACCCTTCTAATTTAACAACTGCTTTGGTGCTGGGCCCACGTTGTCCTAAAAATAGAAAATTCTCTCGTCAAATTTTTGGTTCATTTATTCCACATTATCTCAGTTCCTTGTATTTGCTTTGAAACACGCTGGTATTCCAATTTCTCTTTAATAATAATCTATACATCAAGTACATATAATTAATTATTACCATAATTGTATTTGACATTATATACTTTACGGAACGTATCTTTTTATTGTCATATTATCTAATACGCTAGCCGCGCTGCCTCGTATGGCGTTCTTGACATCGAAAAATATATCTCATGCCGAGATAATATCAAAAAGAGTGATTATGTTCAATTTATCTTGTGATTAATTTCGAATCGGGTTCAAAGACTTAACTTCTCCTGGGACCTCACCGAGTTCGAGCTCGTTGTAAGTTTGTTGGTATTGGCCATTGCTGCAGATCTTGGTTTACAGGAGTCACAGTAATGGTTATATGGTTAGTTAGTTTTATTTTTTATTAGTTCGAAAATATACTTGCTATTAAAGAATATGGATGTGCTCGTAATGGAGCAAGCAGGGAGGACTTCCAGATGTTGACCACCACGGGGTTAAGTGGGTAAACAGGGAAAGCCATACGTCCTCCGTCTCCCCAAAGCTGGGTATGGTGCATAAAAAGCATTCTTCGCGTAAAAGGGTTACAAAGATAACTTTCGCCCCCGTGGCATAAGGCTGGCAGCATTTTCTCTTTCATTTTATCACTGAGGTGACAGACAAGGATACGATCTACCAAATGCATAGTGGTCACTGTAGCCTATGGACGTTTGCAACACCAGAGGTGCAGCACTCTCGCTGCCGACCCTTTAAAAACCTTCTAAGACCTCTGCTGAAAAGCCTTTTACTATAGTCGTTTAGAGGCAGGGAGTTCTTTCCACAATCTGAGCGTACGCGGAAGAAAGCCCCTATAGGACCTAACCGTGTGCAAGCGCTCCAGAAGCAAATATATTTGTTCGCTGAGAGATAACTCTTCTAGGTGTACTCGAAGTAAAAATCGATTTAAATTATAATCTCTTTATTGGCCTTACTTTTACTTCTGCCTATTTAGTATACTTACTAAATATACATAATAATACATCACAAATACATATCTACTTAATAGCTTAAATACACTGAAACAAGACCCGGTGAATATCGTTGAAATTCTTTTATTATAATACATTGCATTCAAAATGGCAATTGAAATTAATTCTAGAAAATATAATATTATATTATACATAATTTTTTATTCATAAAAAATAATTTATATTTTTTAACTTTAAATCATAAAGTCAAGAAGTGTGTATACAACTCATAGGTTCAACTCAGCAAATAGACTCACTGCCTATTACGGAAATACGTAGAAATAAATAAATAAATACAACTGGAAAATGTAGGCATATTGGAAACCCTAGACCTATCCCTTTTGAGAAAAAATCGTGACTATGTATATTCAACACATCGTACAACTCATATAATTAAACATTGTACAACTTATATAAATAAACATTGCACAACTCCTATAAATAAATTGTACACCTTCTATTAATGAATTGTACAATTCATATAAATAAAAACATTTTATTATATCACGTCAAAATTAATAGTTGAACCACATGAAAAGCTGTGTCGACGCTGAGAGGTACTGTCATGCTGTCATTTTTCCGTGACCGTAGTATAATTAAAATCTACTAATTTTAGCAACAACATTTCAACAACAATGATTTCGATTTAGAATGCTTTCCTACATAAAAAAAGAACTCTTAACATCATTCGTTTGTTTCATGTACTTATAATTGAAATGTAATTAATAGTCATCGATTTACTTGGTAAGAATTTTTTTCCCTGTAACTAAATAATGTAACTAAATTACGAAATAAAATGTCACGCCCCCTGACAAGCTTGCTTGTATGAAATATATAGAGCAAGGCGTCTCCAGTAGAGACATTCCTTTCTCTGTGATATCAAATATGTAATTTTACACTAGGTGTAGTTGTCACAAGAGACATTGTCTCTCGACAAAGTCGTTTAATATTTTTTTTTAAATGACCCTATGTAAACAGACGAATACTAATCAGTACAAACATACCAGATAAAATAAAATGAGATCCATTTCTTCCTAAAGTCAGTTTTACTCTATAATTAATTACGTATTAATTTCATAGGTAATATTTACAAATATAAATGTGCGAACGCCATTGTTTATTTTATGTTACGTACATAAAATAAATAATGGCGTTATTTATAATATTTTCGATTTTATACAAGTGAAAGTAGAAAAAATATTATTGGCAATGTATTAATTTTCTACATATTATTTTTGTGAATATTGAAATATTTTACAATTGTATTTCGTCTACCGTTTGGAATATGAATATGACACTGTTGGAAATGCTGTAGATACTTGATTGATCCAAAAATGGATAACTATCATCTCAGTCGATTAATTGCTCACTGCTAGGTACCTACAAGACTTCGAAAAAAGTGGAGTGTCAAAAATTGTTCAAAATTCCCAAAAAGAAAAATTGCACAACAGCAAAACGGTCTATATTTAAAACTAGTTACGTGTTAATTACCGGAATTCTATCCACGATGTCTTTTTTATTAAATAACACAATGCTTTTGATTAAATTTAACAAATATCAAAATAAAATATCTTAAAAACTTAGGAACACTGGTTTTTTTAAATTAGTTTGCCGCATCCAAATAGTCTACTTTGAAATATTCAGTCCTGCTAACTTAATAGTATCATATATGAAAATGTTTTCTCCCTATATGTTTATCTAACGACAACTTCGAAGCAAAAGCTCGTGAACAATTGCCACAAGGAAAGCTGTATTCCGTCTCTTTTTTCGTTCGATGAACTTTCACATTGTGATGATATTTCTGCGATCGAGTTTTGAATTTCATATAGCAAGTTGTACATTCGTACGTCTCTGCACCAGATTTGTAATTGTGGAACTCCATTAAATGTCTCTTTCTAAGTTCCCAGGTTGCAAATCTAGGTTTTTCTTTACAATACATACACATATATTGTAACTTGGCATGCTGAGATTTAACATGAATGTTGCGTTCCTCTAATGTGGTGAAAGTGGCGACGCACCTGCTACAGTTGTATTTGTTATCGTGTGGTATTTTTGTGTGAGCTTTCAGCGCTGCTTCTGTGATGAAACCCTCACCACACGTGTCGCAGACATAATTCTGGTAATGTTCAGAGGTATGTTTCTTTAAGGAAATAAAATCTGAAAACTGTATACTGCAAATTGCACATTTCCAACTGGTACCGTCGTTTAGTTTGAAAGGCAACACACCAGGCTGCACGTCAGTATTAATAGGTTGTTTATGATCATTCTTTAGATGTATTATAAGATCATCTAAAGAATCAATATGCATAAAACATAGCTTACATTGGAGATCTGTTATATCAATTTTTAAGAATTCTTTTCGTATTTTTCTATTAAAGACTAGTTGGATATCAAAATTGGCGTGTCTGGACGCCATATGAGCTCTTAAACCGTTAGGATCATTCGATTGCACTCTACAAAAAACGCAGTTAAAATTCTGTCCCCAAGTCCTAAAAGGACATGCAGTCGAACATTCTAGAATGATTTCCGTATTACTCTTATATTTCATGGCTTTTCCAAATCTTGGATTGTAAGAAGATTTGTAACAACGAAACTTTCTTTCGTGTTGTTTCAAGCCATGATCGGATAAAAATGTTGCACAGCATTTTTCGCATGTAAAAATCTTCATGTGAGTCCTTAAATGGCCATTGATTTGGGAGAATTTCGGGAACGTTTTATCACACTCCAAGCACAGCCACCTTCCTGAGACACCTTGTTTATATGGAAACACACCAAATGACACTTCAAAGTTTACGTAAATAGAGTGTTCTCGTGAAATGTGAGTCATGAAACTGTCAACTGTCGGTATATCTTGAGAGCATATTTTACATTTGAAGTCTGTGATATCAACTTTTATCGCATCTGTAACTTTATAGAACGCACTATTAAAATCTGCATTGGAATGCTCGGCTTTCATATGCTCCCTTAAAACATTCATTGTTTCATATTCATCATGACAGTAGGAACATACAATTCTATTAAAACGAGTCTTAAATGGGAATGCGCTGGAATGTTTTAGTACAAGAACAGCATTTTGCCTTTGCGGGTTCTGGACAACACATCGTTCAAACAGTCTTTGTTTTGGTTTACTTTCGTTCTCAATAAGTCCGATATCCTTTGGGATTCCTAAAAAAAGAAAAGAAGTGTCATCAGTATTAAATTCTAGTAAGTCCGCTCGTGCTTCTACGAGAATTATATTTTAATCAAAACTAGACAAAAGCAGTTCTAAATAGGAATAATTGGACAAATATCATAGATATTCACGAATCAATCATTTTACCTCAACTACTATTCAAACATAGGTACGTCATTCATACAGGTATCTTAAACGTTTTATATGTCAAAATGCTTCTTAGCAATGTGTTTGTCCAAGAACAGTTTAGTCGTAAAAGCTTTCGGACAATTGCCACAAGGATAACTTAAATCTGAATCTTTCTTGATTCTATGAACTCTAGCCATGTGGTTGTATTTTCCAGATCTCGTCTTGAAAGACTTCTGACAAGTCGTGCACTCGTATTTATCAGCTCCCGTTTTGTAATTATGTACTGTCATCAAATGTTTTTTTCGAACTTCCCAATTCGCGAATCGTGGTTTGTCTTTACAGTAAATACACATATAAGGCGTCAAAGTGTGTTGCGTCTTTACGTGTAAATTCCTATCGTCCAGCGAAGAAAATGTAGCAATACAACGACTGCAGCTATATTTGTTTTCGTGAGGTATTTTCGTATGAGCTATCATTGCAGACTCTGTAATAAAACCTTCCCCGCAAGTGTCGCATACATAATTCTGGAAATGCTCTGAAGTATGCTTCCTAAGAGAAATGAAATCTTTAAATTCATTTGGACACATAGTACACTTCCACTTTGACCCATCGTTTAACCTATACGGTAAAACTCCTAATTGTGCATCATCATTGATAGGTTGCTCATGATCATTCTTTAGGTGATAAATTAGACTTTCGAAATTATGAATAGACATAAAGCAAAGTTTGCACTGGAGATCTGTTATATCAATACTTAGAAAGCCTTTGCCGAGTTTCTTGTAAAATGCTGCCTTGACATCATAATTTGCGTGAACTGTAATTACGTGCAGTCTCAAATCGCTGGGGTCGCTATTCTGCACTCTACAAAAGACACAGTTAAAATGACTTTTCCATGTTCGAAAAGGTGTAGCCGTAGAACATTGAAGGATTATTTCTGCATTATTTCTGGGTTTTAAAACTCTCCCGTTACGAGCTTTATAACATGTTTTGAAGCATTTAACTTGGCGATGATGATCTCTTAACGCGTGATCTGACACAAACAGTGTTCCACACTTTTCGCATGAATAATTCATAAAATGTGTCACAATGTGTCGCTTAAAAGAAATGAATGCATTGAATATCTTATTACAATAAATGCAAATCCATTGGTTTTCGGAATTTTCTTTATAAGGTAGAACACCATAACGAGCATTAAATTTTACAGGTATTTTGTGTAAGCTATATAAATGACTCATCAGTCCATCAATATCTTGAATATCTACGCCGCAGACACTGCACTTTAAATTGGTTATATCAACTTTTATGAGATTGTCTTTGGCTCTGTAAAATACATTTCTAAAATCTGAGTTCAGATGTTCGGATCTCATGTGGTGTCTTAATTCAGAGAGGGTGTTATATTCCTCGTGACAATATGAACAAAGTATTTGGCTAAACCTAGTTTTGAAAGGGTACGCGGTTGAATACGTAAGAATAAACTCAGTGTTTCGCCGCTGCGGCGGCTGGTGTACAAGGACTATTTTCTTTTTTGCCTCATCTACACTGTCTCTACGTCCATCGATTTTCGATCTGGACCCTAAAAACAAAAAAGAAAACTGTCAGTTATACCGAAAGCTAATTTCTATACTATTTATAGACAACGAACTAGCTCGACCAAAAATCTACCCTATAAGCATAGATTGTAAAAAGTAAGGATACGCCCTTCTGAATATTTCACCAACGATATTACGGCACTATAAAATCAGTTACTGCCATATGTTTGAATATCGATGAACTACAGCAATTTGGTCGTGATCTATACTGTTCATCAGTATCCAAAGAGATGACTGTAGTAAGTTTTTTTTTAATTAACTATCATTAATGCTTTGTAGCTTTGTGCCAATCTTTTACCGATCAAACGTGCATTTTTACGAGCGGGAAATGATACTTGTACCGCAATATTTAACTGCAACTTAGTTTACAAGTATTGTAAAATTCGTGTCGAGTTGCTCAAAGGCCTGTCCTTACGAAGTATTGGTCAATGCCTATAAGACTATTCATTTCGGTATCCACAAAGCGTTCAACATAGACAACACACGTGACCATGCATAGTTACATAACATCCACAGGCACACATAGATAATAGGAAATATGCACGTCTTTTATTTTCAATTCAGTAAGATTTAAATAAAAAAATGTAGATAGCAAGATCCAATGTATTGGTGCTATGTCATCATTGTACAGTTTCGCCATACATTCATAGTACAAAAAAATGTTTCTGCTGTCCGACTATTATCTGATGCCACAGATATAGAGTAAGAGCCCATGACTGTAGTATATATTAATTACAATAATCTCATTATTGGAATCATGCTGTAAGTTGTATTTAAATCCCTAAGCGCCATCTTTCTTTGTGACAGACAAGTATACGGTCGACCTGATGGAAGCTGTCACTAGCGTAGCCTATGGACGTTTCCAACACCAGAGATGCAGCACTCGCGCTGCCGACCCTGTAAAAACCTTCTTAGACCCCTTTTGAAGAACCCCATACTGAAGACGTTTGGGAAAACCCAGGCAAGGAGCTCATTCCACAATCTGAGCGTACACGGAAGAAAGCCCCTATCGGACCTTACCATGTGCGAGCGCTCCGAACGCAAAGTGTGAGGGTGAACCTGTGTATGGCAAGCGGTCCAATGATTAGTTGCCGTTGGCATCATATCAAACAATTCCTCAGAGCACAGACCGTTGTACAGTCGATAGAACACGCATAAGGAGTTGATGTTTTTCCTTTCACGAAAAAGCTCAACACCCCAATATTTATAATTGTTTGTTTAAAGATGAAAAAAGTGTCTGCAATCATAAATGACTTTAAACTATCTTGGTCAAACAAATTATTACTACACGGAATATGTACTTCACACACACAGTGCGTCCGTGATTATGGCCCTTGCAATAGTGCCGAAATATCGGAACCTAAATAAAATAATCATCATCCGAGCGTCTGTCCCAGTTGCGTCTCGCGACGCCCTCTTCTATAATGATACATGGTAAATATCCTGTTAAAAGTAATAATTTGTTTAGTGTCTAAAACCACACTAGGTCTCTGGCGATAAATAAGATGACTCGCTTTCCCTGTGAATTTATCAAGATCATTCATTGGTCCATTTGAGGGGAGTGCGGCGCAGGGGAGTGTGACCTTTACCTAACCAGGGCAATGTTCTAGCCACTGAACTACCCGAACCGTATTGAAACTAGTTGACACTTTTACTATATTTTAATCGTCATTTTAAATTAAGACCAGAGCCATCTATCGAGTTACTTTTCGCCCTGAACCATGTTGTATTTATTCACTTTAATAAAACTTTACGTGAAAGTTATCATATTATTTGCTGTAAAAAATTATCCACCGACTCGAGCTGATATAGCTCGAGATTTTTGATAAATAATGTATTGAAATAATCCTCAAAAATAGCGTACTAGATTGATACTGAACTGTGAATCGACCGGCGAATATTTTGTCACGTATTTCAACACATGACCGTGTTCTGTTTTGGCATAAAAAAATCTATGGTTCCGATTTTAGGAAAAATTTGGTTTGATTAGTTGGGAGTAATTCTAAGATTTACAAAAATCTGTGAGGAATGTTTCGGAATAGCCTTTTACTTTAATATATACATAAATATTGCCACGCCTTTATCCCCGAAGGGGTAGGCAGACGCATACTATACGTCCACATTTCACCGTATGCATGCAAAAAATGCATAGCTTTTTACATCGTGAAATAAAAAAAATCATGATTTTTTGTGAGCTTAATTTTTATTTTTAAATTCAAAACGACACCGGTATATATCCCAGACATTATTTAGAATCTACGTCTGTTTCAAATTAAATTTAATGCCAAAGAAAGCAATTAAGACACATTTTATTGCTCACTTTTCATCTTGTATCCGTCCAATCTTGACTTAACGTCTTCCCAGTGACGCGGGCCCGAGAGCAGTTGCGATTTGGTTTTTTATTTTGGTATTGTTAGTAGCGACCGAAGACTGACCTCTCAGCTTGGTAAAATCGTACCAAAGCCTCGTCCGTTGGCCGTCAAGTGATTACGAAGCATCAAATTTGTAGATGGGGCCACAATACTGTCTTACATTTTCCTCTTAACTCTACTCAACAATTATAGAGTGGTGCACTTTCATATGTGTCTTATAACTGACTTTCTGGTTAAACTGTTTACTGCAAGGTTTGCATTCGAAACGCTTAACTTCGCTATGGATCCACATATGCTGGGAAAGACTCTTACTGCGCGTAAATAATTTCGAACAAACCGAGCACTTAAATTGTTTCTCTCCAGTGTGAATTACTATATGGTCTTCTAATTGATTTTTGGCCGCAAACTTCAAACCACAACACGAACACATGAAACCTTCATCTGTATGCGCAGTTTTGTAATGATTATAAAACCGCTTTCTTGTCTGGAATATTTTGTCACACTCTGGACATCGATAAGTGATCTTCGGACAGTCGTGCATGGCAACTAAATGTTTCTGTTTTTGTTCCCAGGACTGAAACCTTTCCCCGCAATTTGTACACCCAAAAGCCCAACAACTCTTAGATAAACGAACATGTCGTTTCTTTTGTTCCACCGTTGAGAATCTTCTCCAACATTTGCGACATACATGGTCTCCTGAATGAGAACATTTAATATGATATTTTAAAGCATCGTGGGTCATGTAGCTTCGTCCGCAAAAATCACATGTGTATTTTTGATAATGTGACGTAGTGTGTCGACAAAGTTTTGTTATTGTGGGCAATTTCATATTGCAGATGAAACAGAACCATTTGTCCTTTTCTAACTTATACGGTTGTAAGCCTATATCAAAATCGAGGTACAATTCCTTGCTGTCGTGTTCAATAACGAGATGACTGGCGACATCTTCTACGGTGGAGTAAGCTTCCAAACATATTCTGCATTTTAGATTTGTACAATCAACTTTGAGGTATTCTTTTGCACTGGCCATATGGGCAAATGCTGTTGACACAGTGAATTCTTCATGATTTTCATCAACATGGCTCCTAAATTCAGCGGGATCCTCGTACTTCTCACAGCAGTAGACACATAGCATTGCCTTTCCCCGGAATCTGAACGGATACGCTGTTGAATATTGTAATACAATTTCTGCGTTCCGTTTCGCCGTTAAATGTGGTTCGATTTCTAGAAACAAAAAGAAAAAAATCCCTATGACTTGTCATCTATTTATTTTTTTAATAGTTTTAAGGATCTTCAGGTTTGCATATTATATGCATCTCAAAGATATAGGCAAAATTCTATTTAAGTAATGGTTCAAACGTTAACATAGAAGTTTACATAGCAAAATTACCCCAATATCAATTCGTGTAGTAAATATTTCTTTCGAGATATAAACGAAAAAGTAATAAACGACGGGATTAAATGGGTGCGACCGGACTCAAAATCATGTCACGGACAAAGCCGCGGGGTGGGAAATCCCATAAATGTTGTTTTTTTTTATAATTATGTGAAACTCTAAATTCTGGTTTCTTCATGATCTGATCCTCGTCTTGTTGATCCGAATTTAAACCAAACATTAACAAAATCTGTGGAGTCTCGAGTTATGGGGCTACATACATATCGTGATTGAAATTGACCTATCCACTCAAACGTTCAGGCGACCAGGATAGCCCCTTTTTTGACTTTTAAAACTGTGTTGTCTATGGTTTGAATTACAAATTCTATATCTTATTCATATATTATCTATATACATATCTTATTCTTATATATTCAGAGATTCAGAGACCACTGATGGCTCTAGTAAGCGTCAGTACAACTAAAATTAAGCACCAGTACTCTTTTGCATGTAACAATTACATCACTAGGTACATATTATAACACAAAGTCCTCTGCCGCGTCAGTCTGTCTGTAAATAAAACTCACCGTTGGTTAAAATATAACAATATTTCTTGAAGGCGTCAGAAAAAAAACCGTCTGGAAGTTACCAACAAAAAAGCTGCCTAACCCTCTAGAGATATAAAAAAATTATCTACGACGTGGAATCCAGTCATTGATATCACACTACCTCGTTGTTTTGCACAGTCGGGTAACGCTCGGAATACGGACGGCCTACAGAATAGGGACATTGTCAGTGTTGTGTGTACTGGTGCGTGGATAGACAGTATGAGGGTAGATTCAGACGATTCTACCTCACAATCGGAGTGACACCGCCTCTTCAGTCTGCTTGTGACCACGGCTGGTGCAACCCAGTCGAAACGTCAAGCTATTTAAGGTACATAAGCATGATCGCGTTAATACCTGTATTTTACACTTATTTTAATTGTATATGTTAAACAATATTTTAAGAAAACCCTGTCCGATCCGTGAAGGTATTGGTAGGTATCGAGATGTGATTTTATTCGTGTAATCTTTTTTAGAAATAACCTAACCCAAAAAAATACACCAAAAATTTACCCCGTATAAAATAAATGAAAAATTAATATGTGGTAGCTTACATGGGAAAACAGTGAAAAGGCTATTCGGAAATGCAAGGTCACAAGGTCAGCTTACACCTGCCGGCGGCTTCTTTGCATATCACATACACTTGTCGCCACATGCCAACAAAGATGTTGTCAGTTTTTGAAAATTTGCAATATTTTAAGGAACTATGGACTAATTCTGATTTAGTATCAAACACGCATTTAAAAAAATGTGAGCCGTCACGGGACGCCTGGCAGATGTGAAACATCGACATTATTTTGTAAAAGTAATATGCAGTAAAGAACAGATTGTGATAGGAACTAAATATGTCATAATGATAAAATAAAATATTACGATTTTTTTCCAGACAACTATAACTATTTATTGAATAAACATTTATTTTCATTAAATAAAACAAATTAAATAAAAAAAATTGATATTTTCGCATGGCGACGCGTCGCCACACCGTACACACTACTGCATATAGACTGTATATATATACCATCATATAGCGTGGCGACGCCACGCCAGAAATCATTACGTGCGGCTATAGATGTTTCACATCAAAAATGATAACTATTTTATACTTATAAATAATGATGACTGCCTCTGTGGCGCGGTGGGAGTGCATCCGACTGCTACGCAAGAGGTCGTGGGTTCGATTCCCACCCAGGATAAAACTTTGTGTGATGAGCACGATGGTTTATTCTGTGTCTGGGTGTTATTTATCTATAATATGTATGTATTTAGAAATATATAAGTATGTTTATCAGTTATCTAGATCCCATAACACAAGCTAATATTAGCCTACTTTGGGCTAGATGGCGCTGTGTGAAAAGTGTCCCACAATATTTACTTTTAACAATATTTACTTTTAACTTATAAATAATACTAGCTGACCCGCCCGGCTTTGCCCGTGACATACTTCGAACGCCGTGGCACCCATTTAATCCCGTCTTATATTAATTTCACGATAAAGTGGAAAATGGAAAATGTTCATCATTTTCCAAATTACTTGATTACTTCTCCGCTCTCAAGTGCCTACTACGCCCGCGCCCGCACGGCCCGGTCGAATTTTTATAAATGTCGAATTTTAATATTGCCATATCGCCTAAGATATTAATTTAATTTAAGTGTAAAGGGACAAAATAATCTTCATAAAATGCTGAAACCAACTAACATATTAAAAATGATAAGGATTAATATGTATTTGTGTAAATAGCCTTTAAATTACCGCTTTATTATTGCTGTTTTTTTAAAGTATTGAAATGGATATAGTACGGTATCCTTAAGAGATACGAGGGCTGCACTAAAAGTATCGGGAATGGAACATTTCCTCTGTTCCTGTCATATTAAAATCTTTTTAATTGAAAACTCCTTGGTTTTAAAAATCGAATACCATTTATTTATTTAAAAAAAAGATTCTCGGTCTTGTCACAAGGTTTTGTCAAACTTGTTTAGTCGTTGAGTGTGTAAGTGGAATTGGCTCGAGAAAATTCAAGAGCAATGATTTATTATGACTTTCGAAGTGGTTTAACACAAAAACAGTGTGTTGACCGGATGATTTCTGCATTTGGTGATGAAGCCCCATCCAAAACCACAATTTATCGCTGGTTGGCTGAATTTCAACGTGGACGTGTCAAACTCAGTGATGATCCCCGTCAAGGTCGTCCAAAACTGCAGTCACCCAAGAAAACGTTGATGCTGTGCGTAAGCTGATTGAGGAAGATCAACATGTGACATACCGCGAAATTCAGGCAACTTTAGACATTGTCATGAGTCAAATACAAATAATCTTGCATGAACAATTAGGTGTAAAAAGTTATTTTCCCGATAGATACCGCATTCGCTCTGTGAAGAGCAAAAAGCAGCTCGCGTTACTTGGTGCGTCAAAACTCTCGAAAGATTCCACGCAGGATCCTCAAATGCTGTATACAACATCGTATCTGGTGACGAATCCTGGATATACGCGTACGAACCCGAAATAATAAGACCAATCACGAGTTTGGGTGTTCGAAAATGAGTTAAAGCCAACAAAAATTGTTCGTTCACGGAGTGTTGCAAAAAAAATGGTAAAGAGAACTGCAACCGCCGCATCATCCTCCATCACGACAATGCGAGTTCTCACACCGCGCACAGAACAAAAGAGTTTTTAGAGCAAGAAAACATAGAATTATTAGACCATCCGCCGTACAGCCCCGACCTAATTCCCAATGATTTCAATACTTTCTCTAAAATAACTTAAATTTATGGTTTGGCCTTTTGGTAAATAATCAACAAAAATTATTCCCTTCGCATCCCAGAAGCCATGACTTTGTTACTCGACAAAACGACCTTAGCTTTCTTCGGAGTGGTTGAGCCGGATCTTTTCCATTGTTTCGATTGTTGCTTGTATTCGGGAGTATGGCGGTGAACCCAGCTTTCATCCATAGTAACAAACCGGGATAAAAGATCCTCGGGATCTGCCTCAAAAAGCTCCAAACAGTCACGCGAAATTGTGAAGCGAACGCGGTTTTGTTCGACTGAGAGCAACCTAGGCACCCAACGAGCAGAAACCTTATGGAACCCCAGTTTTTTTACCCTTACCCTTTATCGTACCCGTTACGTTACGTTACCCTTTTTTTTTACACCGGAATAGGATGGAGCAGATTCTCCTAATGTGCTGACCATATCTTAATGAATATGTTTTGGTGATAGACCTTTTTTAGGCAGGTACTTAATCACTGCGCGATGCTAGATTTTGTTAATTCTTGAAAATCTTTTCCGATACTCTTAAACAATTCACAAAAAAAATTATGCGCGCACAAGCTGAACCAAACTTTGCTCACTTGCTACTGAATAACCATAGTACAGATAAAGGGTAAATTTAAAAAAAATGCATTGCTTTATCTATGTTAGGCCATCAACTTTTGGATCCACCCTCGTATATTAGATACACAATTCCACTTTACATTATTTTGTTATATCTCAAAGGGTTTAGGCAGCGTTTTCCCAGACGGCTCATTTTTTCCGACACCGCCAACATATATCATTATAATTAAGTTAATGTATACAAAAACTTAACAAAATATACATAAAAACCTTCTGTAATTATCACTCTACCTATTTAAAAAAACTGCATTGAAATTCGTTGCGTAGTTTTAAAGATCTAAGCATACATAGGGACAGACAGCGAAAAACGACTTTGTTTTATAATACGAGGGCGGGTCAAAAAGTTCGCGGAATGTGGGGCATGGAGGGGGGAAAGGTGACTTTATACTACCTGCACTAGTTGTGACACTCATTAAGAGTATAAATACTAAGTTTCAAAAAAAATAGGTCATAATTACTTGAGCTACACATCAATAAACAAGTCAATCCGGAAGAAAATTTGCAACATGGAGAAAATTGAGTTTCGCGCAGTCATCAAGTTCCTTACCAAACAAGGAAAACCTTCCCAGACTATTTTGGAAGAGATGTCTTCTGTTTACGGGGACTCTTGCCCTGGTAAAACCATGGTTTACAAGTGGCACAACCTGTTTAAGCAAGGCAGGGATTCGGTTGAAGATGATCCGAGGCCAGGGCGAGGCAACCACGGCAGAAAACGTCGAAAACCTTGAAAAAAATCATATTGGAAGATGCCCGTTTAAAGAAGAAACAGCTTGCCGAAATGATTGGAGTATCAGCTACAACCATTTTGAGCATCCGACACGACCATCTTGGCACGTCAAAGGTGTGTGCAAGATGGATGTCGAGAATGCTCACGCAACACCAGAAGCAGCGGCGAGTTGAGTGTTGTCGTGAGTTTTTAGCGCTCTGTGGTGAACAAAAGGATGAAGTTTTGAACCGAATTATGACTGGAGATGAAACTTGGGTTCATCATTATGAGCCTGAGTCCAAACATGACTCCATGCAGTGGCACAAAAAGGGCACACCACCTCCGAAGTAATTCAAAGTGTCTCCGTCGGCTGGAAAACTCATGGCTACTGTTTTCTGGGATTCAGAGGGAATCCTCCTTATTGATTATAAAGAAAAGGGTGTCTCTATCACTGGAGACTACACGCTGCACTATTAGAACGTCTGCGAGATGCTGTGTGAGAAAAAAGACGGGGAAAATTGACTCAAGGTGTGCTCCTTTTGCACGACAATGCACCCGTGCACAAGGCGCAAGTTGCAATGGCTGCTGTTCAAAGAGTGGGCTTCGAAATCTTGGAACATCCTCCCTATAGCCCAGATTTAGCCCTAAGTGATGATTATTTGTTCCCAAAAATGAAAATAGAGCTTCGAGGGAAGAAATTTTCCAGCGATGAAGAATTGAAGAGCGCAATTTCGGCCTATTTTGACGACAAAGAGAAATCATTTTTTTTCGAAGGTATTTATAAATTCGACTCAAACGTCGGTGAATGTAAGTACAAAATTGTTTCGCGTGAAGTCCCGAGTAGTATATAAAATATATTTATAAATTAAGTGATAGGTCTAATAAATGTATTAGGGTTGGGGAATACATTGAGAAGGGAAAATAATTTTGTGTTTTATTTCTTACTTTTTACCCTCCATTCCGCGAACTTTTTGACCCACCCTCGTATGTAGTGATAGTGAAGATTATTAATTTTTATTTGGTTATGTTATTGAAGTGACTATGTGCCCCATTTCGGGTCGGACAGGGTTTTCTTAACACCATGGGCGTAAAAAGGATCTGGGCTAGGGGGAGGCAACTCAGATTTTTTACAAGATTATAGTTACCCGTTTTAACCCTCCCAAAGACGCAGTGGCAAAGTGGCATCGTAGCTCTCAAACGTACGGACCGATTTCAATACTGTCCTGCAAATAGTCTTTAATAACGTAATAACCTTTTTCACAAAGCTTTTTTTAATTAATAGACGAAAAATTTTAAAGACAGACGATCGATAGTTTTGCGTCTTATTCCATAGTGATGTAATTTTCTGCACAGCGTTTCATGCTGAACGCAATTAAAAGCCTTGGATAGATCGCAGAATACACCTAATGCATCATGCTGTCTTCAGATTTTGATAATATCAAATACGATACCCACATAAAAATTAACTAATTTTTAGAATGTTTCTCTGTCTGTATGTTCCAGGTAATCTCTGACACAATTGAACCGATTTTAACGGGACTTTCACTGGCATCTAATAATATCTATAAGAAGTAACTTAGGCTACATTTAATCTAGTTATTTAGTTAAAACCGCTGTGCGGCCACTAGTAAATAAGAAATACATATACATTTAAACGTAGTAAAATGTAATTTTAATATAATTTCTTAAATAGGTAACTATGTTTAAAGTACGCTGGAGACCCGCTGTTTTTACAGAATCAGGCCCAAGACAACGTTTTGAACTTAAAATTTCACGCTCGCCTCAAAAAGCAGGATCCAAACTAAACTCCAAATAAACTGGATAACGCCCAAACCATTACGAGAGGCCGAGGTGGTAGCCAAATTCTCCCCGGGAACCCAGGGAGGATATGCGAGGAGTTACTTCGGGGCGCCCAGTGTTAAACTGATAGGTAGAGATCGTGTATTTTTTAGTCATTTCACGTCCGGCTTAACGCTGCTAACAACGTTAAAAAGGGCGTGCCTCAAATTTTTTAAAAGATGTATAGTGTATTACAAATGGCAAAAACTTATTTTTCTACTCTTATCGACAAAAGTAGGAGACGAAGCCAACTCCAGGGGGGGCAGCTGCCCCTTCCTGAGGTTACGCCTATGCTTAACACATTGTATAGGTGTACAAAAATCTGTGCGATGGCATATGTCTATCTCTTAAGGATAGCATACTAGCTTCCTATAAGACGGGAATCTATTAAAACCTCAGTAATTCCCGAACATTAGCACTATTATTATTTATTACTTTCATCCACCTTTCTCGATATGAGGTGGAAACAGAACTAATAGGCAAGAAGACTATTCCAGGTCCCTGGGACATCTTTCCGTTGAATAACCTGGGAAATAAATATGTCTCTTCCAGGCAAATAAAAAAAATGAGGGTACTTGAAATTTTTTAATTAAAAAGTTATAAACATTAACACAAGAGTGATAGGTAACAACGAATGCTTAAACATAACGAAGACTCACACTTCGCATAAATTACTAGTATATCTCGTGTTCATTATAACGTTACAAATTCCTTAAAGTTACAAAAATATTATTAAACATCAAAATAACAGTTTCATTTTTAAAATTTTCACAATTAATACTAATTTTTATTTTTTAGGGTTTTCAGCTTGTGATTACGGCCGGTAGAACTTTGACAAAACACCAGTCAACAATAAGCTTTTAATTTCATATTTTAATAAATATCATGCTTTTACAACACACTAAAGTAGGTTTTTTTTTTACATTTTATGCTTTATTATCACTTCTGAGATATGGTCCAAATTTCATGTATCTAGCTTTATCCATACTAATATTTATCATTTATGAAATATTTATTCTCATTTATGTTTGTTTATAATTAGATCTTTCACAATTGATGTATTAGGATTTTGTACGCACCTAAGTAAAACAAAAAAGAAAACCAAAAATCCGTAAGCAGGTTAACAAACTTTAAATAATATTCACATATTACATAATAGTAGACATTTACACAATGTCTGAAATCATCTAGTAGGCAATGTCTATACCGAGTTCCCGTTGTAAATAGCAAGCAAATGCATATTAAAAAAACGCATCATTACAGTTCTTCGAAAACGCTTCGTCGAAATACATTTTATCGAACGACTTTTCTACGAAAACACTTCGTCGAAAACAGTTTATCGAAACGACAGTTTATCAAAAAACACATCCTCGAAAACATTTCATCGAAAAGACTTTTCTTCAAAAGACAGTTCATAGAAAAGACTTTTATTCGAAAGACAGTTCATCGAAAAACTTTTAATCAAAAAAACTAGTCATCGAATAATACTTTCCGAAACGACTCTTCGACGAAATACTCTTTATCGAAAAGAGTTCCACGATAACAGCTCTTCGAATTGCACTTTCTCGAAAAATAATTTGATACTGAATAAAACTGATAATTTTGTATAAAGCGGTAACCCATCTAATAATTGACCTTGAGAAAAGTAACTTAATCTCATAAATCTTGTCGTTCATTAGGTTTTCACTTAATATATCGTTAGTTAGATAGCGCTTTGTGAAAAAAGAATAAAAAATAAATAAAATAAATATCCATCACGCCTAATCCCCGAAGGGGTGGCAGAGGCATATTATATGCCCACTTTTCACCGATTCCTGTCCCACGTAATAAGTGGTGAGCCCATTGCCGTGTTGAAATAGACAGACGCAGGTTATGGCTACCTGCTGTTGAAATTTTCAAGCCGCCAATAAGGCCTTCAACCAGGCTTAACGACTGCCATTTTACTGGCTACCGGGACCAACGGCTTAACGTGCCTTCCGAAGCACGGAAACGCTCGCAAATGTAAATGCCACAAAGTGGTCACCCATCCGAGGACCAGCCATAGTGAAAGTTGCGTAACTCAGTGATCGTTTACAGAACACTGAGACCGCGAGGCCACGAGCGCTTCCACGAAAAAAGAACTGTCCATAAAAAAATGATTGAATAAATATTTTCGAGTAATAACTTAAGTTTAGTGAAAATTTTAATAGATTTAACTTAACACATTAGGAAATACAAAAAAAAAATACTCAAATCAATTTATAAAAAGACTAAAACATAACTTCTAGTAAAGCGAGGTTTGTACACCCTACCGACACACTTGAGTGAGCTTCTAAAGCCACTATACCAATTTGCTATTAAATAATAAGTTGAAAATATGGTTTAGCTTCCGTTACCGACATTTCCTTCCCAAAAAATATTACCGAATACAGTTCCACGAATGAAACTTAATCGAATAGCACTTAGTCGAATAATACTACTTCGAATTGTTTTTCTCGAATATCTCTAAGTTTATTTCTATAGGTAGCATGTAGAAACCCTAAAGAGACACATATCAACATTAGACTAACATTAGACAAAGAGAAATATATCATTAGGCTGTGATGATGATGTTGATAGATACTATATATATAAATCATTCATAGTAGGTATAACAGAGTATAGCTACATTTCTTGCCGTGACAACGTTCTGTGAGAATGTCCCATGTAATGAAGATTAACGCCTTGAAAGGTCTTTTTAGCAAAAAAGTGAAATCCCAAAAATGTCGATTAAGTACTGCATATTGGAACAATATTTTCGAACTTTCTTAGTATTTCAATATGGTCTGGCCAATACACAGGTTGATCAGATTGTTATGATAGGATGTTCAGATCTCAGTTGGAAGAAAGTTTCTTTTTGTCTTTTTATAAATTACTTTTAGTAAATTTTAAATTCGTTTTAGCAATATCAAGGTTCTAAAAATGCGTTCTTATGCATTTCTTACGTTGGACAAAACATTCACATACAAAAAACACATCTCATGGAATCACGTTTCACAAGTAAATACAGGAATTTTATTTTTTTATTATACTTCCGAATATACATAGTATTAGCATTGCCCTTTTGCAAGATAAAAACTGCTTGTCATGATTTCCTTCTAATATATCCGAAGAGTTTATATTTCATCATTAAAGTAGTAAAGTACATAGGTACAACAACAAATCCTGCTTAACAATCCATAGATACGCTAACGCATTCTCTCACAACTTAGAAGAGAGGATAGAAATGTAATGAAAATATCTGTATTAATTTAGGTCACAAAAAAGCACTTCTGAAAACTTGAAACAGACGGTAGAAACAGGCTACCTGATGTTGAAAATTGCTAAGTCGCTTATAGCTCTCAAACTGACGACAACGTGATACTAGAAGCCAAGACCAACAGCCTAAGGAGCCTACTAAGGCAAGGATCTGGCATAAATGGAAATGCGACAAACGCTTCAGAACCTGACATAGTGATCGGCTACCAAACACTGAACAGACGAGAGTATGAGCGCTTCATCAACTACGAGTGGTTTTATGATATACTTTCATATGATACTTGTGAGTAGATCTTGAATTAAATTCTCTATTGCAAGGTATGCACTTAAACCGTTTGTATTCATTGTGAAGCTCCATGTGGTCAGATAGAGTACTTTTCGACGAGAAATTCTTCAAACATTCGTTACACTGATATGCTTTAACACCGTTGTGAACGATCCCATGTCTATTTAAATCTTTCTTTGTTCCAAATATTCGATTGCAAACTGTGCATACGAATTTAACGTTGGCATGAGTAGTATTAAAGTGAGCATTGTAAAGGCGCAAATCGGGAAAACTTTCTTCACACTCGGGACAAGGATATATCTTTTTGGATTTACCATGAAGTTGGATTAAGTGCTCCTCTTTGCTGACACGTGTACGGAATCTTAAATTACACATCGCGCAATAATAGGGCCAGCATTTTGATGTTACGTCAATATGTTCTTTTAATTCTTCCAATGTCTTAAAGGTCCTTTTGCATTTTCTGCAAATTCTACCGTCAGTTAAATGTGCGAAATCGACATGATCCCTAAACGCTGGAAACTTTGTGAACGGTTTGCCACATAGGTAGCATGTGTAATTATTGAAATGGACTGACATATGCTTACTCAGTTCTCTCAAGCATGTGAAATTCAGGTCGCAAACGCCACACATAATTTTGTTTTCATAAAAATTGTATGGATGGACTCCCATATGCGCGTCCAAATTGATTTCCATATCGTGTTCAATGGTCAAATGATGAGCTAATGGGTCTATTTTATCAAAATTTTCTGAGCAAATTCGGCATTGTAGGTCTGTGCAATCTACTTTTATATAAGTATCTCTACCCTTCGGTAAAGCTTTTTTAGTTTCAAATAGTGCATGTTTGTCCTTCATGTGTTTGCGAAAGTTCGCTGCATATGTGTATTCTTCGTCGCAGTATACGCATACTATATTCGCATCCTGCGATCGGAAGGGGTATGCTGTGGTGTGTGTGATCAGAGCCCCAGCATTCAGACGTGCCACTGCTAACGCTGATTTCACGCGAGCCCCTAAAACAGACAAAGTCAATCTTTTGTCATACAAAGATTTTATTAAATTCACAACGGAGCATGTTGGAATCTGCCCGTTGTATTGTGTTTTGCCAAGTTAACACGTTTGTGAGCTTGAATAACTCTCAGTGAAGAAAAAAAAGCGATTGTACGTCCACAAGTTACTGAACAAGCAGCACGAAGGAGCAAATCCGCTGAATCTCCCTTTCCAATCAAATATTGAGAACACGGACAAATTTACATAGAACGTGTTACAATTTTAATAATTTACGTTGTTGTCTCTAGAAAAAAGCTGTTCAATGGGTTCAATCCAGTTAACTAAGGATCAGCGAACCAGACACATCATCATTCATAATGACATCAGTCCAACCAACCAACAACAACTTGAATCTTGATAACGGTACGGTGCCATGTCCGTACCTGGGAACACGTCAGCGAAACACCTTGTGTTTGTAACACACGTAGTTATAAGACACTTAGCCTCGCTGCATAATATCAAAACAATACATTTATATAACCATCAAGGTGTTTTATATATGTAGAGCTAACGTAAAGGTCGTATGACAACGACAGGGCTTTAAGCGACAATTACTGAAATATAAATATCCTTACAATTGATGGAGTATAATAATTTGAATTAATAAAATAATATATCCTTTTGTGCCAAAACACAGTGTGTATAAAATGTAATTTCCCTTCAAAGAGAGAGAGTTCACAAATTGCACTAAAAGATGTAGATATCAAATAGTCACACCCACAACCCATATGGTAATGATCTGTAAATATGGTAACTACAGCGACTGAAAAGTATGCAAACTACAACGACTGTAAAGTATGCTAACTACGACTGCTGTAAAGTATGCTAACTACAATGTGAGCTATTGTGTTAGGGGTTAAAGAGACCGGTTAACCTATGCTATGGGTCAAGATAGCGTTTAATATTTTAATATTATATTTTATCAAAATATTGGCAGGCGATGACTCGCCAATTAACTACATGGGTCTTCTATGATCATTAGTTACGGCCTGTTACCGGCTTTGGTCATGTAAATAAAGCTAAGAGAGTTGATTACTTAACAATAATACATACTAAAGAATGTTTAACAACTATAATCTGTTACTTCAGGATGATGAACTTTCATATGAGATTTGTAACTAACTCTTTGATTAAATTGTTTTTTACAAGGTTTGCACTCAAACCGTTTCTTCTCGTTATGAATCCACATGTGTTGTTCTAGATTCCTTTTCCTGAGGAAAGATTTTGAGCACACTGTACAGTGATGGTCCTTGGTCCCACTATGAATAAGCGAATGATCTTCCAACCATTTCTTGCATCCAAATCGAAGGTTGCAAACAGAACATACGAATTTAACATCCGCGTGAAAAGTATTAAAGTGACTGCGATATTTGTATCTATTAGGAAAAATCTGGTCACATTCCGAACATGGATAAGACCTTTCAGATTTTCCATGAACCTTTACTAAGTGTTCTTCCTTCTTGAGGTGTGTGATAAATCGTAATCTACACATTCCACAAGTATAAAGCCAACACTTTGATGTAGTTGCAATATGTTCTCTTTTTTCCTCTATTGTTCGAAACGTCTTTTTGCATTTTCTGCAAATTGTACCATCTGTTTTGTGTCCAAACATAACATGATTCGTTAACGATGAACTAGTCGTAAATGATTTTCCGCAAATGTTACATGTATAATTCTGAAAATGTACCGCCATGTGTTTGCCCAATTCTCTCATACTAGGGAAATTAAGATTGCATATGCCGCACAAAATTTTACCTTTCATAAAATTGTATGGATACACGCCCAAGTGAGCGTTAAAGTCTAGATTAATTTTATGTTTATCAGTCAGATGGTGAGCCAACGTATTTATATCATTAAAAAATTCTAAACAAATTCTGCATTGTAGTTCTGTGCAATCTACTTTTAGGTACATTTGATTTTTGCAATGCGCAAAAGCGTGTTTGGTATCGACTAGTTCATGTTCATCCTTCATGTGTTTTCGGAACTCGAGCTGCGTCTTTGTAATCTTCACAGCAGTATACGCACATAATATTCGTGTCTGGCAGTCTAAATGGGTAAGCCGTGGCGTGCTTGATTAGAACCTGCCCGTTCTGTTGAGCGACTGCTAGCTGGCTTATCACTTGATCGGCTAAAACAAGACAAATTCTATGGATAAATTTATCAAGCGAAACTATTTTAATATTTGTTGTATATAATAATACACTTTTAAATTATGAGTGATTACATTTTGAAACTTGACAACATTCAGGCTCTGCATCGCATAAAAATGATGTCATCTTTGTAAACCTCATTATCATCAGAGGCCCACTGTTGGGCATAGGCCGCCCCCAATTCATCGGGTAGGACGTCTAACCATGCATTTTCTAGTACTTTTTTGCGTTTTCCAGTATACTATTGCCAACCGAGAACCTTTCAAGCCCTGTAAGTCGTCAGTTCCACGAGTAATGTGTCCCGTTCTCTGTCATCTGAACTGGACAATTCTTTCGGCTATATCGGTGACCTGGGTTCTCCTTCCGATTTCTTCGTTACGGATTTGATCGCGACGTTACACTTTGAGTCAGTAGTCTGGCACCGCGATATGTTTTTTAAGGTATCTTTCCTTAACTTGTCTGGAACTTTCGACACCAAATTGCTGATACGGTAACTATACCGAAACAACGTCATACTCATCATAGGGCTTGGAAACATGTTCATTGCTAGAGCAATACACACTGGGGACGCGTGTTGTGAAAGGAATAAATGTGAGACCAATGACCATTTCACGCTCATTGGGTCGCTGTAGAAGTGGTTGTACGAACTTTACTCACAAAGTCGCAATAAACATAATAATACAAATATGAATCTCCACGTTATGAATTGACTTTGTTTAAAATGGAGTCAAAATCACAATAATTAAATTAGTTAATAAGTTGAAGTCACAAAACTTTGATATTTAAGCAACCCGCTAACTCAGTGTTCTGTAAACGATCACTGCGTTATGCAATTTTCGCTATAGCTGGTCCTTGGATGGGTGATCTCTTTGTGACCTTTACATTTGCGAACGTTTCTGTGCTTCGGGTTCCGGTTGCCACTAAAATGGTAATCGTTAAGCACAGTTGAAGGTCTTATACATTTTGTAATGTAAATGTAGAAGCAGTAATCTTGACGTTCATAAGTGTTACTTTGTGTCCTACATGAATAAAGATTTTGATTTGATTTTGCCTTTTTTTTTATTTTAACACCAGGTCACCACAGCCTTCAATACCGCAATGGGCTCACCACCTGTAATGTGGGACTAAAATGCATACGGTGAAATGTGGGCGTATACTATGCCTCTGCCTACCCCTTCAGGGATAAAAGCGTGACAATGTGTATGTATATATGTATGTTTAAATAAAATTTCGCGCGTAAATGAAGCATATTATATATTCAAAAATAGTAGTTATATCACATAGTGCCAGCTTATTACAGTTACCTAAAATGAAATACCGATATCTAAATCTGTCAAAAGCTGGAAGGTGACATTTGCAAAGTGCGTTAAATAAATGCTATCCTGCTTCTCATTTGATACTACGGAGTTTATTACTATCACTACCGCGATCTTATTTCATGCAGGGTGAGATAGCACTCACTTTGCTTAACCCACCACAACATTCATCATTTATACTTATTTAAAACTAACTTCAAGCTGTATCCCTAACGAAATAGTCAGAGGACAGATACCAGGCTTCGCGATCCATGCATACTTCTTTCGCTTTCTGCAAAGTCTTTAATCGTCTCAGGTCGAAATAACACCAATGATAGTTGATATTTAAAACCATTTCATCAATTTAACAAGTTGCTGTTTAACAAGAATTATTCATTTTGGCAAGTAATAGACACTAAGTATCAAAATTTACGGCATTTCTATACAGTACTTAAGTTGACCGCAAAATAAAGTGTTTTTCACATTTTAAGTCCAGGCAAAAGAGGAATGAAACACGTTTACTGGTAAAGTGTTTCAAGATTCTATACTTCGCCAGAGAAACGATCTTTTGTTTTCTCTTTCTCTCGGCGAAAATTAGTTTCTCGGTCAAGATTCTCTGCACTGTATGAGAGCGGTAGTTAAATTTAACAGATCTTCAGAACTCTCGCCGTGGTAGTTTCTGTAAAATACAGCTATTAAAACTATTGTTCTATTCTGCGCCAGCGGATCTATTCTTCCTGTTACCTCAACAGTCTAAAATGCGAATAGCACGTCATATATCACTGGTTCAACAACTATATTGTGTAACGTCAGGATGATGTATTTTCATATGAGATTTGTAGCTGACTCTTTGATTAAATTGTTTATTACAAGGTTTGCACTTAAACCGTTTGTTTTCATTATGAATCCACATGTGTTGGTTTAGATTTGATTTCCTAGGGAAATCTTTCAAGCATACCGAACACTGATATTCTTTGATCCCGCTATGAACGAGATAATGATGATCTAAAGTTCTCTTAGAGCTTAAACTTAGACCGCAAACTGAGCATACAAATTTTAGTTTGGCATGAGTAGTATCAAAGTGAGTTCTGTATTGGGTATCTGAGGGGAAAGTTTTATCGCATTCCAAACAAGAATAAATCTTTTTATTTCCATGAATTTGTTCCAAGTGTTCTCGTTTCAAACGCCGTGTACGAAATCTTAAACTGCACATTTCACAAGTATATTGCCAACATTTTGTTGTATTGTCGACATGTTCTCGTTTTTCTTCCGAAGTTTTAAAGGTCGTTTTGCATTTTCTGCAAATTCTACCATCAATATGTATGAATGAGAGATGTTGTTGCAACGAAGCATTGTTCGTAAAGGATTTGCCGCAAACGTCACATGTGAAGTTCTGGAAATGCACCGCCATGTGTCGACCTAATTCTCTTGTGCCAGGGAAATTGATATCACATACACCACACATAAGCTTGCTTTCAAAAAACTTGTATGGATGTACTCCAAAATAGACGTCGAAATGTATTGCAATATTATGTTTATCGGCCAAGTGGTGAGCCAATGAATCTAATGTATCAAAATTTTCTGCACAAATACGACATTGCAATTCTGTACAATCTACTTTAAGAAAAGTTTCTTTGCAAAACGCAAATGTATTTTTAACATCAAATTTTTCATGTTCCTCCTTCATGTGTTTACGAAAAGTAGCTGGATCACGATACTCTTTGCAGCAGTATACGCACATTATAATCGCATTCGGCAGTCTGAAGGGGTAAATCGTGGCGTTTGTTATTAGAGCCACTGCGTTTCTTCGCGCCACTGCTAACGAAGATCTCACGTGGTCGTCTACAACAGACAAATAGGTCATCTCTTAGCCAAGATTTGAACTAGACCACATATTGCTTTACTTTTTTTTTCGATTCGACATCGATTTGATGATAAAAGAAAAGACAATCATATTGTCTTAAACGAAATACGTCTTAGAACCATTTTTGAGAGTATGAGAATTTTACGTTCGCGTGGGTAGATTAAAATTGTTCTTACATGAATAACTTGTATGAAGTTCTTTCGAATTCAGAACAGGAAAACTTCATGCATTTTCTATGAACTTGCGTCATCATGAAATGCAACATAGCACTCTCTCGCAGAAGAAGAAGATGCACTCTGGCAGGCATCGTAACTACGTACCACCATAAGTTCTCAGACCATTTTTCATTATTTTAGACCAATGCTGTAATCAAAAACCCGAGTTGTAGTAAACTCGCAGTCTATGGATTTACGAAGAGGAAGGACTTAGAATGACTAGGATATAGGAGAATATTGTGGTCTGAGAGTCTCGTAGTAATTATTCCCTATTTTCTGTAACCGGTTTATTTTATTTTATTTGAATCAGACCATTTTTCATTATTTTAGACCAATGCTGTAATCAAAAACCCGAGTTGTAGTAAACTCGCAGTCTATGGATTTACGAAGAGGAAGGACTTAGAATGACTAGGATATAGGAGAATATTGTGGTCTGAGAGTCTCGTAGTAATTATTCCCTATTTTCTGTAACCGGTTTATTTTATTTTATTTGAATCAGACCATTTTTCATTATTTTAGACCAATGCTGTAATCAAAAACCCGAGTTGTAGTAAACTCGCAGTCTATGGATTTACGAAGAGGAAGGACTTAGAATGACTAGGATATAGGAAAATATTGTAGTCTGAGAGTCTCGTAGTAATTATTCCCTATTTTCTGTAACCGGTTTATTTTATTTTATTTGAATCAGACCATTTTTCATTATTTTAGACCAATGCTGTAATCAAAAACCCGAGTTGTAGTAAACTCGCAGTCTATGGATTTACGAAGAGGAAGGACTTAGAATGACTAGGATATAGGAAAATATTGTAGTCTGAGAGTCTCGTAGTAATTATTCCCTATTTTCTGTAACCGGTTTATTTTATTTTATTTGAATAACATAATTTTAATTTTAATAAAATAACATAAATTGAATAAAATGCCAAATTAAGAAGGGGGCACTGAGTCTGAAGCAGACCAAAAACATCAAGTAACAGAAGATATCTTGAACTAAAACATTTGTCATTGAGTAAACATGACATCCGAAATACATACAATTTGTGCTAACCTTTGAAAATGCCGTAAGGCGAAACCGGTCAGGTTTAATTAATAAATAAGTGGAACAGTACAATTGTTTTAGTTCAAGATGTGTAGCAAGATCTATCAAGTGCCATCAATCAACAGTGTAAACAGTCTAACAGAAGATATGTATTGCGTTTGTTGGTTCTTGAGCATTCATTACAGACAGTATTTAGGGGAAAAATGAGATTCAACATAAATATAAAGGCTTTTATTACACACTAGCTTTATTTATATTTGATAATGTCATTACAATATACTATGAAACGAATAACGAACATTATAACTAATATTGCTTATACGTAATCATAAAATACAGCAAAATATAACAACTATGTAGGTAGTTTAAAAAATTAAATCTCTACAATTAAAATGTGTGTATTTGTTGTCTAATAGGTGTCTACTCTACTCTACCTTATATATTATGTAAGATAGGGTAGTTACAACTGAAATGGATTACCCATGACATTCAACAAATTCAACGAGTCTAGTAATTTCAGTAAATAACTCCCTAAAATAATTTACAGGAAATATTTAAGGAAAGATGTTTATGATCAATGTCAACCGTCAAATAGCTATCCAAATGTTTCATTTTTATTTATTTTAATCATCACTTCAAGTTTTAATATTATTCCATTCTATGGTATATTGCATTCTTCTATGGAATTTAAGGGTCCCGTTGGAACTAGTCTTACTCTTTGTTTGAATTTCAGTTTCACCTTGTACGTACCCCGGATCCTTTGTTCCATTCGTAACCCTATTACAGTCCAAGGCCTTATAAACCAAGCATCTAAGATACTATACATTACAATAGAAAATGAATACCTACAAATAAGTTAAAAAGAACTAACTAACTATCTTCACGCTGTATCCCTGACGGGGTAGTCAGAGAGGACAGATCGCCAGGCTTCGCGATCCATGCATACTTCTTTCGCTTCTTCGAGATTCATCAATCGCTTCATACACGCACGTCTGGGTATCCGAGTACTTTTGACCTTTCCGTTTTTGAGCAATCTGCTCACGTGGTCTTCATATGTAAGTCTCGGCCTTCCCTGACTCCTTCTACCCTCTACTTTTGAACAATATATATTCTTCGTCAATCGTTCCTCACTCATTCGTTGGATGTGTCCAAACCAACGGAGCACGCCCTTTTCCAGCTTAACGCTGACACTTTCATTCAAACCTGCCATATTGCGTATCACTTCGTTACGTATTCGGTCGGCCAAGGTAACGCCGCACAATTTTCGAAGTGATCGCATCTCCACAGCATTCAATTTACTTTCATGCATCTGCTGACATACCCAGGTTTCACTACCGTAAAGCAAAGTTGGCACTAGCACTGCGTTATGAATCGCCATTCGTGCTTCTTTTACGATGCTTTGCCGCTTTACTAACTGGGACAAAGCACCGTTAACTTTGTTTCCGGCAGCTACTCGCCGTTCTACATCCGAATCACATCTTCCATCCGCGCTAAACATACTTCCTAAATACACAATTTCATTCACTTGCTCTAGACGTTCCTGGTTTACCCTAATCTCGCATTTAGTTCTTACGTCACCTCTTTCAAATACTAGAACCTTAGTTTTACTTGCATTCATGCGGAGACCCTTACTTTCACACCCCTCTTTCATATTAGTGACTAATGCCTGTAGGTCGGCTTCTGATGAGGCCATGAGCACCGCATCATCAGCGTACAGCAGACAGTTTACTGTAAAGTCACCCAAATTCACACCCATATTAAAATCTTTCAACTTCTGCAGGCAACTGTCCAGATACACTATGAACAGCCAGGCGGACATGACACATCCCTGTTTGACGCCTGTACAGACATCAAAAAGAGGTGACACATCCCCCCCTACTCGCACGCAAGCCTTACAGTCCCTATAAAGCGACTGTATTGCCCGCAGTAGCGAGCCGTCCACACCATATCCTGGCAGCAAGTCCCACAGCGTTTCTCTCACAACGTTATCAATTGCTTTCTCTAGATCCACAAAAGCGCAGAAAACCTTCTGGCTAAGAGCCAGAAACTTTTCCGCGATCATGCGGAGAGAAAACACTTGATCCATGCAACCTCTTCCACGTCGGAATCCGCATTGAGCCTCCCATAAATACCTTTCAGACTTTTTGTTTTAATTAGAAACTACCCTCAGTTCAAGCTATTTGAATATCAGGATGGTACGCTTTCATGTGAGTCTTCCAACTTACTTTTTGGTTAAATTGTTTATCACAATTCTTACATTCGTACTGTTTAACATCACTGTGTATCCACATATGCTGCCTTAGCGTAAACTTCCTCGGAAACGTCTTAGAACACACATCGCAACAAAATAATCTTTCATTCGAATGTACCACCATGTGCCTGCGTAAAACGTATTTGGAATCAAATTTTTTCCCACAACTCGGACAGTCGAAATGTTCATCTGTATGCAATATCTTGAAGTGTTCTCTGAGCTTACTGGGTTTGTTAAAAATAATACCACATTCTGGACAAGGGTAAAGTTTTTTAGGTATACTATGAACGTCCTCCATATGGCTCATTTTTAATCTCCAATTACCGAATCTTTCACCGCAAATCGAGCAGATATGTTGTCGGCATCTCATGGACGTTTCGAAATGCTTTCTCTGATCTTCCGCCGAGTATAAAGGAGTTTTACACTTTCTACACCTTCGCTGTTTAGGTACTAGAGGACAAGCAAACTCTAAATGCTTTTGGAGAGTAGCTGACGTGGCAAAAGATTTTCCGCAAAGCTCACACGTGCACTGAGCAAAGTGTTCCTGAATGTGTCTGCTAAGACTACGAATATTGGTGCATTTGGTGTTACAAACTACACAAGAAAGCTTATCTTTTTCCATCCGAAACGGTTGGATACCTATACCAAATTCTAAGTCTATTCCCTTTTTATGAATTTCGTATAAATGTTTTGCCGCCTCATCAAGAATATGGAACGTTGTAAAGCACATTCTGCAGCGCATATTTGTACAGTCTGCTTTTATGAAACCTTCATGAATGTGAGAGTAAGCTAGTCTAAGGTTAACGGTCTTATGATCGGTATCCATGTGGCTCCTGAAGAGCGGACCATTGACAAAGCTTTCGCCGCAATACACACATACGATAGAACTCTCCGGAAGTCTAAACGGATACGCAGTGGTATATAGTATTACAATCTTGGCGTTCGTTTTTGCGACGAGCATCGGGTTTTGTTCTAGAACAAAAGAGAAATTCGGGTCACTTCTTATTAAATTTTTGAGAATTGGGACAAATTTGTTCATAAATGTAATTAACATGAAGCATATCAACATGTACTTAAAGAAGTGTTCGGAATCCGCAATATGATTTAGTGCAGTCCTACACTGAAAAGATTTATGCGACTTATTTGGGTTGAATGTCCATATAATTATTTTATCTAAAAATTACAAAATTCCTGATGTCGGGATTTCATATGAGTTTTCCAGCTGACTTTCTGATTGAACTGCTTATTACATAGTTTACAATCATGTTTCTTTACTTCGCTATGAATCCACATATGTTGGTCAAGTGTCGACTTTCTAGGAAACGCTTTCGCACACACGGTGCATATAAACCTTCTTTCTCCTGTGTGTATGACGATATGTTTTTTCAAACCCCGATCGTTTTCGAATCTTTTCTCACAATAAGAGCATTCTACAAAGTTATCCGTGTGATATATTTTGAAATGTGCCCTAAGGTTACCGCGCTGCGGAAATATTAACGAACATTCAGGACAAGGGTACGTTTTGGCAGGTACATTGTGAACTTCAGTCATATGTGTTTGTTTGGTGGTCCATGTAACAAATCTCTCGAAACATAAGTGGCATACGTGTTGACAGCATTTCTTGGAAACATCTAAATGTTCCTGTCTCTCTTTCAAAGACTGGAATACTGCTTTACATTTACGGCATTTCTTAGTCGATGGTCCAGTACCGCAGTTATACGTAATATGGCAATGCAAAGACGTTTTCGTAGCGTACGATTTGCCGCATGTATCGCACGTATATTTAACGAAATGTCTATGTATGTGTTTACTCAATAGAGGCAAATTTGAATGCTTCTCTTTACAAATAGCACATGCATATTTGTCCTTTTCGATTACAAATGGATGCATTCCCAAATCGTGATTTTGATGAATAACCTTTTTATGTATATTGATCAAATGTTCCGCGGCTTCTTGGAGGTTCAAAAGATTTTGTGAACATATCCTACATTTCAACTCCGTGCAATCGACTTTTATATATCCTTCTGGTATATGAGCGAAAGCAATTTGCGTTTTAAAATCCTGATGTTCCGTACGCATATGATTTCTAAAGTGTAAAGGATCGTCGTAACTATCACAACAAAATACGCAAACCATAGACGTGTCCGGGAGTCTGAACGGGTAAGCCGTGGTATATCGTATGACTGTTCGCGCGTTCCATCTCGCGGCGAGGATCATTTCTTCTAGAACAGAAAAAAACGTCCGATCACTATTTCGTTGAATGCGGACAAATTTTTTATTAAATGACTAATAATTTCATTAAATATAAACCATTATTGTATTGAAATTTATATTGGACGTTTTTCAATTCTACAATACGTTCAGAACCAACTATGAACCGTTTTTGCTGAACTGCAGTGTGACACAAGAGCACAAAACAATTATTAATTAATAAAAAGATTTATTATTACTGAAATCAAATCTTAGCAATAGTTGACCAATTTTAGAGGCAAACGAATCCAGCACGAACGAAACGACAAAAACAAAGATACATACTGAATGCATATTTTTAATTGATTATTACTTCTAAAAGTACATTCAGACGTATAATGTCAGTCAGTCCGACCTAGTGGGACTAGCAGCATTCGTTTCCGACTCACTGGAATCAGCGTATCTGTCTCGACTTTGACGAACTTTGGCACTGGAGTGCCAGTGCAGTTTCTACACAGATTGAAACACTCGGTTCATACCCACGATCGATCTTCAAACTTGGAGGAAATGATGTGGCGACAGGCGTCACGCAACATACGTAAGAATAACCAAAGTACTTGGTAACAGACGTATTTTACGTTTTTCAAAATACAAGAAACGCTTGGGTGTAGTTTAATAAGGCGAAAACTTAACTTCAAACGTTTCTTCATTATTGAGTTTGGATTTCTAATACGATTTATAATAATTTTCGTGCTATAAGAGCATTCGCACTGAAGAAAGATATACTGTTCCCAATCAGACACCCACCCGGTAGCCAAAAAAGTGATATATATAGTGGTAATATATAGTGGATAGGGATAGTGGTAATCCCTTATCTTATTAGGTAATTTCTGATCCTGAACCATTTTCATTTGTATATATAGTAAATCTAATACCCTGCTAATACGACTGGAAAGTAGGTTTTTTATCGTTATTATTTTTTCCATCAACAAAATCCACTAAATCGGGATGGTATGATTTCATATGGGTTTTCCAACTGACTTTCTGATTAAATTTCTTATTGCAGAGAGTACATTCAAATCGCTTCTGTTCCCTATGTATCCACATGTGCTGATTAAGATTCTTTTTCCTAGGAAATGATTTAGAACATACAGTACAAGGGAATAATTTTTCCATAGTATGAACAACCCTGTGATCATCTAAAGTCCGTTTTGTTTCAAACTTCATTCCACAACAAGAACAAGTAAAATTATCATCCGTGTGGCAAATTCTAAAGTGTATCCTATAGCGTTTCCTATCTATAAATGCTTCTCCACACTCGGGACAAACATGTGTTTTCTTTTTGACGTCATGGGTCTCGGCTAAATGTTGCTGCTTCAAGTGGTACGTCATGAAACGATCGCCGCAAATGCAACACAAATGTGACCAGCATTTGGGTGATTCGCTCAAATGCTTTCGTTTTTCTTCCAAAGAACTGAAAGTAGTTTTGCATTTGCGACAAATCCTTTCGTTGTTTATATGAGAGAATCTAATATGACTCCGCAATGTGGTGTTGGTAGAGTAAGACTTTCCACATGCCTCACAAGTATATCTGCAGAAATGGGTTTGTGTGTGTCTGCTGAGTTGTCTCAAACATAAGCATTTGGCGTTACATATTGCACATAGTAATTTATTATTTTCGAGTTTAAAAGGCTGCAGCCCACATCCAACGGTCAAGTTCAAAGGTAGTTTATGCTTTGACAACAAATGTTCAGCGATTTCTTCTAAAGTATGAAACTTTTCCGAGCATATTCTGCAGGCAATTTCTGTACAGTCGACTTTAATGTATCCTTCTGTGCAATGGTGGAAAGCCATTCGAGTGTTAAAGATTTTGTGATCTTTGGACATGTGCTCCCTAAATACCACAGGGTCTTGGAAAGGGTCAGCACAGTAGACGCACACCATGTTATCTTCTGGCAGCTTGAAGGGGTATACGGTGGAATATTTCACGATAAACTCGGCGTTCCGTTTAGCGACGTAAATCAAGTCGTTTGGGTCTAGAACAAAAAGAAACGCCCAGTCATTGAATGGTCTTCTTTTTACTGCTCTTTCTCGTGATGGATTTTGATGGTCTTTGAAGAATGATAGTGGTGATTGATATTGCATTGAGAATTATGCAGATTTTTATGAATCCTGTGTTGAGATGTTTTTTTTATTACTTGCTGTCTCACATAAATTTACATGAATTTAGTATTTAGAAATGAAAGTTATAAGATTTTGGACAAATATTTTATTGAAAAATTATCAAACAAGAACAAACAAGTGTTGTTGATTTACGACATTGAAGTCAAGAAGGCCGAAGACCAATTCAGTTTGGTCTTACGTCGATATATACCTATGATCGATGTAAGACCACGAAGTTTTGCCTCGGCCTTCTTGGTTTTAGTCTTGTACTTGTAGAATATATTATTTAAAAAACAATTTTAAAAAAATACACTTTCAAACGTGTAGATAGGAAGACAAAATAGTTACTTAAATTGATAATAACAACCATATTGTAGCTAATTCAAACATTACATTTTAAATAATAATAATAATAGACTTTCTTAACGTTTAACATATTGCACTTTATCCTTCTTATATTGTTGATGACGTATTAATATTTAAGTAGTTGGTTGGCGCGTTTGTGAAAATATGCCTAAACCTGATCTAAATTTAAAATAAGCCTAAAAATGATGAATGAAAAATGATTTAATGAAATGTGCAAACAGAATATTTTAAATGGATGCAAGGCAAAATCCGGAATCAAGGAGTTCCTTTATAACGTCAATATTGAATGGTGTACTAATAGAGATTTTTATTTTCTGGCTAGAAATAGTTTCGAATTTAGGAATGCACTTCCACTAGGCAAAATATCTCTATACTTCTTTTAAGTTTCGAAATTTCAATCGATTGTGATTCGTTGTAAATCTCGCTCAACTCAATCCACCAGATCTGCCTAAACTTAAAAATGTTGGAATTTGAAGCCTCTCTATTGCCTAACTACGTTATCATTCAAAAATCTACCAACTCCGGGTGGTAGGACCTCATATGCGTTTTCCAGCTAACTCTCTGATTGAATTGCTTATTACAAGGTACACACTGAAACCGTTTATGCTCACTATGTATCCACATATGCTGTGCTAAATTCTTTTTTCTTAAAAATGATTTCGTACACACAGTGCAATGGAATAACTTTTCTTTAGTATGAATTACTCTGTGGCTTTCAAGAGCTCCTTTATTGTCGAACTTAATATTGCAAAATGGACATACATAATTGTTATCTGTATGGGAAATAATAAAATGAGCTCTATACTGTCTCCATTCGTCGAAGGATCTTTGGCATTCTGGACAAGTATGTGATTTTTTTACAGTACCGATACTATGAACTTCGCTTTTGTGAGCAAATTTGAGTTTTCTGGATACGAATCGTTCACCGCACAAGTTGCAAGCAAAAGGCCAACAGCGTCTGGTTGCTAACACATGCAATCGTCGTGCCTCGCTATTCGGGAATGATTTGCGACATTTAATACAAATTTTAGTCTGCGAATGGCCGAATAATATATGTTTATTTAAGTTTTCCTTGCTGATGTAAGACTTTCCGCATGTTTCACAGGTATACTTGTGATAATGGCAGCTGTTGTGCCTGCTGAGAGCTCTTAGTGACGGGAATTTTAGTGAACAGACCGCGCACACCCACCGTTCCTGTCCCAATTTGAACACTTGTACTCCAACTTCGGCATCTAGGTTAATTTTTTTGTCATGGTCTAGATGTAGGTGCTCGGCTACAGAGTAGATTGTGTCCAACTGTTTCAAACAAATTCTGCACATTAGTTCCGTGCAATCGACTTTGATGTACTCTTCGGAGCTGACGGTGTGAGCGAATGCGGTGTCGACGTTGAACGAGTCATGCTCACGTTTCATATGATCCCTGTACTCCTGAGGCTCCTCGAAGGGCTCGCAGCAATAAACGCACACCATCTCATTTGCGGGAATCCTGAACGGATACGCCGTTGAGTATGACAATACTTTCTTAGCGTTTTGTCGCGCTACGACCAACGGATCGAACTCTAGAACAAAAAGAAATTCTCCTTTGTCACATTTGTTTTGACAGGTGACGCTTTATTTATATTTTAGCTTCCAGCTCCGAATGAACACTTTTAGAACTCCATGTTTATTGAGCATAAAGCATTTTTGTGTGAATATTTACATTTAGTGTCCATGAAACTTGTGTCTACCCTCATATTATTAGAAATACATATCGATTAGTTGATGATTATGTGTAGTGATTGCGTAATAGTCATTTCGTTGATTGTACACTTGCGAAAGTCCGTTGGTAAATTGTTAAAATGTAATAAATACTGTAGGTACTGGTAGAAACATACTCTTTAGTGTTTTAAACTACTAATTATGATAAGCTTTTAGTTGTGATACTTTAAAATAATAATAGCTTTAGATTAATACTAATAGGGCACTCTGTTTAGAATTTGCACATATTATATCGAGTAACGAATAAAATTCTAGATACTAAACTCCTTGTGTACTAGACGAAATCTCTTCATTAAAAATCGAAGCCTACATTTAGGTCACCACTGTTTCAAGACAACAGAGAAGACGATATGGCATCTCAATGACAATTTGGTCGCACTTTAAAAACAGATGAAAGGGGTTTCGAAGAATGTTGCGAGCCAGCCCACGCGGTGCATAAGATACTAGTGTAAATTCAAACATAGCGTAATGGTTCCGATTTTTGAACCGAACAATTATGACGATGAGTGTAAAGTTAATACGAAGACGAGTTTTTAAATTATTTATTAAAATTCACTTATAAGATTTACAGAAAGAACATAAAACTTTATAAATATGGTTATATAACTTTTAAGTATTATAGTACGAGATCTATTCATAAATACACATCGAATACCACACATTCGATTACTTTTATATAAAATTCTGACACTGCTATTTATTTTCAAATCTAAAAGTAGAGAGCAGAAGGAGTCAGGGTTGACCGAGACTTACATATGAAGACCACGTGAGCAGATTGCTCAAAAACGGTCAAAAGTCAAAAGTACTCGGATACCCAGTGTATGAAGCAATTGATCAATCTTGAAGAAGCGAAAGAAGTATGCGTGGAACGCGAGGCCTGGCGATCTGTCCTCTCTGACTACCCCGTCAGGGATACAGCGTGACGATAGTTAGTTAGTTGTTAAAAATAAAACGAATTTTTCGACGAGAATAGACACTGAAGTTCCGCTGCAACAGATATTTTGCTTCATGCCATAAATAGCTATTTCTGGAATCACGACTTAGCTCTAAACGTATATATAATTATACCGTCTTTTTACAGTTATGAAAAGTTCCTGAAATTCGTACGACAATATCGTTTAAAACACTCGGTTTCTATTACTTCATTATCATGAATTGATCAACAAATCAGACCAGTTTATATAATCTTCTGATCATTAAATATCACCAATTAGATCACCAGTCATCAGCATTGAACATATGTGCATGTTTCGACATATGCCTCTTCAAACGAAATTCCGAAACAAATTTCGCCCCACAAAACTTGCAGACGATACAATCTTCAGAATGATGAAGCTTGAAATGGATATAGTATGCATTCTCATTCGTAAAATCTATGTTGCATTCGGCACATTTGTAAGTCTTTTTTGACATACCGTGGGCAATTTCCATATGTCGCCTTCTGGACTTCCAATCTAAGAAGCGCTCTTGGCACTTGGGACAGCAATATGGCATGCAAGATTTCTCAGTACGCGTGTGCTTTTCTTTAGCTTCCATAGTTGGAAAGACTTTTCTGCATCTTTTGCAGGACACTTCATAGGTTTGGTGCTTTGATCTCATATGTTTGAGGAGACCGGTGGTAGCAACATAGCTGCTGCCACATACTTCGCAAACATAACTCAAGAAGTGTGTAATTGTGTGCCGATTTAAGTGGAACAGCGTTGGAAAATTCTTCTCGCAGACGGCACAATTGAATATGTCTTTCTGTAAGTAATACGGCATGACTCCTAACTTTCCGTTCGGGTCTGTCTTTTTGCCATGCGAGCTCGCGACATGTACTAATACTGTGTCCAAATTCTCAAATTGCTCTTTACACGTTCTGCATCTCAAATTCGTTAAATCTACTTTGATGTATTCATTTTTCGGTAAGTGATGGAATGCCACTTTGATGCTGAAATAGTCATGCTCGGTATCCATATGTTGTCGGAACAGTTCCGGGTCTTCGTACAGCTCTTGGCAGTAGACGCACAGTATTGACTTGTCGTTCACTCTGAACGGATAAGCTGTTGTATTGCTTATAATCGTCACGGCGTTAGCTCGCGTCGCATCGTAATTTTCCGCTAAAAAAGAAAAGATTTCTTTTGTAGGTATATTTCTTGCAGCCTTGGGATTGGACACTGGTGAACTGAAGCGAATGCGTTGCTAAACAATTTAATAAAGCTACAGTTATACGCAATAATGTACTATTTTGTCAAATTTCTCGGGTTGAAATCTCGTTTGAACCACTGCATTTCTTTTTCAATGTACATAAACATTTTATAGAAAAAATGGTAGTCAATTTTTCTTATTAAACTATTCGTTCGTCTCGAACCAAGTTGACTTATTGAACTTGGTTCGAGACGGGGATAAAAATATGTGAAAGTTGGCATACTAATTTATCCATGGTAGTCAATTGTCATTGCATGGTCACATTTTGTTACACATTGTGCTACACAATTATATACAGTAATTTCGTCGAGGAAAAAGGCTTAATTTCATCGAATGCCCTAACACTAACAGGCATTTATGGATTTACTGAACCACAGAAAGCTACTAAACAGTTCCTAAAATTAATTTACCTTCTATACTAACATTATAAAGGGGTAAAAGTTTGTGAAGTTGTAGGGGGAGTAATGTCTGTATCTACTTAATCAATTTTGAAAATACTTTCACTGTTAAAAAAGTGTAGTTATCCCTGTTATAGGTTACATTTAATCCCGAGAACACGTCCTAGTGGGAAACAGGAACGCCGCTGCTATTAACTAGTGTAATATAAAATATATAACTATAATATATATTATAGTTATATATATATAAATAAATATCCATCACGCCTTATCCCCGAATGGGTGGCAGAGTCATATTATATGCCCACTTTTCACCGTGTGGATTCCTGTCCCACGTAATAGGTGGTGAGCCCATTGCCGTGTTGAAATAGACAGACGCAGGTTATATATATATATAACACTATTAAATAACCGAACTTGAATAACATCGTTTATTTTAGTAGTTAATTCAATGTGACATTTTTGTAGTGGTGTATGCAGTCTAACATCAAACACGAATAAAATTATTCTTTTGAGCTATCTGTCAGAAAATTCACCAACTAGCAGGCGATGTTATGTAGCCTTCGATAACCTTGAATATTATATAGTTTCAACTGGGGTATCTTGATCTACTAATCATACTTGTATTTGTCCAAGTTGCAGTGCCCAGAAATGCAGTAGTCTGCTTTCTCATCATAAACTTATTTAAATTTATGCATTATACACACCCTTAATCGACACGCAAGACATTCTTTATAACTTTAAAGCGAGCAATGCTTCTGTCTCCCTGTTCTCTTACTAAAACTTGGCAGGAGTCTTACAGTTAAACAGCCTTTACCGGTTTGCTACGAGTTTCAGTCTAATTATCCAGATAATGGAGAAATTGACTGTGAGATAACACTTCGGATCAATAATTAATGGGTGGATGAAATGGAGGCAAGTCACGGCCACAATATGCGATCAACGGGCACCAAGCTGAAGGGTAAAATGTATAAGATAGTCATAAGACCTGTCGTTAAGAAGGTGGATAAAAGAAGTGAGAGTGTTTAGTGGATGTGTGGTGTGACTAGAATGGATAAAATACAAAGTGAGTATATCAGAGTGAATTTGAGAATTTCTGAAAAAATGAGAGGCAACCCTCTTGTCTTGGTATGGGCATGGGATAAAAGTGATGAAAGTCATATAACTAAAAGAGCGATGAATATGAATGTTGAAGAATGGAAACCCAGAGGAATGTCAAAGAAAAAATGGATGGACTGTATAAAAAGTAAAATGAATATGACAGGAGTGAATGATCAAATGAAGAATAATAGGGATAAATAGAAGAAGAAAATACTGCGTCGACTCCAAAATCAATTGGGACGAGGGCAAGTGTAAGTAATACTTTAATGTACACCAAGAATACAAATAAATACAATTTACATGTGAGCGCGCATATAGTGCTCAGTTATATGCTAGTGTCACAATGAGCGCGCATATAGCGCTCATTATGACGTCAAAACGTAGCAGAGACTGCGACAAGGCGTGTTGTGACGTATGCGGTCACCCGCGTTATACGCACTTAGATCGTAAATATTTCAGCCATTTGTTGAAATATAAAAAGTAAAAGCACCGGTTTTCTCGTATTTTTTGTAGATTTATTTGGCAATTTAAGTAAAAAACGTTTGTCAGACCCATTGGCGACCTTATCGCAACAGGATGATGATGATTTATTTACTTAATTTAAATTAACGCTGTGTGTAGAACTGGAGTGCTTAGCGCGGTCGCTTAGTGAAAAACTGCGTATTTACCGATAGTATTCCATAATAGAATCGATTAGGACCGGTTACGCATCAGAATCATGTGAAACGACAAGCTTAATGATGGTTTTATCGATAAATAAACTTCATGCCTGAGTTTTTATAAAGAAAATGACGCGTTCACTAAAATTTCTCACGCTGGTGGCTCTCGATGAGCAACGTAGAAGACTGGTGCGACAGTAATTTAATTTTCCAAAGTCGATTTCCCAAAGTCGATATTCCAAAGTCAATATTCCAAAGTCGATGTCCCAAAGTCGTTTACTCAAAGTAATTAATGGCTTCATTATAGAATTATCTCCTATTAATTTCAAAAATATGTAATGATGGTTTTAGATGATTTGTGTTTAGTAATTCAATATAGTTATATAATTCTCTAATCTATCTACTCTTAGTAGATAGATTAGAGAATTATAAGAATTGACCCTACAGATACTATTATTACAATCTGTTTATTGTCATAAAATATATCTTTTTTTTATATACAGGGTTATTTGTAAAACACCAGCAACCTGCTAGGACTAGGTAGCTAACATCATAAAAACAAGTTATACATTTTTTTTTCTTTTTTTTTCTTTTTCGAATTTAACTTTAATTTAATGTCTTGATTGAATTACAGTAACTTTATTTACCAAAAAATAAATAACTTACAATTTTATTACTTATATCTAAGTAGTAATAGTGACAAATGACCGGGACCCTCTAAGCGGGAAAAAGGATGCAATCATTAGGTCAAACAGTAAAACAATACCAAACATATACAACGCGACTTTTAACACGCGATCACTACGAACACCTGAAAAACTAATAGAACTAGAACTGGCTATAGAACACATCAAATAGGACATAATTGGAATCAGCGAAATGAGACGCTTTGGTGAAGGAATTGAAGACCATAATGGCAAGTACATTCTGCACTACATTGGCGAGACTCCGGGATTACATGGAGTCGGTTTCTTAATCAAAAACGACCTTTCAAACAAAATAGTTGAAATTAGAAGAATAAATGAAAGAATAGCTTTGCTCAATATCAAATTACCTTCACACAAAGGTAAGGAAGAAATTTGGACCATAATTCAGGTTTATTCACCAACTGAATGAGATAGTAATAAAGACAGCGTAATAACGGAAAATTTTACGAAGATCTACAAACAGCCGTACAAGGTTCATATAAAAATCTAATTGTGATGGGAGATTTTAATGGTCGAATAGGCAAATGCAGCAATGAAGAAGAATTTACAATAGGAAAACATGAACATGGCCAGAAGTAGTAACGGAAAAAGATTAGTAACCTTCGCATTAGAGAACAAACTGAGTATTTTAAACAGCTTCTATAAGAAAAAGAGGTCAAAAAGATGGACATGGATGTCACCCAACGGAAAATACAAGAACGAAATTGACTTCATTCTGACTAACAACCGAAAGGTTTTTAAAGATATATCTACCGTAAAACAGCTTATCTTTAACACAGACCACAGAATGATAAGGGCTTCGTTATCAGGGAAGCAAGTACACAAAAGAAGATATTGTTATAATAATAAACACAAAACCGCCTTTACATTTACTGGAAATAAGGATGTTCTACTTGATAACTTAAAAACTGCTATAAATAAAAACAAAATTATAAATTATAAATCAATTCAAGAACAATACGAAAACATAATACATATAATTAAAAGAGAAGTCAGGAAAACAAATAAACAAACAGAAAATACACTATCTTTAAAAACTAAACAATTAATTAATGAGAGAAAAGAACTTTTAAATAAAGAAAAAATTAGAACTAAACAAGTACGACATGAAATATCTGAATTAAATAAAAAGATTAGTGAACATATAAGAAAAGACAGGAAATTAAAAAGATAGAAAGCTATAAAATATTTTATTGAAAAAACAGGAAAACCAAAGAAAAATTTGGATGCCAAACTTAAGATCTAAAAGAGGAAATCTTACAAGTAACAGACAAGATATACTCAAAATCGCCACAGACTACTATAGAATATTATATAAGAGACAAACGACAATAATAGAAGAAAATCAAAAACAAATAGTAACAGTATCAGATCCAATTCCATTAATATTAGAAGAAGAAACTATAAGAGCAATCAACACGCAAAAACTTGATAAAGCGCCGGGTTCGGATCAAATATCTAACGAACTATTAAAATATATAATACCAGTGATTGCACCCCAGACTGACAGAACTATTCAATGACATTTTACTAACTGAAACTATTCCTAGTGATTGGACTAAGTCAACTATAGTACTTATACACAAGAAAGGAGACAAAGGAGATAGCAATTACAGACCAATAAGCTTAATGTCAAATATATACAAGATATTCTCAAAGATAATACTATCACGCATCGCTGTCACTTTAAATGAAAACCAACCGAAAGAACAGACTGGCTTCCGAAGTAAGTTTTCGACAATAGATCATATCCACGTATTGAGACAAATGCTGCAAAAGTACAAAGAATACAACAAAACTTACTATTTGGGATTCGTGGATTTCAATAAAGCTTTTGACTCCCTGGGCCACGATAGCATCTGGAGAGCACTAGAAAGCCAGGGTGTTGAGGTCAAATACGTTCAAATACTCAAGAAAATTTACTCAAAGAGTACGGCTCAAGTCAAACTGGAAAAAACAGGAGAAGAATTCCCTATCGAAAGAGGTGTAGGGCAAGGCGATCCCATTTCGCCAAAGTTATTCTCTGCGGTTCTGGAAATTATTTTTAGAAACCTGAATTGGGAAACGAATGGACTGAACATTAACGGACACAAACTAAACCATCTACGCTTTGCAGATGATATCATCCTGTTTTCTGAGAATGCACATAATTTAAAAGACATGCTACAACAATTATCAGATGAGAGCGCAAAGGTTATCAATGAACACATCAAAACCGAAGGTTATGACAAACTCAACCAAAAATGACATTAAAGATAATGGGCGACAAATAGAGTATGTTTCTGAGTACATTTATTTGGGTCTACTAATATCTACAGAAGACCAAATGAAAAAAGAAATATATAGAAGAATAGCAAATGGTTGGAAACGGTTCTGGTCTCTGAGCGAGGTTATGAAGGAAAAAAACATGCCTATTAAAGAAAAAAGGAAAATATATGATACGTGTATCCTTCCATGTCTGTCGTATGGATGTCAAACGTGGGCATTAACTGAACAACAACTTAAAAAAATCCAAATATGTCAAAATGGAATTGAAAGAAGCGTAATCGGAGTTAAAAGAAGTGACAAAATTAAATTACAAAATATAAAAAGAATAACTAAATTTAAAAGACTAAAATACGGTCTAAGGTACGGTCTGCAAAAGACTAAAATGGAGATGGGCTGGACATATGTTAAGGGAAGGAATAGAAAAATGGACGAGACTAGTAACAAAATGGTACCGGCGGATGGTAAAAGGAATAAAGGAAGACAGGCTAAACGTTGGGAAGATGATATGAAAAAGATAGCTGGTCCAGAATGGACACGCACTGCAAAGAACAGGACTAAATGGAAAGCTTTAGAGGAGGCCTTTGTCGAAGGACAAGCTGTAAAAAGAAAAACCGGTTTTCGAAACAATTTTATAAACTATTTTTAATTACTTTGTTACACTTAGATAACTAGATTCTTTAGATGTTATATATTATGTTAGATACTAAGCATGTAAGTTACAGCAATAAAGGCTTATTTTATTATTTTACAGTAACAGTACGCAAAGTATTTATTACGAGTACTAAATTGTAGAATGTCTCCATTGTTATAACTTTGGCATCCATACTAAGATTTAACTTGTATTATGGAAGCCAGGGCCCTCTCCATTAAGCCAATCGTTCTGTACAATTTTAGAAAATTCCAGCATTACTGTTTAATATTAAAAACATTAATTAATTAAAAATAGGAACATTAATTAAGGGATATCCATTAAGCTTTCATAACAAGATGTATATCATATGAATGTGTTATGAGTGTAGGTGTGGTGTGTGTATATTAGGTGCGTGTATGTGTGGTAGTTGTGTTTGGAAGTGTGTGAAAGAAGTTTTGTTTGATGCTATTGACTACGAAAGAGAATGTATTGCACAGTAAAGTTTAGTGTTACCATTATTCAACAAGTTATTGTAGTGATGGTTCAAGTATGTGCTCAACTTCCTCGTAGTTTAAACTTTTAATATAATTACTTACTTTACCTTTGCATTAAAACTTATTTAGATCATAAATTTTACATACCTTGTTGATATTATTATATAGTCTATTTCCCATAATTCTATAATGTATTGCATCCAGACTGGTACGATGTAGTTCAACGGGACATATACTGCGCGTTCTCCGTTTTGCTGAGTGAGCAGTAATACAGTCCAGGGAACCATGTTTGCGCAAAATAGTTTTTAGCACAAAAAGCTGTCGCACAGTCATGAGCTTACAATCTTGGTATAATTGTGCAGTGCTGTAACGAAACGGCTTAAAAGTCATAACTTTAAGGACCGCTCGCTGCGCCCTATCTAGTTGTAACAGGGTTGTTTTTGGAGCACCTCCCCAGAACGTAATACCAAAAGACAGTATTGACTGGCATAGAGCAAAGTAAACCATAGAAACAACAGACTCGCTGGTACCATGTCTCAAGTTTTTGAAGATGATTGAATTACAGTACTACACAACTCGTGAAAACCACAGGAGATGGGGGTGGATCGGTCATAACTCCTTTGACCTTGACTTTTTTCAACCGCATTGATGCGCGCACATCCGTCGTTCATCGAAGCACGCAGTACGTGACGAAAAAGAAACCCAAGAGTTCTTTTAAGTGAATCCAAGAGCGAAAACCTATGACGAAGCTCGAAGTTTCAATGTACGATAGTACTCGCTGTGTAACGAATTGCCAAAAGTGGTAGAACAAAGGCAGACAAGCATACGGCCCACCTGATGGAAAGTGGTCACCTTAGCCTATGGACGTTTGCAACACCAGAGGTGCAGCACTCGCGCTGCCGACCTATTAGCTATTGATTTTTGAGGCTTTTATCTTGCCAACCGCTTCTTACTTTATTTACATGGGCAACCAAGCTCAAAACTAAATGCTTTGCAAAGGTTTACTATTAAAATCATCGTGGTATTTTATATATTCAGTCTTATTACTAGATTCCCATTTTGAAGAAGTATTTCAGTAGTTAAAAGAATACAGTATTGCTTTAAGGTTGTAAGCAGTAATAGTAAAGAGTTCAAATATAGTTTTGAGTCTTAATTCCTTAATACTAAATGCAAAATAAAATATAATGACAAAAACCTATTGCAATTCATTTTGATAATTACAATTAAAAAAACAACAACATAAATTACAATAGATTTTTGTCACAGGTTGTGCTACGGAATTTGCGTGAAAGAATTTGAATTTACAAATTTGTTTTATATTATTAGCAAACATACAATATAAAACAAATAAAATTACAAGGTTTTTTTTTATCTCTGTAACCCCCTGAAGTGAAGAACAGGGGGTTACCGCTCGAATTATGTTGATTATAATTCTTTCACACGAATTATAGATGTTTCGTGCTAGAAACAGAAAACATATGGATATGCCTTTAAAAATCTTAATAAATTATATGAATATTTACTATTAATAAAATAATAAACACATACCCTCATACGCGTCACGCAGTAGGGTAAAGAAAAAAAATTCATAAGAGCTTACAATATTTAAAGGGAACATTGAAAACATCAATAAAATGAAATAAATAATATGAGGGTAGTCAATTTTATATCATTTTATTTACATGTTCAACGTTCCCAAACAGTACAAAATCACTTACCTGCACTCCGTAGTGAAGAACTTCATAAGATAATGGGAATCGAACCCACACATGGATACACTTGCTAAGTAGGCACCAACGCTGCACGATGTTTGTTGACTGATGTTTTTAAATGGAGACGCTAGAAATTACTGCGCGAAAGAATTGAGCACTTTACGGTAGTAGGGTAGACAAAAAAATACTAGTACTTAAAAAATGTAATTGATGTAGCTGGTTGCATTTTACTGAATTTAATATTATGAAGAGTTCTTCAATTTAATCCCACTCGCTCCTATACAATCTAAAACAAGCGGGCGCAGCAGAGGTATCGACCTCTTCTTAGCGGTATCCCAATTGCTTCCTTTGGAATTGGATTGTAGCAGTTATAATTTCGTTTATTGACGTCCCAACTTCTTAAGAGAGCCTAATTTAAGTCAGATGATTCTTGGTCCGTTAGTCAGCTTGGCCTAGATAGACTTGATATCCCAGTAAACTTGGATTATAGCCATCATACCGTGGAACAAAATTTCTCAATCCGTTATGAAATACTTTTCTATGCCCTAACTCATCAACTCCAACACACAAAAAATATTATATAAAATGAAAAACTTTAGTCAAGTTGTAGGCAAATAGTAATTTATTGGATCACATTTTTTCATCAACTGTAGCTCGCTGAAACCTAAGAAATACACATACACATACACGACATATACATTACAAACATCATACACATCAACAACAAATCAAATTAAGAGCTCTTTAAGTTCACTTTCGCATGGACGAATAATTTAACTATTAGCAATTTAAAAGTAAAAACACAAACAATTTAAAATACTTTTATTTACTTCTTTAAAGCAGAAAAATATATTTCTATTATAAACTTTGGACTAATAGGAGTCACTGCAACGATAAAAGTGTCACTTTTTTTTAAATTTTCATAATTCTCAACTTATTATCAAAATTATGTAAATAACTGAAATAATTACTTCTAATACATTGCCAATAACCAATTTATCGTCCACATTTACAGAAGCAAACTGTACACGAGACATATCCATATGTTTCTTACAGCTAACAGTTCATGCGATTTTTTTTCATACTGCGTATTAATAGGTTTGATGCTGGAATCGTACATTATCAATTTTCATACTACAATATTGATTTGGTTAGTACATTTCTAATATTCTTATAAATATAAGTACTAGTACATGGTAATGGGCACCTATTACTTGGGACTAAATATAACTGGTGAAATGTGCGGGCACGGTATACCTACCATAAGTAAACCATTTCTTTGTAAAAGATGTAAAGTATAGTATACGTAAGTACGTAGAATACTAATTCCTAATATTTCGGTTAACCCCCCTGGCTAAGCTAGATGTGAGGGTTATCCTTCAGAGGGCTCACTTGGAACTCTCGGGAACATACGACCCAGTCAGTCAGTTTCTGCTTATATACATTTAAATAGTTGATATTGATACTTTTCAAAGTTGATTGACTAATGGATGGCTCTAATACAAGCAACCTTTTCTTGGTTCTACTTTCATTGGTCATAATAATATCAACATGTTCCAACAGTATTCCCGCTTACATCCTTAGTCATAATTCACATTGTGTAATCGTACAATCTCTTTGTCTATTCTAGTTTTCATTTAGTTTTCAAATATTTCATAGAATTACAGAATGAGTGAAATGAAATGAAATATCTTTATTGCCAGAATGTAGTTGTATAAAGGTGAGTGCGGAAGGATTGACAAAGAATATATACTGTGCGAAAGTAGAAGGTGTGGGAAGGAGTCAGGGTAGGCCGAGACTTACATATGAAGACCACGTGAGCAGATTGTTCAAAAACAGAGTCAAAAGTACTCGGATACCCAGACGTGCATGTATGAAGCGATTAATGAATCTACAGGAAGCGAAAGAAGTATGCATGGATCGCGAAGCCTGGCGATCCGTCCTCTCTGATTATCCCGTAAGGGGTACAGCGTGAAGAATTAAATCAAATAATACTTAATAACCAGTAGGTTATTTAACCGATTTTTATAATTTTGCACTTGTAGTCTGCATCATAGTAATGATGCAGACTACAAGTGTAAAATTATAAAAATCGGTTTAGAAGTTTCTTAAAAAACTCTGATTAATTTGTAATGGATAACTTAGGATTTTCCAAAAAAGTGGTGTTACCGCTATGGGAATTAATTATGACAAAAATAAAATAATGATTCCAGCATTAAACCTATTAATCATAAAGTTAGCTAGCAGAGTTGTCAAAGATTTTTGATAGATATGTCAAAGAAATCTGTTGAATAGCAAAAATACATTTTATGAATAGGTCTTAAAAATCAGTTCTTAATTCTTGACTGCCTCTGTGTAACTGGTAGTGTATGCAACTGCCGCGCTGAAGTCCCGGGTAATTATTGGAAAAAAAATCTCTCCTATCAATTTTTAAGTTAAGACGCTCGCTTTGTACGGAGTACCAACTTAATTGGGTGTATTTCTTTTGAAGAGACAAGTATGACAGATTGTTCCATTCTTGCGGAAGGAGAACGAGTGGAACAGGTGAAAGAATTTGTATATCTAGGTCCAAAATTTGCGAGAAATGAAAAGTGTGATTATGACATTGACTGCCTCTGTGGCGCGGTGTGAGTGTATCCGACTGCTACGCAAGAGGTCGTGGGTTCGATTCTCACCCAAAATAAAACTTTGTGTGATGAGCACGATAGTTTATTCTGTGTCTGGGTGTTATCTAATATATAAAATTCTCGTGTCGCGGTGTTTGTAGTCAAACTCCTCCGAAACGGCTTGACCGGTTCTCATTGGGTAGGTCTGAGAATCGGACAACTATTTTTCAGCCACCTAAATGTTAAATGTAAGATGGTTCGGACACGTGGAGAGGATGGATGAAAGTAGACTGACGAAGCAGAATTATGTGGCGAGAGTGAATGGGTAAAATTGGTAGGGGTCTACCTCGGTGTTACATATGTCAATCAAATGGAAGATATTTTGTTAAAGGGCCAGGTCAAGAGTACCCTTAACCGGCAAGTGTGTATAAAAACACTCATGAAAGTAGAAGAAGCTAAAGTGGTATGTCAGGATCGTAGCTAGTGGAAAGCCATAGTCTCTGCCTACCCCAATGGGATACAGGTGTAATAATATGTATGTATGTATTTTTTAAAAGACGGTCATTACCTATACATTAAAAAAATCTTCAACAACTCAACTAGCAAACTCTGAGTAAATCAAATAGATGCCTACCTTTTTTCTTCTTCTCTGGTTTAGGTGCTACTTTGCTAGCAGAAGCTTTTGCCGGCTCCTTCTTGACAACTTTTGCTTTCTTTGTGGGTGTGGCTTTAACTTTTGTAGAGGATTTCCGTTTTTCTGCTGCCTTCGTATTGTCCAATAGGTCCATTAGGTCAACGGACTCCTTTTTAGGGATTTTGCTTGCTAGTTTTGTGAGGGGCTCGTCATCCGCTGGAAAAGATATCGACATTTTTGTACTAATAAATAAATAAAAATAAAAAATAAATATCCATCACGCCTTATCCCCGAAGGGGTGGCAGAGGCATATTATATGCCCACTTTTCACCGTGTGGATTTACCGGTCTCACGTAACAGGTGGTGAGCCCATTGCCGTGTTGAAATAGACAGGGACAGGCTGCGGCGACCTGCTGTTAAAATTTTTTTAACAACAGGTCATGCATTTACAGTTCAATGAGTCAGCGGGGCCACGAGCGCTTTACTAATATTTTACAGAAAATTTGTAAGTTTATGATTTGATGTCAGTTTGTGAGGTTGTAGAGGGTAATCTTTAGATCTACTGAAACAATTTTGTAAATTTTCTCACTGTTAAAAAAGTGTAAAACCCCTGATAGCTATAGCTTTTTTTTTTATTACGCAGATGCACCTGCCAACTATAAAAACAATCTTTCAGTCCACCAAAGTCGACTACATAAGATTGGCGATTCTTTCCAAGGTAACTGTATACGCTTTTACAACAAGCTTCTCTGTGATCTGAGAAATTTACCTTTAAAAAAATGTAAAAAAATAGCTTTGTGAATAAAGCTATTACGCTGTTAAAGACTATTTGCAGGACAGGGACGCCTGGAAATGATCTGCTGGCATCAAGAAATAATATTAAATTGTAAATGGATAATTAAAAAAAAAGCCTTGTTAAGTTTCTTTCTTCTTCTGCCGGTTCTTCTCAGGTGGGCTGCGTTCCGAACCGGTGGTCATGTTAAAAATATTAAATTTAACTTTAGTTCTAGTGTATAATATTTGCCACATGAGCAGATTGCTCTAAAACGGTTAAGTCAAAAGTACTCGGATACCCAGACGTGCATATATGAATGATGGATGAATCAGCAAGAAGCGAAATAAGTATGCATGGATCGCGAAGCCTGGCGATCCTCGATGTCCTCTCTGACTACCCCGTCAAGGATATAGCGTGAAGATAGTTAGTATAATATTTTGTAAGCGCCGTTAAAATGGTCTATGCAAAATAATGACTTTTTTTTATATAGAACAAGGAAAAACTGCCCGGTGCCTAGACGATAATGCATAATGCATAGCATGTCATAGAAGTTAAAAACGCATACGGTAAACTAGTGGGCGTATAATATATGCCTTTGCCACCCTTACGGGATAAGGCGTGATTGATATACAAATAAGTTAGTCCTAAGCTATCTGCCAGAGAAAGTCCCGTTAAAACTGGACTGGCCGTTTCAGAGATTAGTCGGAACAGGCAGACAGACCGAGAAAAAATACTCTAATATATTTTTATATGCTTTAGTTAAAAGCTGTTAATTTTGAACTACAAACAGACACTTCAATATGATTTATTTCATTTATCATATCTACTAGCTGACCCACCCGGCTTCGCCCGTGACGTACTTCAAACCCCGTGGCCCCATTTAATCCCGTCGTCTATTAATTTCACAATATGTATCTATATTTTCCAAATTACATGATCACATCTCAGCAAAAAAAAAAAATACGCCCGCACGGCCCGGTCGAATTTGGTTACACGAAATTAATTTATATGCGCATTTTTTTTTTTACATTGCCATTTCTCCTAAGATATTTATAAAATTTGCAAGGTGTAAAAGGTCAAAATAATCATCATAAAATGCTGAAGCCAACTAACATATTAGCCTTCAAATTGCCGCTTTATAATTGCTGTTTTTTTTTTAAGTATTAAAATGGATATAGTGTGTTATCCTTAAGAGATAGACATATACCGTCACGAACATTTTTGTAGACCTATATTAGATACACAATTCCACAATACATTATTTTGTTATATCTCAAAGGGTTTAGGCAGCGTTTTCGTTAAAAACTCCCAGGCGGCTCATTTTTTCCGACGTCCCCAACATATGTCGTTATAATTAAGTATAATGTTTACAAAAACTTAACAAATTATACATAAAAACGTTCCCTATGAATCACTCTAACTATTAAAAAAAAACTTCATCGAAATTCGTTGCGTAGTTTTAAAGATCAAAGCATACATAGGGACAGACAGCGAAAATCGACTTTGTTTTATAATATGTAATGATCACGCCTTATCCCCGAAGGGGTGGCAGAGGTATATTATATGCCCACTTTTCACCATGTGTATTCGTGTCCCACGTAACATGTGGTGAGCTCATTGCCGTGTCGCAAAAGACAGACGCAGGAATCTTATTTATCTGTAAAGATATATTTTTATCAGTTTTCTAGATCCCATACCACAAGCCTATACGGCGCTCTGTTATAAAAATGTCCCACAATATTTCACGCTATATCTCTGGCGGGGTAGTCAGAGAGGACAGATCTCCAGGATTCGCGATCCATGCATACTTCTTTCGCTTCTTGCAGATTCATCAATTGCTTCATACATCAGACCAGACGGTTATTCCGCGTGCTTTACTTTCCACAATATTTAAAAAAAATACCGTATTTAAACTTACTATAATCGCCGTCATCATCATCATCACCGTAATCGCGGTCATCAAAATCTTCATCGCTGAGTCGCTTCTCTATCTTGATTCGTTCCAGTTTCACGTTTTCCTCTGGTTCATCTTGGGCTGTGAATAAAATTAATTTCTAAATGGTATTTCTCTGGATAAGATTTTGGGGGATTTACAACGTGCTACAGAAAGGTGTGGTCATAATTGACTTTCAAAGAACTTTATATATTTATCAGACATCTGTAGTCTGATAAATATATAAAGATGACGAGTGTATGGTTGAAAGCGCAATCTCAGGAATTACTGGTTCGAAATAAAAAACTCTTTTTGTGTTGGATATATCGGGAACTACTGGTTCGTATTCAAAAGTTATTTTTGTGTTGGATAGCCCATTTATCGAGAAAGGCTTATATATCATCACGCTACTACCCCGGAGAGCGTAGCAGTAATCAAAAATGATAACAAATCGGCCGTGTATGCGATTTTTGCCTACAGCCGGATGTAAAGGTGGCACGCGGTATTTTTGTTGACCATTCATTCATTTCATTTATAGTAGCACTACTCCTATAGAATTCTACAATACTGCATAAAAATTTGCCCGATTAGTCGACATTTATGAATATGCACTGCTCCCCAGTGTAGCAGCGTGAAGATATATAGCCTATCGCCTTCCCCGATAAATGGGCTATCTAACACAAAAAGATTTTTTCAAATACGATCAGTAGCGCAATTCACAAATCTCGGATCCAAATCCTCTACTGCGCAAATGTCATCGATATTCGAGTTCTATGAACATCGATGACTTGCTACGATTCGAGATTTGTGAATTGCGCTACTGTAGTTCCCGAGATTGGCGCGTTCAACCAACCAAACAAACTCTTCAGCTAGCATTAGTATAGATTTCTAAACTTCAGGGTTTAGAAGTCTAAATACTTACGTTCTAGAACTGCAGCACTCGAAGTGCTGGGGTCCAAATGGTGCATAAAGGTCTTCTCACACTCGAGCACTTGTCTTTTGAAATCGTTCGCGTCCCGGAGTCTAGAGATGCATGGTTCACAGATCAGGCGGCTATTGCTGTTCGGACCTCCCGATTGGGAGTATTCAATCTGCAACAATAACTAAATATTGTAAAACATTTTTTACAGTGTTTTCTAGCCCAAAGTAAGTTAATATAAGCCTGTATTATGGGATCCTAACAAATGATAAACATCCAACTAATATTATAAACGCGAAAGTTTGTAAGTATGGATGTTACTCTTTTACGCAAAATCTACTGAATGGATTTTGATGAAACGTTACAATAATATAGCTTACACATCAGAATAACACATAGGCTACTTTTTATCCCGGGAACAAGCTCCTGTGGGAAACGGGAAAACTTCACCACGCGTGCAGAGTCGCGGGCGTCAACTAGTACCTATATATTTCTAAATACATCCATATATACATAGGAAACATCACGCCTTATCCCCGAAGGGGTGGCAGAGGCATATTATATGCCCACTTTTCACCGTGTGGATTCCTGTCCCACGTAATAGGTGGTGAGCCCATTGCCGTGTTGAAATAGACAGACGCAGGTTGTGGCTACCTGCTGTTGAAATTTATTAAGCCGCCTATAAGGCCTTCAACCAGGCTTAACGACTGCCATTTTACTGGCAACCGGGACCAACGGCTTAACGTGCCTTCCGAAGCACGGAAACGCTCGCAAATGTAAATGCCACAAAGTGGTCACCCATCCGACGACCAGCCATAGTGAAAGTTGCGTACCTCAGTGATCGTTTACCGAACACTGAGACCGCGGGGCCACGGGCGCTTCATCACACAGGAAACACCCCAAACTCCGAAACAAATATTTGTGAATCAAACAAATATTTTCTAAGGCCCGGGAATCGAACCCGGTACCTCTGCGCGGGAGTCGCATACACTACCACTGCGCCACCGAGGCAGTCCATAGATATCGTACATACATACATATCATCACGCCTGTCTCCCATCGGGGTAGGCAGAGACTATGGCTTTCCACTTGCTACGATTCTGGCATACAACTTTCGCTTCGTCAACTTTCATAATTGTTTTCATACACGCTCGCCGATTAAGGGTACTCTTGACCTGGCCTTTTGTCAAAAGATCTTCAATTTGATCGGTATATGTACGTCGAGATCGACCCTTACCAGTTTGCCCATTTACTCTCACCGCATAAATTTTCTTCGTCAGTCTATTTTCATCCATCCTCTCCACGTGTCCAAACCATCTAAGCATCCCTTTTTCTATCTTAGTCACTACGACTTCTGTCATACCGCAATGTTCCTTTATCACGCTGTTCCTTTCTTTATCTATCAATTTCACTCCAGCTATACTTCTCAGACTCCTCATTTCTACTGCATTAATTTTACTCCTATGCTTCTTCTGCCATACCCAACTTTCAATGCCACATGTTAGTGTAGGGACAAGCACTCCTCTATGCACAGCCAGTCTTGCCTTTTTAGACACGTTCTGGGTACCCATAAAGGTGTACATTGCTCCATTCACTTGATTGCCAGCCAAAACCCTTCTTTCATTGTCATCATCACACTTTCCATCTCTCGCAAATTTTATAGATATCGTAATCAAATCGATTAGGGCTATAAAAATTTGAAACGCTCGTGGCCGCGCTAACTTAGTGTTCTGCAAACGATCACTGCGTTAACCAACTTTCGCTATGACTGGTACTCGAATAGGTGACTGCTTTTTGGCATTTCAATTCTCGAACGTTTCCGTGCTTCGGAAGACACGTTAATCCATTGGTCCTGGTTGTCAGAAGCATGGCAGGCGTTAAGCCAAGTTGAAGGCCTTATGGGTGGCTTAAAATATGTCAACGACAGGGGGCCGAGTCTACTATTAACAAGCCGTAGAATAGAACCAGAATCGCTGTTTTTAGCTGTCAAAATATTAGTAGACTATCAAAAATGCACTGACTAGCGGCCACTGACGCGGTACGTGTTAGTAGAATTCTATCGGCTGACCGATAAATTACTATTGGAGTTCGATTGTAATTAGTAGACTACGAAAGGCTGTCAAAATTGTACTGGTGGCTTTCTATTTAGCGACGATTTCGATTCTATTTCGACACGATTAAAATAGTAGACTCGGCCCCCAGGTCATCACAACCTGCGCCTGTCCATTTTAACACCGCTCACCACCTGTCACGTGGGACAAAAAAATGCTTACAGTGAAACGGGTGCCTCTGCCTGAGTGAAAGGGACCCTACCAAGATTCCCGGGTCCAAGTGACCTCACCAGCTAGCGGTGCACCTGCTGACTGACGAGGCAATAACGCAGGCGCCCTTCCGGGATTAGGAGGTCGCTTCCAACAATGGAGAACACAAAAGGGTCAGAATATTACTGTCATATATAAACTAAATTGGAGAGTAGCCCATGTACATTACATTAGTTTTTATTTAGTTTAATACATACAGTATATCCTAAGTTATAACAGAGAGAGGTTTTAGTACTTTTTTAGAATTTTCTAAATTAGGCATGCCCATTATGACGTAATAGCCTCGCACAGACTGCAACAAGGCGCGGCCCGGCGTCTGGGTGCGAACGAGAGCGCGAAAGTTAAATGAGCAAGGCTGTGACCCTCGTTATACGTACTTTGATCGTAAAAATTTCAGCCATTTTTCAAATATAAAAAAGGTAAAAACACCCTTTATCTCCTATTTTTTGTAGATTTATTTGGCATTTAAAAAAACCTTTTTCAGATCCATTCCAAAAATTAAAAGTCTGATGTTCATCGTTGGAAAATCTTCTATTACCTTCAATGAGTTTTATATTTTAGTACATTCGAGTTCTAACAGTTTCAAACTTTCAAATCTACAGAATTTACTAAGTAAATACTAGGCATGCCTTTTAAGTTCTGTCGTTTCCATGATTCCCGACAATTTTGAATTTGGAACTGTTAAAATAAAATAAAAATGTGTTTAAATTTTGAATCTCATAAGGATAAGGCGTGATGGATATTTATTTATTTATTTTTTATTTTTAAACTGTTGAAAGTATTACGATTAATGCTATTGTTTAGTCACAGCGTCAATTGGAATCTGCCAGGTTACGTACGAAAATGAATCTTTCTAAGGAAAATGCTCGTGCATTAATTTACTACAACTTTAGAAGAGGCCTGCCTGAGACGGCTTCAGTGTTTTGAAGAGCTAACATCTGTGTTCAGTGATGAAGCCCCATTTCTGCGGACTGTCGGACGCTGGTATTTAGAATTCCATACTAGTGATAGTGACAAATCTCGCGAAGGACGCCCAAAATCCGCCTTCACTGAAGATAACATCATTGCTGCGAGACAACTAATTCTCGAAGATCGTCATGTGACGTATCGAGAAAACTCTGCAAAGGTTTGACCATCATCAGTGGACAGACGAATCTTGGATCTATGCCTACAATCCTGATTCCAAACAACAATCTACAATCTGGGTCTTTAAAGAAGAGCCAAAGCAGACTAAAGTATTTCGTTTTCGAAGCACTAGTATACCACAGTTTGATTACCACAAGTCATTGCCGAACTTCAAAAATCTAACTCAAAGCGACGCATTATCCTGCACTAAAAAAATTCTAGCTCACACAGCGCTCGTCAAATGATTGAGTATTTCAAGCAGGAAAAAGTAGAAATTCTTGACCATCCTCCTTACAGTCCTGACGATATCTTTACATTTCTTTGTAAAATTCTTTGTGGTCAAATGTTCCAGTTCTAAGAGTCAGCCATTTTGAACACCGCCACTTTAGAGGGGAATAAATGTTATAACTGGTTTGAGGGAATGGAAAAGTGTATTAAGCTACGTGGTGAATACTTTGAAAAACAATAAAAAGTACAAGTAAGTGTTTGATACAGTACAATCTCACTAATCCGGCACTTCGATAGATAGGCACGTCCAATAATCCGGCACCCTCCGCCCACGCCTCCCTCACCCCTCTATACCTGTGCGCTTGGTCGCTGCGTCGTCGACTAGCAGTCTAACCTCAAAACTTATCATGAAATGAACAAGAACTTAAATCAAGTGATGGGAATATCCAAACCATCTTCCTACCTCCAAACTGCACACCTTTACTGCAGCCGATGGATCAAAATGTTATCCAAAAAATAAAGTCATTGTATAAAAATAAATTGCTGATCCATATTATATCTCAGGATGGTGATATAACGCAGAGCCTTAAAGGATTGAATTTGAAGGATGTTGTATTCTCTCTCGCTCATGCTTGGAAGTCTGTTTCTCCTAACTTAATCCAATCTTCATGGAAAAAGTTGTGGCCTACAATGAATGATGTATCAGAAACAGAAGAAACAGATGAATGGGATCTTGAGGATAATGTGCCAATTGCCGATTGGTAACAAAATCAAGACAAGTGAAGAAAATTTAAATTCTTGGTTTGAAGGAATCGAAGAAACAGAGCAAATTATGACCTATGGAGAAATTGTATGTGAAGCAGTACAAGAAGAAAGTTCTGTAGAAATATTGGAGCCACCAACTACTACAACTGCTGTAAAAGTTAAACCAGATGATGCATTGATTTGTTTCAATACCTGCATAACATGGGCAGAAGAAAACGGCATATCTCCCAAAGATATTATAATTCTTCGCAACATGCGAGAAAAGGTTTTTAAGCAAGGACTACAAGTTGCACAAAAGCAGACCTCAATTAAGGATTATTTCAAAACTAGTTAATTACATATCTACCTACATGTTAATTTAATACATTATATACATTGATTCTCTCTATTTAATGCTTTATTTTATTTATTACCTATGATTTTTTCAGTATAATCCAGTAATCCGAACATTCCAATAATCTGGCACCCTCCGGTTTTTAATAGTGCCGGATTAGTGAGATTGTACTGTATTTTATATAATGTTATTATATATATATATTAATAATATTGATATACATTATCTAATAAAAATTCATTTACACTATAATATATTTTATCTCACTTTCGTGTTCAGATTGTTCATTTGAAGTGAAAGTGAAAGATGACGTATGCCAATATGCAACATTGTTGAATCTGTTCATTAATGATTACATTCCACACTCATTCATCATTGTGTTCAGACGTTTCATTCGGAGTGAAAGGTGCCGAATGAATGATGAACATAAAACCGTAAGAAACAAGTCCAACAATAATTCGACAGTTCTAATATAGTAACATTTAAACTATTGCGTTGCATTCTATAAATGTATTAGTTATTACCGGGACTAAACACAGTTAATTTTCATACCTTTTCAGTCAGCCTGTGACCACGGCCGGTGCAGCCTGGTCGAAGCATCAGGCAACAAAAAGTATGAAAATTAACCATGTTTAGTCCCGGTAATAACTAATACAGTTCTAATATTCTGGCATAGTGTAAAATATTGGGTGCCAGATCACTGAACACTTATTACATTCAGAGAAAATTGAACATCAAATTTTGTGCCATAATAAGGGTGGACATTTTCAAATGATATCATGAGTAGATATTTTTATAAGCCTGTTGACCATGTAGTACAGGGCTTGATCATTGAATGCTTGACATCCAAGCAGGTTGAAAATGGTACACACACCAAATGTCAGTAAGGTCATTTCGAAAGTTTGAGCTCTTAAACGGTTCTTGTGCCATCTCTCAATAAATTGTTAGGACATCAGTTGACTGCATTTTTTTCATTATGCCTATTAATCTAGTTCTATTGTCTTTTACAACATAAGTATTTGCATATGGGACCAAATAAAACTGGTGAAATATATAGTATGCCTCTGTGTACCCCATCAGAGAAAATGGCGAAACTATAATTACAACTTGAGTACGAGTGCAGTGTTTAAAACTGTTTTGAATTTGAACCGCAGCATATCAGGTGTGGAATTGAAAGATCAATTTACGTTGCAGAAATATTTCAGCCCGTTTTTCAATACTTTGTAATGATCAACTCTTAATTGGTCTATCATTTTATTGATCGAATTTTTAACAGCCGACCAAAACAAAGATTTCTCGACAGTAACTTGGAAAAGAAGAAAACATAGCCATCCTGTCGTAGTCGGATTGTACTACAACTTGTTTTAACGCAAAGAAAATGGCGCCGCGTCTCCTTTTAACTGCTCATTAATTTAGATTACTACAACACTTACCGTGACATTGAAGCTATCCAAAAGCATTTCGGCGTATACTTCGCGCTTTCCCATCCAAAAATATTCGGTCGAAATATCCTTGTAGCATCCCTCGGACAGGCAACAACGACAAACCGTTGGACCGGGTCGCCATTCTGTACTCTTTGCGGTCATTATCACTTTAAACTTACAAAACTATCACATAAAATACATGTGACATAATATTAAATATGAATTAAATTCGATTGATAAGCTAAATTTTATTATAACTATTTATTTTCATAAAATAAACACCAACAGACGCCATCGAGCGTAACGCGGCGGTGATATGCTAGCTAGGGATGTGAAACAAAACACACTCAAAAATGTATTCGAGCATGCGCAGTAGTTACAAAATAAAATAATCGATTTTTTATTTTTCTGACTTTCTCTTGAACTACACAAGTAAGCAACGAAAATCTCTGAACATTCTTTTTAAAATATTTCAAAGAAAGCTGCCCAGTTAGTTATCAAGTTGTGTCTCCAAAAAATCCAAAATATTTCTAGCTTACCTATACATAGGTACCTAACAAGCATAAATAAAGAAAAATTCCGAAAAATAAAAAGGTGAAAATAAAAGGTGTCAAAATAAAACAGAAACAACAATTATGATAGACTTCTGAGTTGTATGGGCGCTCAAATGATTTAGAGGTCTAGCCTAATTGGCAAACCTCAAATTTGGTAATAATTTTATTGTAGCCGTCAAACGCGTAGGAAAGGAACCCTCGGCGATCGAGTTCAAATCGCGCTTGACCGGTTTTTTTAAAGTAAGGAACTTCGTTTTTCACGGAGATCCCACGACCTTTAATTTACTAATTGGGAGTATTTGGACTAATCCCATCCTATTCCCATAAATGTAAATTCTGTAAATCAGGATCTACAGCAATAACTAAGAAAAGAAAAGTTGCCCAAGCTCGATTTGGGTGAAGTCCCAGGAGAAGTTACAATGTCTTGGAACTCACATCGATATAATCAGAAGATAATTTAAATAAAAACTCATTAATAATAATAATAATAGTTTATTGTTACAAAAATGTTATGGCTTACACAATCGTTGTTTACATAATTTCTTACGTACTACAATGAAGTAATAATTAATATTTTTTATTGTATTTATAGTATAAAAATAATAAATAAATTGTATATATAGTAAAAAAATAATAATTTTTATTTTTTATTGTGTAAAATATCAGCATCTGTTACTGACCTAGGCCTATAGCCTGTATTTCAGCACCCAGCGCCTGCCGACCTAAGACTGGTAAATCACTAATACCGTGTGTGTGTGTGTGTGTGTGTGTGTGTGTGTGTGTGTGTGTGTGTGTGCGTGTGTCATTAAGCCTGTACTTTTATACGACAGTGATACTTGGCCTCTATTGGAGAACTGAATGTCGGTTGATTGTCTTAGCATTTTATATTTTTCGTAAGTTGTCTGTAAATTAATTATTGTTGGAAATTACACTCGTTTAACATTTATAATTTGCAGTGTGTCTTCAACACTGCTTTGCTATACTTAAAAACTAAGAGCACGGTGTTGCAGGCCGCCATGCAGGCTGCAACAACACTCACAATCAGCATTTAGCGGCGGTCGGCAAGGCGGCCAGTCGTTAATGGGCTCTTTATTTAACGCGATCGAAACAAACTGCTAATCAATCGATAATTAAATTTCAATCACTCTCGATTCGATCTATTAATTGATGGTGTCTTTTAAAGTTGTAGTTGTCAGCAGGGCTGGTCTGGGTTATGGTCCAGATAAAAAAAAACGTGTGGCATTCTGGGAGTGCCGCGGTAAAGCTATTGCATAGCATTATTTATCAACTTATGCAATTTTAATTATTTATTTATAACACTATTATCTGACCCGAATAACTTCGTTAGCGCCACTTAAGAGATTTGTTACAAAAATGTGATAAATGCAAAACCACTCGACCGATTTTGTGCAAACTTCACATAAACCATCTACTAAATAGTCCGAACAAAGCCTAAACAGTCTGGATAGGTGAGCCCATTGATTTTTAAGGTAAATTTCTTAGAAATTGAAACTGAGTGAAACACTCAGTTAGTTTCGAGAGTCAATAAATGATTCATATGGCTGAAAACGAGTTCAACATAGGCATTGATGCATGGAACCGCCGTTATCCTTATGATATTTTTTTAATGTTAGGCATTTCTTCTGCGTTTAAAAACGATTTCCACGAAAACAAACATTTGGACGAAGACGAAGAAGCTTGATCTTTTAATTGTTCCAAGGCTTTTTTAGAATACAGATGTCTTCGTATAAACAATTTGTATTAATAAATTCTTCAATACCCACCACATTAAACGCTTGCAGATATTTTTCGTACGTAGGAAATACCTTTTCTACATCTACGTAACTAAAAACCTTAAACGGAGAGTTTTCGAAGTCAAACCACTTTATAAAGTAGTCTTCGGCTCTTTGGTAAGCTATAAGATCCTTCCGGCAACAACGCGGCGTAAAATTTTTAAAGAATTTGAAGTTGCGAAACAGTAAATAAGTTAGTTAAGTTAATAAAAATTTGATGTATGACTTTAGTAAAAAACCGTACCACTCGTACTTTGGTATTTTTGTCATACCGAACACCGAACTGAAATACCGTTCAGTTCGGTAAAAAAAACCGAACACCTGGCAACCCTGTATGTCAGTCAGTCAGTCACTGGACCTTTGGCGCGAAGATGAGCATTGATGCACGTTTGTCGTATATTATTTTCAAAAAACTTGTGTAAAATTCGTGTTTTTGTGTTTAATAATGGTGGAATATTATACATAAAGAGTTCGGAAAAGTGCATTAGTGAACGAAAGTGATATATTGCAAAGAATAGCGGTGTTGTTTGTGTTAGTTCCAAATTTCCATAGATAGCCGCAATAAGGAATCCTCTGCCTTATTGGGGTACGGACTAGGACCTAGGACTGAGGACTTGACATCGACAAACGACTAGACAGGACTAAAACAAAATTATAAGAAAATAATAAACACGGAAGAGTAGGCTGTATGGACTAAGTTTCCTTTGCCGGCCCAAGATGGGCGAAGACATAAAAAAAAATCAGTCCAGTTGTCAAATTATGTTGATAAGATTGCTACTCTTTTTCTTTTTTTGCTTTTCTTTTTTAACCATATTTTTTTCGCTTGCCCTCTATTTAACCATACAGAATTTTTCGAATCCTTAATATCCTTCCATGTTCCTCTTCCATCTTGTATTAACACCCTATTACATAATCTTGATATTAATATTTATAAAACCATATCTTTATTTATAACTGTTAATCATTTAAAAATCTAAATATTACTTTAAGAATCTTGTTTCAAACCATTTTGATCCTTTCCCGAAATTCCGTAATCCTTTTTATATATTAACCGCTTCCTAACCTTTTACTGCGTCGTGGCTAAGTCCAAGCCGGACATCGCCAAATCAAAAAAAAAAAAAAAAAAAAAGATTGCTAGTGTTTGGTGGAAATTTGTAAATATTTATATTTTAAAATATATAAAGTAGTATGATTTGCAGCACCCGCAAGGGTCCTATAGTGGACCCAGGACTCTGCAGATGCTGTGGCGCTATCAAGAAATGTCGCCTATTAACAGTTGAATACGATTACTTAGGGACGAAAGAAATATATTCAGAAATGTTTGTGGATAGTTTTGGTTTGGTGGTGAGTATTGAGTTGACTTATTTCATTTTAAATTACTGCAAATTAAAATCATTTGAGAAATGAATATGCAGGAAGCGAAAGCAGTATGCAAGGTTCGTGAAGTTTATAATTGACTTGTAGCTTCTCTCGCGTAGATTCCTACATTATAATATAAATTCCAAAGCAGTCATCTTTAAAGTCATTTGTACACATTTTGTAATGATTTCTTTACTGCTCTACCGTATATGCAGTTTGGTTGAATTGTAGTGTGTGTAATCGTCTTTCATATAGTAATGAATTGGCGATTGATATGATTTTTTAAATTTAATATTATCTATTGCTTAAAGGCTATGTTTTGACATGAAGAAAATATTTTATTCTCAGATCATATTTTGAGTGAACTAAAGTCCTCCTCTTCACCCTACAATAATAATAAATATAAATAAATAAATATCCGTTACGCCTTTTCCCCGAAGGGGTGGCAGAGGCATATTATATGCCCACTTTTCACCGTGTGGATTCCTGTCCCACGTAATAGGTGGTGAGCCTATTGCCGTGTTGAAATAGACAGACGCAGGTTGTGGCTACCTGCTGTTGAAATTTTTTAAGCCGCCTATAAGGCCTTCAACCAGGCTTAACGACTGCCATTTTACTGGCAACCGGGACCAACGGCTTAACGTGCCTTCCGAAGCACGGAAACGCTCGCAAATGTAAATGCCACAAAGTGGTCACCCATCCGACGACCAGCCATAGTGAAAGTTGCGTACCTCAGTGATCGTTTACCGAACACTGAGACCGCGGGGCCACGAGCGCTATGTTTTGACATGAAGAAAATATTTTATTCTCAGATCATATTTTGGGTGAACTAAAGTCCTCCTCTTCACCCTACAATAATAATCTAATTATTTATATCTATACAAATATTATAAAGCTGATGTTTGTTAGTTTGATTGAACATGCTAATCACAAGAACTACTGGTTTCAATAAAAAAAAAAGTGTGTGTGTGCACTAACTGCTTTGGTCTAATAAGATTTCGTCACAAATACCACAACTCTTTGTATGTAACAGGAATGATAAATAAAAATAAAAATAAATCTAAAGAATGAAATTGACGTTTAATGTAGTTATAAACTGTCATGCAAACACTTATCAGCTCAATTCAAAGTGTTTATAAGTTGTCATGGAAACACTTATCAGCTAACTTCATAGTGTAGGTTTTTCAAGACGGTCTGCGCCCTCATTGTTAAAATTTACTCTTATCATTTGTCTGTAAGGCCCCAAAAGAAGTATAAATTCAAAAATGTGTTATATAGCACATTTATTGAGGGAGGATATATATATATTTATCATTATGGTACTACCACAGTATAAAGAGTAAACCTATCAGTAGCGTTACACCTTTGAAGTTGACAAAAATGCCGACAACGTCTAGAGAGTGATGCTTGTAGGGTTGTCACAAGTATACAAGGCTGATGTTATTTATAATTTATTTATTAACTCGTACTCGCAATCAATTATCAACATTATAATATAATATCTTAATCTTAATAATATTATAAATGTGAAAGTTTGTAGAGATGTTTGTTACTCTTTCACGTAAAAACTACTGAATAGATTTTAATGAAACTTTACAATAATATAGCTTATACATCGGAATAACACATATACTTTTTATCCTGGGATCAAGTTCTTATGGGAAACGGGAACGGGAAAACTTCTCTATGTATTTATAATAAATCAATAATATAAATACCGGTTAAAAAAAAAGGATCTGAGATTTCATCAATTGCCGCACACGGAAGTAAATAAGGTTCATTTCATGTCGAATCGATAGTTTTTTTTTATGAGAAAGCGTTTACGAATTGGCTGCCACGTAGTAGATATAAAATTATGGGGTATCTAGCAATCAATATGGCCGCCGAACTATTCTTATAAAATGTCATGTTGGGTATCGTATAAAAGGTTTTTTGGTATGCTGAGTACGAATTTCGTGTTAATTTTGCAATCCAATATGGCCGCCGCGTCGTGGTTTTCAAATTTCATGTTGGATATCTTATAAGGGGTTTTTTGGTATGCTGAGTACGAATTTAGTGTTAATTTTGCAATCCAATGTGGCCGCCGCGCCGTGGTTATAAAATTTAATGTTGGGTATCGTATAAGGGGCTTTTTGGTATACTGAGCACGAATTTCATGTTAATTTCGCAATCCATAATGGCCACCGTGTCGTTATAAAAAAAAACAAGGGAATGGGAGCATGGACCAGGAATGAGAATTGACGATGAGAACTAGGGATGAGAAATAGGAGTTGGGGATGGAAACTGGGAATTCAAACAAGGGTGAGCTGACATATGTGATCTCATATTATTATGTTTCTTCTTTTCACGGGTATCTTCTTTTTTTTTATGAAGATACCCGGGCTTTTGGTAGGCGTACAAGGGGACATAGTGGTCCAACACGCAGAGGCCCTTTGAGAATTTTAATCTAAAAGGAAATGGGACCCCCACTGCAGACAGTCCACGCCCGCCTTATGTAGAAGAACGATAATGGACCACCTCCAATGGGAGTTAAACTATTGTAAAATATGCTAACTAAGAAATGGGCTATTGTGTTGGGGGTTTGATGAACTAGGTGATTATAACTATGGATAAAGGTGGCGTCTGCCATTTTAATATCTGATTATCCTAATTTTGGCAAACGGTGACTCGCCAACTCACTAGATGGGCCCCCTATACAATCACCATAGGCATGATAAGCCTGTAAGGCGACAGGAGGCAACACCGGTGTGAGCGGCTTGGGGTGTCGAGCGGTGCGGCGCCGGTTTCGCCATCGCGTGTCAGACCCGGAGCGGGCTTCCCCGTAGTTATGCCTTTAAAAATTACACTTCCAGCCTCGAGCATATAGCTCTGGCTCCCTCCCTCTGACCGGCCAATTAAGGCAAGCCAGAGTTGAGATTTGCTGCACTCCCGGGAGTAGCACTCTCACTGCTCACTCGTTTGCCCATTAAACGCTAACCGGTGCAGAAGGACAATAAAACACTGAGGAATCGGGACCGATGTGTAGCCACGCACATTCAGCTCGCCACCAGCTGCCCTGCGGATGTGAGCTTTTAAATAACTTTCTGATACATTTTTTTGTTGATATCAGAAAGTGGATGACTCAAAAAGCGAATCTACTATAGCCTCATAGGGTTGCGTTAATCGTATAAAAGATTACGACTTTATAATAATTAACTAATTAATAATTTATAACAGTTGGCGCGGCGGTCATATTGGATTGCAAAATTAACACGAAATTCGTACTCAGCATACCAAAAAACCCCTTATACCATACCTAGCATGAAATTTTAAAACCACGGCCCGGTGGCCATATTGGATTGCAAAATTAACACTAAATTCGTACTCAGCATACCAAAAAACCCCTTATATGATACCCAACATGAAATTTTAAAACCACGGTGCGGCGGCCATATTGAATTGCAAAATTAACACGAAATTTGTACTCAGCATACCAAAAACCTTATACGATACCCAGCATGAAATTTTAAAATCACGGCGCGGCGGCCATGTTGGATTTCAAAATTAACACTAAATTCGTACTCTGTATACAGAAAACCCCTTATATGATACCCAACATGGAATTTTATAACCACGGCTCGGCGGCTATATTGGATTGCAAAATTAACACGAAATTCGTACTTAGCATACTAAAAAACCCCTTATACGATACCCAACATGAAATTTTATATCCACGGCGCGGCGGCCATATTGGATTGCAAAATGAACACGAAATTTGTCTTTAGAATATTAAAAACCCCATGAATTAAAGAAAATCTATACAAAAATTCAAAAATCATAGCAAGCGGTCGTGAATGCGTCAGCCCTGAAAGACTGTCCCGAGCCACTAACAACATTTTGTTCGCAGCTCGGGACAAACCCTCCCGCGTCTCGTCCCTTGTCCCCCGCACGATTGCTCTGTCTAGACAGCTTCGTCGACCGACTGTATGTCTTTCGGCTGTGGTACTACCCAGAAGAGCAGATACTTGGTAATTTTCTAAAAGACTTGAATGATACTTCTCCAATGATAAGCTCACATCTCACAAGTTCCCAAGTCATGAGGAATCTTCCTTTTCAACCTTCTGGGGGCTGTTTGTGGGTTCATTAACATTCTCACTAGTGTGTTTTGCAATTTTTGTCGCTATAGGATTCTACTTTTTCTGAGATTTTTTCTGCTACAGTGTTGATCTTAAGGTCTTGATATATTCTGTCATTGGTTACATATTAATGACAGAATCACAAAATGCCAAAAATTTAAAGCCAAACAATAAGTGCTTTCAGCAGCCAAATAAACATGAAACTTAGACTTTAAAACTACGCAGGATTTGGGAACTACTGGGAAAACACTAAAGATGAAAAGAAGACTGTAATATTGGCACCCCCAATAAAATAATATTTGAAAGCTTTATTTTATTTGTTTATATTTCAAAATGTTTACAACAATATATTAAATTGTTTTATCATTAGGCGTGGCCCCGCGGTCTCAGTGTTCTGTAAACAATCACTGAGTTACGCAACTTTCACTATGGCTGGACCTCGGTTGGGTGACCACTTTGTGGCATTTACATTTGCGAGCATTTCCGTGCTTCGGAAGGCACGTTAAGGCGTTGGTCCCGGTTGCCAGTAAAATCGTTACAAGCTACATAATAATAATAATAATAGTCTGCCGTTTGCCGATGCATAAACGCAATATGGCGCTGGTGTGTGCCCTGGATTCGCTATTGTCTAATTATTTAGATAAAAGTGAAAATCTCAGTAGTACGCACTCAATTCTGTACTGTGCAGCTGTTGCAGCATGTCGAGTAGCAGTAGTGTTAAATTCCCAGATCATAAGATCACTACTCGACCAATTTGTGCTGTACCATTGTGGCAGTGCAGGATTGAGCGGCGGATTGCTGAGACCAGGGTACTCATTGGCAAGCTTATCTGCTTTAGGTCGGGCAATACTCGTCCGAAAGTGATGCGTTTTGTAGCTCGGGCTTTTGCTGGAACTGGAATACGCAATTGTGATTATGCAACCCAAGTTACAGAATGCATTGACTTCCTAAAACAGAAAGTTTATGCGTGGGCAAACCGAATTGGACGCTATAAAACTAGGACAGGTAGATATATCCTGAATCGCACATTTCAGAGAGATAAGCGGTGGGTGTATAGAAATTGGGAGCAACCTGATACTGTGGGTGACATGCATTTACCAGATACTGTAACTACGAACTCATTTTGGCGTAGTATTTGGTCAGTGCCTGTCACCCATACAGAAGGTGAATGGATGCGAGATGTCAAGCGAATGTGTGACTCTATTAATCCAATGGAGCCACCATCAATTACATCTAATGATGTAGCTAATGCAGTCCGTCAACTTCCTAATTGGAAATCTGCAGGACCAGACGGACTGCACAATTTTTGGCTAAAGGGGCTTCGGAGTTCACATTGTCGTTTGGCATCTCAATTTCAATCATCCTTGGAATCTGGGTTGCTTCCAAGTTTTATGACCACTGGGATAACCTACCTGCTACATAAGTCTGGTAGTACCATGGACCCCAAAAATTATAGACCTATAACGTGTCTTCCCACATTATATAAACTTCTTACATCTATTCTGAGAGTAAAAATAAACTCTCATATAACAGAAAATTCCATCCTGTCAGACTCTCAGAATGGATGTAGGACTGGGGCTCGTGGTACTAAAGAACTTCTTATTATTAACTTCTTATGGCTAATAGTCGTACTATTAGCCAACAGGTTCGTCGTAAGCGACATCTTGGATAGACTATAAGAAGGCTTATGACTCCGTGCCACATTCATGGCTCATGAGGGTGCTAGAGTTGTATAAGATTGATGCTACTCTATGCACCTTCTTGAAGACGTGTATGGGACAATGGTGTACGGTCCTTCCTTATCCGGGATGTCGAGAAATTCTGGGTGACGATTCTATAAATATAAAGCGGGGTATTTTCCAGGGTGATAGTTTGAGTCCTTTGTGGTTCTGTCTAGCACTAAACCCTCTGAGTACTATATTAGAGGGTTTAAGGCTAGGCTATAATTTGCAGGGAGGTGGTCCAGTTATATCCCACCTCTTTTACATGGATGATTTGAAGCTCTTTGCCTCCAACGATATCCAATTGACAGTCTTACTAAAGGTAACTGAAAACTTTAGTAATTCTATCAAGATGGAGTTTGGTGTAGATAAATGTGCAACCATGCATGTTAAAAGAAGGAAGATTGTGAAATCTGATGTATTGGAACTTTCAGATTCCACTAAACTTAGATCCCTTTCTGCAAATGAAACCTACAAATATTTGGGTATGTCACAGGCATTAGGAATTGATGACAGGGGTATGAGACAATCATTGTTGGAGCGTTTCTTGGGCCGCCTGAAGAAAGTACTGAAAAGTCTTTTATCAGGTGGGAACAAGGTTCGCGCCTATAATGATTGGGTCATACCATTGTTAACCTATTCCTTTGGCATACTCAGATGGACGCAAACTGAGTTGGACACCCTCGACAGAAAGGTTCGTACTCTGCTTACTACATACCGAATGCACCATCCACGTTCGTCTATTATGAGGTTGTATATCCCGCGGAAGATTGGGGGTCGCGGCTTCTTAAATGTTAAGACTCTCCACAACCGCGAGATATGCAACCTTAGAGAATATTTTCTGTCGGCGAATATGGGTATGCATCGGTGTGTGGTTGCAGTAGATAATGGACTTACCCCGCTTAGTCTGGCTAAACAGAACTGGCGCAAACCTGTGATACTTACTACTGATGATCGCAAGGAGATATGGAAGAGTAAGGAGCTGCATGGACGATTTTTCCGGGCCCTATATGGGCCCGATGTAGATTTAACAGCATCTGTTTCCTGGCTACGGTTTGGGGACCTCTTTGGGGAAACTGAAGGTTTTGTCTTTGCAATTACAGACGAAGTAGTAATGACGAATAACTACCGAAAGTATATTCTGAAGGATGGTACGATTGACACTTGTCGGACATGTCATCGTCCGGGTGAATCTTTAAGACATATTATTTCTGGTTGTTCGAGTCTTGCTAACGGGGAGTATTTGCATAGACACAATCAAGTAGCCAGGATTGTCCATCAGCAACTAGCTCTTAAGTATACACTTGTGGATTTGGAGGTGCCCTATTACAGGTATGTACCCGACCCAGTTTTTGAAAATGGTCGTATCACACTGTACTGGGATCGATCCATCATTACTGACAGGACTATTGTTGCCAATAAGCCTGATATAGTGGTGATGGATCGATTAGAGCGTCGCGCAATGATTATTGATATTACCATCCCACATGACGAAAATCTCGTGAAAGCAGAAAAAGAAAAACAATTGAAATATTTGGACTTGACTCACGAGATTGTTGACATGTGGGATGTGGATTCGGCAATCATTGTCCCGATAGTCGTATCAGCACATGGGTTGATTGCCAAGAGCCTCGACCAACATCTTATGAGGCTCGCGTTAGGCAGTTGGATCGGGAGTTTGATGCAGAAGGCAGTTCTCCTTGACACGGCACGCATTGTCAGGAGGTTCCTATCTCTGGAGCCCTAACCACAGGTAGCTTGGTCCCTGTACCCGATACCGGTGGGCTACTACTTTTTATATTTTTAAATGTGTTTTTTTAGATATATTTAAAAATGTAATTTGTATGTCTGTATAGTTAATAAAGAAATTAGAATATTATTGAAAAGCTCACATCCGCAGGGCAGCTTGTGGCGAACTGAATGTGTGTGGCTACACATCGGTCCCGATTCCTCAGAGTTTTGTTGCCCTTCTGCACCGGTTAGGATTTAATGGCCTAACGGGAGAGCAGTGAGAGTGCTACTCCCGGGAGTGCAGCAAATCTCAACTCTGGCTTGCCTTAATTGGCCGGTCAGAGGGAGGGAGCCAGAGCTATATGCTTGGGGGTGGAAGTGTAATTTTCAAGGGCATAACTACGGGGAAGCCCGCTCCGGGCCTGTCCCGCGATGGTGAAACCGGCGCCGCACCGCTCGACACCCCAAGCCGCTCACACCGGTGTTGCCCTCTGTCGCCTTACAGGCTTGTTTTGCCTATGGCGATTGTATAGGGGGCCCATCTAGTGAGTTGGCAAGTCACCGTCTGCCAACATTTTGATAATGATATATTAAAATGGCAGACGCCGTCTTAATCAATAGTTCATATCACCTAGTACATCTAACCCCCAATCCAATAGCCCATTTTGTAGTTAGCATATTTCACAATAGTTTAACTCCCATTGGAGGTAGTCCATTACCGTTCTTCTACATAAGGCGGGCGGGGATTGCCTGTAGTGGGGGTCCCATTTCCTATTAGATTAAAATTCTCAAAGGGCCTCTGCGTGTTGGACCAATATGCCCCCATGTAAGCCTGCCAAAAGACCGGGTATCTTCATAAGAAAAAAAAAAGAAGATACCCGTGAAGAAGAGACAATAATAATAATAACCTTTATTCACTGACACTTATAACTATTTACATGTAACCTATCTTATATATTTTATTGTTTCATTCGGTGATACCGATGTGTGACATCGTCCACTACTATTTGGTCAGGCTGTCCCTCGGCATAGGTCTCCTCCATACTTTTCCAATCAGCTCTATTTTTCGCTATTCTTCTCCATCCTTTGGGTAGGTCGTCTTCCCATCTCCTTATCTGTCTACCTCTTCTTCGTTTACCGTCTCTTGGGTACCATTCTGTTATATTGTTCGTCCATTTCTTGGTTTTGGATCTCATCATATTGCCAATCCAACGCCATTTTAAGGTTTTTGCTTTTCTTACTACATCAACTACTCCTGTTCTTTCTCTGATATCCGTAAGCCTTAGTCTGTCCTTTAGTCTAATGCCTAGCATACTTCTCTCCATGCTATGTTGGCATACTCTTAATTTATGTACTGAGGCAGATGTGAATGGCCATGTTTGGCACCCATAAGTCAATACTGGCAGTATGCAGGTGTTAAAGACTTTTTTCTTTCTAGAAATAGGTATGGACTTACTTTTCATTACTTCCTTTAATGACCAATACCTTGCCCAGCCGTTGTTAACTCTCCTCTGTATTTCTTTTATAGTTTGACCGCTAGGTGTTATCAGTTGACCTAGGTATACGTATTTATCTTCATATTCAATCTCCCTGCTATCTACTGTTATATTGGTTTTAATACTATTAGTCATTATTTTTGTTTTGGCTGTATTCATATACAGACCTGCTTTCTTGCTTTCATTAGAAAGTGATTGCAACATGTTTTGTAAGGTTAGTGGATCTTCTGCAAACAACACCAGATCATCAGCGAATCGTAGGTGGTTTAGTCTACTTCCGTTTACATTGATTCCTGTATCCCAGGCCAAACTTCTGTATATTTGTTCCAAGACCGCTGTAAACAGCTTAGGAGACGTTGGTCGCCTTGTCTCACACCTTTCTTTACTTTAAATGATTCGCCTATATTTTCTAGCTGGACTTTCGCTGTGCTGTTTTTATATATTAAATATATTAACTTTGTATATTTTTTATTTACTCTTTGAATATGTAGGCTTTGTTGTAGTCCACAAATGCAATGTAATACAATTTTCCATATTCATTGAGTTTCTCTATTAGTTGTTTTAATACATGCATATGGTCCACAGTAGAAAAATCACTCCTAAATCCAGCTTGCCCTTTGGGTTGTTCTTCGTCTAGTGTTTTTGCTATACGTCCAAGTATTATTTTTGAAAAAATTTTGTATATATTGCTCATTAAACTGATTGGCCTGTAATTATCTATTTTGTTTCTGTCGCCTTTCTTATGTATCAATACTATTGTTGAATTTGTCCATTGTCTCGGTATTTGTTCTGTATACAATATTTCATTGAACAATTCCGTTAAAGGTTTGTCTATAATGTCAATTAAGTGTTTAAGCAGCTCATTTGGAAATTTTGTCTTCACCTGGTGCTTTATAGTTTTTCTGTGAGATTATTGCTCGCCTAGTTTCACTTGTGAGGATGCTGGGAACTAGTTCATGGTCATCTGTAGTGTTTATGATCCAATCTATATTTTCAGTATGTTCAGTATTGTAGAGGTTTTTGTAAAAGTCAGTAGCTATTTTCCCTATTTTTGACCTGTTTGCTGTGGTTTTGTCTTTTTTCGAGTTGTTTATACTTGGCATCCATGTCTCATATTCTTTAAGTTTTTTTAATGCTTTTTTTAGTCCACCTGTTTTTTCTATTTCTTTTTGCATGGTTTCTTTCCTTGTGTATTGTTTATGTTTCATTATGCTCGATGTTATCTGTTTACTGATATTTTCTATTTTATATATGTTATTTTTTCTGTCTTGAAACATGTTTCTCCTTTCCTTTATGAGATTTCTTGCTTCATTTCCAATTCTGTCTTTCTCATCCTTAACTGTAGACAGTTTTTCCCTGCATTCAGTATATACTTTTCTAATTTATCATATTTATTTTGCATTGTTATGCCAGATCTAATGTCTGGAAATTCTTCTTTAAGCTTTGTAATCACTTCATCAGATAATTTTTCTATTATTTGAGTTGAAGCTGTTTTGCAGTGTTTTCTTGATCGTTTTATGTTTGCTATTTTGAGAGTTGCTCTCACCATTCTATGGTTTGTACTAAAATTTAGCTTGTTAATTATTTATAATATGGTGGGACATATTGGATGTAATAAAATCTATTTCATTTTTGTATTTACCGTCAGGTGATATCCATGTCCATTTTCTATTGGGTTTTCTTTTATAAAAGGTATTCATTATCTTTAAACTGTGCTCCATCGCAAAATCAAGTAATCTTTGTCCGTTCTTATTTCTTTTTCCTGTGCTGAAGTTGCCCATTGTGAATCTTTCTCCTCCCTGCATTGTCCCCACTTTACTGTTGAAATCTCCTAGTACGATTTTATGTTTGTGCGACTTTTCCATGGTTTCATATAGACTTCGGTAAAATTTGTCTTTTTCTTCCTCTTCTGCCTCTTCTGTTGGAGCATATACTTGGATTACTGATATTGGATTTTTATGACCAGGTAGTCTGATGTTCAATACAGCAATTCTATCAGATATTCCTATAAATTTCTCTATATGTTGCCTGTAATCTTTTTTGATGATGAAGCCTACACCATACATTCCCTTCTTTTGTCCATAATAGTAGAAAATGAAGCTACAAACAAGCTACATAACTACTTACATAATACATAGTATACTTACAGATATAATTACTAAACATTATATCTGTACAGGTAAAAATCTAAAATGATCCAGTATAGATGCAGGGTATAAGCAAGTCAAATGTCGTTTTACCTATGACTCCTCGTACTGTCATTTCTGTATTCTTGTGATTAGATTAATTTTAAATAAATGTAAATGTCTACAGCTCTCGCACTTAGATGGAGAAGAAAAGAAAAAGCTGATATGTGCCACATGTGTTGTAAGACTACGGGATGCTCAAGCATTCAGACTGCAAGTGCTGCAATGTGAAGAGAGATTGCTTAGTTCCACTTTACAAATCCACAATGGTAAGTGTTCTTTGTTGCATGAATCACCATATAACGAAAAGAGATTGTACTACTTAAATACTATGGTCCATATTCCAGAATGTTTCTCAATACTCAATCAATGCTTGAGGCTAGTTTTTGCCTTATAAATACTACTCTCAAGGGTTGATTGAGTATTGAGAAACGTTCTGGAATACCGGCCTAAGAATCCTGTATCATGCCATGAGAGTGTCTGCCATCTCAGTGGTATAAAAAAAGAGTTCTGACATTAACTTAAACATGTAGTTTGGTTGCGCCAAACTTATTCTAAATTCAAATTGATATTTTTTTAGGGTGTAGGAAACAATGGAATACATAAAGGATAATTTTCTTGAATGTCTGTCGGTCTGTCTGTCAATACCCTTTATATCGGGAATCAGTGAACATGTTGAGTTAAAATTAAGACTATATAACAGGTCTGGGGATTTTTAATTTAACATAAAAATAGTTTTGACTTTTTTTGACGCAAACGACTATTTTTCGACATTTAAGGTAATCAAAATGGGCCAGAGAACACAGCTGGATTTTGGACACCAGAGGAAGTGTTCTTTGAACATGAATTTTTCTATTCAGTTTACACTGTCATCATCCATAGCTCAAGTCACCCTGTACATTTAACCTCCAACTCATTAACCCATATCGTAGTTAGCATATTTTACAATAGTTTAACTCCCGTTGGAGGTGGTCCATTACTAACGTTCTTCTACACTTACTTACTTGAACACCTTAACTGGTCTGCAGGGGGCGTGGTCCCATTTCCTATTACACTAAAATTCTCAAAGGGCTTCTGAGTATACCTGTATGTCCCCAGATAAGCCTCCCAAAAGACAAGGTATCAATATTGAAAAAAAAAAGAAGATACTTGTGATGTAGAGAAGAGTGATAAATAAACTGACTTGACTGTTAAGTCACCTTATAACAAATCATATCCATTGATTGCCACGCTGAAGTCTCGGGTTTGAAACCTGAGTCTGAACAAATTTTTGTGTGATCCGCATTTTTGAGTGTATTCTTTGTACAATATATATGTAATTAGAAAGCTATAGTATGTTTATCAGTTGTATGCCTGACGAGATAGTCAGAGAGGATAGATCGCTAGGCTTTGCGATCCATTCATACTTCTCTCGCTTCCTGCAGATTCATTAACCTTTACGTTTTTGAGCAATCTGCTTACGTGAAGATAGTTAGTTAATATATTAGTTGTCTAGATCCCACAAGCGTATATTAGTTTAATTCGTAAAGTCTGTTGCTTTGTGAGAATGTTCCAAAATATTTATTTATTCACTAGGTGTCCCACCCGGCTTCACCCTTGACATACTTCGAACTCCCATCGCACCTAATATATGCCGTCGCTTATAAATTATACAATAATGCATAAAAACTTGCCCGATTTGTCGACATTTATGACTACTGCTCCGCTCTCCAGGATAGTATTGTGATGATATATAGCCTTCCACGATAAATGGGCTATCCAAAACAAATAGTATTTTTTAAATCCGACCAGTAGTTCCTGAGATTACCGCGTTCAACTAAACAAACAAACTCTTTATAATATTTATTTATCCATTGTAGATGAAGTGAATACCATAAAAACCGAGCCTGATGTTAAGGTTGAACTTGAGGAACCTACAAATCCAGAGCCTGATGATTCCGAGGTCATTGATGATATTCCAGCAGATGATGATGTAAACGATTGCTCCGATCACTTGAATAATGGCAAGTATTTTACACAATGATTTTAAATAGTAGATGCGTACTTCTAATCACAAACTAACCTCTAAACCAATTTGACTGAAACTTGATATGCAGATAATATAGTGCCTCGGTGGTGTAGGTGTTAGTGTATGCAATGATTTCCGGGTTGGTAGAAATAATTGAGTGACATTGAAAAGTTTTATTGAAGTGAAAACTTTTTTAAGCGCGGTACGTATATTTTTAGATGAGAGAAAATCTCTGGAGACGCGACACCGTTACGAGACGCAGCTATAGTGTGTGCATATATGCATGTACATATAGCAGACAGCTAACGTGTCTAGATAAATAAATTTAGATTTCTCTTCTGTTGGCACTCCCAGAGTGCAACTCGTATTTTTTCGGCGTTTGGGTGTTTATTATGTATAATATTGTAATAATAAAAATAATTGGGGTGGAACCAAAAATAATGATAGGAATCTCTTATTATGGAGACATGAACTAACAAACAAAAGTTATAGTTATAACTCGTTTCAGGCGCCAGGAGGATAAGTCCTACCAACTTTATGCACACGGATATCAGCGATAGAGATTGAGCCTTTAATCATAAGAGCAGGAACCAAAAATAATAGAATACATCTCTAGAAGAAAGTTTACTTATATACCTATATACCTTATCACTATTGGTATAATTTATTCCAGTGTTTTAGTAAGCTAAAGATTAACTATTGAGATCCAGCTTAATGCCAGCTTATAAGTCAAAATATATATCGTAACATGATTCAAAACATGAGCCAAATCATTGAGTCATTACATGAGCCTAATCATGAGTCTTTGGGCCTGTTCATTGAGTCGTGCATCATTATTAGATTAATCTACACAAAAACAATTCAATCTAAATACCTTAAGGCGTGGTCAAATTACCACGAGATTCGAAATCACCTCTGCAGACTGCGACAGGTGCCGTCTCCACTAGAATGACGAGCCCGTAACCACATGGTCAGCATTTATGGCAAATTTCATCCAAGAATAAAGTTAATATAAAAAAAGTACATTTTCAGCACTTTTTTGAGGAATACTAATTAATCTTGAAGAGCAGGCAAATATTCCATTAACGCCTCTCCAAGCTTCGTAGACTTCGTAATTAGCTGTAAACAACGCATAATTTTTTCGTCAAAATATCACCTTGTGAAAAAGGTTATGAACGTGTTTCCAAAAATCCAAAGATCTTACCGAAATACATAGCCATTTTGATACAACCATTGATAAGAAGTCACAGGCGTGAACTTCCATTTACAATAATAAAAAATTACTTCTTTTTAGCGAAGTTTAAAAAATATATTTACGACAGACATCGTTTCTGTCGATCTGTAGAAAAGCGAATGACGTTCCAATTTTTAAAATACTTTTTCGTTGGCATGGTTGCGTAGACATTGGCCAGTGGACAAGACCATTCTATTTCATTCGTTCCAAGAACAGGCTATACATTCAAAAACATTCTGCCTACTCAAAACGTAAATTATATAAATTCGATGACAAGTAGTGAGAAAGAGTCAACAATCTACTCTCCTCTCTCTCTCTAAATCTCAAGACCAACAATGACACTTACAATGTGACGTTTTACAACGTTACAATATGTATGTATTTAGATATATATGAAGCGTTCGTGGCCCCGCTAACTCAGTGTTCTGTAAACGATTATTGCGTTAGCAACTTTCGCCATGGCTGGTCTCTGGATGGGTAACCACTTTATGGCATTTACATTTGCGAGCATGTCCGTGCTACAGAAAGTACGTTAAGCCGTTGGTCCCAGTAGCCAGTAAAATGGCAGTTATTAAGCCCAGTTGAAGACCTTATGGGCAGCTTGAAAAAATTCAACGGCAGGTCTCCACAACTTGCGCCTGTCCAATTCAACACTACAACGGGCTCACCACCTGTTACTTGGGACAACAATACTTATGGTGAATTGTGGATGTGTAATATGCCTCTGCCACCTCTTCGGGGATTAAGGTATGAATAATAAGTAATAATTTGGACTGGGTGTTATGGTATCATCATGCAGCCATTTACGGCAGTAACACTTGGGTTTTGTTCAGGATTCAGCCAGGCCGGGGTTTTGTGAAAAAGCATATTTCATATCCATAATCAATTATTTGTGAAACATACTCGTAGATTAGTTACAGGTTTTGAAAATAATTATGTATACAGTTCACTATGTCATCACATTGTGTAGTGTACAAATATTATAGAAACGAAAATTACAGTCTGACTCACAAGTAAATGCACCATTACTACAATAAACTTCCAAAACATAAAAATCACATGTCAAAATTCATTCATAAAAATTCAAGAATACTAAAATCACATGTCAAAATTCAATGTTTCTCAAAGATTGCTCGGAAACTTAATTTCTAGGCCATCAACGTGAGGACCTCTATCAAAGACCTGCTGACTATAAATTATTTAAGTCTCTGCTTTCCATCAAGCGGGCGGCGCCATTTTGAAGTACCTAATATAAATAATTCTAAGCTCCCTCAATGAAAGTAGAACTTGACTTTCAGATGAAAACACTACAATAAAGGCAATAAAAAAAACAGCGAAACCCAAGAAGAAACTGCATCAAAAATCTGTTAGGAAGAAGTCAACTGTCGTACATAATAAAATCTCTAAAAAAGTTCGGGGAAGAAAGTCTAAGGCGTTACAGAACACAGGTAAGTATATTACAGAACGTTTCTCAATACTCAATCAACGCTTGAGGTTAGATTTGGCCTTATAAATACTACTCTCAAGTGTTTCTTGAGTATTGATAAATGTTCATACATCATCATACAAAAATGCATACGATGAAATGTGGCGATTTATATGCCTCTGCCTACCCCTTCGGGGATAAAGGCGTGACAATATGTATGTATGTACGATAAACGTTCTGGAATACGGACCTTAATCTGGATTAAGAGTACAATTTTGATAGCATATATTCTGGAATACTGGAATATATGCTATGGTATTTCGAATATATTTTTCAACGAACTTGAAACGTGTAACGTATTTCGCTCTGATGTAGCTTACAAGGACAACCTTAAAGACTAACTATCTTCTCGCTGTATCCCTAACGGCAGTGGCGTGCACAAGGATTTCGGACAGGGTATGCATACTAGTGGGGCTGCTAGTGTACCTACCTACAATAAATAAGTAAAAAACTTACCAATTTCAATTCAGCGACATTTTGACATGGCACATTTGGTTGTTGTGTGTGTATGTGGCCACCATGAATATCCAAATAAAATAATGACTGATGGTAAGAACAACTCATTTAAATAATATCCAGCGATATTGTAGGTACATATTTCAAGGTCACTGGATATCATTGAGATATTGTTGAGATAGGTATTGAGTGTTTCTTGCGCAAATGTGCAAAAATATGTGAACAAAATTACTTACCTACATATTTTACTGTGACTTTGTGTTGTACATATTATGTTAATGCATATAAATCTAATTAAGGCGGCTATATTTTTTAAAATATTTCTAAAGCCTTTTCTTTTATTAGATCCAAATCGCGAACAAAATGTCCTCTAACAATTATTTTATTTTTAAAAGATGACGTCAACAATACACTAGTTTTTAACTTATTTAAACACACATCACCAGCAAAGATTTCAAGCTATAATTTTCCATAATTCACACATTCAATTTCAATCACTGTACCAAAGTGAAATCATTTGACAGTGAAACAATATAACACAGCAAAATGGCGTATGATGCTACTTGACAACAAATATTCTGTTTTCGGCAACTATTTAAATCGGTCGGCTTACCATAATAAGCACTGCCTCTCTGCCCATACAATCACACTGCAAGAATTACGCACACAATCGTAAAATTTATACACACAAACAAAGTATCAATGTACTAGGAACAAGCCTAATTTAGATCTGCTTACAGCCGCAGTCGCGGCGCGGCGTTAATATCGACACGTGACGTAAGAATGGTTGCTTTTTAGTAGTTCGCTCAAGGACTAATAGATGGCAGTGGTTGGGACAAGTTTTTAATCTGGTAATTTAAAAGGGAATTATTATTATAAAACTTGTAGTACTTAAATAATAGATTTAGATTATACTGATTGGGCTAGGGTATGCAGTGCTTATTTGCATGTATGAAGCGCACGCGCCTGCCTGACGGCATAGTCAAAGAGGTCAGATAGCTCAAACAAATATTTGTTTTGGGAGTTTGGGTGTTTGCTATTTTATGCATGGATCGCGATCTGTCCTCTCTGACGTCCTTGATGGATATAGCGTGAAGATAGTTAGTTTAGTTATAACGCTAAAGAATTTGTTTGTCTGTTTGGTTAAATGCTTTATTCTCAGGAACTAATGGTACAAATGGAAAAAATATTTTTGTATTGCATAGTCCATTTATTGGGGTAGGCTTTACGCTGTATAACATCACGCTACTACCCAGGAGAGCGAAGCAGTAATCATAAATGTCAACAAATCGGGCAATTATTCATACCTTTTTGTAAAAGTAATAAGCGAGGGGATTATATGGACGCGACAGAGATTCAAATTATGTCACGTGCGAAACCGCGGGGGTCAGCTAGTATATATATAAGTTGACAGAGAGTGATAATAACTGTCGATTAATTATAATTTTTTTTTGTTACAGACCTAGATCCTTACTGTCAAAATACTGTCAAGAAACCGGATGTAGAAACTGAGTATAAATCCGTTATGAATACTATCACGATAGTCGAATACTCTTTCGTATGCCCCTTTTACACATCTTATAGCGATTATTACTGTATTTATTGTAGAGAAGTTTTTACCGACCCCAATCAACTCCGGGAACACACAGCTACTCACGATCCGACTACATTCAAAGCCAACATAGCTGACAAAAAATTACTTTTAGTCGATATTGTACGTATAGATTGTCGCCTTTGCGTAACAAAAATTGATGACATCGATTTATTAAAAAATCACCTTTCCAGTTGCCACGGTAAAAAATTCTACGATACTACCGTAGATTTTTTAAAGTTCCGGTTATCTGTCAACAATTTGACATGTACCGAATGCGGTAGTGCGTTTAGTTTCTTTCACGCATTAAAAAAACATATGGCAGAACATTTCGGGCCGTGTGTATGTGACATATGCGGCGCTCATTATTTCGAAGAAAGAATGTTAATTTTGCACCAGAAATCACACCAAAAAGTTGATGAATCCTTTACGTGTAAAGATTGTGGCAAAACGTTTAAATCCAAGCACAGTAGATATTTACATGAAACTAAAATGCATAAAAAGGAACCTGCTTATCCCTGTTACAAATGTGATGAGGTTTTATTTTCTTATTCACTGCGATACAGACATATGATTGACGTTCATGGTGAGAAACGTATGTTTCCATGCGAACATTGTGACAGGTCATATGACAGCCGGAAGTCTCTTCGAGAACACAACCGCCGTTATCATTTAAAAATATTAAAACACCAGTGTGACCTGTGCGATAAAAGATTTTACCTTCCATCGCGATTAAAAGAACACATGGCAACACACACAGGGGAAAGAAATTTTCGTTGTGAATATTGTGGAAAATCTTATCCTAGATTGAGAGGTCTTAAAGTCCATATTCAGTCACATAACGAAGAAAAAAAATATCATTGTGTTTTGTGTAACGCATCGTTTACACAAAATATAAATTTGAAAAATCATATGAAGCGGCAACACCAGTCTTTAGAACTAGATGAAGGATATCCTGGTTAATTTAATTTAAATGATTAGTCATGAACTCATAATGTATGAGGGATAATTTGTACCAAAAGCGCCATTACAAAATGGCGTCTAAAAGTTACCAATATTTTTACTCCTTTTAATACAAAACGATTTGGATAAATTACGTTTATTGAAATTCCAATCTACTATGTTGAGTTTAATATAATATGTCATTAATTTGGGTTGAAATTTAAAATTATTATAATTAGAAGTAGGAATATTACTTGTATATTACTGCCTTTTTGTAGTAAGTAAATACTAATATTATAAAGAGGAAAGATTATTAAGTTTGTAATAATAATAATCAATTATTTCAGGACATAATAGACCCATATAAAGAGAATTTACAATTGCTGCTAGGGATAGGGCGCCGCCGCGAAACGGCGCGCAGGAGCCCCGCCCGACTCCTGTGGCAAGTGGGCTAGGGCTGCCGTGTGTCGGGCCAGCACGGCTAAAGAAGTTAGCCCCAACCCGTATCCGCTTCGCATCTTGGAACATTGGCACGCCGACTGGGCGTGCGGTAGAGTTGGCCGAAGTACTCTCCAGGCGGAGGGTGGACGTGGCGTTCCTGCAGGAGACTCGGTGGAAGGGCAACACAGCCCGGCCCTTGCAGAACGGCTACAAGCTGTATTACACGGGTGCGCCTGGTGGGGAGAACGGGGTGGCCGTTGTGCTCTCTGAGGGGCTGCAGAGTGGCATCTTGGAGGTGAAACGCTGTAGCGACCGGCTTATGACCGTGAGGGTGCTTATCGATGGGATTATTACCCTACCCACCTGATAAGTGCCTACGCGCCACAGGCCGGTTGTAGCGACGCCGATAAGATGTCGTTTTGGGGTCAACTCGAGGGAGTGCTTCGGAGCATTCCGTTGTCACAGGGAATCGTTTTGGGCGGCGACCTAAACGGTCAGGTGGGTGAGAGGTGTAAGGAGTTTGAGCGTGTTCATGGTGGTTTTGGATACGGCACCCGCAACGCTGAAGGAGAAACTATCCTCAGAACGTGTGCGGCTGCCGATCTGGCCATTGTGAACACGTATTTCAAAAAGAAATCCGAACATCTCATCACCTACAAGAGCGGGAGGCGTACAACTCAGATCGATTTCCTACTCACTAGGCGACACAGCATCGGCAAGGTGGCCAACTGCAAGGTCATACCCGGAGAGAGTCTTACTGCACAACACCGTCTCCTTGTCATGGACCTCTGCGTGAAGCCCAAAGGCAAACGCATCGAGCGGTGCCAGCGCCGCATCAGATGGTGGCTGCTTGATGAAACTAGGTCCCAGGAGTTCGTCTCAGCTGTCGGTGACAAGTGCACCGACACTGAAGGCGAACCAGTTCAAGATTACTGGGACAAAGTTCATGCGGCCATCCTTGGAGCGGCGAAGGTGGTGCTCGGTGAGTCTAAGGGTGGACGCAAATGTGACAAGGAAACTTGGTGGTGGAACGACGCAGTCCGGAGGGAGACTAGGGAGAAAAAAGCCCTCTTTAAAAAGTGGCAAGCGACCGGATCTCCTGAAGACCGCGACGCGTACAGGGCTGCCAAGCGCGCCACAAAGAGAGCTGTAGCCAGAGCCAGACGTGACCACTTACAACCTCTGTATGATAAGCTGGAATCGTCTGAGGGGCAGGAGCTCATCTATAAGCTGGCGCGCTCCAGGGTCAAAGCGGCACAGGATATATCCAAGTGTCGCCGTGTAAAAGACCCTGAGGGCAACCTGTTAAGCGAAGACCTCGCGGTAAAGGAGAGATGGCGCTCGTGCTTCCACGAGCTGCTTAATAAACAGCACAAAGAGGTGCAGCTTTCGGACCTCCCTCCGAATCAGGGACTAGTGCCACCGGTAACGCCTGGATAAGTCCTGACTGCGCTTCGCCGCATGAAGAATCGGAAAGCTGTCGGACCCGATGGAGTCCCCATCGAAGCCTGGAAGGCGATGGGTCCTCGCGGTGTGGGCATCTTAGTAAACCTTTTTAACCGCATCCTCCTCAGCGGGCAGATCCCAAACCAATGGAGACTGAGTATTATTACTCCAGTCTTCAAAGGTAAGGGGTCAGTGCAGGAGTGCGGGAGCTACCGCGGTATTAAGGTGATGTCCCACACCATGAAGATCTTCGAGAGGATTATAGACTCTCGGATCCGGCAGGAGTGTACCCTCTCGGAGTGTCAATATGGGTTTCGCCCTGGTCATGGGACCACGGACCCTGTTTTTGCCCTGAGGGTTGTCGCAGAGAAATACAGGTCGAAGAACACGCCTCTGCACTGTTTGTTTCTAGACATGCAGAAGGCCTACGACTGTGTTCCTCGTGCGATGATCTGGTGGGCACTGCGGTCCAAAGGGGTTCCAGAGGTCTATATTGACACTATCCGGGACATGTACTGTGACTCCGATTCAATGGTTCGGACTGCTGTTGGCGACACGAAGCCCTTTCCCATCACCGTCAGGGTACACCAGGGTTCGGTCCTTAGTCCGCTTCTGTTCAGTGTCATATTAGACAAATTGTCGGACAGCATCAGAAACCCGCATGAGCAGCCTCTATGGTTGCTCATGTATGCTGACGATATTGCGCTGGCAGACGCGGACAGGGGCAGATTGGTGCGACGTGTAAAGGCGTGGAAGGAGACGCTTGAGAACGGCGGTCTGGAACTAAATGTGGCGAAGACCGAGTACTTGGCACTAAACTCGACAGATCCCACATCCGCCCGCATAGGCAGTGATTTGGTCGAGCGCACGGACCAAGTTAAATACCTGGGATCTGTTTTTCACACGTCCAGTGACATCGATTGCGATGTCAAGTCACGCATTGCTGCCGCGTGGGCCAAATGGCGGGAGATGACCGGTGTCATTTGTGACTCTAAAATGCCGATCCGGTTGAAGGGACAGGTCTACAAAATTTTTAGACCTGTCCTTCTACATGGCAGTGAGACGTGGCCGATATTGGAGCGACACAAGCAGGAGCTGCGTGTCACGTAAATGAAGATGCGGTGGATGTGTGGCGGATGGACCGCGTGAGAAACTCTCGCATCCGCGGCAGCCTTCACGTCCGTGATATTGCAGATAAGTTGCAAGAGTGTCGCCTTCGTTGGTATGGTCACGTCTTGCGGCAACCGCCGGGCTACGTAGGTAACAAATGTCTGGCCATGTCAGCCTCGCCGGGTCCCGGTAAGAGGGGAAGACCCAAGAAGAGCTGACTTGACGTCGTAAGGGATGACATGCGTGCCAATGGTCTCACTACAGGGGATGCCGAAGACCGTGCGAAGTGGAGGAGAAAATGTAGGTAAGCGGACCCCGGGCGTCGCGAGACGCAACTGGGACAGACGCTCGGATGATGATGATAAAGAGAATTTACAATCTGTACGTAATGAATAGGCTCAGAAACTGCTGGGCCGATTTTAAAACTTTCTTTCTACGTTAGAAAGCTACATTCTTCGTGAGTAAATAAGGATTGATTTTCAAAAAGTTTAGAATTCCGTACGAAATTTTACTACCGTACGAAGCCGGGTGGCCCGCTAGTAGTATATATTTTTGGTATAGCTTTAGCAGTTGCCAAGATATCTCGACTTTTGTCAATTAGGCCAACGGCTAATTAGGAAAATCATGTTACTTTATAACTGGGACGTTAGAATGGATATAACTAGGTGCATTTGCCGTCCCCGGTAAGTCTAAATGGAGCGAAGCGTTTTGCCGTCACCATTTCCGAACAAGAAGTTTCGGTGATTATTCCTCCATGGTATGTCCGATTTTCGGTTTAATTTTTTCTAAACCATCTACGGCTAGATGTCGTATTATGGGTCAAATTTGATCAAATTAATGGTGTTGAGTGGTTTGGGAGGAGTTCGAGGACAAAGCGAAAATCCGAATCGGGGAAGAATGGAAAATGATATAAAAAAATATGGGTAACTTTTAGAGGTTTGACTTAGGGCCGTATTTAAGAACGTTACTCAATACACACTTGAGAGTATATTATCAGGAAAAACTAGCCTCAAGCGTTTCTTATTATTGAGTAAAGAGTAATGTTCTAAAATACGGCCCTTAGTTTAGCATGTGGTGTTGCCACAAGTCTGGTTGGCAATTGCAATGCAGATTTGTTGGTTGTTGGGTATAGTAGATTGTGTAGTATCTTAATTTGAGTAGACATCTACATTGTAGCAATCATTGATGTAATACGTTTTTACGATCTGGGGCCGAGTCCACTATTGACAAGCCGTAGAGTAGAACCAGAATCGCTGTTTTCAGCTGTCAAGGCGGCTACTGGAGTGGTACGTGTTAGTAGAATTCTATCGACCGACCAATAGAAGCCTATTGGAGTACGATTGTAAAGTAGACTACGAAAAACTGATAAAATTGTACCGGTGGCTTTTTATTGAGCGACTATTTCGATTCTATTTCGACACGATTGAAACAGCAGACTCGGCCCCCTGGTGCCCAATTCACGACCACGAATTGAAAGAGTAGACGGAAATTTGCTGGTCAAATATCATTTGTTTCATATATTTAGAAACGGCGAAACACTAGACAGAATACGTTATAACGTTTAAGTAAGAATCGCGGGTGAATTATTGCAGAAATGAATATTTTGTACTTTATATTTAAACTAGTTGACGTCCGTGGCTTCGCCCGCGTAGAGAAATTATCCCGTTCCCGTTTCCCACTGGAACTTGTTCCCGTTTCCCACAGGAACTTGTTCCCGGGATAAAAAACCTATGACAGTCTCCTGGCTCTAAGCTACCTCCCCACCAATTTTCAGCCAAATCGGTACAGCCGTTGTTGAGTTATAAATAGTGTAACTAACACGACTTTTAAATATATTTTAATCTTAATAATACCTATTATAAATGCGAAAGTTTGTATGGATGTTTGTTACTCTTTCACGTTAAAACTACTGAATGGATTTTAATGAAACTTTACAATGATATAGTCCATACATCAGAATAACACATAGGCTACTTTTTATCCCGGGATTAAGTTTCTGTGGGAAACGGGAACGGGAAATCACCCTACACCAAAACAGGAACTATCTTATAAAAAAGTGAGCCGCAGTCCTGACTGTCACAATGTGTACGCTTATATTGAATCATATGTTACCTATGTTACAGCAATATGTTATGTTACGACTAAGCTTTCTAGTTTTCAAGTCGTATGATCGAGAATTGCTGCCCGCGCTAATGTTATTTTTACACTTTCGCGGTTTATACTCATATTTTATATACTACTCGGGACTTCCCGCGAAACAATTTTGCATTTACATTCACTGACAGTCCAGCCGCGACAACTCTGCAACGCGCTCGAAACGTCGGTGAATGTAAGTACAAAAGTGTTTCGCGTGAAGTCCGGAGTAGTATATAAATAAAATATGGTGCGCATCTGAATGAATTATGATTGCAGAATAAATAAAATTAGATTATAGAATCTGGAAAATTCATGGAATTTCATAATTTAGATTTGGAGAAAACATAGTAACTGACACATACAACAGTAGATAATAAGATGTCATACTTTTAATAAATTATTTACAGTTAACATATCGAGAAGTTTTATTACCAGTGCAACCCCTAAAGTAATACCTACTGTCTTCTGTTTTTGTTATATTAATGATTGATATTAAATAAATATAAATATCGTTGGGACAACTCTTACAACGCCATCTGATTCCAAACTAAGCAGAACTTGTAATATGGTAACCAGATAACTGATAAACATACCTACTTATATTTCTAAATACATACATATTATAGATAAATAACAACCAGACACAGAATATACCATAGTGCTCATCACAAAGTTTTATCCTGGGTGGGAATCGAACCAACGACCTCTTGCGTAGCAGTCGGATGCACTCGCGCCACACAGAGGCAGTACAATATATTTCTATTATATCTATATATATAAAAGGCAAAATCACTGACCGAATCATTGATCACGAAATCTCTGAAACTACCAAAGCTATGAAGCTCAAACTTCGTATGGAGATTCTTTATAATACGTAGGTTTCCGCTAAGAAGGGATTTTGCGAAATTCTACCCCTAGGGAAGTAAATAAGCGATAAACGGTTGTAAGGAAGTTTGTCATTTACAAAGTTAGTAACATGAATTTATGTACGCCTGTTTTTAGTTACAAATAAATGGGTACGTTTATCGCAGTTTTGCAAAATTTAACCTATAAGGGGGTAAAAAAGGGTTGAAAGTTTATATGGGAAATTCGTCATTTTCAAACGCGGAGCCGCGGGTATCAACTTTCGGAAAGCTCGCGGCTCACGTAAAGTAGTTAGTTCACAAAAATGCATTCTCGCGGGATAAATATGTTTTCCCGGGATATAAAGTAGGTATCCTATGTATTAATTCAGGAAATGGCTCGCACAGGATATTCAGTTCAAGCTGTTTCGCCCGGGTGGATATTATGCAGTTGTAAGTAAACCACCAACAAGTATTCCGATTTCATTCAGTTTTTTGTTGTTAAAATGCGAATACTTCAGAAGTTGTTTCATAGGCATTTCAGAATAGCCTACGCGCCACCCTCTTTAACTAATGTCTCTATTTGTCTGTTTCTCTTATGTGGCGTGGCGCTAACGAAGTTGCGCGGGTTAGCAATTTATTTATATAAAAAATAGATATTATATTATTTTATATAAAGAAACCCTCAGCCGAGGTCGCGGCGGTGCAGTCTGTCGAAAGCCCTTAGGTTATTCTTCCGAGAGCTCTCCAGGGACTTCCGGGCATAACACTGGTTAGAACTCCAGTTTTGGTATCCATGAGCACTGTATTTCTTGTATTTTTACTAATTCTACCATCCAGGGTCTATTTTACAAATCAATGATCATAAAAATAATAAATAAATATTATTGAACACTTTTTAAACAGCGCCATCTAGCCCAAACTAAGCTAGAAGCTTGTACTGGTGTACAACTGATATACATACTTATATTATATTTATAAATACATACTTATTATACATAGAAAACACCCAAACTCCGAAACCAACATATGTGGATCACAAAAATACTTGTTCCGACCTGAGAATCGAAACCGGGATTTCATGCGCGGCAGTCGCTTAAAAAAATCAATCGGCTTACCGATTCTCAAGTTATAAACGGTGTCATTAACACAATCTTGTTTGTATATAAGATTACCTTCTTCATTTTTGTGTATTTCCAGTTGGTCCCAAATTCCACCTGGGCATAGCCTGTTGCCTAGTATTATTTCGTTGCTTGGAGCAGCCATTGTTTGGCTTTTGATGTTTAGCATTAATAATAATGAGAATTATTTATTCCAAGACTTACAGAAACTGGAGGCTCAGAATACTATTACACTACACGATTTATCACTATTAATAGCTATTACAATAGAAGTGCACGCGGCCCCGCTGACTCATTGTTCTGTAAACGATCACTGCGTTAAGCAACATTCGCTATAGATGGTCCTTGGATGGATGATATGGTTATATGTGGGTGTATAGTATGCTTTTGTCTACCCCTTCGGGGATAAAGGCGTGACAATATGTATGCATGTATGTAATAGCCGGTGTAAATGTAGGTCGAGAAGCAAGTGTAAAGTAGCAACAAACCAAGCAGTAGCATAGCACTAATGGTGGATTTTAGTTGTAATGTTAAAGTTAATTTTAAAAATATATCTCTTTGAAGTCACAAAGGTTTGCTAATTCTAAAACTCAAAAGTATCTACTTGAGTACAAGTTTTATCGGATCATAAATTAACAAATCTATCTAAAGGGTTTTCCAAAAAGACCTACAATGTAAAGTATACCATTACAATAATTTTAACATTTTGAAAAATTTCATGAAAAGGATATTGTCCTGTAAGCGTGGTCGTGGTGGTCATTTACCTGATGTTATTTTCCACTATTAACGGCATACCTTCCTCTTTTTGTATTTTTGTGATACGCGCTCACTCACGCGTCGTTGCACTCGCGATGGCTACCAACAAGACGATCATCGTGAACGAGCTACTGGCGTTCATCCAGAATGCAATCGACACTATGGACGAGATCAGCATAATGCAGATCTGCAAGTCCAATTTTAAGGAGGAGGACATCTGTAGTGGTAAGGCATTGTTGTACCAATCGGTCGGCAAAACTGCCCAGTTGCCGTCCCGCAGGAGAGATGGAGGGGAACGAAGTGTGCAGGATATTATCACCCTGCTGAAAGAAAGTGATCCGCCAATAGTTGACATTATGTAGAAATTTAGGCTACGCGCTGTTCGCTGTCTATGTGTGAGTTATACGTTGCTACACATGACAAAAAAAGATAGCGTTATACAATAAATAAAAAGAGTGAAAAGGATGAAGTATTGCGCTATAAATAAAGGAATATGTTTAGTCTGCTTCACAGATATAGAAGAGTAATAGCGTTAAAAGCCCTAACACACGACCGGATTTGATCCGACCAGACAGCGGATTTGATTGGCCGCCCGACCAAATCTTACCGTCTGTAGAGCAGTCCGGCGGACATAATTATTATTAATTGAGTCCGCCTCGATCCGCATCGGATATGATCAATGTTGTCGTTCTAGCTACTTTGTCGTAAATTTCCCCAGATTTAATTTAATTTTTCTCCAAATAGACACTTTTTCATAATTTTTTTCCCAATGTTGCCATCTTAGTTACTTTGTCAAAAATGTCCCCAGTACCGATTTTACCTTTCCCCAAAAATTGCTTTTTCATATTTTTTTTGCCAGAAAGAAAAAAGAGCTACGTTAATACATAACGTAGTGTTTATTTACTCTATGTAGAGGAATACTATGCATACCAGTTATCTACATAGATAAGTAAAATTGAAATGTGTGTGTGTGTAATTCAAATTTGCAGCTTTTCACTAAAAGCATATAAAATAATATACTTTTTTAGAAACCTTTCATTTCCAAAAAAGTTCCTTAAAAAAAAATTTTACCCCAGAATAGGGAAAAAGCCCCTAATCTGTACACCCTGTCTGTCGTGTGTGTAAATTTGGTCGTGTGTTAGGGCTATTACACACGTTCAGGTTTGGTCTGCCGGACCTCGACAGATTTGATCCGCCGAGTCTGCCGACCAAATCTGTTGTCGCAACAGACGGCCGGATCAGACCGCACCGGACGACCAGACGACCAGACAGGGTGTTCAGATTAGGGGCTTTTCCCTATTCTAGGGTAAAATTATTTTTTTTAAGGAACTTTTGTGGAAATGATAAGTTTCTAATAAAGTATATTATTTTATATGCATTTAGTGAAAAGCTGCAAATTTGAAATTACACACACACACATTTCAATTTTATTTATCTATGTAAATAACTGGTATGCAGTATTCCTCTACATAGAGTAAATAAACACTACGTTATGTATTAACGTAGCTCTTTTTTCTTTCTGGCAAAAAATGTATGATAAAGTAATTTTTTGGGGAAAGGTAAAATCGGTACTGGGGACATTTTTGACAAAGTAACTAAGATCGCAACATTGGGAAAAAAATTATGAAAAAGTGTCTATTTGGAGAAAAATTAAATTAAATCTGGGGAAATTTACGACAAAGTAGCTAGAACGACAACATTGATCATATCCGATGCGGATCGAGGCGGACTCAATTAATAATAATTATGTCCGCCGGACTGCTCTACAGACGGTAAGATTTGGTCGGGCGGCCAATCAAATCCGCTGTCTGGTCGGATCAAATCCGGTCGTGTGTTAGGGCTTTAAGCAGATCAAACATATTCCTTTGTTTATGGTGTAATACTTTATTCTTTTCACTCTTGCCATTTGTTGTATAAAGCTATCTTTATTATTTCTGTGTAGCTACATCGAACTCACACTTTGACAGCAACCAGCGTGTAGCCAATTTTTCTACTTATGTCAACCGTCGCTGTCATCTTTGAATCAAAGATTTAGTTTTTTTTGGATCTGTGGTCTAGTGCTTAGTACAAGTGTTCGGCTTTTCCAAAAAATATTTATAAAGAAACAAGTGTTGTTGTCGTATTTTTAGTGCTTTTGTGTTGTTTTATGTGTGCATTTTTACATTACACATAAGTAGATGTAACTATAGATGACCATCCTCCCGACCCTGGTGGTGGTGATGTCCCTACCCATAATTCTTCAACCCAATCTATTTCCAACCCTCATTCTAAAAAAAGAAAACATCCTCTTGATGACCCTTTATCCCCCGCTATTAAAAAGTCCATTACCGACCCATCACAATCATCCCCTTCCATTCAAACCTCTTATTTCCATCCCGATTTTGAGAACAAGCCCACGAACTACACTGATACTGATGCAGGCCCGTACATAGTACATGTATCCAAAGCAGCAGACAATCCATCCGCTGGTACAGTATTTCGTCCTATTAAATTCGGCCATTTTATACATAAAAACAAAATTCTTAATCTTACCGAAGATGGCATTAAGCGTGTAGGCCGTAACCGTGTATCAGTACAGTTCAAAACTGCCATAGATGCAAATAACTTCTTGACTCATCCATCACTGTCCAGGGCTAAGTATGAGGTATCCATTCCTTCTTATGCAGAATGGGGATCATTAGGGATGTCCCGGTGGAATGGACCCTTGAGGAAGTGGTCCAATCAATTCGGATCCCTGGTGGATTTTGTCGCATTATGAGAGCCAGAAGACATAATCGCAGGAAATTAAATGAAAATAATACATACATACATACATACATATTGTCACGCCTTTTTTTTTTTTTATTATGAATGAACAACAAACAGCTACACTATGTAATATTATTAGAAGTAATAACAGTAGGTTAATAATAATGTAGCCCACAGCGCTGTTCACAGATTACCAGAAGATTTTAATTAAATTTGAGTCGCTCGAAGGTCGAAAAGAAATGAAATAAAATATATAAAAAAATAGTTGCAAACATGCTAAAATTAATAAGTGATTTTCCGATTTGATCATACCCGCTATTAATTTGTGCACAATTTTTCGTAAGTCAGTTGTCGAAACTTATTTGCTGAACATGCAAATATGTCGATGTCCTCAAAAGTGTTGTTATACGAGTCAGTTAGACGATGAAGGGGTGCTCGTAACCCAGCATTCGTTCGACATGTACCAACTGCAAATAGTTTACCTGCACGTACCTGGCTTTATCCCCGAAGGGGTAGGCAGAGGCATATTTAACGCCCACGTTTCACCGTATGCATTTCCGTCCCACGTAACAGGTGGTGAGCCCATTGCCGTGTTGAAATGGACAGGCGCAGGCTGCATCGACCTGCTGTTGAAATTTTTTAAGCCGCCCATAGGGCCTCCAACTTGGCTTAACGACTGCCATTTTATTGGCAACCGGGACCAACGGCTTAACGTGCCTTCCGAAGCACGGAACTGGGGTGGGTCTAAATGGCCGAAAAAATTGAATAAACTGTGTCTATTTTAGATGTTAAATTTGGAAGAAATTTTGAACCCGTTGCCTTTTTAGTGAGATGGTAACAAAAAGGCTAAAATGTCTTATGTGCTAGACACTAATTAGCACGACCAATTAAAGTCCTGGTATACCTTCTTATGTACCCACACAGACAGTTGTCCTTACATTCAGTGGTCAAATTCTTCCTTCATATATATACTGTTTTTATAACTCCCTTCCAGTTGAAACATATGTAATTCCACTAATACAATGCCTTAAATGCTGTAGGTTTGGGCATATTACATCACAATGTCGGTCTTCACCACGTTGCTTTATCTGCAGCCAGCCGCATGAAGGTATTTCTTGTACAAATCCTACTCCATCCTGTTTATTCTGCTCTGGTCCTCATTCTTCCTAAGACTCTTCTTGTCCAGAAGACAGCAGACAAAAATCAATAAAATTAGTGATGTCCCAGGAGAACATTTCTTACATGGAGGCATCGGCAAGATTCCCTCATGTGCGTAAGTCTTTTGTGGATACTGCCAAATCTGCTACAACAGCTCGACCCTCTCTCCCCACATCCTCTATACATGTATCCCAAGAATCCCCTGCACCACCACCTTCACAAATATCATATAGGAAAACAATTCTATTACCCCGTAGACCTCATAACCCAGCATCTAGTCCAGGGTTTGATAGGCTAACTCATAGACTATTAACCCAATCTCCCCCCTCTTCACTTTCTAATGACTGTGCTCTTTCACAACATAGTTCAACAGGTCAATCAAGCCCCAGCGATAATCTCCTTGAACTACTACTGTCCACTGTCATTAATATGCTTTCCCGGTTTAGTGACACTGAGCTTCCAGAGAAACTAAAATCTAAGATTACTCAGCTATCCTTTTTAACCAACAACATTCCCCCCAATTCGGCAATGGAACTGTAGGAGCTTAATAAAAAAAAAGGATGAATTAATTTTTCTTATAAATAAATTGTGAATATGAATTTGTCTTTTATATCTGTCTATGTCCCTTACCCAGACCGCTCCATTTTATATGAACTTAATAACATATTATCCTCCATTCCCCCGCCTGTTATAATCTTAGGCGATTTCAATATCCACCATACATCATGGGGTTCATACAGGTGTGATGACATATCATACATATTTCTGGATATTGTAGACTCCTTGAACCTTAATATTTTAAATGATGGTGCTCCCACTCGTATACCAACTCCTACTCAACCTGGTCCCAGCGCCGTTGACCTTTCACTTTGCTCACCGTTACTTTCTTCTAGCCTAGGTTGGCTGACATCAAGCAGTACCCACAGTAGCGACCACTACCCAATTATCATCCTCCCTTTTGACAGCCCTAGCCTTCAACTTCCCTTTAATCCTCTACTGAAATATAATATAGCAAGAGCAGACTGGGAAACATACTCTAGTTCCCTGACTCAAAATATTACCCATATTGCTACTCCAAATTTGTATAATCTCAGAGATACTTATAATCTCTTCAAGAAAGGTCTCCTAACAGCTGCTGATAAGGCGATTCCTTTAAAAAAACCTTCAAATCGTCTCCCATCCCCTCCATGGTGGGATCAATCTTGTTCAGAGGCCTGTAAAAAAAGAAAAGATCCTGAAAAAGTATATGCAGCCGTTATGTCAACGGAGAATTACCTAAAGTATAAGAAGGTGGCAGCTGAGACTGTCAGATTTCTGTCACAGAAGAAAAGGGAAGGATGGCGTATCTTCTGTGAGTCCCTCTCCCCCCGTACTCATTTCACTTTAGTTTGGAGAAATATAAGAAGATTTAAGATCTCAATGTCTGACATCCCCATTTCTTCAAATGATCCATCTGTATGGATTCAAGACTTTGAGCAGAAACTAGCCCCCCCCCCCTCTGTACCCTCTGCTTTAGACTGTTCTACTTTTACTTCCTTGTCTACTCTTCCTAAACACACCTTTGAGTCCCCTTTTACCCAAGAGGAGCTCCTGGCTATTTTGGGATCCCTGAGGGATTCCTCACCAGGGATTGATGGAATACCATACTTTTTTATAGTCAATAGCAGTTTGGATACCAAAACCTATTTGCTCAAAATTTTAAACCTTGTATTCCATTCTGGCATTCCCCCTGAAGAGTGGAAACACCAAATCATCCTTCCCATATTGAAACCAGGGAAACCTAGTAATGACTGTTCAAGCTATCGTCCCATTGCGCTTTCCTGCACTATGGCCAAAATAATGGAGCAACTTATTAAAAACCGTCTGGATGGTTCATAGAAAGTCAGGGACTTCTCTCAAAAACACAGTTTGGCTTTCGTAGGGGTCTGGGAACGATGGATAGTTTGGGCATCATTACAACCGACATCCGTACCGCAATGTCTAAAAATCAGTACTGTGTGGGCGTATTTCTGGACATAGCAGCCGCTTATGATAATGTACTTCTTCCTGTACTCAGGCAAAAATTGCTAAAGCTGAGTATTCCAGAGAAGATAGTAAATTACATATCCAATTTTTTCTCTGGCAGAAATATTTCGATCAAAGTTCAAAATTCAATCCTGCCTCCGAGAACTGTGTGGAGTGGCCTACCGCAGGGTTCTGTGCTTAGTCCCCTACTATACGGTATATATACTGCTGATTTGGACCTCTCTGTAAACTCCTTTTGCAATATCCTTCAATATGCAGATGATATTGCGCTGTATATATCTGTAGACGACATATCTGTTGCTGTGTCTAGTCTTACGTCAGCCATCTATTATCTCCAATCCTGGCTTGCGGATCATAGATAGAGTACCCAAGAGCTCGGTTGTAGTCTTCACTCGTCATAGAACTATAAATGATTGCCAGATCTCTTATGAAAATCAGGTCTTCCCACTAAGAGAGTCTGTCAAATTCCTGGGTATGATTCTCGATAGCAAATTGTCTGGCATCACTCACATAAATTAAATACGCTCGAAATGTGAAAAAAATATAAATATTCTACGTTCCCTGTCTGGTACCTGGTGGGGAGCTCACCCTTATTGCCAAAAGCTACTATATAATGCAACTATCCGCAGCCATCTAGATTATGGTGGTTTCCTACTAGAACCATGTAATAGAGAAGCCCTTAAAGCCCTAGACAAGCTCCAAGCAAAATGTTTGCGTATGGTTATTGGTGCGATGAAGTCCTCACCAATAAATTCCCTTCAGGTTGAATGTGTGGAACCTCCCCTCGCTTTAAGGAGACAGTACCTGGCTGATAGGTATTTCTACAAAACTTCTCAATTAGCCCTCCATCCCCTTATCCCTAAACTACACACCCTTTCAGAATTTATCTCATCTGGTGGCTACTGGGCAAATAAAGTCCACCCTTGTTTATTTAATAGCTTTCTCAACTTTCTACGATTTCCTTAACCTTTCTTTCCTTTCAGGCAATTATCCACTCCCCCAACATCATTCCAAATTCAGATATTAGCAATGGTTCTGCAGAGGCTAACAAAGAACTACTTGCATTAATTGACCAAAAGTGGCAGGAGAGATTGGTCTTTTATACAGATGCCTCTAAACTAGCAGACTCCTCATGTGTTGGATCTGCTGTTTGGATGCCTCTGTACAAAATTATTCTCTCATTTAAATCCCCTTCGGTGAACTCTATCTTTACAGGCGAAGCTATTGCCATACTTGAAGCTATTTTATATATAGAGTCGCACAATATAAGCAAGCCAGTAATTTTCACTGACTCTAAAAGCTGCTTAATGGCTATTCTGGCTAACCAATTCTCCAATAAAGCTAGATCTCCTTTGATCCTCCAAATTAAAAACTCTCTTTTTAGATGCCAATCTAAGGGACTGTTAGTCTGCATGGTCTGGATTCCTGGACACAGTGGAATTGTTGGCAATACAATGGTTGACTCATTGGCCAAAAATGCTATTTATAGTGGCACTCTTGACCAATACAAGGCCTATCCTCAAGACCTCGCTTCTTTAGCTATATCCACCCTATTTGCAAAATGGTCCATCCTTTGGAATAAATCCAATAAAGTTAAGGGCTTACACTATGCTTCCCTAAAAAATGATTTCCCAGCTAGACCTTGGTTTTTTTAAATTCCGTGAAGCTAGCAAGAGAGCAACGTCCATTATTTGTCGCTTGCGGTTAGGTCATGTCTGCACTAATGTATTCTTAACTAAGATAAGGATTAGGGATAATTCTCTGTGTGAATGTGGTTTGGACGATGATACTACAAATCATATCTTTTTCGAATGCCTGAGAAGGAATGGATCCTTATATGACTCTCTTCCTACAAAACATTTCCCCCGTCCTATTAATTTTAACTATCTCCTGACCTATGTTGATTCCTCTCATATATACCTTATATGTGACTACATTGACTCCAACAATATAAAACTCTAGAACTTTGTGTGTTTGCACTAAATCACTAACATAGCTCGTGTGCTTTAATGTTGTCTTATTTTTTTGTTTCATGTACTTCAACACATAACTTGCCTATTGGATATTTCGGCCTTTATCGTCTATTTTCTCCCTTTTTACCTTGTACACTCACAAAACTTGGATCCTATATAAGTGTGGACCGCCTTACTAAACTCCTACCTAATCCACACTGAGTTATTGGTGGAGCAACAGTATCGACAAAAGAACAAAACCAAAATCAACGATTTATGTATCGAAGTGAAAATATTACATAAAATTATTGTAAAATGTAACAAAAGTAGTAAAAAAATATGTAAACAGTTCAATAATTCAAACAAAACATAGAGTGGTGAACAAGAAATCACCAGGAATAACTTTTCATGGATAATTTATGTACCACTTACGACTACGTACTGTTACACTAAGATTTGTATCCAAAATGATGAAATTTCTTGGTGAACGCTTGAAAAGGTTATTGCTAACTGTTCATAGTATCTGTTCCATAAATCGTTTGGTTGCTGTCGTCATCTACAGCTAAGTTTTTTGTTAATTTAGTTACACTTTGTACTGTAATGCTATTTCAAGTAATCAGGGACGAATTTAGTACAGAGGCCACAAAATGTTATATTTCAATACTCAGTGTATCTAAAAGTTATGGAAATCTTGTTTTAGGTTTACAATAATATAATCAATAAATAACTGTTAAAAATTGTAAAATAAAAAGTTATTGTATTAATTAAAAATAAATAGCTTTGTCCAATAATGCTTTAAATTGTATCTTATCTTAGACCCTTTAAGACAGTATTTCTGTTAGGTAAAGGTGCTTTCGGTGTAGTACAAATCGTAGGAGTGCAGCAAATCTCACAACAGGCTTGCCTTTGTTGACCGGTTAGTCTTCCCTCTCCCAACTACAGCTATATGTTCGAATGAGGGTCCCATTTCCTATTAGATAAATTAGATAAAAAATGAAGCGCTCGTGGCCTCGCGGTCTCAGTGTTCTGTAAACGATCACTGAGTTACGCAACTTTCACTATGGCTGGTCCTCGGATGGGTGACCACTTTGTGGCATTTACATTTGCGAGCGTTTCCGTGCTTCGGAAGGCACGTTAAGCCGTTGGTCCCGGTTGCCAGTAAAATGGCAGTCGTTAAGCCTGGTTGAAGGCCTTATGGGCGGCTTGAAAATTTCAACAGCAGGTAGCCACAACCTGCGTCTGTCTATTTCAACACGGCAATGGGCTCACCACCTATTACGTGGGACAGGAATCCACACGGTGAAAAGTGGGCATATAATATGCCTCTGCCACCCCTTCGGGGATAAGGCGTGATGGATATTTATTTATTTTATTTATTATAAATCCCAAGGGTCAAAAATTCTCAAGGGTCTCTGCACATTAACCAGTATGTCCCTATTTAAGCTTACCAAAAGACAGAGTTTCTTCGTAAGAAAATAAAGATTTTACTAAGTTCATATTTTAGTTAATATTGTGAGCTCGTAAGAATTAATTAATAACTGTAAAATAATCATTGTATTGATTAAAAAGAAATAACTTTTTAAATTACTGTTTTTAATTTTAATCCTTATCTTTACATACCTACAGTAGGACAGTATTTTTCCTGGCGAAGATAATAAGAAATATGGGCATGCAGGTGTCATATTTTTACGATCGTTATCAACCACAACTGCAGGATAATTTGGCATCCCATCACTCACGAATACTGCGTATGTCTTATACACCAGGAAATAGCCAGGTGCAGATAGCTAAGGTCCTAATCACCGACGTGTCTTTTATTTTTGTCATTACGGAGCAGGTTCTGTCAGCATTATACTGTCGAGCTCCGCCATGGGTTTGCTTCAAAGGAGTCCTAGGTCTCTTCTTCGTCAAGTATGGCATGTCTCAATGGACAAAGTACGTGTGCGGTTGGAAGGTCAAGATCAAAGGAGCTACCCCCATCGCCTGTGATTTTCACGAGGTGCATAGTATTATAATTCAAGCAGTAGGTATCTACCCTAAAATTAGAAGAATGGAATAACTTTATCGACATTGACTATGCTGCTAGCTACCAGGTCTTGACATTTTGCTGGAGTTTTACAAATGGTCTACTTTGTGTATACCTACTAAAACCTATGCCGCGATTCACTGCATCGATTATCGTCTATCACGGTGGCGTAAGTGGTGGTGTATGCGATTGCTGTGCTGAGGTCCCGGGATCGATACCCGGGTCAGAACAATTAGTAGTGTGATCCGCAAATATTTATTTTGGAGTTTGGGTGTTCTTATGTATAATATTTATGTATTTATAAATATATAAGTATGTTTATCAGTTGTCGAGATTCCATAGCACAACGTGTCCCTCAATATTTGGATATTAAATTGCTGTTCAAAATCGGGTTTCGAAATCTATGTCATAATGTGTCAAAAAGCATGTTGTTGGTTCGATTTGAAACTCCTTTATTGCCGACTCATTTCATTACTAATAACCTATCAACACGGTTATTTTTTTAAATGATAACTGAATGCGACCCTGGATTAAGCTACCTGTTTATATGTGTGAAATAGGCTACGCTATTTTTCGCATATGTTTGATCTGCTTACTCTTCTATATCTGTGGTCTGCTTACTGTCTTATTATATGTCTGTGGCTCTATCACGTTTTTGGGGCAAGGACACAGAACCTATAACTGGACTTGACATTGAGAAAGGACTGGACAGGACTAAATTAGTAGATTGAAGAAATATGATATAAAAACGAGATTGTTCATGGTTACAAAGTCCATTCTTCTATATCTGTGCTTTTAGCTAACTAAAAGGACTTTGTAACCAGGCCTTTAACTAAATAAAAAAAAAACAATCTAGTGATGGCATTTGGCATTCCAATTGGAAAAAAATTCAATTGTCAAAATGATAATGACGTTTCTCTTGCAACATTGGTTTCACAAAATGTAAATAAATATAATTAAATTGTAACTTAATAAAATAAAATATTAATGAAAATGTAAACTGTTCGGAAAAGGATTGCGGTCAACTCTTGACACAAACTTCCTTCCACTAAAATGTCGGCTGTTAAAGGAAAAGGACCCGTATTCGACCCGGGGTTGTGCAGATGTTGCGGTAATATGAAAAAATGTCGAGTTTTAAACATAGAATACGAAAGTTTGGGGCAAAAAGAAGTCTACTCCGATATGATAATGGACTGCTTTGGATTACTGGTATGTCCTCATTCAATAATGTTTAATTTTTTTTTTTAATGCCGAACCCCTGTTACACGGTTAACATCAATATAAAATATAAATAAATATTGTCCCACAATATTTATTTATATTTTATATACGTATATAAAAATCAATGCCACTTTTAGTTGTGATTTTATAACTCAAGAACGGGCGCGTCTATCCAAACCAAATGTTTAGGCTTTGTTCGAACTATTTAGTAGATGGCTTAGATTATATAAACACCCAGATACCGCGTCCAGTACCGTAAAATGGGGTGAGTAGGGACAAATTCAAACTTTGACACAAAATTTGAATACTCTTTAAATGCCAGAACCTAATTATGTTTTTATAATTCTGTGTCCGGTGGCATAAACTTTAATTTCTTAAAGTTATTTTGTCGTTTCTTTTGATAATAACGGAGCAAAATACAAAAATGAGTGCAATCCTAACTCACCCTGCGATTAGGGTGATAAGGGATACTAAGGTCTGTATTCTCTGTTACTCAATACTCGATCAACGCTTGAGACTAGATTATGCCTTATAAAATCTACTCTTTTTAATATTGCTTAATAGGCTTTAATATTGCTTTGTAGATTAGTAGTTTATTTTCCACAGATAGACGTGAATTTCTGCCCAGAAGCCATTCAAGTGATCAAAACCTAAGGTTCAGTTCATAACGTTTTTTTGGATATGTGTTTTCCAGGTCTGTCTTCTGTCAAGGTGAAATCCAAGGTACTTTACAGATGTGCTGTGCGGCAAAACATCTTGGCCTTATCTTACAGCTGGACAGTTCTTTTTTTAAAGTGAATGTGATATGGTTGGATTTAGTGGCACTAGCCTTAATTTTCCATGATAGCATCCAAAAATGAACTCTGTCCAAATGCTCCTGTAGATTTCTGGATGCTAAGGCTGGGTCTTTATCGGTCGATAGTATTGCAGTGTCATCTGCAAAGGTGGCCATAATTACATTTTTTGATTCTGGTACATCTGCAGTAAACAGTAAGTAAAGTGAAGGTCCCAATATGGATCCCTGTGGGACACCTGCTCGTACGTCGTGAAAGTCAGAGGTTGCATCATCGATTCTGACATAAAAGATGTGATCATTCAAGTAGGACTTCAAGAGAAGTTACATATTGTGTGGCAAGAGCTTCTTTATTTTGTAGAGCAGGCCATTGTGCCAGACCTTGTCAAAAGCCTGTTGGACATCCAAGAATGCTCCAGAGCAGTACTGTTTGCCTTCTAGGGCATCTCTCACATAGTCGCATACCCTGTGCACTTGTTCTATAGTTGAATGGTGTTTCCGAAATCCGAATTGGTGTTCTGGTATAGCTTCATTTTCAGTGAGCATTATTAAGCGAGTGGACTCAATTTTTTCTAGTACCTTCGATAAGAGTGGTAAAAGGCTTATAGGTCGATAAGATGATGTCAGGTGCGGTGGTTTTCCAGGTTTGAGGACCATTGTCACTTGCGATACCTTCCAGCAGCACGGATAATACGCAGTTTTTAGTTTGGCGTTAAAGAGTGATGTGATAAGGTCTATGCCCTTCCTTGGTAATTTCTGTAGCACTTCTGCAGTGATAATATCAAATCCTGGAGCTTTTTTCAGTTTCAGTTCCATCTTATCTTCTTATCTTTTCCGGGGTCGGTAAATACCGTGGCACTGCGTCCCTTCCGGAACTATTGTACCACACCCCATCGCGTCACCCATACCCCCAGCGCCTATGCAGCGCCTCCATGAACCTCAATATGTTCCCTAGGGGGATGTGCCTGTAATGTTCCGGAGTCGGGTATGCTTGACCCAGAAGACTAATTCTTCTTGCACCGAGTGCCACACATTCGCACAGCAGGTGGTACATGGTTTCGCCAGCGTCCTCACAGGCCCTGCACGTCGGGTCTTCCGTGAGCCTCATCCTGTGGAGGTGCTGCCTCGTTGCGTAATGCCCTGTGAGCGCTCCAGTGATTCTTCGCAGCTGCTCCCTGGTATGTGTCCACAGTTTCTTGGACCATCCCTCTCTGATGCTTCCCAGAAACATCTTTGCGTGTCTTAGACCTGTTGTCGACTGCCACTGGTTTTCATGTGCCTTAGTGGCTGCCTCCTTTAGTGTTCGTCTTATTACTCCATAATCGAGTCCGACGAACGGCTCCGGTCCAATGAACCCTTCCTCCGAGCCCTTCCTTGCGAGGGCATCCGTCCTCTCATTACCCTCGATGCCCTTATGTCCTGGCACCCAGACCAATTGGATCGTATTGCGTCTTCCCAGCTTATTTAGGCTTTCAATGCACAGCAATATCAATCCGGATTTCACTTCACATGATGTGAGCGCCTTGAGTGTAGCTTGGCTGTCACTCATAATATAGACTGTCTCATCAGTGACCCGTCTATCTAACATTTCTTGCACGCATGTCAGTATAGCATAGGTCTCCGCCTGGAAGGCCGTTGCATACTTGCCCATGCTTTGACTAATGTTGCAGTTGTCGCTGTGAACCCCTGCACCTAAGCCGGTTTCCATCTTGGATCCGTCCGTGAACCATATGTGGACATTTCTGTCCTGTGTCCGCATTCCACACTCCCACTCCTCTCTCGTGGGGATGTGCACACTATAGTTCTTTTTGAAGTTATAGACCGTCTGTATTCTATCTAGATTCATAGTCATAACCCCTTGCTCCTGTGTTGCCTCAAGCGCCATATGCCCGTAGTTCCGGCTTCGGCCTTCAGCTCCGAGCCTGTGAACGGCTTTCCTTGCCTCCAGCTCCACTCTGATGTGCAGCGGAGTAAGGTTTAGAAGTATCTCCATCGCCGCCGTAGGAGTGCTTGAAGGCTCCTGTCATAGCCATGCATGCCGTCCGCTGTAGCTTGTACAGGGTTCGTCTGCAGCTCTCCTGTTTAGTCTTGGGCCACCATACTATACTCCCGTATGTTATTAGAGGCCGTGGTGTGTAAATCCATTGGACCACTTTTGGTTGTAGTCCCCATGTCTTACCGTACGTGTAACGGCACATACCTAAGACTCTCATTGCTTTGGTGGTTGCTGTTTCCACATGTCGATTCCATGTTAGCTTGTTATCTAGGATGACTCCTAGATACTTCGCTTCCGTGGACAAGCAAAGCTCTTCGTCATATAGTCTTAGCGTCTCCATTCCTGTTAGGGTTCGCCTCTTCGTGAAATTTACTATCACCGTTTTTTTGGGGTTAATTGATAGGTGGTTTTGTCCACACCATCCCTCGACTGTATCCAGTGCTTTTTGCATGATGTTTGAAACGACACTTGGTACTTTTCCGTTGATTAGTATCACGAGGTCGTCCGCGTAGCCAACTGTATGTAGTGGCCCTCTGTTAAGTCTCCCCAGCAGGTCATCTATTACCAGACACCATAATGTTGGGGATAGAACACCGCCCTGTGGGCAGCCTTTTGTGACTTGAACTTCCACTCGCTCCCCCAGTAACTCCGCGAGTATTCTTCTTCCTTTGAGTATCTTATCCATCCATACACAGATTGTGGATTCGATACCATGCCTTTCTGCCGCTGCCTTTATGGTTCCGAATGTGGTCCTGTCGAACGCTCCTTCCACATCCAGAAATGCAGCTAAGCATATTTCTTGATTACCCAGTGCCAACTCCGCCCTGCTCACCACGTGGTGTAGTGCTGTTTCAGTTGACTTCCCTGGTTGGTATGCGCATTGCATTTTGTGAAGAGGATATTTCTTCAGTGCTTTCCCTCTAATGTGCTTATTAACTAGCTTTTCTAGTGTTTTGAGGAAAAACTATGTTAGACTAATCGGTCTGTACGATTTTGGATCTCCATAGTCCGCTTTGCCTGGTTTCGGCAAAAATATATCTTTTGCACGTCTCCAGCATTCTGGTGTGTAGCCAAAGGCTATACACGCCCTGTATAGCCTACATAAGTGTGGGTTTAGTATTGTTCCCGCTTTCTGTAGTAGTATCGGATATACGCCGTCTGGTCCTGGCGCTTTAAATGGTTGAAAGCTATTTATTGCCCATTTAACCCCGTTATGTTCTACTACTTTCTTGGCGGTCACCCAGTCCTTCTTTCCTTTTCACCACTAAAGCCTATTTCATTTGCTTTTCGGTTATTGCCATTGAATCTGGAAAGTGTGTCCTGAGCATCACTCTCAGTGTTTCACTCCCAGTTTCCGTATATCTACCATTACAGTCCTTAATCGTAGTTAAATGGTTAGACCTTGTTATTGCCATTGCCTTGGTGAGACGCATGCTTTCCGGGATGCTGCTTATGCTTGCGCAGTGTTCCCTCCATGCCTTCCTTTTTGCCTTCCGTATGGCCTTGTTATACTCGTGAGTTTCCTCGCATATTCCTCGAAGTTGTTCGATTTCTTTGCACGATTGAAGGCTGCCCTTGTAGCCTTCCGTAGTTTCGTCAGCTCGGTATTCCACCAAGGTGATTGTTTAACACCGATCTCTTTTTCGGGGCAGTTGTGGTCTGAAACCACGAGTTGACAACGGCTTTTGTAACATGTTCCGCTACCATCTCGATGTTCAGTGTCGAACTTAAGTTCTCTTTGGGGTCCCCTAGCTCGGCTTTCAAATTGCTCTTGAAGGCCGGCCAATTGGTGTTCCTAGGGTTCCTCTTTTTGACTTTTGCCTGTTTGTACATCGTCCTGTAATTGTAACATATGTACCTGTGGTCCGAACTGGAGATTATGTCCGGCACGTGCCAGTCCACTATGCGTTTACTGGCCTGGTTTGTTGCTAGCGTGATGTCGATGACCTCCGCCCGTGTTTTCGTTACAAACGTTGGTTTGTTACCTGTATTTATAATTTGTAGGGATGAAATTACCAGATAATCCAGTAGGAGCTCCCCTCTGTCATTGCAGTCCGTGCTCCCCCATGTTACATGGTGAGCGTTGGCATCGCAGCCTATGATGAGATTTTTCATCTCCCGGCTGCAGTGTTCCACCAGGACCCTGAGTTCCCTTGAGATAGGGTCCTTGGCCTCGTAGGGGAGGTAGGCCGATGCTATTACTAGCGCTCCACCCCCCCCCCCCTCCTAAGACCTGCATGGTTGTCAGGTCCCTGAAACACTAATTATACATAGGTATTGCATCAATACCATTTCTGACATAGATGCATGTCCTAGCATTGTTGTCGCGACAGTAATAGTATATGTTACCCCCCGTCGCGCCTAAGCCCCTAATCATCCCTTCATATAAGTAAGGTTCCTGAATTAGGGCAATGTCATATTTATTATTTTGCAGCTCGCGTGCAAGCACGGCAGTTGCTGCCTTACAGTGTTGTAAATTTATTTGTACAAACCTTATTGCATCCATGTTACTGGGTGCCCATTTCCTCCTCCTCGCTGTCCAGCTTGAGCCCCACCAAGCCCTCCAGTTCCCCAGCGTCTACCGGCGAGGGTAGACTCTCGAGATCCATGGCAGGGTGGTGGGACCCCTCGAAGAGTCCGCTTATGTCCTCGATGCTGGGCTGAGGCGATACTGTCGGCTGCGGTGGTCCTGGCTCCGCCGCCGCCGCGTGGGTCGCTGGTGCAGCCATTGATGGTACCGTCGCTGATGTAGACGGCATCGGGTTTGTAGGTGCAGGTCCAGCTGCCGTGCTCTGCACCTCATTCCGCGTTTCCCTCCGCGGCGTGTCGTCAAGGAGCTTAAACTGGCTAGACGCCAGACCCCAGTTCAGCGTGTAGCCCGCTTCCTTGATGACCTTTGCTGAAGTGTGGTCCATCAGTACAATTCGGCGCGTGTTCTCCGCCGCCACCTCGGTCTGGACCACCTTCCACTCTTCAGTTTGCAGTTTTGGGTGGACCCGCTGAATCAGTCGCAGCAGAGACGTCACGTCCGAGCCCTCCCACGTCCGCATTCGCCAGGCCATTATAACCGGCTTTGGCAAGTTCCGCGCATCTATGGCTTTTAGCTTCACCCCATTGACGGTTTTACCGTCAATGTTGTGAAGCCACTGCACAGATGCAGGCCCCTCACATATGGCATGGAAGGCTCCACCAGCCATATGGAGAAAGTTTATGTTTGGCAAGGGGTCAGGGGTGTCCTCCATGGCTCTAAATAGGTGGGCCTGGATCGCTCCCAACATTCCCTTCTCCAACATACACTGAGGGTGGTCTTCGTGGACTATGGCCATCCTGGTGCCAGTCAGGGCTTCCCTATAGGAGCCCTGCGTCTTTTCCCTTTTTGGGTCACTGGCTGGCACCCTGGTCTCATCACTTTCCTCCCTCTGCCTTTTCACAGTCGTGGAAGTCGAAGCGCCGCCACTCTGGCAACCTGCCGATTCATCTTCCGGTTGTGACGCTTCAGGCTTCCCTTTCTGCCTCTGCTGGATCCCGCTGGACGTCCTTCCCCCGCCTCAGCCCCGTCAGCCCCGCTGGCAGTTCCCCTTGTGGGGCCCGTACCTGGCGGTGCTGACGGCGTCCTGGGGCAGGTTCCGTGCGCCCCAGCATCTTCCAGCCCGCCAGCCTCTGCTTTCCGACCCGCACCGTCACCGGACCCCACGATGACACCCGCAGTTCCCCTTACGGAGCCCGTGCTTGGTGTCACTTCTGGAGCCCTGGAGACGGCACCAGCCGATGCTGAGCCTGCCCTAACTACCGGCTTTGTGGGCCGGCCTTTTACTCCCCCTACACTCCCTGTGCCGTTTCCCTCCAGACCTTTGCCGACCTTGCGGAATGCATCAGCCAGGGAGGTTCCTGACACAGAGGAGCTAGGCTTGGAGCCTCTCCTAACCTTGGACACGCCGGCACCAGTATCAACCGGACCCTTGCCCCCCTTGCGGGAGACAGAGCACCAGGGTGATTCCGGCGTCGACTTGGACGGAATTTGCGCGCCTTGCGCCTTTGTCGCAGCCCCCGTAGAGACTTACACCTTAGAATTCCCCTCGTGAGAGGGGCCAGGGTTTTCGTTGTATGTATTCAATCCATCCATAAAGGGGGGAAAAATGTTTCGCCAACTCGACTCCTCACCCTCCACGGAGCCCTCAAATGGGGATGCTCTCAAGCACCAAGGCTATCGAGTTGGTATAGCGCCCTTGAGTAAAGAGCCTGCTAGCTTTCAGAGCCCGAACGTAGACCCCCAACGATGTTGCCCACGCACGTTCCCCTTCCTCTGCAGACCCTCATACCCCCGGACGCTCGCCTGATGGCCGTCTGACCGGACATCGCAGCCGATTGACCTTGATTGGCTAGATCAAGGTCTCCCGTGTAAGGTGAAATCCGGACCAACGAGTTGTGTTGCCGTCAAGAGATATCGACCCGATCCCTTGCAGACTCAACCTCCAGGATTCCTTCATCCCCCCGTACGGGTCCCTGCGCACGGCACAAACACGCAGGAGGTCATTACTGTCCACCATCTTATTATTTTGATGATGGACACCCGGGGACATGACCTCTCCATCACCCGAGATACGCGCCTGATGTTTTAGTTACGTCTATTTCTTAAGGAATTAGACCAATAACGGAGCGGCAACCACGAGAAGGATAACCATCAGACTTGCCTTGGGGATCTACACGACTGTTGCGCTCTCCCCCAAGACCAACACCCCCTCATCCCCTCTGAAGGAGGTGGATGAGGTAGCCAGGACCCTCTTTGTCCCAGAAGCCTGTCAAGGGCGCGGATAAAGAAGTCCCTGGCCGCCCCAACAATCTTTCAGTTCCATCACTGTGCTCCTGACTTCAGATGGTGTGCAGTGTCTAAGAGGAGGACTGAGCTGAAGGTCACTTTCTAGAAATGATGAAACCATATTACTCATGTCATGATCCTGGTTTGGGGTGAACACATCAGCCAAAAAAGATCCGTAGGCATCTGCACTTTCCTTGTTTGTCCTTGCCCATGTGCCATCAGTCCTTTTAAGGGGATATTGAGCGACACGAGGCTTGTCTCTAGATTTTACAGTCTTCCACAGAGAGTTTTCATTTTTAGACGATGTAGTTGGTGTTAAAGACTGCAGGTGTGACTCCAGGGTATCATTCTCCAGATCTTTCAAGAGTTTCTTCCCTTCCCTTTTGTCCATTGGATGCCGACTGGTATGCCATAATCTCCTAAGCCGTCGTTTTTCTAGAACCTTGTCTTTTATGAATTTTGGTAATTTGACTTCTTGTGATGAATTAGATTTTGGTACTAGTGATGGGGTGCTGAGCCAAGCTGCACTTTGAATAATTTTAGTGATCTGCTCCACAGCAGTGTCAATGTCCTCTTGTGATTTCAGGCAGGTTTTTAGGTCTAGCCTTTCATTTAGATATTTTTGAAATGACTTCCAATCAGTGTTTTTGTTATATAAGTAGGGTAGCGTGGGTTTATACTCGTATATTATATTTGAGCTCATAGATACAATAATAGGGATGTGGTCAGATGATGAGTCGAAGCATTCTTCTATATCTATGAAATGGGACTGTATTCCTTTGTATATAAAAAAGTCTAAAAGGTCTGGTATTTTTGTAGGATTAATAGGCCAGTGACTAGGTCGACCAGTCGATAGAATATTTAGGTTGTGCTTATCTATATTTCTACGTAGATTTCGCCCTCTTGTTGCTGTCAGACGTGATCCCCACAGGGTGTGTTTAGCATTCCAGTCACCTCCAACCAAGAACCTGCTGCCTAATGTTCGAAAATATTGATCAAAATCATTTTCTGTAGTCTCAGTTTTTCTCTTCTGTTTTGGTTGACAATAGATTGACGACAGTGTTAGAGAGCTCTGTTTGTCATATATTTCAATCGATGTCGCTTGTATTTTAGAGTCTCGATATTCTGGTAGTAATTGGTGTTTGATATTTTGTTTTTTAATAATGGCCGTGCCCGCGTGTGCCTTATTGCTAGGATGGTAGGTAGCATAAATGTCGTAACCTTGCTTGCGTATTGACACATTTTCTGTGCTTCAGAAATTAATAATATATCAGTACTTTGCACTTTTAAAAAATCCTCCACTTCCTGTTTCTTGCCAAGCAGACCATTTATGTTCCAAGTTGCAATTCGGAAAGCCATTTTATTTGAATAGTTTATTAATAATTGTTGTCAAGAGACCCAAAAGAGTACCCATTTGGTTAATCAGAAGATCTAGCTTTTTAGCTTGTTGGCATAGAATAGTTTCTAAGTTGGTCCCTGCCGTTACTTGTGCATTGGTTAGGTCAGGGTTAATTTTAGTTGCTTTATCAGAAACTTCTGGAGGTATATCCATGTTTTGGTAAGATTCTTTCCCTTTTGTATGTGTACTAGGTGTGTCTCTATTAAGTGGAACTCTTTGTTGGAATTTCCTTTTGTGAATTATCTGGTAGACCTTACATCCTTTATAATTTGCAGGATGTTCACGAAAGCACAAAGCACACGTTGGTGGTCGAGTTTTGTCTGTCTTTTGACAATCTGCCGTATTGTGATTTTCTGCACATTTAACACACCTATAAGGCCGCATACAATAATTCTTGGTATGCTCATATTGTTGACAGCGTTTGCACTGAGGTATTGTTCTTTTGCGTTTTGGGTATTCAGTTAGTACCGCTGTGTGATAAATATATTTCAAATTTTTCACAACATAATTGTTTGGACCAGGGCCGCAATTCTCATGCCTTCGAAACAGTCTCGATTTCGAGATAAATCTCGAATTCGAACTTTATTCGAGTTTTATTGACGTTTAGCTATTCTGCAAATCTCGAACTCGACTTTTCTCGAAGGGAAGCCACTCGAGTTGCTTCGAATGGTTGGTAGCAGTCGAGACGCAGATTTCGAAGTCGAATCACTGTAATCTTTGGACATTTCTTAAGTGACCGACCCTAAATTAGCATTATATTACATTTAATAAATATCAAAATGATTGATAAATTAATAGTTTAATACGTGCAAAACATGCATGTGCAACATTGCAACTCGCTTCAATTTCAAACACGTCGTCTCCGATGTTTCAGCAATGTGGAAATTTCAGCAATTTGATTTCTGATTACAAATAACACAGTCTTCAATAATATAGACAACACACAGTGACAGTGACACATTCAGATATTTTTCATTTTACGGGACGGTATAAGCAATTTTTAAAATATACGTTAAGTAACATTTATTATTAGTCCAGTCAGTCGTCGGAAAAATAAGGTTAGAAATGCAAATGAACCGAGAAAGCCAAATTTTGGATATTACGTGGGGGGAGGCTAGAAAAGCTTAAGTTCAAATTGCCGACCAAAATAACCTGATGGGTTTTCCGCCATCTTGAAAAAAATTGTATTCAGTTTTTTCCTCATAACTCGGTTCCCCGTTGCAATACGATTTTTTTTTTACAATTTTTTTATTATTTTTTTTACTTTTTTCAAGATGTCATTGCCCATGGCTTCACGTTATAACCAAGATATGGCTTTCTCGGTTCATTTGCATTTCCAAATGTATATAACGACTGGACTATATGCAGTTTTCAATATTTTTCCTTTAATAATTACTATAAAATACGTAATTATTGTTTATAACGTGTAAAATAAGCTTAAAAAACTTTTAGAACATTTAGTAAGAGTAGTCTTGTTGTAACCGTTGGTATGGTCACGTCTTGCGGCAACCGCCGGGCTACGTAGGCAACAAATGTCTGGCCATGTCAGCCCCGCCGGGTCCCGGTAAGAGGGGAAGACCCAAGAAGTGCTGGCTTGACGTCGTAAGGGATGACATGCGTGCCAATGGTCTCACTACAGGGGATGCCGAAGACCGTGCGAAGTGGGCGTCGCGAGACGCAACTGGGACAGACGCTCGGATGATGATGATGATGAGTCTTGTTGTAACCGTTTTAAAACCGGATGAAAAGTGTCGAACGGAACGCATCGTAATGTGACATGGTTCTTAAATGGCAACATTTTACACAATAATCTCGAACTTTAGTTCGAATAGTGGTGAGAATAAGACATTCGAAAAAACCATCTCGAATTACGAAAACGAGAACGAGAGGAAAACGACGAACGAAAACGAGAATTGCCTCCCCAGGTTCGAGATTTACGAACCAAGTTGACAGGGGTGTTTTGGTAAGTCCGTGTCTGGCATTTATTATCTCTCCCTTCACAGTATTTCCAGTTTTTTGTATAGCCTCCTGTATAGCATCAGTGGGTGTTGATGAGTGCAGATTCTTAATTACAATGCGATATGGCCTCTCATTCTTGGGTGTGAATGTATGACCAATAAGGTTTTGTTCACGAACTAAAGTCGTAAGACTTTTATAGGTATCTATGTTCTCTGTTGTAACACGTAGTTGATTTTTGGCAAAAATTTTAAATGAATATTGTGATGCTCTATATTTTCATCTTTCTTTGAGTTTTGTTATATTTTGTACTCCATATTATACTATGGGCGGCGGCCTGATTGCTTTTCTCTGAGTAATATCAGATTTTTCTATTTCATCTACCTGAAGCTGTGAGTAGCGGTTGTTTATAGGTACATTTTCAGGCGAAAATGCTACGCTCAATCGTAGTTTTTTATGGGTCTGACTTCGCCTCAGTATTGGTACAGTTTGCCAATCGTTGGACTCATCATTTGTTTGGTTATTGGGATCAAGGTTTATTTTAGATGTTGTTGATCTACTAAATAAAATCCTAGCATTTGATATTGCACCAGTAGTATTTTTCTCTCCGGAAGCCTGGTCAGCCACTTCCGGAGGGTTTTGTTTTAGGGAATTAATTTTGTTTATTTGGTGACCATATAAGATTAGGTCATGTTGACACTTTAAAGTTTTAGCAACAATCACTATAAATTGAGGGTAGGTTTTTTTTTTTTACTAAGATTTGTCACTTTCAATGTTTATTGCACTATTTTTGCTATATTTTAGTGTTTTTGGTCCAGATAACAATATCACTGATTTCACAATTTATGATTGGCACTTTGGTAATGTTTTTAGTTCATTTCCTTTTCATTTCTAAACAAAATTAGTAAATATTTCGAGAGCAGTTTAGACTCTGATGACAGATTTGACAGCTGACAACATCTAACATCAATGATCTCAACATTAATTCTTAAATAGAAAAGTTAACATTAACGTATCTATTATATGTATATAAGGAGGTATTTTTTTTAATTTGGGATGGTTCATGTATTATTATTATAATAATAATAATTATGAATATGTAATATTTTTAAAATAAAGAGAATAATTATTATGTCAATAATTTATTATAAAAAAAAATGATACAATCCTTCTTTATTATAAATTCGAGTTGTTGTCAAGCTCTTATAAAAATGTTTATTTACCTATTAACAATAAAAAACTAAAAACATTTGTAATGCGTTTTTATTATGAGTTCATAGTATTCTTGATTTCGTACCAGGTTTTGGCTTATCAACCCTTCATTTCTGTAAAAAGCATCGAAATGTACCTAAAATCAAACGATTTTCAACTAAACTATCACATGTTAGGTATCCAAAAAATTAACTAGATATTATATACCTACCTATTAATTATAACTTTATTTTATAAGAAATATATTGCGTACTAACTTGAAAAAATGAAGGGTAGGATAATAATAAGAAACAAAAATAAAAATTAAATATATACCTACCTATTAATTATAACTTTATTTTATAAGAAATATTGCAAATTGATAACCCTAGCGAAAACCTCCCAACCCGCCCCTCAAGCGTCCCTTGGCACCCAGTTCTCCAGCCAACTAACCCCCGTTATCGTCCCAACCCACCTTTATTATGTTCGCCCCATTTGTCGGCCCTACGCTGTGTAAAAACCCACTAAAATTAGGTTCTTGACTAAAATTGTTCTTTTTTAGGGAAAATTATTAAATAGAACTTTCTTTTTAGTATTTCTTGATCTTTATCGTGTGAGAAAAAGATTTCAATATATGAATTCACACAGGTAGTGGTTTATACCGCTAAAATCAAAAGTTTAAACATGGGAAAAACGGCCGCTCCTTTTAGCAAAACTTTGACAGTGTTTTTCTTAAATATTATAGTGGCTTGGATATTTGGCGTTGCTAGGACAGGAAGAAAATATACTAAAATCATAGACAAAGACTTTTGCTTGCATCCATAACGTTGTAATATCGTACCACGGACATTGAAAAAATATCTGCGTTTTGTCCCTTGACGCCCCGCCATTCCTTGTCACCGCATTTTACGGTATCTAAGCAATATAATCTAAGGTAGATGGTTTATTTGAGGTTTTCACAAAATCGGGCGAGCGGTTCTTCATTTATCACATTTTTGGTGGAGCTAACGAAGTTGCGCGGGTCATCTATTAACTAACTATCTTCACGCTGTATCCCTGACGGGGTAGTCAGAGAGGACAGATCGCCAGGCTTCGCGATCCATGCATACTTCTTTCGCTTATTATTGAATAGAAATTAATTTTATTGGACAATAATTCAAAATATGCGCATATGGAATTAATTGTAGGATGTTTTAGAAGGTACAATTATCGCGAACAGCAGTTTCTTCCATGCAACCCTTGTATAGAGTAAAATTATTGTAGAATAAATTGCAGGTCCCTTGAGGTCTCACTTAACCAGGTTTCACTGTAGATGATAAGATATCACATCTTAGAGGTAAATTGTGTAAGAGAATCTGTATTGATGATTTCAACGGTAATTTTTAATTAGACATATTTATTGTGAAAACTGATTTTTCAGGCTACCAAATTCTTCTTAGCGACCCTAGTTGTGACAAAAAGTGATTTGATTGTTTATTATTTATTTGATTGTTTTATATTACTGATTATTTATACTGTTGATTGATGGCACTTGGTGGAACTTGCCACACATATTAAATAACACCACTTGTACTATTCCAGAACATTCACTTTGTAAACCTAACCTGTTTCGCGTCATGGCATTCTCAAAGGTACACAACACAATTATTATTATTATTTTCTATTGGGGGACGCCGGCACCGCCGAGCGAGCGATCCGACCGCGTATTCTGCCGCCTACTTCGCTCATTTCCCCAGTCTTCCTCCTGGCGGATGGGTTTGGGTATCCCAGCAGTTTTATGGTGCCCTGTTGAATCTTTTTGTTTCTTTGCAGAATCTTACTATCTGATCCACCTTCAGATACTTCAGGTCCTCTTCTTTGAGTTTGTCCGTTCCCATAACTTCCCACCTGATTAAGGAATACATAGGGCACTCAGCTAGTAGGTGGAAGCTGGTCTCCTCTTCCTCCATGCATTCCGGGCATTTTGGGTCTTCCATTACTCCTATCACTGTCAAGTGCCTGTTCAGGCGACAGTGTCCTGTGATCATCTGTAACGTTGTAAAACGTCACATTGGAATGTCATTGTTAGTCTTGAGATTTAGAGAGAGAGGTGAGTAGATTGTTGACTCTTTCGCTCCGTGTGTCATCGATTTTAAACAAATTGCGATTTCTGTAAGGCTGTATTCCTTAGTTTCCATGCCATAGGGTAGACTTGGAAAGAAAAAAAAAACAAAAAAATGTCTTTTTGTCTGTGGTGACGGTACAAGCATTCGCCTAGCTACATCGACGACAAAACGATGTCGATTGTAAATATATTTTTTAAACTTCGCTAAAAAGAAGTAATCTTTTATAAATTGTATATGGAAGTTCACGCCTGTGAATTCTTATAAATGGTTATACCAAAATAACTATGTATTTCGGTAAGAACTTTTGATTTTTGAAACCACGTTTCTAACCTTGGTGATCTTTAGTATTTTGACGAAAGATTATTCGCTTGTTTACAGCTTATTACGATGCTTAGAGCGGCGTTAATGGAATATTTGCATGCTCTTCAAGATTTATTGGTTTTTCTTTCAAAAAAGTGCTGAAAAAGGACTTTTTTTTATATTAACTTTATGGTTGGATAAAATTTGCTATAAATGCTGACCATGTGGTTACGGGCTCGTCATTCTCGTGGAGACGGCACCTGTCGCGGTCTGCAGATGTGATTTCGAATCCTGTGGTAATGTAACCACGCTTCAGGTACCTAAAATTGTTTTTCTTTTGTGTAGATTAATCTAGTAATGATGCACGACTCAATGATTAGGGTCATATTTTGAATCATGTTACGATATATATTTTGACTCATAAGCTGGCATTATGCTGGATCTCACTATTCTAAATTTCACGCCTCAACCCTGCGAATAGTTAATCTTTAGCTTACTAAATCACTAGTATAGGTTATACCAATAGTGATAACGTATACAATGTATATTAAATCAATTCGCCCATAAAAATATAGTAACTTTCTTCTAGAGATGTATTCTATTATTTTTGGTTCCTGCTCTTATGATTAAAAGCTCAATCTCTATCGCCGATATCCGCGTGCATAAAGTTGGTAGGACTTATCCTCCTGGCGCCTGAACCGAGTTATAACTTTTGTTTGTTTGTTAGTTCATGTCTCCGTAATGAAACAATGCACAATTTCCTTTCATGATTAGATGTACTGTTGAGGTAAATTAAACTACATTTGCTGTATATCAATTCATTTATTTTATAAACAGGGACCTAGTAGTCATCATCGCCATTAATAACAAATATTATTATTACACATCTCTATGACCAGCCCCATGTTTCCTCTGGTTAGTTTGACCAGTTGGCTAGTTCTTTTTGCATCCATTCCTTTGATAAAGATCTTCGACTGTCTCATGCTTGTCGAGGTCCTCTATCTAAGGTATCTACCACTATCCTCCTGCCGATTACTCCTTTAGTGATTTTGTAAGCAATCGGCAGGCATGGCTCTGGTCCTACCAAGCTTTTGTCAGCTCCTTCCCGGGCTAGTTCATCCGCTAGTTCGTTGCCCGGGATTCCTTCATGACCAGGTACCCATGCAACATTTACTTTTATTTTTCTTGCCAGCTGGTCAAGTGACTTTTTGTGTGTGACACAACACAATAGGTTCTCATATATTATGTTCTGTTCATATTACCTTCGTGATTCTGTTCATTTTACCTGAATGCCATGTGGCGAAACCGGTTAGGTTTACAAAGTAAATGTTGTGGAATAGTACAAGTGGTGTTATTAAATATATTTTACTGTTAGCAACCTCCAATGTTTGTCGTTTATTTCATTCTGAGTGCATTCACCTCTTAATGCCACAATAAAAATTGAATTTTTAAATCAGGCTGTACATACCTAGGTTCTTTGCCTGCCCCAAACGAGTATGAAGAACATTTTTATAATAAATGCATACAGTGAAATGTGGGCAGTGAGTGTAGCAGTCATCATCTTCATCCGAGCGTGTGTCCCAGACAGTCTCGCGACGCCCGGGGTCCGCTTTCCTACATTTTCTCCTCCACTTCGCACCGTCGTCGGCATCCCCTGTAGTGAGACCATTGATGCAGTGAGCAGTGAGTGTAGCAGTAGACAGTAAAATTGTTAAAGGTGGACAAATAAACTGTACATTTTCAGTCAGTCAAATAATACTTATGAAGTATTAGTTGTATGAGGTCTATTTATCTGTGATAGTTCACTTTTTAATTTAGTTACATTCCCTTTAGCTTGTAAGAATAGGGAGTAGGTACTAGCTTCAGGCAAAAATTAGCACTATAAAAGCTTAATATTCAACAAACAGATTGTTTAACCAAAAGCTGGGCTTGGAAACATAATGGAGTAGTCTAGAAAAAAGTAGCATCCGACTTGTAGGCAATTAATATTTTCTCATTCATTCATTGGACATGTCCAAACTAAGGGAACCACCCATCTTCAACCGATAGAACTGAAATTTTGCATACCTTCATGTTTAGTTTACGATAGAACACTCAAGATTCTAAATCCAACACGATAGAACACTCAAGGTCCCCCAGACCAGTTATTTCATTTCATACCCATACAAAAATATATGGGTGACAAATGAAAGAATGTGCTGAGAATAACTCAAAAATTCAAGTGTTGTGTTAGAGTGATCCATGATCACGCTACATTCAATATGGCAGACTAAGTTTCTTATTAAAATAAAATTTAAAGATAGAATCTCCTAGGTCAGAGATCAGAGAAAAACCCAAAATCCCTGACATACTCACTAAAATTTATCAACAAAATTGGAAATGGATAGGCCACATGCTAAGCTGTAATGTTGAAAACTGGTCCAAGCAAGTTGCCATTTGGTACCCATGGGATGGTAAACGTATTTGAGGATAATCCCTTAAGACGCTAGGAAGACGAGCTCTGCTATATTCTTGGTACATACTAGACTAGGGTAGCTCTTGTTCGAACACACTGTAGAGAATTAGAGGAGGCCTTTGCCAATAGCACTCCGAAATTAGAAACACAATTTAGTTTGCATTTTATAATTGTAATCATGGTTTTACTACTGTAAATTTTCGGAGATATAAAGGCTATTTTTAGTATTTTTTAATTAAAAGTTTCTAATAGTGTTATTATTTAATAGAATCTTGATTAAAAATTAATTTATTCAGCTAAATGCTGACACTTTGTTTTAAATCTGCCATATTGCATATCACTTCATTACATACAGGTAGTTTTAAGGATAACTAATTGAATATAAAATTTTCCTCACAGCTGTCCCATCTGGATGGGTCACCTTCAGAGCGACTGATATGTGCGATGTGTGTCACCCGTATACGAGACGCGCTCAACTTCCGTCGGCAGGTGCTGAAGTGTGAAGAGGCCTTTTTACAAATGAAACTATATGATTCTAAAACTGAGAGTAAGTAATTTTTAGACTTATTATACGGCACAGTCTGTCTGTCCGTCAATCTGTCCGCATCTTTTTCTCAGGAACTATAAGAGACCAAGATAAACAGTATGCGGCATTCAATTCCAGACACCATGAATATGTGCATAGGCTATGTTTAAATTAGTAACACTTGCGGCTTGGAAACTGGTTTTGATTTAGAATATATCTGATTCCTTCGCTACGATAGTGAAGAGAGCAAATATGAAATGACTATCACACAGTATGGCGACAGATGGACAGACGGACAGCGGAGTCTTAGTAATAGAGTACGCTTAGATTGTAGAATGGACTCCCTGTCTGGGTTTTCCTGAACGTCTACAGTATGGGGTTCTTCAAAAGAGGTCTTAGAAGGTTTACAAAGGGTCGGCAGCGCGAGTGCTGCACCTCTGGTGTTGCAAACGTGCATAGGCTATGGTGACCACTTTCCATCAGGTGGGCCGTATGTTTGTCTGCCACGTCAGAGGTATATAAAAAGAAAAAAAGGTTTGCGTTTTACTCGTTCAATAAACACAAACTAGGCAGCTTTATATATTACTAGATGACCCCCACAGCTTCGCCCGTGGAATATTTCGACCTCCCGTCGCACCTATTTAATCCCGTCGCTTATAAATTCTACAATCTCCTTCTTTCTTCTTTTGCCTCGCCTTATCCCGTTACACGGGGTCGGCTTTCCTAATCTTGTGCCATCTGCTCCGCTGTTTAGCGTCGTCAACTGACAGGCCACACTCCTTCATGTCCTTTTGGACTTTCGTCATCTACGTGGTTTGCGGTTTTCGTTTTTGTGTTGCAATGGAAAGGCACCTTTTCACTACATGGTCATCGGGTCTTCTCATAACATGTCCAAACCACCTCAATCTACTCTCGGTAAGCTTCTCAGTGATAGGTGCGACTTTGAAACTCCCCCTTATATATTCGTTGCGTACTTTATCTCGTAGTGTCACTCCGCCCGCCCAGCGTAGCATACGCATTTCTGTGGTATGAAGTATTTGTTCGTGTGTTTGCTTCGTAGCCCAGGTTTCACTGCCGTAGAGTAGCACTGGCCTCAGAGCTGTTTTATAAATTTTGCCTATGGTTCTAACCGGCATATTACGGTCACATAGTACTCAGGGTGCGCCATTTATTCCATCCTGATTTTGTTCTGTGTGTAATGTCGGCAGCCACCGAACCGTCTTCTGCAAGGATAGAACCCAGGTATTTGAATGCTTTTACTCTAGGTAGGATATGTTGGAAAGATCGGGATTGAAATTACAGATCATGTACTCGGTCTTTGTTCTACTAATGCGCAGACCATTTAATACAAGAGATCTCCTCCACTGTTCCAGGTTTTCTTGTATATCATGTAGGTTATCGGAAATCAAAGCCACATCGTCGGCGTATAAAAGGTTCCACGGTGTGGGTTTCTGGATTTTCTCAGTAAGGTAGTTCATGGTGATATTAAATAGCAAGGGGCTGAGCGTACTGCCTTGATGAACACCTACTTTTATGTCGAAATTCGCTGACATACCTGCTGGACTCCTTACGCTTGTCTACACGTTTTGATACATGTCCATTAGCAATCTAACATAGGCTTCGGGAACTTTTTGAGCCCTTAGAGCTTGCCATATCAGACTCCTCGGTACACGATTAAAGGCCTTTTCGAGATCTATAAAGACCATCTACAGGGTTTGTTTGCTTTCACGTGCTTTCTCCATCACCAGCCTAATTGCGTGGATCGCGTCTGTGGTTCCTTTTCCCGAAGCAAAACTAAACTGATTTTCTGTTAAATTTGTTAATTTTTGCAGGCTTTCACATAGAATACGTTCCCAGATCTTCAAAGTGTGGGATATGAGTTTTATGCCACGGAAATTCGAGCATTCTCTAACATCCCCTTTGTTTTTGTAAAATGGTACAAGTACACTTTTCACACCAAGAATCTGGCATGGTCTCGCTGGCAAGGATGTCATTGAACAACTTAGTAAGCCATGTTACTCCATCTTCTTTTAGGGCTTTCCACAGCTCAGCGGGTATATTATCCGGTCCTATCCCTTTACGATTTTTCATCATGCTTATAAATTCTACAATGAGGCATAAAAATTTTCCCGATTTGTCGACATTTATGACTACTGCTCTGCCCCCCAGTGTAGTAGCGTAATGATATATAGCCTATAGCCTTCCTCGAAAAATGGGCTATCTAACACAAAAAGAATTTTAAAATCCGACCAGTAGTTTCTGAGATTAGCGTGTTCAACCAAACAAACAAACAAACTCTTCAGCTTTATAATATTAGTATAGATATAGATTTACTAAACATGAAATTCAAAAATGAATGACGCCCCCTGTTGACTCAGTGTTCTGTAAGTGATCACTGTGCTAAGCAACTTTCGCTATGGCTGGTAACCGTTTTGTGGTATGTACATGTGCACTTTAAGCCGTTGGTACCGGTTGTCAGTAACATGGCAGTAGTTAAGACAAGTTGATGGCCTTATATAGGCTTGAAAAATGTCAATAGCAGGTAGCCATAACCTGAGTCTGTCTATTTCAACACGGCAATAGGGTCACCTATTACGTGGGACAGAAATGCACACGGTGAAATGTGTGCTTATAGTATGCCCCTGCCCTGCCTACCGGGATAAATTGTGATTGATAAACAAAAATTTATATAATAATTATGGTATTTCAGAAACCACCGGAAACCCACAGATGGTAGACGTTCTAATGGACGACCCTTCAAAGTATGAATTGGATGAATTGAAGGTTGTGAAGACTGAAAAAATAGATACGCTAGACATGGATGACCAGAGCGATGCTGGTGAACCTTTGGGAAATATGATAGGTAAGACTTGAAGAAAATGTACGCTAGTAAATACTTATATTATTGACATAATTCGAGCCCCATGGCACCCATTTAATCCCGTCGTTTATTAATTTCAGAATAATGTATAAACATTTTCCAAATAAGTTGATTACTTCTCCGCTCTCCAGTATCGCACGGGTCTAGTCGAATTATGGTTACACCAAATTTATTTTTTTGCGCGTTATTTTGATTTTGCTTTATCTTCTAAGGTGATCATTTAATTTGCAAGGTGAAAAAAATATTTTCATGAAATGCTCAAGTCAAGTTACGTATTAAAAATATATGATATCGAAAACCGTCCTTATGGATCACTCTATCTATAAAAAAAACCCTTCAAAATCTCTAGTTATAAAAATCTAAGCACAGGGACAGACTGACAGGAAAGTGACTTTGATTTATACTATGTAGTGAAGTGTTTCTTTAGTGTTTCGTATCTCAGAAGGAAATAAACAATACCCTAAGGCCTAAGTATGAAAATAATTTTTTGACTGCCTCTAGGCGTAAGTGGTAATTTATGCGACTGCCCTGACACTGAGGTCTTGGGTTTGATTCTCGGGTCAGACCATATGTTTATATATTATATATTAGTATAAAAGTTTGTTACTCAGTTTGGGTGTTTTTTATGTACAATATGTATGTATTTAGAAATATATAAATACCTATATGTATGTATGTTTAAAAGTTCTCTAGATCCCATACTACAAGCTTATATTATCTTGCTTTGGGCTAAATGGCACTGTGTAAAAAATTGTCCTTTCAGACACAGAAGATGAACAGAAACCTCTTTTGGATCAAGATTCCAACTCAAATGAGGGTATTTTGAAGTCAGTGTCAGTTAAAAAACGGACTTCAGATAAATCGGTCAAAAGAGCGATGGAAACTCGAAGCCGTGGCGCTGCAAGGTTGGCTAGTCAAATGTTGAGGACTAAGCAGAGTAAGTTCTATCTATCTCTTTAATTTTTTCCTAATTCCCTGTCTTCACGCTGTATCCCTGACGGAGTATTCTGAGAGGACAGATCGCCAGGCTTTGCGATCCATGCATACTTCTTTCGCTTCTTGCAGTTTCATCAATCGCTTCATACATGCACGTCTGGGTGTCCGAGTACTTTTGACTTTTCCGTTTTTGAGCAATCTGCTCACGTGGTCCTCATATGTTTGCAGGGTTTGTTGAGAAATTAAAACAAAAAGCAAAACTTCCAATCAGTGGCATTCATGGACCGGTGTCCGTAACAGGAGAGTCATTAGAGCCACAAGTAAAAAGCGGTATGTATTACCAAACATTTTTTTTTACAGTTGTTATCGCCCTTATCTTAGGCAGGCACAGGAAAGTCGTCCATACAGCCTTTCCTTATGTTAAATATTTCTTCTTACTTTTCTTATAACTTTAATGTCTTCGTCAAGTATAGTCTTAAGTCACAGTCAGTCTTGTTCCAGTAAAGTGGTAGAAGAGTTACTGAAGCTAGCAGTGGAATTTGCGCGGCAAGATGTAAAATCGCATTTCACTGCTTATTTATTACTCCACTTTTATATGTTAAGAATCTACCATTTTTACACATAAAGTAAGGTTCATGCACAACTTTTAGAAATAATAATAGAATATACAGCAAGCGTTTCAAGCATTTATTAAATTCCCTCTCGTAGTTTTTACCAAAGATAAAAATAATCGTGATGTAGTGACCCTACTATGTAGTGGCCCTAATATGCAGTGGCCCTTATACGTAGTGGAAAGGATTGTGTGGCTTTATGAAACCACGGTAAAAGTGAAACTATTTTGACTTACTCTTAATACTCTTTTTAATACTCCGCGGCCGACCGTCACGCGACATGCAACACACAGACCAAAAATTTTGAGACGATGTGATAAAAGTTTCGCTTTAATAATAGAATTACATTTTTAATTTTTTTTATGTGTGGTATTCCTTATGGATGCTATACCCGACTCCGAGCGCACGGACCAGGTTAAATACCTGGGATCTGTTTTTCACACGTCCAGTGACATCGATTGCGATGTCAAGTCACGCATTGCTGCCGCGTGGGCCAAATGGCGGGAGATGACCGGTGTCATTTGTGACCCTAAAATGCCGATCCGGTTGAAGGGTCAGGTCTACAAAACCATTATTAGACCTGTCCTTTTACATGGCAGTGAGACGTGGCCGATATTGGAGCGACACAAGCAGGAGCTGCGTGTCACGGAAATGAAGATGCTGCGGTGAATGTGTGGGGTCACGCGGATGGACCGCGTGAGAAACTCTCGCATCCGCGGCAGCCTTCACGTCCGTGACATTGCAGACAAGTTGCAAGAGTGTCGCCTTCGTTGGTATGGTCACGTCTTGCGGCAACCGCCGGGCTACGTAGGTAACAAATGTCTGGCCATGTCAGCCCCGCCGAGTCCCGGTAAGAGGGGAAGACCCAAGAAGTGCTGGCTTGACGTCGTAAGGGATGACATGCGTGCCAATGGTCTCACTACAGGGGATGCCGAAGACCGTGCGAAGTGGAGGAGAAAATGTAGGAAAGCGGACCCCGGGCGTCGCGGGACGCAACTGGGACAGACGCTCGGATGATGGTGATGCTATACCGGACTCCTACTGCCCAAATCCACACGTGCCTCGAAAGGCTAGCCCTAGGGCTCCTGAAAGACTTTAGCCGCAAACGTGGCCTCGTCTTCTGGAGGTTCGGGTGTCGCACTTCTTTCATCAAATCAAATACTAGATTATACTAGAGAAGCGCTCGTGGGCCCGCGGTCTCAGTGTTCGGTAAACGATCACTGAGGTACGCAACTTTCACTATGGCTGGTCGTCGGATGGGTGACCACTTTGTGGCATTTACATTTGCGAGCGTTTCCGTGCTTCGGAAGGCACGTTAAGCCGTTGGTCCCGGTTGCCAGTAAAATGGCGGTCGTTAAGCCTGGTTGAAGGCCTTATAGGCGGCTTAAAAAATTTCAACAGCAGGTAGCCACAACCTGCGTCTGTCTATTTCAACACGGCAATGGGCTCACCACCTATTACGTGGGACAGGAATCCACACGGTGAAAAGTGGGCATATAATATGCCTCTGCCACCCCTTCGGGGATAAGGAGTGATGGATATTTATTTTATTTATTTAAATACTAGATGACTCCCACAGCTCCGCCCGTGGAATATTTCGACCTTCCGTCGCACCTATTTAATCCCGTCGCTTATAAATTCTACAATGATGCATAAAAATTTGCCCGATTTTTCGACATTTATGACTACTGCTCTGCTCCCCAGTGTAGTAGCGTAATGATATATAGCCTATAGCCTTCCTCGATATATGGGCTATCTAACACAAAAAGAATTTTTCAAATCCGACCAGTCGTTCTTGAGACTAGCGCGTTCAACCAAACAAACAAACACTTCAGCTTTATAATATTAGTATAGATTAACTTTTTTCTCAGAACTGCAAATGTCAAAACTACAACAACAAATGCGAGAAAAGGACCCCAGCTACAAGAGAGAGACAAACATACTAACTATAGTAGAATTCTCATACGTCTGCCCTTTCAAATGCAGACACAACCACCTCCTATGCTACTATTGCGGAGAAATATTCTCGGACCCGGTTCTTCTCCGAGAACACACGGTTAAGAAACATCACCCCAAGAAGTTCAAAGTCACCGAACACAGGAGTATGATAAAAGTCGATTTAACTAGAATCGATTGTCGATTGTGTACGGTAGAAATCGGTAGTTTAGACGATTTTCGCAATCACATCACTAGTGTGCATGGCAAGAAGTATTATTATGACTGTAAGGACTCAGTGTTGCCATTTAAATTGACTCGGGATGAACTCAAGTGTGCTATGTGTGAAGTGACATATCCATATTTTCATGCTTTAAATAAGCATATGAATGAACATTTTAGTAATTATGTGTGTGAGACTTGTGGACTAGGTAAGTTGCACATATTTAACAAAACACATATATACATATTGTCATGCCTTTATTCCCGAAGGGGTACGCAGAGGCATACTATACACCCACATTTCACCGTATGCATATTTGTCCCATGTAACAGGTGGTGACCTCATTGCCGTGTTGAAATGGACAGGCGCATGTTGTGGCTACCTGCTGTTGAATTTTTTCAAACCGCCTATAAGGCCTTCAACTGGGCTTAACGACACTCATTTTACTGGCAACTTGGACCAGCTGCTTAACGTGCCTTCTGAAACACGAAAACGCTCGCAAATGTAAATGCCACAAAGTGGTCACCCATCCATTAAAGAACCAGCCATAGCGAAAGTTGCTTAACGCAGTGATCGTTTACAGAACACTGTATCAGCGGGACCACGAGCGCTTCATCCTCCTTCTGTATTCGGGTAAATAGGCATCAGTCTATGTTTTCAGGGTTCGTGGACCATGCTCGGTTCATGATGCATCAGCAGCGACATGATGAAGGGGAATTCCCTTGTTCTACATGCGGAAAAATTTTCAAGGTAATTTTTTCATATAACGGTAGGGTTAATAAACTGTTCATTTGTGTAATTACTGTATGACAGCCAGTAAGTGATAGTTTATGGGGCTGACGCGCACAGGTCTTGGGTTCGATCCCCGGGTCGGAACAAATTTTTGTGTGATCCACAAATGTTTGTTTCGGAGTTTGGGTGTTTTGCTATGTATAATATGTATGTATTTAGAAACATATTAGAATTTTATCAGTGTTCTAGATCCCATAACACAAGCTTATATTAGCTTACTTTGGGCTAGATGACGCTGTCTAAAATCTTTATACACAGGCCTAAAAATATTTTTTTTTAATTAAAATATTGTGATACATTTTTTACACACTGCCGTCTAATCCAAAGTAAGCTTATATAATTTTGTGGTATGGCATCTAGAAAACTGATAAACATACTTATATGTTTCTAAATATATACACAGTGTACAAATTCCGAATAAAACATTTGCGGATCACACATATATGTTTCGACCCGGGAATCAAATATTGAGTGATTGCACCGCAGACGAGTAAGCAGACCAAACCTCACTTTTGCCTTTTCACTCTTGCCATTTGTTGTATAAAGCTATCTTTGTTATTCCTGTGTAGCTGCATCTAACTCACACTTTGACAGCGAACAGCGCGTAGCCAATTTTTCTACTACAATTATACTACAAACTTGTAATTACAACCGCCGCTGTCATCTTTAAATTAAAGATTTATGTGTCAAAGTGAAACTTTTAATAATATTATAAACGTGAAAGTTTGTGCAGATGTTTGTAACTCTTTCACGTAAAAATCTACTGAATAGATTTTAATGAAACTTTACAATAATATAGTTTATACATCAAAATAACATATAGGCTACTTTTCTTCCCGGGAACAAGTTCCTGTGGGAAACAGAAACGGGAACGGGAAAACTTCTCTACGCGGGCGAGACCGAGGGCGTCAACTAGTATTACATAAATTATTGTAAAATGTTACAAAAGTAGACAAAAATATACAATAACATGTTCTGCATAGAGTGATGAAGTTTCAATATCAAGAAATCACCAGAAATAACTAAGCTAAGCCAATAATAACTAATAATAGGCTCCTCTATTTTTCGCTACCGTTGGGTCTGTTTACTGTCTGATGTCTGTGGATTGCACAAATACTTCTCCTTACTTCTTATTCTAGGCCCAGTACAACCGTGACCTCCACATGGATAGGGTCCATAGGAAGAAAGGAAGGGTGTACTGTCCGAAGTGTGACGTGAAACTTATGTCCTACCCGCAAAAGTTGAAACATTTAGTAGAGGTCAGTAACTCATTAATTATAACAATCATCTATAAAATATTCGTGGTAAACAACATACACACATATTCACGCGTTTGTCTCATAAGGGGTAGGCAGAGGCAAATTTCTCAGTAAGCATATTTGTTCTGTTTGTTGTTAAATAAATTTATTCTTATTTATTCTTATTCTTATTCAAAGTAAGTGGTGTTTTTTTATACTGCTGATGTGGCAGACAAGCATACGACCCCCCTGATGGAAAGTGGTCACTGTAGCCTATGGACGTTTGCAACACCAGAGGTGCAGTACACGCTCTGCCTTTATGACCTTCTAAGACTCCTTTTGAAGAACCCCATACTGTAGACATTCGGGAAAACCCAGGCGGAATAAAGCCGCTATCGGACCTAACCGTATGCTCACGCTCCGGTGGCGGTGTTTGACACACTGTCTATGGCGAGCGGTACGATGATAGAAGGTAGCCGTGGGCATCATGTCAAATAATTCCTCAAAGCCCATTGCCGTGTTGAAATGGACCAGTGCTGGTTGCGGCCTGCTATTGATTTTTTTTTAAACTAACTTACCCCCGCGACTTTTTCCATGACATACTTCTAACCCCCCTTTACAACCATTTAATCACATCGCATATTAATTTTACAAAAAAGAATGAAAGTTTGCCAGATTTATTGACATTTATTATTATTGCTCCACTCTCCTGGGTAGTAGCGTGATGATATATAGCTTATAAACTTGATAAATGGGCTATCCAACGCAATTTTTTTTTTATTCAGATCAGTAGTTTCTGAGTTTAGCGCTTAGCAACATATAGTGTGATTCATTTTTTAATTTATATAGATTGATCTTGTACTTGACTTAACGACTGCCATGTTACTGGCAACCGGGACTTAACGTGCCTTCCGAAGCAAGGAAACGCTCGTAAAAGGAAATACCACACACACAATACACTTAGGTATGGTAGTAGGTATAACAGAAAAAAATGTTGTCATAACGCGGTGTAGGCTTCTTCACTACATACTATAAAACAAAGCCGCTTCCCGCTGTCAATCCCTATGTATGCTTAGATCTTTAAAACTACGCATCGAAACTTGATGCGGTTTTTCTTTAATAAATAGAGTGATTCATAAGGAAGGTTTTAATGGTTAATTTATTGAGATATTGTATACATTGACAACAATATTTGTTGTCGGAAAAAAATACGGTCTTTCGGGGAGCTTTCAACGAAAACGGTTTGAGACTTAACATTATAATGTATGGGAGATTTGTGTTTCTAATATAGGTCTACAAGCAAGTCCGCGACGGTATATGTCTATTTCTTAAGAATAACAAACTATATCAATTTTAATACTTAAATACCAGCAATTATGTAGAGGTAATTTTAAGGCTATTTAAACAAATAAATTATTAAGCCCTATCATTTTTAATACGTTAGTTGGCTTCAGCATTTCATGAAGATTATTTTGTCCCTTTACACCTTGCAAATTAAATGAATATCTTAGGAGATATAGCAAAATCAGTATAATACGCAAAGAAATTAACTCCATGTAACCATAATTCGACAGGGTTGTGCGTGCGGGCGTACTGGAAAAGTAATATTACTATATAAACAACAAAGAAAATATGGTATATTCATTTACAGGTGCACGGAGAAGAACCGTTAAGTTTCCCCTGCGACACGTGTGAGAGGGTGTTCGATTCCCGGCGGATACTAACTATACACAAGCGGAAAGAACATCTCAAGGATTATAGGTATGTACCATCTATCTTCACCTTGTATCCTCGCGTGGAGCTGACGTGAACTGGCCACCGAGATCGTGTGACTTAAACCCGCTAGAGTTATTCTTGAGAGGTTTTCTTAAATCACAGGTCTATGCGAATAAACAACAAACCACAGCGGCCCTCAAAGCCAACATAACCTATGCCATAGGTCAAATTCAAACTGATTTATGCGCAAAAGTAATGGAAAATTGCATATCTCGCATGCGCTCCACCCAGAGAAGCCGTGGCGGACATTTGAATGATGTCATATTCCACACATAATGGCATCACTACGTCTTTCAAATAAATAAATAATTTCGATAAAATCTCATACACACTTGGTTTTATTTAAATTTAAAGATAGGACACGCTTAATGAAAGACCCTTTACATTACGACAGGTGCGTTATGGTGGTTATAATGCACGAGATGATCAAAACACAAATATGTTAATTTACCTACCTATAACATCATAATTAAAATAAAACATTAAAAAACCCGCCATTATAAATAAATCTCAATAATATTATAAATGCGAGTTTTTATGGATGTTTGTTAGTCTTTCACGTATAAACTACTGAATAGATTTTAATGAAACTACGATAATATAGGTTATACATCAGAATCACACATAGGCTACTTTGTATCCCGGGAACAAGTTCCTATGGGAAACGGGAACGGGAAAACTACGCGGCGAAGCCGCGGGCGACAACTAGATATTAATAAATTTAGTTTTCACTACACCCGTATTTTTTTTTATAATAAATTGTTTTTTTAGATACGAATGCCAATGCTGTGGGCAAAAGTTCTTCACGCGTTTCGCCCTCAACAACCACATGCCCACACATACAGGCGAAAGGAATTTCAAATGTAAAGTGTGCGAGAAGTCCTACCCAAGACTGAAAACTCTTAAAGACCATATGCGTATCCACACAAACGACCGCCGCTACCGGTGTCATGTGTGTGGACAAGCCTTTATACAGAACTGTAGCCTCAAAGGCCATATGAAGAGTCAACACCCGGAGTATGGGTAATGTGGAAAAAATATATCAATTATGGCCGCCCTATTTATATTTGTGTGATTTATTTCAAAGTTTGTGTGTTTTTTTTTGTTAAGGGCCACCGCAGACTACTTTTTAAATATCGTAAAACTTTCCCGTTCCCGTTTTTTTTGTAATTTTTCTAATTGTTGTCTCATAGATTTCAAGTAATAAATAATAAATAACACTCGAATTGGTTCAGCCGTCTTCGAGTTTTGAGCTTAGCAACATATTTTGCGATTCATTTTTATTTATATAGATTGTTAAATATTGAAGCGCTCGTGGCCCCGTGGACTCAGTGTTCTGTAAACGATCACTGCGTTAAGCGCCTTTCACTAAGGCTGATCCTCGGAGCGTTTCCGTGCTTCGGAAGGCACGTTAAGCCGTTGGTCCCGGTTGCCAGTAAAATTGCAGTCGTTAAGCCTGGTTGAAGGCCTTATGGGTGGCTTGATATAAATCAACAGAAGATCTCTACAGCCTGCATCTGTCCATTTCAACACGACAATGGGCTCACCACCTGTTACGTAAGACAAAAATGCATACGGTGAAATGTGGGCGCATGTATGCCTCTGCCTTCCACTTTAAGGATAAAGGCATGACAATTTGTATGTATGTTAATATATTGAAAGTGACATTCCTAATCCAAACTATGGATGTGCCAGTGCTCTTAAAGCAGACATATTTATATTTAACTTTCGATTTTATATTAATCATGGAGACAACCCTATCTCGTAAAACGTAATTTTAGATTTGGGCCTAGTTTCCTAACTGTTTTAGCTCATATATGTACTGTGGGCAAGTCTTTGGTGGTCCTAACAATTTTTTTAACCTATCAGTGGAATATAAGCTGAATTGAAGAAACCATTTGTATTAATTAGTATTGATTTACATAAGTATTTATTACTACAATTTAATCGAGTTTTTTTGTCACATTATTCTCCATAAAGTGTAAGCTGCCCTTGGAACTGGTAACTAGATTCGCTGTCAATTTGATTTTGTTTCTTTTGTATAAACTCATTACATATAATTTGTTCAAATATCATGTAAATAATTAAAAAAGAGTGACCTTGAGTTTTATTGCCAGGTTCTTCCTCAGGCTGTACCTATTGCCTTGCGAATCTGTCAGTAAATGTAGAAGCAATAATCTTCACGTTCATAAGTGTTACTTTGTGACCTACATGAATAAAGATATATTTCATTTCATTTTATTACATGATCTTAAGACATAATCTCGGTTTTTTTTATTTATTTTTTTATTATGATCCAATAATCCATTGACTGCTTCTGTGGCGCGGTGGGAGTGCATCCGACTACTACACAAGAGGTCGGTAGGTTCGATTCCCACCCAGGATAAAACTTTGTGTGATGAGCACGATGGTTTATTCTGTGTCTGGGTGTTATTTAACTATAATATGCATGTATTTAGAAATATATAAGAATGTTTATCAGTTATTTGGTTACCATGGAATCAGATGGCGTTGTGTGAGTTGTTCCAACGATATGACGAAATATTATAGTGAAAAAAGACAACTAAGTTCAGGACGGGGCTTGACTAATCAGGTGATAGCTCTAAGTCAACTGAGCTACCAGAATCGTACTTAAACCAGTTGAATTTCTTCAATATACCAGGGGGGTGTCACCCGCAGTTTAGGTATATTCGGGCAGCGCACCGCTCGGAGCGGTTAATGACAGTAGGCTGTGGGCTCGCACGATACGAGCGCTCTAAATAAATCAACTAGGCACAAAACTTCTCAAGTGACAACCCCGCGCGGAATTCGCAGCTCGGTCATAAAACTCTGGCGCGCAAAGAAAACTCAATGTTCGCGCGCAGTTATAAGGGCCGTATTTTAGAACGATCCTCAAAACTCAAGAAACGCTTAAGGCTAGTTTTTGCCTTAAAATACTACTCTCAAGTGTTTCTTGAGTATTGAGGAACGTTCTAAAATACGGCCCTAAGTTTCAATGTTGCTTGCAGGCGGCGAGTCTAGGTATGTTTTCATAAGTAAAACTGAATTTTGTTAGGGAGTGACACATTTGTACGTAGTACTATTACTTATTCTGTGACTATAATTGTACACTTGTACTGTTTAGTGTCCTGTAAACGATTACTGCGTTAAGCAACTTCCGCTGGTCCTTGGATGGGTGACCACTTTGTGGAATTTACATTTGCGAACGTTTCCGTGCTTCGGAAGGCACGTTGGTTGCCAGTAAAATGGCAATCGTTAAGACTGGTTGAAGGCCTTATGAGCGGCTTAAAAAATTTCAACAGCAGGTCACCACAGCCTGCGCCTGTCCATTTCAACACGGCAAAGGACTCACCACCTGTTACGTGGAACAAAAATGCATACGGTGAAATGTGGGCGTATAGTATGCCTCTGCCTACCCCTTCGGAGATAAAGGCGTAACAATATGTATGGATGTAAAGAGTATGACCAGAGTCATATTTTGAGCTACTTAATTACTCTGATATCAATGAACAGTATTACAACCGTTTTTAGGGTTCCGTAGCCAAATGGCAAAAAACGGAACCCTTGAGAATTGGTCATGTCTGTCTATCTGTCCGTCCGTATGTCACAGTCACTTTTTTCCAAAACTATAAGAACTATACTGTTGAAACTTGGTAAGTAGATTTATTCTGTGAACCGCATTAAGATTTTCACACAAAAATAAATATTTTTTTTTTTCCCCATACTTAGCACTGAAACTCTAAAATTTTATTTTTCATCAAACCCACACGTTTGACCTATATATAGATAGGTCTTCAAAAATTATATTGAGGTGCCTAATATTTTTTTTCTAAACTGAATAGATTGCGCGAGAGACACTTCCAAAGTGGTAAAATGTGTGTTTGTATGCCGCTGTAAAACATATATGATGTACATTACCACCGAAATTGGTTTAAACGACATCTAGTTATAATTTTTTTTTATACGTCATAAATCGTAAACATCGATCAAAGTTACAACGAAATACAAGAACTTTTATATAATGTTACTTGCTGCTACGGAACTCTTCATGGGCGAGTCCGACTCGCACTTGGCCGCTTTTTTTTTACATTGATGCGAAACTACTCAATCTACAATCTACTGCCTCAGTGGCGTAATTTTTCCGTTGTCCCATCAATGGGACTACGGAATGGAAGTGTATTCGAATGCCGCACAAAGGTCCCGGGTCATTACAAATATTTGTGCGATCCGCAAATGTCCGTTTCGGTAATTAGAAATAGGTATATATCTATACTAATATTATAAACCTGAAGAGTTTGTTTGTTTGTTTGGTTGAACGCGCAAATCTCAGGAACTACTGGTCGGATTTGTAAAAATTATTTTTGTGTTTGTTAGCCCATTTATAGAGGAAGGCTATAGGCTACTACACTGGGGAGCAGAGCAGTAGTCATAAATGTCGACAAATCAGGCAAATTTTTATGCATCATTGTAGAATTTATAAGCGACGGGAATAAATAGGTGCGACGGGAGGTCGTAATATTCCACGGGCGAAGCTGTGGGGGGTCGTACGTAGGTATCATTTGTCTAGATCCCATATCACATGCTTATATGGTTAGTTGGTGCTGAGTAAAAAGAAAAAAATATATCCCACAATATTTTAGTCTCGGGTAATGATTTGCGTGAATATTGAGTAACAAACATCCATCCAAATTTCTGCATTTATAATAAGTACATATTAATAAGATGTGAAGGACGCGTATTTTAATTTGTAAAATTTACACACACTTACACAGCGGCATTAAGTATTTTATGATACGGTTGGTCCTGAGATGGGTAGCCATTTGTGGCATGTCTATATATAAGCGTTTCGGTGCCGTAGTTAGCACGTTAAGCCGTTGGACCTCTATGACAGTATATTTTTTTAAACTTCTTTTATCACAAGTTGTCCGCCGCGTCTGTCTATTCGCGATAAACTCAAAAACTACAGCACCGCTTTTTCAGCTGTTTTCAACAATGGATAGAGTGGTTTTCGTAGAATGTTTTAGTATATAATTTGTTAAGTTTTTGTATATATTGGCTTAAATATAACGAAATTTGTTGCGGGTGTCGGAAAAAATATACCGTCCGTCTGGGAGCTTTCAACGAATACGCTACCTAACCTAGAGATATAACAAAATAATGTATGTAGGAATTGTTTATTTTATATTATTTTTTTTAAGTTTTACTTTGTAAGGTACAAAGTAACGCGATTTTTTTTACAAGAATACGTTATACAAACATATTTTTTTAAAGATATATTTGTAATATAAAAAAATAATAATTTTATTTTAATGTACTGATTGAATTACAGTACTACGCAACTCGTGAAAATCGCAGGGGATGATCGTAAGCTGGTGATGGCTCCTTTGACCTTGACCCTCTTCAACCGCATTGATGCGCGCACGTCCATCGTACATCGAGGCATGCAATACGTGACGAAAAACAGACCCTGGGGTTCTCTTAAGCGAATCTAAGATCGATAACCTATGACGCAACTCGACGGTTCAATGTATGATAGTAAGTACCTACTCGTCTCAAAACAAATTGCCAGAAGTGGTAAAACAAACGTTGTTGGTTATGACCTTGGCTATCCACACTTAGGGCCGTATTACAAGAGAATGTTTCTCAATACTAGAGAAACATTTGAGAGTTGTATTTTAGGGCGAAAACTAGCCTTAAGCGTTTCTTGAGTATTGAGAAACGTTCTGTATTACGACCCTTAGCAGGTTATAGGAGGCCAAGTCTACTAATTCAATCGCGTCAGAAGAGAATAGAAATCGACGCTTAATAGAGAACCGACAGAAAAAAATTACAGTTTTCGTAGTCCAGTATTACAATTGCGCTCCAATAGAATTCTATTGGCCGGCCGATTCGATGTTATTAACACGTGTAGCGCTAGTAAGTAGCACTTAATTTGTATTTTTGGTAGTCTATATTAATATTTTGAAAGCTAAAAACAACTATTTTGTCTCTATTCTGCAGCTTGAGAAGTGTGATTGTGAAATTTATAATAGTTTTAGTAGACTAGCTATCTTCACGCTGTATCCGTGACGGGGTAGTCAGGTAGGACAGATCGCCAGGCTTCGAAGATCCATTCAAAATCCATCAATGCAGAGAATTACCTAAATTAAATTAATTAAATTAAATTTTGAATTAGACTAGCTAGGTCTGGATTAATCGCAATAGAACCGCTGTAGAATAGAACTAGAACTGCTTTCTATTAGGAAATAGTTGACTCGGCCCCCTGGTGTTTTACAAATGTCCCTGCATATACCTATGTCTATCAGCACAGAACAAAGAAACCTTCCTTGCTGTCAATCACCCTTCCAAAATGAGAGAGGCCTACAGCCAGTGGACTTAGACTCATTTATTGACGTACCTATATATTTATTTGTACCCGAGCTCACATTACAAGTTATCATGAGATAGTTTTACAATAATAATAGAATTTTGTGGTACGGGAACCCCCGTAGGAACGAAGGTCCTTACGTTAAAGAAAACAGGTCAAGCACGAGTCGAACACGTGCGTCGAGGATTTTGTAAAAAATGTGTACCTTATTTTAGGAAAGGCCAATTAAGCTAGACCTCCAAATTGTATGAGCGCCCATTCAACTTATAGGTCTATGTAAATTGTATATTTATTACTCATTTGCTTGTAGTAGGCTCGATACACAGCATATATACGACATTTTGTTACTTGACGATTTCTACTAAATCGCACTACTCGTAAGACGCGTTAAAAACCTTAAAATAAAAATTAAATTAAATATCCATCACGCCTTATCCCCGAAGGGGTGGCAGAGGCATATTGTATGCCCACTTTTCACCGTATGGATTCCTGTCCCACGTAATAGGTGGTGAGCCCATTGCCGTGTTGAAATAGACAGACGCAGGTTGTGGCTACCTGCTGTTGAATTTTTTCAAGCCGCCCATAAGGCCTTCAACCAGGCTTAACGACTGCCATTTTACTGGCAACCGGGACCAACGGCTTAATGTGCCTTCCGAAGCACGGAAACGCTCGCAAATGTAAATGCCACAAAGTGGTCACCCATCGGAGGACCAGCCATAGTGAAAGTTGCGTAACTCAGTGATCGTTTACAGAACACTGAGACCGCGGGGCCACGAGCGCTTCAAACCTTCGTTTCAAAAAATATTTTTCCCGTCGCTCTTGAGGTCATGACACGTTGATATGGATATATCTTACGAGGGGAATTCCCCACGTTATCTGAAGTCTGACAAAAAAGCATTATCTCATACTGTTAGGTCCGATAGGGGCTTAATTTATTCAGAATTTGCTTACATTGTGGTATGAACTCCCTGCCTGGGTTTTCCTGAACCTCTACGGAATGGGATTATTCAAAAGGAGTCTTAGAATGTTTTTACAGGGTCGGCATCGCAAGTGCTGCCCCTTTGGAGTTGTAAACGTCCATGCCTGTCTGCCACCTCAGTGGTTTAAAATAAACATTCAAGTGTTTGTTCTGGTTGTCATTAATTTTTGGAGCTTTTTGTGATACGAGCTATTGCCACTTTTGACATCTTTGATCTAGGTACATAAGTAATTAATTCAGAAGTTTCCGAATGACATTTTTTTATATTTCTACATAACTTTGTAACAAGTTGGTACCTAGTCAGGTCATAAATTCTGTCACATGTTTAATATAAAATAATTAACTAACTATCTTCACGCTGTATCCCTGACGGGGTAGTCAGAGAGGACAGATCGCCAGGCTTCGCGATCCATGCATACTTCTTTCGCTTCTTCGAGATTCATCAAACAAATAATAATACAAATAATAATAATAATAATAAATAATAAATAAAATAAAAAAATGAAATAAAATAATTGAAACAAGTTTATTCATTATGTAACCATTTATATACCAAAATAACCTTAACAAAACATAGATTCTTATGACAATAAAGTTTATTCAAAATGACTTTATTACAGGCCTTCAATCTGCGCGGCCATTCGTCTATCGCAGCACGAACGAGGTCCATGTCAATATCGGCGGCTGCCTTAATCAAGGATGTCTTGAGTGACTCCAAATTAGGATGAGGCTTTGAGCACACCTTTTCCTCCCAAGTGTTGCCATATCTTGTAATCTAACGGACTCAAATCTGGACTGGAGGAGGGCCAGTCTTCGTGCCGGATGAAGTCGATTTCACGCGCCGCCAGCCAGTCTTGTGTGCTCTTCGCTCTATGAGCTGGCGCCGAATCTTGTTGGAATACCCAGTGCCTGTTATTGAACATGAGAAACAGGTTCCACAAGGTTCGTCAGGACTGTATTTTGATACACAACTGCATTCGTTTTTACACATTTCTCATAAAAATGTACCTCTGTTATGCCCCAATAAGAAACTCCCAACCATACCATGAGCGAGGGTGGAAAATGACCTCGTTGGACACGCGGAATACGGTTGCTCGCTTCTTCACTACTGTGTGCGTACACCTTATCATTTTGTTTGTTGTAGCTCTCTTCTACGGTAAAAATTTTTTCATCCTAAAAAGAATTTCCCGAAATTTTTTTCCCGCGTACCGCTTCAACAAAGCGCGGCATCTCCTCAGTCTCAGGTCCATTAGACGAGCCTTTAAACGATGTCCTGTTTTTCTTCGATATGACCGAACCCCTAAGTCTTCATTTAACACCCTTTTCACCGTGATTCTGCTTAACCCCATCTGAAGGGCCAACAGTTTCTGCTTATGTTTGGGATTTCTTTGAATTCGCGCCTTCACAGCTTTTATCACTGCTGGAGTCCTAACAGACCGAAGGCGACCACTTCTTGACCTGTCATCTACACTAGAGTCTTCATTGTATCGTTTGATGGTACGAAAAACGAATCTTTTGGTTATATTCAAATTTTCAACACGGTCTTCTTTAAGCGTCCACTCCATATTTAAAAATGAATAAAATTCTAAAAAGTATACATTTATATTTTCATGAACAATTCGAAATTCGAATTCAATAAACTTTTGTGTGGCCAGCATTCTAAAAGAAAAGTTTTTACTGTGTGACAATACTTATGACCAGACTAGGTATATGGTGTTTAGGGTTGTATTAATAGATCAATAAATTTCTCATCATCCGAGCGTCTGTCCCAGTTGCGTCTTGCGACGCTTGGGGTCCGCTTTCCTACCTTTTCTCCTTCTCTTCGCACGTTAGTCGGCATCCCTTGTAGTGAGACCATTGGCACACATCCTTTACGACTTCAAGCAGAACTAGAGATGAAAATGTCAAATTGGTAAGCTCGTAGCTCTGCTGACACCGTGTTCTTTGACGATCACTGCGTTATGTTACGGCTACACTACCGTGATATGCCCATAACTTATGACATAATTTGAACTACTACCTAGGTGTAACCACGATATATGACCATAAGTTTACAATGCCAATAAATATGGCAAATGGCGGTAGATAAATACCGCAGAATTTCATTTGTTTGTGGTCACACTACCGTTTAACCAGTGTACTTACAACATGAGATGAGCTCAACGGCGAAGTACTTTTCGACCAACATGGATTGGTCAAAATGAAAAAGCGCTCGTATTTTTTAAACACTTCCAATCTGAATCTAAAAGAATTTGCTTTGTAAAAATGTAAAGATTCTTTCAAAAATAATTGGCAATCACCTCCATCTTGAAAAACTATACTTTTACAAACCTCCATCTTGAAAAATGATATTTTAACCGCCTAATTTATTGACATACGAGTATTCATATCTAGGTAACGCGTCTAGTGTACCCAGGCCACACACCGCCAACACAGTAATTAAAATTTAAGTAATTTCAATTATTAATATAAATGTACCTATAAATCCTCAATAATTTATAACTATAATTCCTCTAATATCTAATCATGGTAATTTAATGCCATAATTATTGCTGTAAAACAGCCCGGTAGGCGGTAAGGTATATAGTGTAAGTCATAGCAATGAGCATTTTTCGCTATGACTGGTCCTCAGATGGGTGATGTATGACAACAATAAGTGTGTTCACATAATTTTGACTACTTAAAAAGCTCAATATATCTGATGCTAACTGTACAATAAGGTCAATCACTTCATTATATACGTATATTAAAGTTCATTATACCAACTTATCTTTTATTTAAAGCTATATTTAAAATTAAAGTTATCTACCTACATAATTTGATAACCTTTTAGAGAATAGGCAGACACCGAACAAGTCCATTCGAGAGTTGACTGCGTACGTGACAACATGTTTTTAATAATTCTTGCAACGATCATATTGGCGGCAATTGGTGTGGACTGCAATTCCTTCATTATATCGGGACCGACATGGAAGAACGAAATCAAAGCGTGTGCTTCAGGTGGTGAGCACAATCATCCATACACTTTTTATTTGGGAAAGCTGTCTGATTTTAACGTTAAAATTGAAGACATCAACATGTCCACTACCACAGTCGTTGCTGAAGGGGATTTGGAACTAATGACAGGAAAAGAAGGATGGGTGCCAAGGTCCGAACTGCATTTGTCACATCCTTCGGTATCTTCAACCTACATAGAGTTTAAGAACAATTGGAGGATGGAGTCTTACCGTGGATGGGCGTCGCAAATTGTCGAAATGAGGCTGACTGTTAAATTTAATAACGATGGCACTATATATTTGGACTCTTTTGTGTCGGCTGGGTCGTGGATGTCGGTTACATGTGCTGAGACCAGAGCCTACGTAGAGAGAATCAAAGTTGTACTGTAAGTTTTAAGCATATAGCTCAAATTTTTCCTCCGTACCAGAAGGACAATATAGTAATATATCTATATAAAATGTTTGTAATAAAATACTTTTGAAATATTATTTCAGCAGAATCGTCGTATAAAACCTGTTTCTAAATCTATACTAATATTATAAGGCTGAAGAGTTTGTTTGGTTGAACGCGCTAATCTCAGGAACTAAATCGGTCGGATTTGAAAAAATATTTTTGTGTTAGATAGCCCATTTATCGAGGAAGGCTATAGGCTATATATCATTACGCTACTACACTGGGGAGCAAAGTAGTAATCATAAATGTCGACAAATCGGGCAAATTTTTATGCATCATTGTAGAATTTATAAGTGACGGGAATAAATACGTGCGACGGGAGGTTGAAATATTCCACGGGCTGTGGGGGGTGATCTAGTGTCCTATAAATCTGTTGGGTTCACTATAAACAAACTGTGCAAGTGCGACACGCTAGTGCAATGGGTAGTTTGGTAGTTTGTTAGTAATAGTCTTAGAAGGTTTTAAAGGGTCGGCAGCGCGAGTGCTACACCTCTAGTGTTGCAAACGTCCATAGGCTACGGTGACCACTTTCCATTAGATGGCAAGCATAGGGCATGCTTGTCTGCCAGGTGGCACTGAGGTCAGTGGTATAAAAAAAATGGGCTTGTTTAGGGTCACCCAGCAACTGAACGTGATGGCACTGGGTATACCCCCTAAAACTCCTCAGCTTCCTTCTGCCCTCGTAGAGGTGTTTTGGGAACTGTTGAACTTACCAATACAGTTAGCGGTGAAAGAGTGGGAGACAAGAATACAGTTCAGATCAGAAGTAGTTACCAACATCAGAGGTGCTACGCTCACACCAACTAATACCCGATTTGAAGAACCCAATAAAGCAGTTACCATTCGTAACCAACCATAGCGAAAGTTGCTTAACGCAGTGATCGTTTACAGAACACTGTGTTAGCAGGGTCTATGTGTATTTATTATTAATTACATCAAGAAGTGTTACATGACTAAGAAACATCTTCATCTTAATGTAGTCCCAGATGCTTCTAAAATCAACCGAGACTTGAAGATTGGCTTTTTACATACTTATATTTGGCTGCTAGGAGCAGCTATATATTGGTTTTTGATTTTCAGCATTGTTGAGAGCCACTGCCATCTGACCCAACCCCGTAGCGCGTGTATCCTTGCCTCATCCGTTGATCAGAGGTCCGAGTCTACTATTGACAAGCCGTAGAATAGAACCAGGATCGCTGTTTTTAGCTGTCCAAATGTTGTAAATGCATGGACTAACCATGCATTTACTGCCTCGCGCTTATAGCAGCATAAATAATTAATATATAGCTATCTTTAAATATTATTAATTTAATTGAATATTAAATTAATAATATTCTAATTGAATTAGGAGTTACATTACGGAAATCCATTTAAAATTGATTGATTCTTATATAAGTTGAATTAGATGATGTTTCCTCATTAACCAGATTTTTTTGATAGTTACAACACCTTGCGAGACAAGCAATGTAAATGTTAGGAAGAGATTCGTGATTAGAAAGATTTATGCAAATACTCGTAAACATTTCGAATCATATAACTAATAATCTATGTATTTTAAAAAATATCTTAAGAAAGACATACTTTTTTTTCTTTCATTCTTTGTCTACTTTAAATTGTTAAAAAATGTAATTTATTCTGTCAAGAACTGGTTACAAAAAATCCAAATAAAATATTTCTCAAAAAAAATAATTAAAGATAAATTAATGACACTCCAAATAGATTGATGATATTACATATTTTTATAGTGTATAAAAGACAATGTTAATTCATTTGTTATCATTATCGTCATCAATGTTATCATTTTCATTTAATAAATTTAAATTTAAATTAATTATAATAAAATTTAATATTTATTATTAATATTTTCATTAAATTTTTTATCATTTTCATTTTCATTTAAATATAATGTATATATTTTTGTTTTGTTAATACATTTAAATTTTAATTTCATTTTTGTTACACCATTCGATATCGAACCCCAGAGCTCAGCGCGGCAGTCGCATATACATTTTTTATTAGTTATTATTTATCTATCACGCCTTTTCCCTGAAGGAGCAGCAAAGGCATATTATATGCCCACTTTTCACCATGTGTATTCCTGTCCCACGTAATAGGTGGTGAGCCCATTGCCGTCTTGAAATAGACAGACGCAGGTTGTGGCTACCTGCTGTTGAAAGTTTTCAAGCCGCCCAAAGGCCTTCAACTTGACTTAACGACTGCCATGTTACTGGCAACCGGGACCAACGGCTTAACGTGCCTTCCGAAGCAAGGAAACGCTCGCAAATGTAAATGCCACAAAGTGGTCACCCATCCGAGGACAGACCATAGTGAAAGTTGCGTAACTCAGTGATCGTTTACAGAACACTGAGTCCGCGGGGCCCATTTTTTTTTTCACAGAATAAATTGAATTTTTTAACAATTTAAAGTAGTTGTAGCACAGAATGTCTTTAATTAAGATTTTTTTTTAAAATTACCTAGATTATTAGTTATATAAATCGAAAAAGTTTATTTGCATAAATCATTCCAATCAGGAATCTCTTCTTAACATTTACATTGCTGGTCTCGCAAGGGGTTGTATTGTAGCTATCAAAAAAATTTGGCTAATTAGGAACATCATCTAATTATATATAAATCAGCTATTACATTATAACGTAAGTAATATTATTACAAATATTATTCTTACAATTAATAATGAATATTAAATTTATAATATTTATAGATAGCATATAATATTATTTTATCTGCTATAGCTTAGACTAACCATGCATTTACTGCCTCTCGCTCGCTCCTACAGCTACCCTACTACATGCTTGTCTGGCATGGGGGGTTGGAACTATCAAAAATGTCTGGCTACTGAGGAAACATCATCTACTCATTACCTTAGTATTATATATAAAAATCAGCTTTTATACTATAACAAAGGTAGAATTAAAATTTCATGAACATTAAGGGTGTCTGGGAAGGGGTTGCCACCATGTCAAGTGTCTGGCATTGAATAACGTGATATTTAATAATATTCTGAAGGTAATACCAAAAAATCAAGCTTTATTAAATGACGATAGTAAATCGGTATTTTACACACCTTTAGTAACCTTTACCTGCCAAAGCCACTATAGCTCAAACTTCATCATGGCCCATCGTTCTTACCTGTGTTGGGAGCATGCGCTGACAAACTTTCAGCTTTTATAAAATGACGAAGGACTGGGGTTCACGGGCTCTTGCTCTAAAAGCTTTACAACATGTACTTTACATGGCTAGTCGATGAATTAGAGGAAGAATTTAAAAAAAGAAAAAAGAGCCACATTTAAAAGTCACACAGCGACCAATTCTTCAAAACAGAACTATTTCACAGTTTTCTTGCTCATTGTCTGGTAATGTCGTCTTCGGTTCGCTGCACCAGAAGCAGACCCAAAAAGTCGCGGCTTGACATCGTAGAGGATGCTGAAGAAGTTGTGGACGTGCACGCTACTAGGGATGTCGATGACTGTGCAAGATGGAGAAGAAGTAGGCAAGCAGGGTTTGATCCCCAAAAATTTAACATGGCGGAACATCTAAGTTGGCGGACGAATTGTTATTTTAATAATCTATTAAGTATACATCATTTAGCTCGCCAAAATTATGCCGCACGCCTGATGGAAAGCCATTGCAGATTGCTCAAAAACGGAAATGTCAAATGTACTCGGATACCCAGACTTACATGTATGAAGCGATTAATGAATCTACAGGAAGCGAAAGGAGTATGCATAGATCGCGAAGCCTGGCGATCTGTCCTCTCTGACTACCCCGTCAGGGATACAGCGTGTAGATGTTAGTTAGTTTTAGTCACAGAACGTAAGACTATTGACAATCGGCCCTCAAGTTTGATGTGTCTATTCACGTTCCACTTGTAGTACCCAAGGTTGAAGAGAAATAAAACACGTGCGCTGGCAGAGCGTTCCACATTTCTATGGTTCGACAGAGAAACGATCTTTATTAAAGTTGAAAAAGGACAACTTAGTTCAGGACTGAGTTTGAACCTGTGACCTTTGCCTAACCAGGGCAATTCTCTACGCCAGCCGTGTCCACGACCCCACCAGTGCAGTAACGTCACACGGGATCCAGCTCTACACCCACCACCTCCCACAGGTATTTGGCAAAACTGCCATAATCTTTGAGAAGCTGAGTGAGGTGCTACGTCGCAGTTCGTGCGCCCTCTTTAACCACTGCCGTAGCGGGGCTCTCCCGTCTTTTAGCTCAATACGGAAGAGGACATCGCGAGCCGCCTGTCTTCAGCGATCTATCTCCTCTAGAAGCGGCTGACTTCCAGTTTGTAGCACCAGAACGCCCTCGCTCTACGCCACTGAGCCTAGAACCGTACCGAAACAAGTTGAAATTCTTCACGGCTCGAGTACCTCAGTGGCGCAGAGTATTGACCTGGTTAGGCAAAGGTCACGGATTTAAGCCCTGTCCCGAACCAACTTCTCTTTTTTCATTTTAATAAAAAAATATATATGAACGTTGTAATTGCTTTAAAAAAATATCTAGAGAAACTATCTTTTGACTCACTTAGTTCTGACGAAGAATCTCTCCACTTCGGTTCAAGACTAGTATAAACCGTTATAAAAATTTGTGGTAAATAAAATAAAAATATACATTACTGTATAATAATTATCATATAGATAGATAGATAGATAGATAGATAGATAATTCTTTATTGCACGCGCAATAAACGCGATCGCGCGACGAATATCTAATGGTAGCTCATTCCACAATCGTACGGTCAAGACAGTATAGGATTTTCCTAAGAATGTTGTGGAATGTGACGGCATTTTTAGTCTCAGGTTCTCCGATGATCTTAAGCACTTCGAATGAGTATCATGAAGGAACTCAAAACGTACAACTCAAAAAGAACTCAAAAAGGAGAGAGTGTTTTCGATGCGTATGAGCTGTCGGCGTCCACACACGTAACTGCGAAACCAATCAGTCGCCACTGGAGATATGCCAAGAGATCGCAATATATCAATCAATATGTCAAAATCCACTGTGTTAAACGCGTTGGAAAAATCCAACCGAGCAAAAACTGTGACATTCTCACACTCCATGCCATGTCTGATGTCGTCCGTAATATTCACCAATATCTTTATTATACAAAACTTAATAAATACATAATACAGTTGTGATGTTTACATACTTATTATGCGTATATAATTATCATCATCTATAAAAATTATAAAGCTTGAACGTGCTAATCTCAGGAATTGCTTATTCGAATTGAAAAAATCTTTATGTGTGGGATAGCCCATATATCGAGGCAGGCTATTGGCTGTATATCATCACGCTACTACGGGCAAAATTTCATACAGTTTGTAAAAAATAAACGACGAGATTAAATGGTGGCCACGAGGCTTTGAAATAGTCGCGGGGCTCAGTTATTTTTAGTTATAGAAAGAAATAACTTCTCTTACCCGTAGTGACAGGTCGCAGTTCGAAGGTCCCGTCCGTCAGCGCCAATGTGGTAGTCGTTAAAGGCTCATGGCATTTACTTCGATGGGTAGATATCAATATCGCCTAATTGTTCGGAAATAATATTACCGGGTGAATTCAGTTTTTTAGACTTCTAAGCCCTAAGTTTAGAAAAGTCATATAAAAGGGCTCAGTATGTTCGTCTGTACGCATCTATTTCTCAGGAACCATAGGAGATAGAGACAAATGGTTTGCGGCATTCGATTCAGGACACCATGAATGAAAATGAAAAATCTTTATTCATGTAGGTCACAAAATAACACGTATGAACGTGAAGATTATTGCAATAATACATTTTACGCAACAGGTAGAGCCTTAGGAAGAACCTGGCAATAAAACTCATGGCTACTCTTTTCTAACCGCCAATAATTACATTAGTTTTATTTACATAATATTTGAACAAATTTTATAGTCTATACAAAAGAAACAAAATTTTGAATTGTTTTTAGTTGCCAGATCTAAGGGTAGCCCCACCCGTATGACGAAGAATCTGGCACGAAACTCAATGGCTGCTCTTTTAAAATATAGGTATGGCTTACAATATTAAACTTACATTGTTCCTTTGGAGTTATGTGAGAACAGTATACTCTTTTTTTTTGTACCTATGTGGTGGCAGACAAGCGTACGGCCCACCAGTTGGAAAGTGGTCACGGTAGCCTATGGACGATTGCAACAACAGAGGTGCGGCACTAGCGCTGCCGACCCTTTATAAACCTTCAAAGATCCCTTTTGAAGAACCCCAATTCTTCTATTCAAATAAATTAACTATGAAATATACATTACTACTTTTCAAAATTAAAGCTCGTGTACACCGCGGGTACCTATAGTTTGACCCTGGAAGAGCCAATAAAATCGCAAATCCAATGACTTCGGTACCTCTCACATCAGAATTTCATCTAAACTAATATTATAAAGAGGAAAGATTTGTAAGTTTGTTTGTAATAAATAGACTCAGAAACTACTGGGCCAGTTTTAAGAATTCTTTCACCATTAGGAAGCAAAATTCATTGTGAGTAACATAGGCTATATTGGATTTTCAAGTTTAGGTTTCGGTACGAAATGTCGAAGAGGAAAACTTCACCACGGGGGCGAAGCTACGGGCATCAGCTAGTGATAAATATAAATATGAAACACCACTAGATAGAGTTTTACCGTACGCAAGCCCTCTCCAATGATAGCCTTTTTTATTTTAGAGTAGCGCGTGAAGCCATTGAAAGAAGCTTGACCACCGGCGGAAACGAAATTCCTTACGATTTAAAAAAAAGTATTAATTTATCTATCACGCCTTATCCTCGAATGGGTGGCAGAGGCATATTATATGCCCACTTTTCACCATGTGTATTCCTGTCCCACGTAATAGGTGGTAAGTCCATTGCTGTGTTCAAATAGACAGGCGCAGACTGTGGCGACCTGCTGTTGAAAATTTTCATGCCTTCAATTGGGTTTAACAACTGCCATTTTACTGGTAACCGGGACCAACGGCTTAACGTGCCGCACGGAAACTCTCGCACATGTAAATGCCATAAAGTAATCACCCATCCAAGGACCACCTATATAGTTCTATCACACATAAAGTTGCTGCAGTGAACGTTTACAGAACACCGAGTTAGTGGGGCCACTAGTGCTTCAAGTAAAAAAAAGTTTTAATCGATTTAAAAAAAAGTATAAAAATGGCCCTAATCTTAAATCGCGTTTACAAGTATAGTAAAAAAAATACGGGTTGCACTCCGGGAGTGCCGACAGAATTGAAAACTTATTTTGGCGCGTTAGACATTTTTATATGGGTACTAGGGTGAAACCCAATTACTTCAATAAAAAGACAAAACGAAATCCTTCGAAAAGAATTACAAAAGGATTTCCTTCGAGCCGGATTTGAAACACTGACCTATGGATTCAAATTTTTTCCTTCGAGCCGGATTTGAACCATCGACCTATGGATTCCAATTCATAATGAACTCGCGATCGACCGTATCTCAACCAAAAATATGCGCACCGCGCTAAAAATAAATTTTCCCTTCAACAAATTGCAAATTATTTATGGTTACGGTTCTGGTGGCCAAGTTGGTTCAGAGCTTTGCCCTGATTAGGTTAGGTTAGTGATAAATATAAGGTCACGGGTTCAGGTCCCGTACTGAACCGAGTTGCCTTTGGTTTGTATGGGACACTTGAAATAAGTGTTAACCTTTGAACGGTGAGGATCAAAGTAAATAAGTTTTCATTCAAGATGTGTAGCAACTTCCAACAAGGGCCATCAACCAACAGTATAAACAATTTGAAGGTTTTATCTTCACGCTGTATCCCTGTCGGAGTAGTCAGAGAGAACAGATAGCTAGGCTTCGCGACCCATGCATACTTCTTTCGCTTTCTGCAGATTCATTAATCGCTTCAAACATGCACATCTGGTTATAGAACTTTTGACCTTTTCGTTTTTGAGCAATCTGGGGTCCGAGTCTGCTTTTTAAATCTTGTAGAAATCGTCGCTCAATAGAAAGTCACCGGTACAATGTTGACAGTTATTCGTAGACTAGTATTACAATCGTAATCCAATAGACTTCTATCGTTTGGCCGATAGAATTCTACTAACACGTACCGCGCCAGTGGCCGCTAGTCAGTTGCATTTTTGATAGTCTACTAATATTCTTCTTGTTCTACTAACATTTTGACAGCTAAAAACAGCGATTCTGTTTGTATTCTACGGCTTGTCAATAGTAGACTCGACCCCTTCTCACGTGGTCTTCATATGTAAGTCTTAGCCTACCCTTACTCCTTCTACCCTCTACTTTCGCACAATATATATTCTTTGTCAATCGTTCCTCACACATTCGTTGGACATGTCCAAACCAACGGAGCACGCCCTTTTCCAGCTTAACGCTGACAGTTTTTATTATTCATGTTCAAGGTCAGGTAAGATAAAACATGTATTTTAATTGTATTAATCGCATCGTTACTTTTATTTTCTCCATAATTCTAGAGATTTTAAAAAATACTGATTTTCACACTTTTTATCCTTATTAAACAGAAGCTTCTAGAAATTATCTAATCTTATATAATAATATTAATTATTATTACACATTTTAAAATTAATGAATAAATATATCTTAAAAACTAAATATATTTAAATTAATATAAATCCTGATGATTCGTAAACAATAATACTATTTAAAAATACTTGGTAAAATAAAGTCAAATTTCAGTATAATGTAGGGTTAAAAATTGTACATAAATTCTGAGATCATTTCTATACCAATAGGGGTTCGCTAATGTTATTTTTAAACTTTCGCGGTTAATACTCATATCTTATATACTAAATGGGACTTCACGCGAAACAATTTTGTATTTATTTTATTAATTTATTTATGTACACACTAGGTTACAGATAGCAACAGTTAAAGGACACATAGGTACAATGGTACTGATTATTTCTAAAAGAAATATCTCCCAGCAGACCGACGATAGGAGAACGTGAAGTAGGAAAATAACAAGTAAAAGTGTGTAAGTTAGAGAGAAAAGATATAAAATAAAATTAACACTCATACAAAAGAACGTAACTAAATAACACTACGTAATATATAAAAACAAATAAATATAAAATAAGATAAATAAATACCAAATAAATATACTTACACATTTAAATAAATACTAATTAAATATACATAAACATGTAAATAAAATAGATTTACAGTGTAGAGAGATAGTGTTCACGGACTTTCCTTTTAAAAGTTGTAACAGATTTACTGTCTCTGATAACAGGTGGAATTGTACTTAGATGTCATGAATGAAGTACAAAATTTAAATTTTTAAGGACAAAATTGTTTCGCGTGAAGTCCCGAGTAGTATATAAAATATCAATAGGGGTTCGTTTCTATCATAGAGGTCGCTACATGCGTCCTCTATGATAAGAACTACGTTATCACGGAATTCACGGAAAGAATGCAGTTCCGTAACCGAAACATATGACCATAACCAATGACATTTACAAAACTTTATTAAGTTGTATTATGTACACGCTCATTTGGAATTGAACATTTCGAAAATTCAACATAGACATGCCTTTATCCCCGAAGGGGTAGGCAGAGGCATACTATACGCCCACATTTTCCCGTAGGCACTTTTGTCCCACGTAACAGGTGGTGAGCCCATTGCCGTGTTGAAATGGACAGACGCAGGTTGTGGCGAGCTGCTGTTGAAATTTTTCAATGGGCATAAGGCCTTCAACTGGGCATAAGGACTGCCATGTTACTGGCAACCGGGACCAACTGCTTAACGTGCCTTCCGAAGCACGGAAACGCTCGCAAATGTAAACGTCACAAAGTGGTCACCCATCCGAGGACCAGCCATAGTGAAAGTTGCTTAACGCAGTAATCGATTACAGAGCACTAAGTCCGCAGGGCCCCGAGCGCTTCAAATTGAACAATTTGGGAATTCCACATTTTGAGAATTAACAATTTGGGAATTTTGAATTCCCATATTGTAGAATGCTCAAAATGTTGATTTTAACTTTGATATTAGAATACATTTTTGGATTCACATATTCTTGAACTTACAAAATTTATACTAATATTATAAAGCTAAAGAGTTTAAGTGAATGAACGCGCTAATCTCAGGAACTACTAGTCCGAATGAAAAAATCTTTTTATGTTGGATAGTCCATTTATCGAGGAACAGGCTACATAAAATCACGCTACCTACCTAGGAGAGCGGATCGGTAATCATAAATGTTGACAAATCGGGCAAACATTCTTACATTTTTGTAAAAGTAATAACCGACGGGATTAAATGGGTGCGACGGGAGTTCGAAGTATGTCACGGGCGTAGCCGCGGGGCTCAGCTAGTTAACAATATGGGAATTCAACATTCCCAAATTGTTGAATTCTCTAAATGTTGATTTCTCAAAATGTTGAATTCTCAAAATGATGAATTCTTAAAATGTTGAATTCTCAAAATGATGAATTCTTAAAATGTTGAATTCTCAAAATGATGAATTCTTAAAATGTTGAATTCTCTAAATGTTGAATTACAAATGATCGTTTTGCAGATTCAACATCACGAGCACGACCCGGAAGGCCAAACACTAACATAAAGCCGAAAAAAAATACGCACTAAAACCATGGCGAAAAATATTTATAGCTCAAAAACATTTAAAAACCGGCTTCATTTTGTATTTTGACATGAGTTTTCTACCATACACGCCCATTATTTACTACAACAGTGAACAAAATGAGACACTTTGAACCCGCATATACATATATAACAGTGACATATTAACCTTAATGTTAATAACATCGGCGCGGAGTAACCTCACCCCATCCCTGATCGAATGGGTCTTTCAAACGTTTTTTTATGCCAAATAAATCTACAAAAAAAAACGAGAAAAACGGTGTTTTTATTTTTTTATATTTAAAAAAAAAAATAAAAAATAAAAAAAAAATATCCATCACGCCTTTTCCCCGAAGGGGTGGCAGAGGCATATTAAATGCCCACTTTTCACCGTGTGGATTTACCTGTCCCACGTAATAGGTGGTGAGCCCATTGCCATGTTGAAATAGACAGACGCAGGTTGTGGCTACCTGCTGTTGAAATTTTTCATGCCGCCCATAAGGCATTCAACCAGGCTTAACGACTGCCATTTTACTGGCAACCGGGACCAACGGCTTAACGTGCCTTCCGAAGCACGGAAACGCTCGCAAATGTAAATGCCACAAAGTGGTCACCCATCCGAGGACCAGCCATAGTGAAAGATGCGTAACTCAGTGATCGTTTACAGAACACTGAGACCGCGGGGCCACGAGCGCTATTTAAAAAATTGGCTGAAATATTTGCGATCAAAGTGTGTGGGTGCGCGGGTGACGTCACAGTCCTGCTCATTCGACAGTTGCGCTCTCGCTCCCTCCCAAACGCCGCGCCGCGCCTTGTCGCAGTCTGTGCGAGGCTGTGACGTCATAATGGGTGCGCCTAATCTCGGAAACTTCTCGTCGTTATAACTTCGGAAATACTGCATGTATTGAAGTGAAATAAAAGCTAATGTAATGTACATAAGCTACAATCCAAGATTAGCTGTATTTGACAGTAATATTTTGACCCTTTTTTGCTCTCCATCGAAGGGTATTGGGACCCTGATAGACCTTCGGAGTCCAAACCTACTTCAATTGGAAGTGACCTTCTGGCTGAAGGACAAGGCTGCCACTGGCAATGTTTGGGAAGTCAAACGGTCAGAGATTCTACGACAAATAATAGCAGCCTATGGAAGCGAAACCGACCGATCTATCGCTATATTACTAACTAACTAACTATCTTCAGGCTGTATCCCTGACGGGGTAGTCAGAGAGAACAGATAGCCAGGCTTTCCCATGCATACTTCTTTCGCTTCTTCAAGATTAATCAATCGCTTCATACACGCACGTCTGGGCATCCGAGTACTTTTGACTTTTTTCCGTTGTTGAGCAATCTGCTCACGTGGTCTTCATATGTAAGTCTCGGCCTACCCTGACTCCTTCTACCCTCTACTTTCGCACAATATATATTCTTCGTCAATCATTCCTCACTCGTTCATTGGAGGTGTCCAAGCCAACGGAGCACGCCCTTTTCCAGCTTAACGCTGACACTTTAATTCAAACCTGCCATATTGCGCTATATTACAATTTACCTTAGAAAAAGCATCCTTCAATATCACATTCTGGATGATGGCTCTTTATATGAGATTTCAAACTAGCATTCTGGATGAACGCTTGCCCACAAATATGACAACGATACCGTCTATCATTGTTGTGTGTCCTTATGTGGTATTGCAACGATTTCAGCCTTGGATAACTCTTCTCACAGTATTCACAACGGAAGTTCCTCTCACCCGTATGCGTTGCCATGTGTTCTTTCAACCGAGATGGCAAATAAAACCTTTGATCACAGTACTCACACTGATGTTTCAATACTTTCTGATGGTTTCTCCGTTGATGTTCTGTTAAAGTCTTCTGTCTGTTATAGACTTTATCGCACAAATTACACGGATATGTTCTTTTTTGACCGTGGGCCTCGGTCAAATGTTTATTTTTTAATGCGTATGACATGAAACACTCATCGCATCTAGGGCAACGGATAATAGCCTTCTTGTTATGTACTATGTCCACATGCATATCTTTATAATGGTTCGATTTGAAGACTTTACCGCAGATTTCACATGTATGCCTCTCATCATCTTTATGCCTTTTCAAATGAGCATCTAAGCGAGGCTTTTCTAAAAAGCACACTCCACAGACATCACAAGTATAATTACTAAAGTGTTCCACCATATGTGTGTTCAACATATTAAAATCTTCAAACACATCACTACACATAACACATACTAGATCGTTCCATGTTAATTTGAAAAGCAACATTTTGTCCGGCGCTTCAAAATATATCTTTTTGTGATGTACTTCGTCTATGTGTTGTTTAAAAACGTTTAAATCGTCTATTTTCATCTGACATAATCTACAATCTATTCGAGTGATGTCGATTTTTATCATTTTTTTATAACCCATTAGAAGCTGAAAAGGCTTGGTGTCATGGCTTACAGTATGTTCCCTCAAATCTTCTGGTTTCGGATAGTAATCTTTGCAATAGAAACAGTAATAGTTGTTACGTCTGTTTTTGAACGGACAAACATAAGAATATTGTATGATTGTGAGAAGGTTTTCTTCGGACATACAGTCTAAGTCTCTGTCGTAATTGTTTTTTTTCTCTACCGGTGGTTTTTTTATGGCTTTTGGAGTACTTTTCTTGGAAGAAGTACCTGTAATCCAAAATATTGTAGGATTTAATGCAAAAATTTCTCATTTATGCTTATATTTTTTTCCCGATGAGGATGGTGAGGCCACCATAAGCTTTTTATCCCACGTTATAGGTGGTGAGCCCATCGCCGTGTTGAAATGGACAGGCGCAGGTTGTGGCGACCTGCTGTTGAAAATTTTTAAGCCACCTCATAAGGCCTTCACGGACCATCAACAGGCAAATTTCGTCATGCTTAATTTATAACATGCAACTGCCTACATAATTGTCGAACATTTTTTTTTACGCAACGCCGTTTAGCCCAAAGAAAGCTAATAAAAGCTTGTGTCAGGAGATCTAGACAACTAATATACATGCTTATATATTTCTAAATACACACATATTATACATAGAAAACACCCAAACTCCGAAACAAACATATATTTTTCCGACCCGGAATCGAACCCGGGACCTCAGTCACGACAGTCGCACACTGCGCCACTAAAGCCGTTAATGAAATTATCTAATGAAAAAGACGAAAGTAAGTAGGTACTTCTTAATTTTATTAAGAAAAAAAATGACACTAACCAGTGAGTTTTTTTTTCTTAATACACGGACTCAATACACGGATACTCTCCCACCGCGCTACAGAGGCAGTCAAATTCAGGAAGCCCTGAATTTGACTGCCTCTGTAGCTCGGTGGGAGAGTATCAGACTGCTACGCAAGTGGTCGTGGGTTCGATTCCCACCCAAGATAAAAGTTTCTGTGATAAGCACGACGGTTTATTCTGTGTCTGACGTATGTATTTAGAAATATATAAGTATGTTGTCAGTTATCTGGGTACCATAGTACAAGCTCTGCTTAGTTTGGAATCAGAGGGCGTTGGGTGATTTAAAAAAAAATGTGGCTGTGTGAAATATCTCTCACTATTCAAGTATGTACTCACCCGCTTTCTTCTTTTTACTTAATTTCTTTTTTTTAGCCGTTCCATTGCTAGATTTACTGCTTTTCCTCTTGGTTTTCTTCTTTAGGATAGGTTTGTCCGAATCTGACGAAGAAGCCGACCAATCGCTGTCATCTACATCATCTAGAAGTTTATCAGGATTATCTTCTAGCAGAGGTTCTGGTTTCTCCTTCTGTATTGCTTCTTTCTGAGGTTTCGGGTCTGAAAGAATGTAAACATTTTTATTTGTAACTCTTCCAATTGACTAATCTCAAGGAACATCTTACTCTATATCTATACTAATATTATAAAGCTGAAGAGTTTGTTTGTTTGGTTGAATGCGCTAATCTCAGTAACTATAGGCTCGATTTGCAAAATTATTTTTGCGTTGAATAATCCATTTATCGAGGAAGGCTATATATAGGCTATATAGCATCACGCTACGACCAATAGGTGCGGGACAACAATGAAAGATGTAGCAAAATCGGAGTGAAAATATTCCTTTTGATAGCTTCCGTTGCGAACGCTGCGTAAACGATTAATGTTACGCAAAAATTATATATTACAAAATTATTCCCCTTTAAAAGTTCTAAAATAAAGTCCACGACAGCACAGGCAGCAACGTTAACTCACTTTAATCATTTTATTGTAATCAAATTTGTTCTAAAATGAAAGCGTTATCAAGCATGGCGGAAGATCAGCGTAGTGCGCATGCGCTATGTCGCCACTCGCCAATAGCGAATTAGCAAGCTCTGTGAAGTCCTCGCGTTTCAAACGCGTAGACTATTCGTCTCCGTGCGGATGTGTCCTGGGAACTATTTATATTATTGCGATATCTTATAGTTTGGGAACTACACTAATACTATCTGACCCGCGCAACTTCGTTAGCGCCACATAAGAGAAACAGACAAAAAAAGAGACATTAGTAAAAGAGGCTGGCGCGTAGGCCATTCTTATGAAACAACTTCTGAAGTATTCGCTTTTTAACAACAAAATACTGAATGAAATCGGAATACTTGTTGATGAGTTACTTACAACTGAATAATATACACGCGGGCGAAACTTTTTTAACTGAATATCCTGTGCGAGACATTTCCTGAATTAATACATAGGGTACCTACTTTATATACCGGGAAAATATAGTTTTCCCGCGTAAAAACCTTTTTGAGAATTCACGTGAGCGGAGCCGCGGGCATCAACTTTTGAAAATGTTCTACCTATGTGCCGATTTTTATCAAAATGTGATTAAATAACATACGTCCGAATAAAGAAATCTTTACAAAATTTCACACTTAAGTTTAGTACGATTACATGCCCGTGGGAATACCGGGAATTCTTTCTTGGTGCTCATCTAACGTAAGTACATAAAGAATACGTTCACCAAATTTTAGTTTGTGTATGGTTTTATCCACGTAGATCCCGTTCCGGTGGAAATACCGGGTATTCCTTTCTTAGTGCTGATTCAAGGTAGATACCGAGTAAATACTTATACCTAATTTTAAGTATATACCTATGGTTGAAAGTTTAGACTGTGTGTGGCTTCATCTGCGTAGTTCCTGTTTCCATGGATATATCGGGAATCCCGTTTTTATTGCTTATCCAAAGACTTAAAGTAAACATCACCAAATTTCAGGCTTTCATGTTAAATGTTTACTCTGTGCGTGGTCTACTGACATAGTCTCGATTCCCGCGGGAACAGTGAACTCGCTGGTAATACAGGTATTAGGAGATTCTTTTAAAACAGGTGTAGGTACGTAAGTACAAGTTTCTAACTTTGAAAATGACGAACTTCCATACAACCGTTTATCGCTTATTTACTTCCCTAGGGGTAGAATTTCACAAAATCCCTTCTTAGCGGAAACCTACGTATTATAAAGAATCTCCATACGATGTTTGAGCTTCATACCTTTGGTAGTTTCAGAGATTTCGTGATCAATGAGTCAGTCAGTGATTCTGCCTTTTATGATTGACAGGTCGCATACATTTTGACGTAAACTTGGCACGCAGTAGTATTATTACTATCGTCTCTTTTAGGAGCGAGAGAGAGGGAGCGAGTACATTCCCTGCTCTGTGATTACATACACAGATTGAGGGCCTCTACCATGGGCTGGTAAAGTTATTGAAACTAGAGTTAAGGGTCTCCCCTTGAAGAACCCAGGGTTAACAAGAGGGTTAGCAGTAGCACCTCTTGGGAAATTGGAAATTTCAAGCCGCCCATTAGGCCTTCAACTTGGTTTAACGAATGCCATGTTACTGGCAACCGCGACCAATGGCTTAACGTGCCTTCCGAAGCTCGGAAACGCTTACAGATGTAATCACCCATCCGTGACCAGTCATAGCTAAAGTTGCTTAATGCAGTGATCATTTACAGAACACCAAGTCAGCAGGGCCACGAGCGCTTCAATAGTTGATAGTCATTGGCAATGCAAGTGGACAAAGTTCCAGTTGCGTAATCTCAACCCTAGACTCCTATGTCGGCTTTTGATTGGCTGGCATTGACAACCCTAGAAACAAATTGTACAGTAACAAACTTACCATCCATGATCCAATCTGCCCCACGATCGTCCATACTATCATTGATGTCATCATCATGTTCTGGAATATCTGGTCCTATCGAGTGATGATCACTTACATCATCTTTGGGCTCAGTCTTTAATTCTATGTCCAATGGAACCTTGTCAACCTTTGTGTCTGCAATGAACAAAGAAAAGGATTTAATTCATATTAATTTGAGTATTTTCGGTACCTACAGTGTCATCTAGTTAAAATTAATCTAAATTAACTTGTACATTTTACGATACGACCACGTGGTTTGCTCACTTCATTCAGTTTTGAAGGGTGTGAGATCAGTATAGCAATAAAGACTAATTCCCATTTGCACTATACTAGCGGCACGCTATGATGGCCGTTTTGACGTTTGTCCTTTTATGGAGTATCATATTAATTTTAATTACATTTTATTTGTAGAAATATGTGAATAGTCGACCACATTTGTACTACTGTAGAAAACAGAGTACTAATGTAAAACAAGTAAAATATCATCACTATTGTAATATGTCAAAACGGCCATCATAGCGTGCCCCTAGTATAAACACAATTTAAGTCAGTCCTAACTATGAAACTCTTTGGTCTAAACATCGCCTATGTTGACATTTAATTTGCATCGACATAGCGTATTTAAGATACCTACACCTAGAGTTGGTGCAATGTATTTTTTTATTAGGAGTATCATAAGAGTTATAGGTGTGAACTTATAAAATAAATAAATAAATAAATATCCATCACGCCTTATCACCGAAGGGGTGGCAGAGGCATATTATATGCCCACTTTTCACCGTGTGGATTCCTGTCCCACGTAATAGGTGGTGAGCCCATTGCCGTGTTGAAATAGACAGACGCAGGTTGTGGCTACCTGCTGTTGAAATTTTCAAGCCGCCCGATAAGGCCTTCAACCAGGCTTAACGACTGCCATTTTACTGGCAACCGGGACCAACGGCTTAACGTGCCTTCCGAAACACGGAAACGCTCGCAAATGTAAATACCACAAAGTGGTCACCCATCCGAGGACCAGCCATAGTGAAAGTTGCGTAACTCAGTGATCGTTTACAGAACACTGAGACCGCGGGGCCACGAGCGCTTCGTGCGCGCGTGTGAACTTATAATACGCCTAACTTTAGTGCAAATGGGTATTGAGAGGGTTGAAGTGCTATGGTAAGGCTGGTCCCATGATCTTCTACACCTCAGTATTCTCAGATGTTTCTGAACCCTCCCAACCCCATAAACTGCATCACTGTCTGATCCGTTAACCAGCAGGTGCACCGCTAGGAGGAGAGGTCACTTGTGCCTAAATCACACTACGAACATAAATTATTGTACTACAGTGTACAATTATTGTGTACAGTTTTATAAGGTCCTATACATCTATACTTATATTATAAAGCTGAAGAGTTTGTTTGTTTGTTTGGTTGAACGCGCTAATCTCAGGAACTACTGGACGGATTTCAAAAATTATTTTTGTATTAGTAGGCCCATTTATCGAGAAAGGCTTTATATCATCACGCTACTCTACTGGAGAGCGGTGCAGTAGTCATAAATGTCGACAAATCGGGCAAATATCTAGTACATACATATTGACCAAGTTCCACTTAACGCCCGCAACGATTGTAACACCGTATCGCGCCAATTCCGCCTACACAATATTGGTGGGTCCAAGTGGGCTCTCAAGTTTTCAACCTATAAAGTTTTCAGCGCCCTTTTTCGTTAGTGGAACGGCAATTTCAACAGCCGTGGTCGAGAGCGTTAAATGGAACGTAAACGTAAGTACACATTATCACAGCTTTTTCCCTTAGGATAGAGTAATTCTATACGCCCCCTATTTCACCTTGTAATATTATTATTTGTTATTAATGGCGATGATGACTACTAGGTCCCTGTATATAAAATAAATGAATTGATATACAGCAAATGTAGTTTAATTTACCTTAACAGTATATCCAATCATGAAAGGAAATCTTACATTGTCTCATTACGGAGACTTGAACTAACAAACAAACAAAAGTTATAACTCGGTTCAGGCGCCAGGAGGATAAGTCCTACCAACTTTATGCACACGGATATCGGCGATAGAGATTGAGCTTTTAATCATAAGAGCAGGAACTAAAAATAATAGAATACATCTCTAGAAGAAAGTTTCTATATTTTTATAGGCGAATTGATTGAATATACATTGTATACGTTATCACTATTGGTATAACCTATTCTAGTGATTTAGTAAGCTAAAGATTAACTATTCACAGGGTTGAGGCGTGAAATTTAGAAAAGTGAGATCCAGCATAATGCCAGCTTATGAGTCAAAATATATATCGTAACATGATTCAAAACATGAGCCAAATTATTGAGTCGTAAATCGTTGAGTCTAATCATGGAGTCATTACATGGGCCTAATCATTGAGTCGTGCATCATTACTAGATTAATCTACACAAAAGAAAAACAATTTTAGGTACCTGAAGCGTGGTTACATTACCACGGGATTCGAAATCACATCTGCAGACCGCGACAGGTGCCGTCTCCACAATAAAGACGAGCCCCAAACCACATGGTCAGCATTTATGGCAAATTTTATCCAACGATAAAGTTAATATAAAAAAAAGTGCTTTTTCAGCTGCAAAGAAAAGAATTAGTTCCATTAGATTTGGAAAAAGAATTGGAGATTTGTTCGTGATTCGAATACATAAGAAGAACTTACCACTTTTTTAAAGAAAAACCAATAAATCTTGAAGAGTAGGCAAATATTCCATTAACGCCGCTCTAAGCATCGTAATAATGTCACGTCACATCGTAGTAAAACAAGCGAATAATCTTTCGTCAAAATACTTAAGATCACAAAGGTTAGAAACGTGGTTTCTAAAATCAAAAGTTCTTACCGAAATACATAGTTATTTTGGTATAACCATTTATAAGCATTCACAGGCGTGAACTTCCATATACAATTTATAAAAGATTACTTCATTTTAGCGAAGTTTAAAAAATATGTTTACAATCGACATCTTTTAGTCGTCGATGTAGCTAGGCGAATGCTTGTACCGTCACCACAGACAAAAAGACCAAAAACAAATTTTTTTTTTCAAGTCTACCCTATGGCATAGAAACTAAGGAATACAGCCTTACAAAAATCGCAATTTGTTTAAAATCGATGACACACGGAGCGAAAGAGTCAACAATCTACTCACCTCTCTCTCCAAATCTCAAGATTACAATGACATTCCAATGTGACGTTTTACAACGTTACATCACACCCCAACCAGCAATAAAAGAAAGGAACTTTCTTTTTCAAACAATAAAGCTCTAAGAAAGAAATGGAAATAATTCCAATAAAGGAAAACCAAAATCCCAAAAACAAAATTCTGTAACAAGAATAAATAACCAACTAACCATAAGTATAGTTCCAATAAAAATCTAGTAAACAAGCCAGACCATTCACAATCCACGAGTTCAGAAAAACATCCGACTCTACCAACACTAAACTAAATACGAAAGTACGGTTGAGCACCATAGCCACCGACTCTATCATCCAACTCTTTACAAATAAGAATATCAAAATTGATACAACAAAAAACTTAAAGTCAAAGCATTGACCTAACCTAAGTACTAAAGAATAACAAATCCAACCAAGTTCTCAAACCAGGAGTTCAGTTAAGCTATCTAGCCACTGACTCTTCCATCCAATCTTATCCTTATATATACTGAAGATGCGGTTGACCTCTATCCCGACCGACTTCTTTCACTTACAATCCCATATAAAAATCAAAACATCAGCAAACAAAATTGTGCTGTAACTTGTAATCATTACAAAGTCAAACAGCAACTGTACAAAGTGTCGTGACAAACAAACAACTTATTCCAACAAAAAATATTGTTGAAAAATACACCAAGCAGATGTGATCGGCTCAACACCACCGAACTCCCGAGCACAAATGCTGTAACAAAACCAAACAGATGTGATCGGCCCAACACCACCGAACTTCCGAACACAAATGCATATATAAAGATGTGATCCTATAGTCAAAAGAGACAGACATCAACATCAAAAGGTGTTTCAAAAGTCATATCCGGGTAACTTTGAATTGCTTAACAAACAAACAAAATATATCCAATATGCGTGGGTCAGCCCTACGACTTGGCCTCGGGATCAGAAGAACTGAGATACAGCTACTTCTACCAACCCAGAAACGCAACAACAAAACTATTCTTAAGGATACATCATCCCAATATAAGAATACAATATGTACAAAATAAAATTTAGGAGTAATAACCTAAACATACAAACAAAACTAGGAAAATTTCCTACAAAACAGAACAATATCATTCCATAATATAAGTGGAATAATAATGTTTTAACAACCAATTAAGGTTCCAACAAACAAACAAAAAGATAAGATATTCCGATGTGTATGACCGTTATTTGTGTGAAAAAGTTAGTGTTATTTCTAAAAGGCTAATTTTAATAATTCCAAAAGGTAAATTGATACATTTTTTATCAATTTGTTATATCCTAAGTTCTATTTTTTAAAGATTCAGAACTTGATTCTAATTAAAGTTGTGAAGTAACCTAACATACATCTCTTTCAAACGGCTATTTTCTCTCATACATCATACTAACAAAAGCCGAATTCCTTCCACACCAATACCAAAACCAAGACCGAAGTCTGTAATATTCAAAACAAAATAATTTAATATTTAATTATATCCTTAACATGGAAGCGACCTGTGGATCCTTTATTCAGGTCCTCCAGAAGGTAAACATTAGGTGAAACTTTAGAAACTACTTTACACTTAACGAACTTAGGTGCAAGTTTAGCAGAAAAATATGCAGGAGCATTAGACTGCACAAAGCTTCTCCTCCACACAATATCATCAACACCAAAAGAAATGATTCGCCTCCCTACATTATAATAACTAGCATTTCGCTTATACGCTTTTTTGCATCAAAAATAAGTTCTCTACCGAACATTGAAAAGTAAGGCGACCACGTTCTATGATCATCTTTAACACAACATGCTATACATGTCTCAACGGTTTTATTATATCTTTCAACTGGATTATTTTGAGGAGTATACAAGGAATTATAAAATATTTTATTTGTATTATAACCCTTAAGAAACGTAACAAACTGTCAAGCAGTAAATTGAGTTCCATTAGATTCAGAAACTGAAGTGACAGCAGCAACCTGTGGCTCCTCCTGACATCTATAAGTTATATTCTTCCATAAGTCAACGAAGGTAAATGTCTAATATTTTCATTAAGTGAGACATTCAATGTATTACACGAAGGCAAACCCCTATATGAGCTATAAGTATCATTTATATTTTGAAGAAAAGGTTCAGAAACATCAGCAAGGCCGTCTGTCTCACTGACAGTACACATGGTATCGTCAGGGATCCGCTCCTCCTTATCATCAAGCAAGGGTGGAAACTGCACGCTCTTGTCCATAGTTGACAAGTAAAAGACCAAATAAATTCAAAAGCTAAAACAATTAATTGCAAAAATATCTAAAGGCAACCGAGACCGAATGGTAAGATGATAGTAATAGTCAGCAGTCAGCTATTAACATTCAAAAGCCAAAACAAATTCAAAGAAAGCATTGAAAACTCAATTAAATCAATCACTGCTATAGTTAAGCACAACCAGGCCTTGACGCTCAGATGATGATTGTCAAAAAGCAAAATATTATCATTCAAACAAGTTTCAAAAGCTTCGAACACTCCGCTGTCAAGTTACACAAGTGTGATTGGAAAGATCTCAGATGAATAATTTTAATTTAAATGGTTATGTTTTATTTATATTCATATAACCTATTAATAGGCTGTAAAGCAATATGCTGTAAAAATGTTAAACCATTAATGATGCATGGCTCGTACAAATAGTAAGGCTATATTTAAGCTTGTCACAAAATGCATTATTATGTAAATTCACTCAATCTAATCATAATAAGCAAATAATAGTTATGAAAGCCCCATCAATATGTAGCTACAATTAATTCACAAACTAATTACTTTGTATTATTAAAAAGTTAAGTTATAGGTTATTTTCAAGAAATCATAATTACTTTGGTTTAAGATTACTCCAGTTTTAAATATATATATATATATATATATATATATATATACCAGTAGAACAGTATTTTTTCATTTGTTGAGAATGTTTCAATAACAAAATAGTTTATTATACTCTTAGCAAAATATACAAATATATATTTCAGAGCAAAACAATGTAACAATAACACTATTAGATGTACGACTCACTCACTGCTCACAATAAGCAAATGTATACTCAAATCAATCCTTCAAGTCTCTGTTCACACGCGCCAATTGTAATATTATTATTTGTTATTAATGGCGATGATGACTACTAGGTCCCTGTATATAAAATAAATGAATTGATATACAGCAAATGAAGTTTAATTTACCTTAACAGTACATCCAATCATGAAAGGAAATCTTACATTGTCTCATTACGGAGACTTGAACTAACAAACAAACAAAAGTTATAACTCGGTTCAGGCGCCAGGAGGATAAGTCCTACCAACTTTATGCACACGGATATCGGCGATAGAGATTGAGCTTTTAATCATAAGAGCAGGAACCAAAAATAATAGAATACATCTCTAGAAGAAAGTTTCTATATTTTTATAGGCGAATTGATTGAATATACATTGTACACGTTATCACTATAGGTATAACCTATTCTAGTGATTTAGTAAGCTAAAGATTAACTATTCACAGGGTTGAGGCGTGAAATTTAGAATAGTAAGATCTAGCATAATGCCAGCTTATGAGTCAAAATATATATCGTAACATGATTCAAAACATGAGCCAAATCATTGAGTCGTAAATAGCTGAGTCTAATCATGGAGTCATTACATTGGCCTAATCATTGAGTCGTAAATAGCTGAGTCTAATCATGGAGTCATTACATTGGCCTAATCATTGAGTCGTGCATCATCACTAGATTATTCTACACAAAAGAAAAGCAATTTTAGGTACCTGAAGCGTGGTTACATTACCACGGGATTCGAAATCACATCTGCAGACCGCGACAGGTGCCGTCTCCACGAGAATGACGAGCCCGAAACCACATGGTCAGCATTTATGGATAATATTATCCAACCATAAAGTTAATATAAAAAAAGTGCTTTTTCAGCTGCAAAGAAAAGAATTAGTTACATTAGATTTGGAAAAACACTTGGAGATTTGTTCGTGATTCGAATACATAAAGAGAACTTACCACTTTTTTAAAGAAAAACCAATAAATCTTGAAGAGCAGGCAAATATTCCATTAACGCCGCTCTAAGCATCGTAATAAGCTGTAAACAAGCGAATAATCTTTTGTCAAAATACTAAAGATCACCAAGGTTAGAAACGTGGTTTCTAAAATCAAAAGTTCTTACCGAAATACATAGTTATTTTGGTATAACCATTTATAAGAATTCACAGGCGTGAACTTCCATATACAATTTAAAAAAGATTACTTCTTTTTAGCGAAGTTTTAAAAATATATTTACAATCGACATCTTTTTGTCGTCGATATAGCTAGGCGAATGCTTGTACCGTCACCACAGACAAAAAGACATTTTTTTGTTTTTTTTTCTTTCCAAGTCTACCCTATGGCATGGAAACTAAGGAATACAGCCTTACAGAAATCGCAATTTGTTTAAAATCGATGACACACGGAGCGAAAGAGTCAACAATCTACTCACCTCTCTCTCCAAATCTCAAGACTAATAATGACATTCCAATGTGACGTTTTACAACGTTACAACCTACAGAACAATATCATTCAAGATTTTCTTAAATAGTTTTGTATATAGCGTGGGATATCTATTGGAAAAAAATAAAGTGCTTACCATCAGCCTCCTTATCTTGAAGCTTAGCACTGAGGAACATTTCTTCACATTGAAGAACTTGTTGTCTAAATGCACATGCATCTCTGAGACGTACAACACAGGTCGCACAGACACCGCTATCTCTTTCATTGTCATCCACGTGCGACAGCTATGTGAGGGAACCAAAGTTTATTATATTATTTTAAGGTTATGAAGAAACAGTAGCAATTTAGTTAGAGTATTCTAATCTACAATAGTTTAACTTGTTATAGAACACTAGTTGACGCCCGCGACTTCGCCCGCGTAGGGAAGTTTCTTGTTCCCGTTTCCCACAGGAACTTGTTCCCGGGATAAAATTTAGTGTATGTGTTATTCTGACGTATAAGCTATATTATTGTAGTTTTATTAAAATCCATTTAGTAGTTTTTACGTGAAAGAGTAGCAAAGATCCACATTTTCGAAATTCACCATATGTTATCGAACCCAAATTAAGCAAATATAGGCTTGTGCTCTGGGATCTGGGCTAATACGCGTAAATTATACATAGTAAACAATCAAACTGCAAAAAAACATTTGCGGATCACACAAATATTTGTTCCAGCCCAATATTCAAACAAAGAGCTTAGCATAGAACTTTCATCAGCAAAAATTCCTTTGTTTGTTGGTCTACCTCAACCCGGACACTGGTGAAACTGCAGTCACTTATCCGCAAAGCGACAATCAAGGAACAAAAGAACTAGTGGATGTTGTTAGAATGGGAGGAACTTAATCACTACATATTATACAACAAAGGCGCTTCCCACTGTCTGTCCCTATGTATATGTATGCTTATATTTAAAACTATGCAACGAATTAATAATAACGATATTTGTTGGGGTTGTCGGAAAAATATATCGTCTGGGAGATTTCAATGAAAACGCTGCCTAAACACTTTGAGATATAACAAAATAATGTATTATGGAATTGTGTATCTAATATAGATCTACAAAAAAGTCCGTGACGGTATATGTCTATCTCTTAAGGATTGTAATAATAATATTTCAATGTCTTATTATAGAGACATGAACTAACAAACAAACAAAAGATATAAATCGGTTCAGAAGCCAGGAGGATAAGTCCTACCAACTTTATGCACACGGATATCGGCGATAGAGATAGAGCTTCTAATCATAAGAGCAGGAACCAAAAATAATGGAATACATCTCTAGAAGAAATTTCTATATTTTTTAGGCAAATTGTTTGAATATACATTATATACATTATCACGATTGGTATAATCTATTCCAGTGACTTAGTAAGCTAAAGATTAACTATTCTCAGGGTTGAGGCGTGAAATTTAAAATAGTGAGATCCAGCATAAGGCCAGCTTATGAGTCAAAACATTGTGTCATTACATGGGCCTGATCATTGAGTCGTGCATCATTACTAGATTAATCTACACAAAAACAATTCAAACTAGGTACCTGATGGCGTGGTTAAATTACCACGGGATTCGAAATCACATCTGCAGACCGCGACAGGTGCCGTCTCCACGAGAATGACGAGCCCGAAACCACATGGTCAGCATTTATGGCAAATTTCATCCGAGAATAGACAATATAAAAAAAAATGCTTGTTCAGCACTTTTTCAAAGAAAAACCAATAAATCTTGAAGAGCAGGCAAATATTCCATTAACGCTGCTCCAAGCATCGTAATAAGCTGTAAACAAATGAATAATCTTTCGTCAAAATACTAAAGATCACCAAGGCTAGAAACGTGGTTCCAAAAATCCAAAGTTCTTACCGAAATACATGGTTATTTTGGTATAACCATTTATAAGAATTCACAGGCGTGAACTTCCATATACAATTTATAAAAGATTACTTCTTTTTAGCGAAGTTTAAAAAATATATTTACGACGACATCTTTTGTCGTCGCTGTAGCTAGGCGAATGATGTTCCAATTATTTAAAATACTTTTTCGTTGGCATGGCTGCCAAGACATTGACCAAATTGACAAAACTATTTTATTTCTTTCGTTGTAAGAACAGGCTAAGACATTCAAAGCATTCTGCCTACTCAAAACGTAAATTATATAAATTCGATGACAAGTAGGGAGAAAGAGTCAACAATCTACTCTTTTCTCTCTCTAAATCCCAAGACTAACAATGACATTCCGATGTAACGTTATTGTAATAATAATATTTCAATTGTCTTATTATGGGGACATGAACTAACAAACTAACAAAAGTTATAACTCGTTTCAAGCGCCAGGAGGATAAGTCCTACCAACTTTATGCACACGGATATCGGCGATAGAGATTGAGCTTCTAATCATAAGAGCAGGAACCAAAAATAATGGAATACATCTCTAGAAGAAAGTTTCTATATTTTTATAGGCGAATTGATTGATTATACATTATATACATTATCACTATTGGTATAATCTATTCCAGTGATTTAGTAAGCTAAAGATTAACTATTCACAGGGTTGAGGCGTGAAATTTAGAATAGTGAGATCCAGCATAAGGCCAGCTTATGAGTCGAATCATTGTGTCATTACATGGGCCTGATCATTGAGTCGTGCATCATTACTAGATTAATCTACACAAAAACAATTCAAACTAGGTACCTGAAGGCGTGGTTAAATTACCACGGGATTCGAAATCACATCTGCAGACCGCGACAGGTGCCGTCTCCACTAGAATGACGAGCCCGAAACCACATGGTCAGCATTTATGGCAAATTTCATCCGAGAATAAAGTCAATATAAAAAAAAGTGCTTGTTCAGCACTTTTTCAAAGAAAAACCAATAAACCTTCGAGAGCAGGCAAAAATTCCATTAACGCCGCTCCAAGCTTCGTAATTAGCGAAATACATAGTTGTTTTGGTATAACCATTTATAAGAATTCACAGGCGTGAACTTCCATATACAATTTAAAAAAAATTACTTCTTTTTAGCGAAGTTTAAAAAAATTATTTACGACTATATCTTTTTGTCGTCGCTGTAGCTAGGCGAATGACGTTCCGTCACCACAGTCAAAAGACATTTTATTCTTTTTTTTTTCCAAGTCTACCGTATGGCATGGAAACTAAGGCAAGCATACAGCCTTACAGAAATCGCAATTTGTTTAAAATCCATGACACACGGAGCGAAAGAGTCAACAATCTACTCACCTCTCTCTCTAAATCTCAAGACTAACAATGACATTCCAATGTGACGTTTTACAATGTTACATCACTATGCATGCACATATATACATACACCAACATCACATGGCAATAAAAGAAAGGAACTTTCTTTTTCAAACAATAAAGCTCTAAGAAAGAAATGGAAATAATTCCAATAAAGGAAAACCAATATCCCAAAAACAAAATTCTATAACAAGAATAAATAACCAACTAACCATAAGTATAGTTCCAATAAAAATCTATAACACAAACCAGAACATTCACATTCCACGAGTTCAGAAAAACATCCGACTCTACCAACACTAAACTAAATACGAAAGTACGGTAGAGCACCATAGCCACCGACTCTATCATCCAACTCTTTACAAATAAGAATATCAAAATTGATACAACAAAAAACTTAAAGTCAAAGCATTGACTTAACGTAAGTACTAAAGAATAACAAATCCAACCAAGTTCTCAAACCAGGAGTTCAGTTAAGCTATCTAGCCACTGACTCTTTCATCCAATCTTATCTTTATATATACTGAAGATGCGGTTGAGCCCTATCGCCACCAACTTCTTTCACTTACAATCCCATATAAAAATCAAAATATCAGCAAACAAAACTGTGCTGTAACTTGTAATCATTACAAAGTCAAGTCGAACAGCAACTGTACAAAGTGTCGTGACAAACGATCAACTTCAATATCAAACAGCATCACCAACGTGATTGTGACAAACAAAGACACAAAGTCAAACAGTAACTGCACATAGTACTGTGACAAGCAAAAGCTCAAAGTCGAACAGCAACTTTATATAGAGCTGTGACAAGTAAATTATTCCAACAAAAATTTATTGTGTAAAAATACACCAAACAGATGTGATCGGCTCAACACCACCGAACTCCCGAGCACAAACGCTGTAACAAAACCAAACAGATGTGATCGGCTCAACACTACCGAACTTCCGAACACAAATGCTGTAACAAAACCGAACACAAATGCTAAAACAGATGTGATCGTTTCAAAACCACCGAACTTCCGAACACAAATGCTGTAACAAAACCAAACAGATGTGATCGGCTCAACACTACCGAACTTACGAACACAAATGCTGTAACAAAACAATATGACAAATGTGACCGGCACAACCCTACCGACTTCCCGAACACAAATGCATATATAAAGATGTGATCCTATAGTCAAAAGAGACAGACATCAACATCAAAAGGTATTTCAAAAGTCATATCCGGGTAACTTTGAATCAACTCATTATAAATTCTCTAACACAAGATTTACTATCATAATTAATCCTACTACGCTTCAGGTCAGGCAATTTAGTCACCGAGGGTAAATGTTTTCTAATATTTTCATTAAGTGAGACTTTCAATGTATTATACGAAGGCAAACCCCTATATGAGCTATGAGTATCATTTATATTTTGAAGAAAAGGTTCAGAAACATCAGCAAGGCCGATTGTCTCACTGACAGTACACATGGTATCGTCAGGGATCCGCTCCTCCTTATCATCAAGCAAGGGTGGAAACTGCAGGCTCTTGTCCATAGTTGACAAGTAAAAGACCAAATAAATTCAAAAGCTAAAACAATTAATTGCAAAAATATCTAAAGGCAACCGAGACCGAATGGTAAGATGATAGTAATAGTCAGCAGTCAGCTATTAACATTCAAAAGCCAAAACAAATTCTAAGAAAGCACTGAAAACTCAATTAAATCAATCACTGCTATAGTTAAGCACAACCAGGCCTTGACGCTCAGATGATGATTGTCAAAAAGCAAAATATTATCATTCAAACAAGTTTCAAAAGCTTCGAACACTCCGCTGTCAAGTTACACAAGTGTGATTGGAAAGATCTCAGATGAATAATTTTAATTTAAATGGTTATGTTTTATTTATATTAATATAACCTATTAATAGGCTGTAAAGCAATATGCTGTAAAAATGTTAAACCATTAATGATGCATGGCTCGTACAAATAGTAAGGCTATATTTAAGCTTGTCACAAAATGCATTATTATGTAAATTCACTCAATCTAATCATAATAAGCAAATAATAGTTATGAAAGCCCCATCAATATGTAGCTACAATTAATTCACAAACTAATTACTTTGTATTATTAAAAAGTTAAGTTATAGGTTATTTTCAAGAAATCATAATTACTTTGGTTTAAGATTACTCCAGTTTTAGATATATGTATATATATACCAGTAGAACAGTATTTTTTCATTTGTTGAGAATGTTTCAATAACAAAATAGTTTATTATACTCTTAGCAAAATATACAAATATATACTTCAGAGCAAAACAATGTAACAATAACAATACCACTATAAGATGCACGACTCACTCACTACAAGCAAATGTATACTCAAATCAATCCTTCAAGTCTCTGTTCACACGCGCCATTTGTAATAATAATAATGGCGAGGAACCAAAAATAATGGAATACATCTCTAGAAGAAAGTGTTTATATTTTTATAGGCGAATTGATTGATTATACATTATCACTATTGGTATAATGTATTCCAGTGATTTAGTAAGCTAAAGATTAACTATTCACACGGTTGAGGCGTGAAATTTAGAATAGTGAGATCCAGCACAAGACCAGCTTATGAGTAAAAATATATATAAAATAAATATCCATCACGCCTTATCCCTGAAGGGGTGGCAGAGGCATATTATATGCCCACTTTTCACCGTGTGGATTCCACGTTATAGGTGGTGAGCCCATTGCCGTGTTGAAATAGACAGACGCAGGTTGTGGCTACCTGCTGTTGAAATTTTTTAAGCCGCCTATAAGGCCTTCAACCAGGCTTAACGACTGCCATTTTACTGGCAACCGGGACCAACGGCTTAACGTGCCTTCCGAAGCACGGAAACGCTCGCAAATGTAAATGCCACAAAGTGGTCACCCATCCGACGACCAGTCATAGTGAAAGTTGCGTACCTCAGTGATCGTTTACCGAACACTGAGACCGCGGGGCCACGAGCGCTTCTATATATAAAAATATATATCGTAACATGATTCAAAACATGAGCTAAATCATTGAGTCATTACATGGGCCTGATCATTGAGTTGTGCATCATTACTAGATTAATCTACACAAAAACAATTCAAACTAGGTACCTGAAGGCGTGGTTAAATTACCACGGGATTCGAAATCACATCTGCAGACCGCGACAGGTGCCGTCTCCACTAGAATGACGACCCCGAACGGTCAGCATTTATGGCAAATTTCATCCGAGAATAAAGTCAATATAAAAAAAAAGTGCTTGTTCAGCACTCTTTCAAAGAAAAACCAATAAATCTTGGAGAGCAGGCAAATATTCCATTAACGCCGCTCCAAGCTTCGTAATTAGCGAAATACATAGTTATTTTGGTATAACCATTTATAAGAAATCACAGGCGTGAACTTCCATATACAATTTATAAAAGATTACTTCTTTTTAGCGAAGTTTAAAAAATATATTTACGACGACAACTTTTTGTCGTCGCTGTAGCTAGGCGAATGACGTTCCGTCACCACAGTCAAGACTTTTTTTTCTTTTTTTTTATTCCAAGTCTACCGTATGGCATGGAAACTAAGGCAAGCATACAGCCTTACAGAAATCGCAATTTGTTTGAAATCGATGACACGCGGAGCGAAAGAGTCAACAATCTACTCACCTCTCTCTCTAAATCTCAAGACTAACAATAACATTCCAATGTGACGTTTTATAACGTTACATGATAACATACTATATCCATTTTAATACCATAACGAGCCAGTAATTATAAAGCGGTAATTCAAAGGCTATTTACACAAATAAGTTATTAATTCTTATCATTTTTCATACATTACTTGGCTTCCGCATTTCATGAAGATAATTTGGTCTCTCTATACCTTGTAAATCAAATGAATATCTAAGGAGATATAGCAAATTCAAAATAATGCATAAATAATTTAATTTCGTGTAACCATAATTCAGTTGGGCCGTGTGGGCTTAGTGGAGAGCGGAGAAGTAATCAACTAAATTGGAAAATGTTCATACATTATGATATTAAAGAAATTATGAAACGACGACGGGATTAAATGGGTGCCCGGTTCAAAGTATACCACGGGCGAAGCCGGACGGGTCAGCTATTAACATATAAAAAATACCAGATGGATCTTGCAGTTGAACAAAGCAGCATGCTTGCTTTTGCTTCTGTTCACTAGCTAAAAATCTGGATATAAGCAGCTGAATATTTTGTATATATTATTCTTTTGCAAAACAAAAGTTAGGGGAGCAATCCCAGAAGACTGGCAGCATTCCTTATTATATTTCAAGGTATTTAATGTAAAATGAAATATTTTTAATATTGTGTACAGTGCCAAATAAACAACCAAAACTGCTGAATTCTTCAATGCAGTTTTTCTTCATCTTAAAGTGTTTTCCCAGTTGCCTTCGAGCCCAACATGGATTTGGAGTCAATTTCAAAGTTTGTTTGGTTCACTTTTATTTGGATATACTAAGAGCAGCTATTGTTCGATTTACAATTTTCTGCATTGTTGGGAGCAACTGTTTTAAAACCTCTGTTGCCTTGTCTGTAAATCAGCACAGAGATCACTTGGACATATATGATATCTTGAGCCCTTTACTTACTGTATTATAGTGGAATATTATTTTATACATTTGTTGGACAGACAAAGAAGTAGTTAAGTACTCGGATACCCAGACGTGCGTGTATGAAGGGATTGATGAATCTCGAAGAAGCGACAGAAGTATGCATGGATCGCGAAGCCTGGCGATCTTTCCTCTCTGACTACCCCGTCAGGGATACAGCATGAAGATAGTTAAGTTTTTTTTAAGTTTTGGACAGACATAGTATATTAAACTGTATGTCAATTATGTAAATAAACTAATAAACTCAACATAGGGGGGATGTAGTAAGCCTTCCCGCAGAGCGCTCCCTATGCTCGGCCTCCCCCGTTAGTAGCGGCATAGCCGTGAAACTAATTACTACACCACGATGACAAACCGAAGCCCAAACAACTGTCTGCTAACAAAGCCGGCTCTAAGTGTAATCTCGATAAACATCGAAGGGCTCTCCCAGGACAAATAAGATATTCTCTAGGATCTCTGCCGTAATACAAACTGCGATATCCTTTGCATTCAAAAAACCCACCGAGATGCATCACAGAGCCGCCCACAAATAGCTGGACTCAAGCTTATCGCCGAGATCCAACACCCGAAGCACGGTAACGCAGTGTTTGCTGCTCCCGGCGTGAGCATTGTCTCTACCTCATGTTCGTCTTATAATGGCATTGAGCTCATTACAGTCGAAACCCAGAACTGCACAGTGACTTCAGTATACAAGTCGCCTGGGACACTTTTCCATTTTGATCCTCCGGAGAATTTTGGGAGTCGGCCGGTGAGGGTGGTGGTGGGAGATTTTAACAGTCGAGGCGCCAATTGGGGCTACAGTGATACGGATCCATGTGGACATGCAGTGGAAGAGTGGGAGGAAGCTAATGATCTAAGTCTAGTCCATGATCCCAAACTACCGGCATCTTTCAACAGTGGCCGATGGAGGAGAGGGTACAACCCTGACCTGATGTTTACCACATCTTCCATTAGCTCTCAGGCCTTCAAAAGCGTATGCCCACCAATACCTCGTACTCAACACAGGCCCCTTTTGTGCACGCTACAGCCAATTGTCCGTCCCACCAATGTCCCGTTCAGAAGGCGGTTTAATTTTGCCAAGGCCAACTGGGAACTGTTTGTTCAGTATGTCGATGGTGACCTCCTTGGTGTGTCGCCTTCCCGTCTCCAATATTGATATGACTCACAACAGTAAGAAGGCCTGGGCCACAATCCGCAAACTTACCAGCGAGCCCCCTCCGCCTACTATGAGAGATAAGATCACCGCGAATCAGATTGCCCACCAACTACTTCTGAATGGGAAGCCACCAACTACTTCTGAATGGGAAGCCACCTCACCGCCTAAGCAGAGCCCTAAAACCAAAAGGCTCCATCAACACCTGCAACGATGTCAGTCGACCCTTCACCCTAACTGATATCTGTTCTGCCATAAAAGGCCTTAAAACTGGCAAGGCCTCCTGAGTCGATGATATCTCGGTGGAGCAAATTAAACACCTTGGCCCCGTTGCGGTGTCCTGGTTGCTTCACTCCTTCTCAGCGGGTGAATTTGCGTGTCTTGTGTGGAGCCGCTCTGCTCATATCGGGATGGTAGATACAGCATTAAATGAAACCTACCGGATCATTACTGGATGCCTCAAGCCAACCCCTATAAAAATGTTGTACCCGCTAGCTAGTATCTCGCCTCCGGGCGTTCGCAGAGCGGTGACTGACTCTTCCGAGAGATCCAGAATGCTGGAGGACACACGGCACCCTCTTTTTTACCATGATCCTGTTCCACAAAGACTGAAAAGTCGAAACAACTTTGTGAAATGTGTGCCTCCTCTCTGTGACGATAACCGGTCAAGGGAGAGAAGTGGACTGTGGCGAGAGGGTTCTGCTCTTCCCAGCCCGTTTGTCCCATTATCTGAGAGCCTACCGCCTGGACATGATTTACCATGGCCGATCTGGAAGTCTTTAAATAGACTCCGACCACAGATCGGCCGGAGTAAGGAGAACCTGTTTAGGTGGGGCTTCTCGGATGGCTTGAATCTGGAGTGCATATGTGGGGCTGTCCCCCAGACAATAGAAAAGAGTGGCTATGAGTTTTATTGCCAGGTTCTTCCTCAGGCTCTACCTATTGCTTTGCGAATCTGGCAGTAAATGTAAATGTAGAAGCAATATTCTTGACGTTCATAAGTGTTACTTTGTGACCTAAATGAATAAAGATTTATTATTATTATTAATGAAACATCTGATGTCTTGTTCTGCATGCCCTTCCAACTGCACACAGGAGGACCTAATGAATGCTACTGAAAATGATGTTCTTGTAGCTAAGTTTTGGGCCGAAACAATGTAGGTTTGTTAGCGATACGAAAAGAAGAAGAAGAACTCAACATAAAGCAGAAAATCGGCAAAACAGTGAAATCCAGTGAAAGAACTCATCTTGTATGGAGGACCGACTTTCTAAACCCCTAACAAATCCACACAAGAACAAACCGCCTGGACATGATTTACCATGGCCGATCTGGAAGTCTTTAAATAGACTCCGACCACAGATCGGCCGGAGTAAGGAGAACCTGTTTAGGTGGGGCTTCTCGGATGGCTTGAATCTGGAGTGCATATGTGGGGCTGTCCCCCAGACAATAGAAAAGAGTGGCTATGAGTTTTATTGCCAGGTTCTTCCTCAGGCTCTACCTATTGCTTTGCGAATCTGGCAGTAAATGTAAATGTAGAAGCAATATTCTTGACGTTCATAAGTGTTACTTTGTGACCTAAATGAATAAAGATTTATTATTATTATTAATGAAACATCTGATGTCTTGTTCTGCATGCCCTTCCAACTGCACACAGGAGGACCTAATGAATGCTACTGAAAATGATGTTCTTGTAGCTAAGTTTTGGGCCGAAACAATGTAGGTTTGTTAGCGATACGAAAAGAAGAAGAAGAACTCAACATAAAGCAGAAAATCGGCAAAACAGTGAAATCCAGTGAAAGAACTCATCTTGTATGGAGGACCGACTTTCTAAACCCCTAACAAATCCACACAAGAACAAACCGCCTGGACATGATTTACCATGGCTGATCTGGAAGTCTTTAAATAGACTCCGACCACAGATCGGCCGGAGTAAGGAGAACCTGTTTAGGTGGGGCTTCTCGGATGGCTTGAATCTGGAGTGCATATGTGGGGCTGTCCCCCAGACAATAGAAAAGAGTGCTATGAGTTTTATTGCCAGGTTCTTCCTCAGGCTCTACCTATTGCTTTGAGAATCTGGCAGTAAATGTAAATGTAGAAGCAATATTCTTGACGTTCATAAGTGTTACTTTGTGACCTAAATGAATAAAGATTTATTATTATTATTAATGAAACATCTGATGTCTTGTTCTGCATGCCCTTCCAACTGCACACAGGAGGACCTAATGAATGCTACTGAAAATGATGTTCTTGTAGCTAAGTTTTGGGCCGAAACAATGTAGGTTTGTTAGCGATACGAAAAGAAGAAGAAGAACTCAACATAAAGCAGAAAATCGGCAAAACAGTGAAATCCAGTGAAAGAACTCATCTTGTATGGAGGACCGACTTTCTAAACCCTAACAAATCCACACAAGAACAAAAAAAAGAGAACACATCTCAGTATAGTCACATAATACAATAATGTAGTACCACTTTTCATCAGGCGGGCCGTACGCTTGTCTGCCACCTCAGTGGTATAAAAAAAGGTTAATGTTAAAAAAATTAAAGGAAGTTTTTAATTGCACGAGCACACATTTCTAGCACGAATCTATAAAGGAAGTAAGTTTAAATATACCGGTTCGCTATTTCCAGGGTACCTAGAGCGAAAAAGCAGGTAAGACCATAAAGATACCATTCACTTACTAATATCCCGAAACAATCCATGATCATATCTGCGTATACTTCCTTCTTTTCCATCCATGTATACTCTGATGTGAGGACTCTACATTTTTTAATGGCCCGACAACATCTACACAAAGCTGGATCTATAATTGGCCCGTTATTCTTTATTGTAGCCATTTCAGTTTAAATTAACTTTGTTTACGACATAATTTACATTCAGAATTCGATTTATTTTAGCATCTAATAAACATCATACGAAATATGAACAAAAACTGTAAAGAAAGCTTTCTTGTCACAAGAAATGTCAATAACCCAAAGCGACGCGTTTAGTTATTGCATATTTCACAATGGGACAATAGTAACATCAAATCAAGAAAATCTTTGCGGTACCCCCTCACATCTCTGTTAATTACATAATTATGTACATATTTTAGAATTATTCAATATGTTTACCAGTTGTCCAGTTAGTTATTTGACGTAAAAAATAAGAAGACTGCGGAGGAAAGTTTTTTTGGTATACTAGATAACGCTTACGCTGCTGTGTTTAAAAACTGGGATAGAGTCCCACAGTGATTTTGAATCTTAAAAAAAATTGTGCTAAAAATCGATACCAATATGTAGAAACTGTAAAAGTCATTTGATTCGTTAGGATAGTACAGTGACGGCGTTTTCATTATAGAGCAAGAGCCCGTGAACGCCAGACCTTCGGAAAAGTAACTAAAGGTGTGTAAAATACCGATTTACTTGTGCCATTTCATAAAGCTTGATTTTTTGGTATTACCTTCAGAATATTATTAAAAATCACGTTATTCATTGCCAGACATCATCATCGTGGCAACCCCAAAACATGACACTAAACAATAGGGACAACTCCCTATTATTTAGTGTCATGTTTATTTTGTTACATGTTACATTGAAATGATCATTAAAGGTGGTAGCTATATCTAATAGATTTGTCAATAGGTGTACTGTGTGTGTAATATGATATGAATCGCAAGTCGTGCCTTTCGTCGCAGTTATTTAGCAGCAGTCGGCTGCCGGCCGTTCTACATTCGAATCACTAATTCCATCCACGTTATACATACTCCCTAAATATACAATTTCATTCTTTTGCTCTAGGCGCTCCTGGTTTACTCAAAATTTGCACTTAGTTCGTACGTCCTCGCTTTCAAATACCAGAACCTTAGTTTTACTTGCATTCAAGCTTAGACCCTTACTTTCGCACGCCTTCTTCATATAAATGACTAATGCCTGATGATCGGCTTCTGATGAGGCCATGAGCACCGCATCATTAGCGTTCAACAGACAATTTACAGTTAAGTCACTCAATTTCACTCCCATATCACAATCTTTCAACTTCTGCAGACAACTGTCCAGATACATTATGAACAACCAGGTGGACGTGACACAACCTTGTTTGTCGTCTGCACAGACGTCGAAAAGAGGTGAAACACCCCCCTCTACGCACACGCAAGCCTTACAGTCCCTATGAAATGACTGTATTGCCCGCTGTAAAGAGCCGTCTACATCATAATATCCGAGCAGCAAGTCCCACAGAGTTTATTTCATAACATTATCAAATGATTTCTCTAGATCCCCTAAAGCGCAGAAAGCCTCCTGCATAACCACAAAAAACTTCTTCACAATCATGTGGCTAGAAAACACTGAATCCATGCAGCCTCTCCCACGTCGCAATCCTCATTCAATCAATCCACAAATACCTTTCGTATATATGTACGATATATGTTTACGCTGTTGGTTTTGTTGGACTATTCTCGTGCTTTTGACACTATAAATATCCCGATACTGTTGTCAAAAATTCAAACGTCAAAAGTCAAACTTCATGGAATCGAAACAAAAACAGTTAAATGGTTCGAAAGTTACCTAAGCGGTCGATCTCAATTTGTCGAAATAAATGGGAAAAGCAGAAATGTGGTGTCGTCATCTGTACAAAATGTTCCTACAGATTTTTGTTGTAAAGGGCTTATGGCTGTATTTTACGTCTATGTATTAATTTATTCGTATCCAATATCTGTTATTGTCGTCTCCGTTTTAAGTCCACTGGTACGGGAAAAATGCTATCGATGTCCTACTTTTCGTCCGTATGTCCGTCCATTCAGTCTAGCTTTAGTTTAGCATTTAGCGTGAGGGTTTAGCGATCTGGGGCAAATAGGGGCAGGGGATGGGGAAGTGGTCCCGTAGTGGTTGGCAAGAGCGCTGATTAATATATTATGTAATTTTTTAAAAATGTTATAATTCCATTAGTTAATAAATTACTCATGAATGATATTTACTTCGATGTCTACGGTTCACAGAACCACTAGTTTTATTTTTTGATATGAATCTAATTAGCATTATGATAATGTAAATTATTTTTCACCATTTTTTGGCTATCATACTTTTATTCTCATTTTCGCTTACGTATAAAATCATTAATGTTTAAGTCAACATGTGCCACATCTCTGGGCGACAGCTAAAAATCAGCGCCTAGGGTATACCTGTGCAAATTTTGAGCTGTGTCCTTATTGATATATTATAATTAAATATTAAAAATAGATATAACAAATTAAATATAACTTTCTGATTATAATTTGTATCAATTAAACGTTTCTTTCTCTCACATTTATTTTTGCATTCTTGCCGTTTTAACCTTTGACAGACAACAAAAACCAGAAACAAATTTCCGTTAAAAAAAATTAATACTTCAGTAGTGAAAAAAACGAAATGGATTAGTAAGGGCTTAAAGCTGTGTTCAAAAAGGAAACGTCAAATGTTGTAGCGGTATAGACTCTCACCAAGTACGGAACATAAAATACAATACAAAAAATACGTAAAACCTCTTATGGACATCTTTGATAAAACACAGAAAGCACAGAATAACTCATATAATTCAGCTAAAAACAAAGAGTTTAACAGTAAAAGATGAAACTACAGAAATTATATAAGATGATTGCTTGAGTACAGCGCCGCATCATATCGTTGAACTATTAAATATTTTTTTTATTAAAGTTATAAAATTTAATACAAGTATAAATATGAATTTCCAAAAAAGTATGACATAAAAAATCCAATTCATTGTTTATGAAACCTACTGACCCGTTTGACATTTTCAATATTATAATGAACCTCAAAAATTCTAATAGCACAGGTTACGATAACATACATACTAAAATAATTAAAGTTTAAACAAATACCTCAATATTTAGCACCTGTTCTGAGTCATATTATTAATTTAAGCATTGAGCAGGGGGTGTTTCCCACAAGACTGAAAGTTACCGTTATTAATCCATTGCTTAAAAAGAAAATAAAGAGAGTATAAACTCATATAGACCAATTGCATTGATTCCAATCATGGCTAAGATATTTGAAAAGGTTATCTATAGTACTATATACAATTACTTTGAAGAGAATAATATATTTACCGAAGAACAATTTGGATTTCGAAAAGGAAAATCAACTAAAACTGCTCTTTTTAATTTTTTGGAACAAGTAATGACAGGGCTAGACAAGAAAAAAATTATTATAGCTCTCTTGATGAATATGACCAAAGCATTTTATCATGTAGATCACGAAATTGTATTATTAAAACATGAGAAATATAGAGTAAAAGGTAATGCAATTGCTTTAATAAAATCATAACTCACAGGAAGAGTACAGGTTACATCAATTAAAAAAGTCGATAAAGATACAAAAACTGAAATAAACTACATTTCGAAACATGTCAAATATGGTGTGCCACAGTGCAGTATTCTTGGGCCACTGTTGTTTATTTTGTGTATACACGAAAAGGTTTTAACTACCAGAAAAAAATTATGAGCAGAAGCAGACAATTGCGTGCAGATTAAAAGTGAAGTTAATAGATAGTGAATAAAATTAGATAAAGTGTTACTATAGTGAATTACGACTTGCAAAGTAAATTAAATAAAACAAAGTTTGAGTTGTCTTTGTTTTATACGAAAAAAATTAACTTTAAAAGAATTTAAAAAATACCAATTAAAGACAGCTAGACTAGCACTGTCAGAGACGTCTAAACCCTGGGTAGCTTAAATTTAGGGGGAAGCTACCTTCTAACGGGGCTGCGGTTAATCTGTGCACAATTACCCTACACAGACACACAAATAAAAAAATACAAAGTAGGAAAAGCTTAAACTAGAACTCCTCGCCTCTAGCCCAGAGAACACCAAACGGATGCCTTAACCACGTAAGGGCGCCACTGTAAACCTTATGGTTGTACAGGACCCTACGGGAGATAAATAAAAGTAGAAGTAGTTAGAAAATAGTATAATATTTCCCGATAGGGCCATAAGTAGTATAGTCAGGGTCGCGGGTGTTGAATATAGATAGGCAACCGTAAGGTGGACTCTGCCGCGAGAGGCCGCGGAATCTGGACTTATCTGAGGGAGGGCCAGGTGATCTTCCACGGGTCGGATGTTGTTCCTCTCGCAGATTCTCCGGCTGGGCGACGGCTTCCACTCCCGGTCTAGGCGCGACCAGACGGAGCCTCGGAGCAGCTCTCAGCCAACAGATAGTAGGTAGAAGTGGTGGAACCGTAAAGGTTCAAACGTAACAAAGGACCCTGGAAGACAGAAGCCTGGGGTAAGAACCTCAGCCGGAAGCCTAAAAAGCTTCCAGCCTCTCCTCAGACCCAGGTTTACTGGAGAGGCGGGAAGTCTTACATATAGGTTGTAGGTGGTAGGTACATAAAATAAAATTTTGTAAGGTTTGGTTGGCAAACTTGTGAAAATTTAGGCTTCATACATATTCCTACCCACTTATAGCTATGGCTGAAAATTAGCGATTGTAATAGATTTAGCATTTATAAAAATAGCTATTAATTGCGGTAATACATACGCTGAAAAACAAAAAGGTAAGAACACTATAGATAGAAATTAGATTTAAACACCCCTTCCTGCAGGAACAAAAGTTAGTAAGGATGATTGATTATAATTAGTACTTACCGGGATATTCCGGGTCCAATATTTTAACAAATATTTTATAAGTGAATATTGTTTTAGGAAAGTACTTTTGTTTGGTAGTACACAGTATCGTAATAGACAAATCTAGGTTGTTCTCGAAACTTCCTGTCAACTGTTTATATAGGGCCCAGGGGTGGATCGAGGCGCGGGAGACGGGACCTCGAGCTCCCCTCCACGCTTATACGGAGTAACTTTAATGCCGCATGCGTCCGATAGATGGCGTTAGTCGTATGATGGCGCGGCTTGGAAACGCATCATTACAAGCGGAATTCACTATCTTCCAGGCACAACGCTGATTTATATCAAAACGACGTTCGGCGTCGTTAGTGCTCCTACGAGGATCTTCTACGAAAAATTCTAGTACCTCTTCATATAAGTTTTGTGAGAGGGCTGGTCTTCCTCTGCCGTGTGCATGCGAGTGAGTGACCCGTGATCTAGCAAACGCTGGTACACGCCGAACATCGTGGAGTGATTTGGTTGCCGAGCGTTTGGATAAAGCTCGCGGTACATACATAAACCGGCACTAACATTTTCTTCACACATAAAATATGCACGCAGCATGAGTACGTTCTCGCGATTCGTGAATAGGTATGCCATTTCGTATGTCGATTGTCACGGTGCTGCGGTAGTAACACACAAGTGCATCAATGAACATCCGCGCGACGACGCGACTCACTCATCGCTCGCTCACTCGCCTCGCAACCTGACGATGATCACACTAGTGCAGGCGGGGGGCCTCACCTCGCTCACCACCTTAGCCGATACACTGACCAAATATTTTTTACGTATCTGCATATTGTAGATTTTATGGGACAAAATAGTAACATTTTTCAAAGTTTTTTTTTTTTCCTGAACCTGGATATATCAATTCAGTCACGTTTACTGATTACCTCAATTCTTTTTTTCTGGTTGTTAAAAACTATTCGTGTATAAATGACCTCCCAAGCGCTCAACGAAAATATGATACTATTCACTGATGAGAGTACGGCTATCTTTACAAAAACATTAAATTATGAATATTAAATTACGAATTGTAAACATAAATAGATCACTTAAAAATATAATTGAATGGATGACACTAAATAATCTGAAAATAAATTTAGAAAAAAAAATTACATAATATTTAGGACCAAAAATTCTGTACATACTGATCTATCACTTAACTATCAAGGCGAAAAAATAAAGGAAGTTGAGGTTACAAGATTTCTGGATATATACATTGATTCTGATTTAAACTGGAAGACGCAAGTTGATCAAATCTGTAGTAAATTAAGTTCATTTTCATATACACTGTATATGCTAAGAAAAGTGTCTAACGATGAAACACTATTAACAGCATATCATGCGAACTCACTCTCAAATATGGCATTTTATTTTGGTGTAACTCAGTTAATAAAGAGTATGTTCTAAGAGCTCAAAAGAAGTGTAAAAGAAGTATGGCGGACTTAAACAGATAGACTCATGTAAACCCTCGTTTCGTAGGTTAAAAATACTTACCCTTCCTGCCCTATATATTTATTAAGCCGCAATATATGTAAAAAATAATTTAAACAACTATAAAAAAAGTCAGTGCAAAGATATATAATAAATTCCCTGATTACATAAAAACCTCTGAATCCTTTTTCATATTTATGGAAAGAGTCTATACATTATTAACTGATAAGGCATATATTTCGATTGAGGAATACTTTTATGATAGGAATCTATGAGTTCTATGGCATTATATTATTATTTTGACATTAATATTTTAGTTATTTTAATAATAAGGACATTTATATATTTTTATTCCTATTTTATGACAGCGTTCTAATTTTGTATAATTCTTACTGATATTGATTGACATATAATTTAATATTTAATACATTACATTATTGTACGTCTACAAGGCATGTCACGGAAGATCACAATATGTAAAAAAATATATAACAACTTTGTAACCACCTGTAACAAACAATAAATTAATAAATTGAATTGAAACAAATCTTGACACCAGGAAGTTACATTACACACATTGTATACCTAACCTACCTAAGGTAATCATTACTAGTTGGTATTTAACAGAATATCATAAGTGTTAGGAGACATCATAACGCATGCTCGAAGTAAAAGAATCAGTTATAGCCACTGTGGCACGGTGGGAGTGCATCCGTCTGCTACGCAAGAGGTCGTGAGTTCGATTCCCACCCAGGATAAAACTTTGTGTGATGAGCACGATGGTTTATTCTGTGTATGTATGTATTTTTTTATATTTAGAAATATAAAAGTATATTTATCAGTTATCTGGTTACCATAGTATAAGTATTAGTGTGTAATAAGATGGCGATGTGTGAGTTGTCTCAACAATATTTATTTATTATTTATTTTATTTTATTTATATATTTATTTATTTTATTTAATTATTCAAAACTTGAAGTAAAATATCTGTTTGATTGACAGAGTGGTACATCATTATTTTGTCACTTGACTAAATAAATTAAAATTAATCGCAAAGTATGTTGCTAATCACTAAACTTAAAGACGATAAAAGTATTTTTTTATCTTAGAAAATTTTACTCTAAGCAAGGCTTATTGGAAAGAAAAATTGGAAAATAGCAAAGATAGGAAATGGGAACGTGAAAGCTTCATTACACGATTAATAAGATAAAATACAGTAATAGAAAGTTTCTGTGCCAACCGTATGATATAGTAGGGTCATAATATTTTAAATATAATGGTCAAAGTAGGTATAAATTTCAATTTTACACCACAATTAAAATAAATATCCATCACGCCTTATCCCCGAAGGGGTGGGAGAGGCATATTATATGCCCACTTTTCACCGTGTGTTTTCCTGTCCCACGTAATAGGTGGTGAGCCCATTTTCGTGTGAAATGGAGAGACGCAGGTTGTGGCTACCTGCATTGAAAATTTTCAAGCCGCCCATATGTCCTTCAAACAGGTGTAACGACTGCCATTTTACTGGCAACCGGGACCAACAGCTTAACGTGCCTTCCGAAGCACGGAAACGCTCGCAAATGTAAAGGTCACAAAGTGGTCACCCATCCGAGGACTAGCCATAGTGAAAGTTGCGTAACTTAGTGATCGTTTACAGAACACTGAGACCGCGGGGCCACGAGCGCTTCATCATTCACAAATCTCACTTTTTAATATGCATTTGTAGCTGCAATTGAATCATATTGAATAACATTAATTAAAAATAAATATAAATAGCAATTACTTATTAAATAAAAATGAAATAAAAAAATGTCTTAGAGATTTTATCTTTGTGATACAAAGTCATAAATCTCTGATCTGTAATAAAATCTCTGAGTGAATAAGTTAATAGACCGGTGAATGGGACTGGTGAATGAGACAATTATTTTATTCTTTGTGGGCAAACTATTTTTTTGCGACGTTTCGCTAGGTATGCTGTCACTGTCAGTTCATTTGATTCAGGCTTGAGCACAGAAAGCCATAATAAGAATTGAATTGATTTTAATGTTTACAGTTTTATTTTAAATATAAAATACAAATTACAATAATGTCTAGAAGTCCTGAAACCAGAACCTATTTTGGGAGATGTCGGTGTTGTCTCGAAAATGGTTATCTGAAGAATATGTGGGAAGAATATCACTGGGAGTCAGAAAAGGAAATATACGTCGAGATCCTTGTCCAGTGTTTTGCTCTATCCGTAAGTTCTATTTTGGATCAATAGACATTAGTCTATTGATCCAAATCACTTTGAAATCTACTATTGCTCCATTCTATTTTATTTCTTATTACGGATAGACATCTTTTGGCATTGGATTTAAATATACAATCATTTGAAGATGCCGAAAAAAAGCGCAGGAAACGGCAAACTAGGCGGGCGACTGTTTTTGAGTTTTTATTATTTATTAATTATTCAATTATAATTTAACGATCAAATAGGTTTAATAGTGTAAATATATTAATTTTTTATTGTAAATAGTATAGTTCCTGTATAGTAGGTAAGTTTTTTGTATTTGTATTGTATTAAATGGGTGATCCAGGGACAATTGTCCCCCCAGTGTATAATACTGTTACGATAGATGGATCAGGAATGGATACAGAAGGATCGGTAATAGACACATATGGCTCCGAGACCAACTCTCGGTCCCATAAGCGAAAGAGAGCATCGGTTTCGTCTAAGATTTGCAAGCACTGCAATAAAAAACGCAGATATCACCATAAATCTTCAACTATTACCGAGATTGATTGCTAATGTAGATCAATAACAAACACTTTCACTGTATCTGCATCACCCTCACAAATTGTCACCTCACTGACTAATGCTAACGAGAATTCATTGCGTATTCCTATTGGCCGAAATGTTTACAACAAATCTGGCGCTGCCCCATATGCAGTTCATTTTCAGAAACTTCCTTCATCTCCCAATGAAAACTGTTTCATTCATCCTGTAGCATTTGGCTTTTTTCTTAAAAAAAACTCATTCAAGAACATTGTCAAAGGCAGTCTTAAAAAAATAGGGCGCAACCATATTTCTTTTTTTTTTCGTCACATGAAAGTGCTAACAATTTTGTAGCTGATGATGCATTAAAATCTAATAATTAGAAAGCTTTTATTCCTTCTGTTAATGTTACACGCATGGGTATAGTGAGAGGTGTTCCTACAGACTGGAGCAATGAGGATATTCTGAGTAATATATCAGTTCCCATAGGTTGCGGCCAAATCATAAAAATAAGGAGGTTAAAAAGAAAAGTCATTAGCAATGAAAAGTCAGAGTTTGTTCCCATAGAAACTGTAGTCCTAACATTTTGTAACGTTGTAAAACGTCACATTGGAATGTCATTGTTAGTCTTGAGATTTGGAGAGAGGTGAGTAGATTGTTGACTCTTTCGCTCCGTGTGTCATCGATTTTAAACAAATTGCGATTTCTGTAAGGCTGTATTCCTTAGTTTCCATGCCATAGGGTAGAATTAGAAAAAAAAAAACAAAAAAATGTCTTTTTGTCTGTGGTGACGGTACAAGCATTCGCCTAGCTACATTGACGACAAAAAGATGTCAAAAGTAAATATATTTTTTAAACTTCGCTAAAAAGAAGTAATCTTTTATAAATTGTATATGGAAGTTCACGCCTGTGAATTCTTATAAATGGTTATACCAAAATAACTATGTATTTCGGTAAGAACTTTTGATTTTTGAAACCACGTTTCTAACCTTGGTGATCTTTAGTATTTTGACAAAAGATTATTCGCTTGTTTACAGCTTATTACGATGCTTAGAGCGGCGTTAATGGAATATTTGCCTGCTCTTCAAGATTTATTGGTTTTTCTTTAAAAAAGTGGTAAGTTCTCTTTATGTATTCGAATCACGAACAAATCTCCAATTGTTTTTCCAAATCTAATGGAACTAATTCTTTTCTTTGCAGCTGAAAAAGCATTTTTTTTATATTAACTTTATGGTTGGATAAAATTTGCCATAAATGCTGACCATGTGGTTCCCGGCTCGTCGTGGAGACGGCACCTGTCGCGGTCTGCAGATGTGATTTCGAATCCCGCGGTAATGTAACCACGCTTCAGGTACCTAAAATTGTTTTTCTTTTGTGTAGAATAATCTAGTAATGATGCACGACTCAATGATTAGGCCAATTTAATGACTCCATGATTAGGCCAATGTAATGACTCCATGATTAGACTCAGCGATTTACGACTCAATGATTTGGCTCATGTTTTGAATCATGTTACGATATATATTTTGACTCATAAGCTGGCATTATGCTGGATCTCACTATTCTAAATTTCACGCCTCAACCCTGTGAATAGTTAATCTTTAGCTTCCTAAATCACTAGAATAGGTTATACCAATAGTGATAACGTATACAATGTATATTCAATCAATTCGCCTATAAAAATATAGAAACTTTCTTCTAGAGATGTATTCTATTATTTTTGGTTACTGCTCTTATAATTAAAAGCTCAATCTCTATCGCCGATATCCGTGTGCATAAAGTTGGTAGGACTTATCGTCTTGGCGCCTGAACCGAGTTATAACTTTTGTTTGTTTTTTAGTTCAAGTCTCCGTAATGAGACAATGTAAGATTTCCTTTCATGATTAGCTGTACTGTTAAGGTGAATTAAACTACATTTGCTGTATATCAATTCATTTATTTTATATACAGGGACCTAGTAATCATCATCGCCATTAATTAAACATACAATTGATGCGTGTGAACAGAGACTTGAAGGATTGATTTGAATATACATTTGCTTGTAGTGAGTCGACGTGAGTCGTGCATCTTATAGTGGTATTGTTATTGTTACATTGTTTTTCTCAGAAATATATATTTGTATATTTTGCTAAGAGTATAATAAACTATTTTGTTATTGAAACATTCTCAACAAATGAAAAAATACTGTTCTACTGGTATATATATATATCTAAAACTGGAGTAATCTTAAACTAAAGTAATTATGATTTCTTGAAAACAACCTATAATATACTAATAATACAAAGTAATTAGTTTGTGTACTAATTGTATCTACATATTTAAGTGTGTGTTATATATATTAATATAAATACTTTCATAACTATTATTTGCTTTTTATGATATAAAAATATGAGTGAATTGTTATAAATAACATAACAATGTTTTGAGTGATAATTTGTGTTTACATAATAATGCATTTTGTGACAATCTTAATTATAGCCTTACTATTTGTACGAGCCATGCATCATTAATGGTTTAACATTTTTACAGCATATTGCTTTACAGCCTATTAATAGGTTATATTAATATAAATAGAACATAACCATTTAAATTAAAATTATTCATCAGACTTCAAAGGTGAATCAAAGAATGCAGAGGGCAACGGATGAGGATGTAAAAATGGCAAAGAATGAATATAAAAGGTATAAACGAGTTGCAAAAGAAGTTATAAAAAGAGAGAAAGAGAATGATAGGGATAAATTTAATAGTAGGTTATCTGGTAATTTCCAGCAGAATAAAAAATTCTTTTGGAAATCTATAAAATCTGTGAGGGGTCAACAAACGTCATCGAAACTCAGTAATATCAGAAAACAGGATGGCAGTTTTCTAAAAGTAGAAGAATGTGTGCTAAAAAGATGGAAAGATTATTTTGAAAGCTTATATGAGTCAAGAGTACCCTTAACCGGCGAGCGTGTACGAAAACACTTATGAAAGTAGAAGAAGCGAAAGTGGTATGTCAGGATCGTAGCAAGTGGAAAACCATAGTCTCTGCCTACCCCGATGGGAAACAGGCGTGATAATATGTATGTATGTATGTATATGAAAAAGATGGAAGCACAAACGAGTTCTTGGGAAAGGAATGAACTAAACAATGAAAGCATCATAAGTATGGAAGAAATTGTGGAAGCATTGAGTAGTATGAAATTGGGTAAGGCTGCTGGATTTGATAGAATTTCCGTCGAGATGCTGAAAGTGGGACATGGCGTGGTAGCTTGCCAGCTGTACCGCCTTTTTAATCTTTGCTGGAGGAATGGCAGCGTGCCAGGAGATTGGTGCAAGAGTGCAAATACTACCGCGGCATAAGCTTGCTTAGCATCGTCGGCAAATTGTATGCAAAAGTTTTGATAAAAAGAGTGATGAATGAAACTGAAGGAAAAATGTGGGATGTACAAGCAGGATTTATGAAAGGAAGAGGATGCACGGATCAGGTCTTTTCCTTACGATGCATAGCCGAAAAACTTTGGCAAAATTTCAAAAGGTCTATTGCTTATTTGTAGACTTGGAAAAGGCCTATGACCGAGTGGTGAGGCATGAAATATGGACAACACTGGCCAAGTATGGAGTAAGCAGTCACTTGATACGAGCACTGAAATCTCTCTATGAGGGCTCTAGTGCTTGTGTCAGGATCAACGGAGCTTGCACAGACTTTTTTCACATTGAAAAAGGTGTGAGACAGGGTTGTGTAGTGTCACCGGCGCTGTTTAACCTATACATGGACAGTTGTTTGAAAGAACTGCAAGAGAGTGCGTATGGTTTAAAAATGAATGAACTGACTGTCAAATGCCTCCTATACGCTGATGACCAGGTAATACTGGCATCATCGGCGGAGGAGTTGCAGTTGATGGTTAACATTATGCATGATACGCTAAAAAGCAAAGGAATGAAAATGAATGTAAATATGACAAAAGTAATGGTTTTTGAAAGAGAGGAAAATATGACGGATTGCTCGATTTTTGTGGAAGGAAAACGAGTGGAACAGGTGAAAGAATTTGTATATTTAGGTTCAAAATTTGTGAGAGATGGAAAGTGTGATTGTGACATTGAACGAAGAGTTTTGGCTGGAAATCAAGTGAATGGAGCCATGTACGCCTTTATGAGCAGTCAGAACGTGTCTGAGAAGGCAAGACTGGCTGTGCATAGAGGAGTACTTGTTCCTACACTCATGTATGGTAGTGAAAGTTGGGTGTGGCAGAAGAAGCATAGAAGTAAAATTAATGCAGTGGAAATGAGAAGTCTGCGGAGTATAGCTGGAGTGAAATTGATGGACAAAGAAAGGAACAGGGACATAAGGAAACATTGCGGAATGGTAGAAGAAGTAGTGACTAAGATAGAAAAAGGTATGCTTAGATGGGTCGGACACGTGGAGAGGATGGATGAAAGTAGCTTAACGAAACAGATTTATCAGAAGAGAGTGAACGGGCAAACTGGTAAGGGGCGACCTCGACGTACATATGTCAATCAAATAGAAGACATTTTGGAAAAAGGTCAGGTCAAGAGTACCCTTAACCGGCGTCTGCGTATGAAAACACTTATGAAAGTGGAAGAAGCGAAAGTTGTATGCCAGGACCGTAGCAAGTGGAAAGCCATAGTCTCTGCCTACCCCGATGGGAGACAGGCGTGACGATATGTATGTATGTATGAGATCTTTCCAATCACACTTGTGTAACTTTACAGCGGAGTGTTCGAAACTTTTGAAACTAGTTTGAATGATAATATTTAACTTTTTGACAATCATCATCTGAGCGTCAAGGCCTGGTTGTGCTTAACTATAGCAGTGATTGATTTAATTGAGTTTTCAATGCTTTCTTTGAATTTGTTTTGGCTTTTGAATGTTAATAGCTGACTGCTGACTATTACTATCATCTTACCTTTCGATCTCGGTTGCCTTTGGATATTTTTGCAATTAATTGTTTTAGCTTTTGAATTTCTTTGATCTTTTACTTGTCAACTATGGACAAGAGCGTGCAGTTTCCACCCTTGCTTGATGATAAGGAGGAGCGGATCCCTGACGATACCATGTGTACTGTCAGTGAGACAGTCGGCCTTGCTGATGTTTCTGAACCTTTTCTTCAAAATATAAATGATACTCATAGCTCATTTTGGGATTTGACTTTTGGCTAACTTTTGATCTTGCTGGTGACTTATGGAAGAATATAACTTATAGATGTCAGGAGGAACCACAGGTTGCTGCTGTCACTTCTGTTTCTGAACTTTCTCCTTCTGAGAAATCGAAACTTAATAAAATTATCAGTCTTTTTGAAAATATTTCTTATCAAAAGAAAGGCTTAGGTCTAACTAATTTAGTTCAACATAAAATTAATGTTACTGGTGAACCTTTTAAACAACGATATATACTTTCTGTTGTAGATGTTTTTACTAAATACTGTTGGTTATTCCCAATGATAAATGCTACTACTAACTAACTATCTTCACGCTGTATCCCTGACGGGGTAGTCAGAGAGGACAGATCGCCAGGCTTCGCGATCCATGCATACTTCTTTCGCTTCTTCGAGATTCATCAATCGCTTCATACACGCACGTCTGGGTATCCGAGTACTTTTGACCTTTCCGTTTTTGAGCAATCTGCTCACGTGGTCTTCATATGTAAGTCTCGGCCTTCCCTGACTCCTTCTACCCTCTACTTTTGAACAATATATATTCTTCGTCAATCGTTCCTCACTCATTCGTTGGACGTGTCCAAACCAACGGAGCACGCCCTTTTCCAGCTTAACGCTGACACTTTCATTCAAACCTGCCATATTGCGTATCACTTCGTTACGTATTCGGTCGGCCAAGGTAACGCCGCACAATTTTCGAAGTGATCGCATCTCCACAGCATTCAATTTACTTTCATGCATCTGCTGACATACCCAGGTTTCACTACCGTAAAGCAAAGTTGGCACTAGCACTGCGTTATGAATCGCCATTCGTGCTTCTTTTACGATGCTTTGTCGCTTTACTAACTGGGACAAAGCACCGTTAACTTTGTTTCCGGCAGCTACTCGCCGTTCTACATCCGAATCACATCTTCCATCCGCGCTAAACATACTTCCTAAATACACAATTTCATTCACTTGCTCTAGACGTTCCTGGTTTACCCTAATCTCGCATTTAGTTCTTACGTCACCTCTTTCAAATACTAGAACCTTAGTTTTACTTGCATGCTTAGTTTTACTAATGTAATTTGTAAACTTCTTGAGAAGGAGATTTTCCTTAAGTATGGAACTCCAAAAATATTTGTTTGTGATAATGGAACTCAATTTACTGCTAGACAGTTTGTTACATTTCTTAATGGTTATAATATAAATAAAATATTTTATAATTCCTTGTATACTCCTCAAAATAATCCAGTTGTCCAATAGAACGTGGTCGAAGTATTTATCTCATGTTCAACTAGCTTTGAATAATAGTGTGAATCTTGCGACAGATTTTACGCCTAACTTTTTAATGTTCGGTAGAGAACTTATTTTTGATGCATCTTTGCACCGTGTTAGTACCTCTATTGATAATTTAGATCAACTAGAGATAGGAGATAGAAGTTCTTTTGCAACTTCACTCAATCACTTAGTGAAATCTTTGTTAAAGTAAAATCTTGTTTGTTGAAAGCGGATAAGCGAAATGCTAGTTATTATAATGTAGGGAGGCGAATCATTTCTTTTGGTGTTGATGATATTGTGTGGAGGAGAAGCTTTGTGCTGTCTAATGCTCCTGCATATTTTCCTGCTAAAGTTATACCTAAGTTCATTAAGTGTAAAGTAGTTTCTAAAGTTTTACCTAATGTTTACCTTCTGGAGGACCTGAATAAAGGATCCAAAGGTCGCTTCCATGTTAAGGATATAATTAAATATTAAATTAATTTGTTTTGAATATTACAGACTTCGGTCTTGGTTTTGGTATTGGTGTGGAAGGAATTCGGCTTTCGTTAGTAATATGTATGAGAGAAAATAGCCGTTTGAAAGAGATGTATGTTAGGTTACTTCACAACTTTAATTAGAATCAAGTTCTGAATCTTTAAAAAATAGAACTTACGATATAACAAATTGATTAAAAATTTATCAATTTACCTTTTGAAATTATTAAAATTAGCCTTTTAGAAATAACACTAACTTTTTCACACAAATAACGGTCATACACATCGGAAGATCTTATCTTTTTGTTTGTTTGTTGGAACCTTAATTGGTTATTAAAACATTATTATTCCACTTATATTATGGAATGATATTGTTCTGTTTTGTAGGAAATTTTCCTTGTTTTGTTTGTATGTTTAGGTTATTACTCCTAAATTTTATTTTGTACATATTGTATTCTTATATTGGGATGATGTATCCTTAAGAATAGTTTTGATGTTGCGTTTCTGGGTTGGTAGAAGTAACTGTATCTCAGTTCTTCTGATCCCGAGGCCATGTCGCAGGGCCGACCCATGCATTTTTTTATTGGGACTAATCCCACTCACATTCCCATTACTGTGACTCCTGTAAACCAGGAACTACAGCAATGACCAAAACACCAGAAAAGTTACACCGAGCTCTATCTCGGTGATGTCCCAGGAGAAGTTAGCATGTCTTGGAACCCGCAACGAAATTAATCAGAAGATAATGTGAGGAAGTAAGAAAAGGACGTAATGCCTCTTCCCTCCTTTGCAAAGCGGGAGACCTGGAAAGCAACTAGGTGTAAATCTTATAGAAATAGGGAAGCACCACGGTAATAGTATATATATATTACGGGTCCTATGTGAGCTATGTTTGATTCCAGTAATATGTATGGCAGAAACGTTTAAAAGCACGAAAATTTACCCTCGATGCCACGAGATCCGCATAGTAAACTACTCCCTACGTTACTTGTAAACAATAAAGCATATAATATCGCTCATTTTGCCAAATGCTACACTCCCAAAGTATATGATGGGCGGTCTGATCATATTTGACGTCAGCAGTTGAACACTGACAGAACGGTGACTCAACCAGCTTAAACGAATGTAATTTGCTCCTAAGTTACCATGTCCCTGACGCTCTTTGATGGAAGTGTTCCAACGCAGCTGCCATTCGTCTAAAAGTTCTTCACGTACATTATCACGATACAGTCTGGCAATTCTATGGCGATCTCTTTCTAACAAAAACCTATCATCCATGCCATCCTTAGCCGAATAGTATAAAGCCGCGCGTCTCTGAATTTCGAGATCAACCGGGAGGACCCCTGCCATCACCGGCAGAGCCTCCGTGCTAACCGTCCTGTAGGCCTTGCATAAAAATATCAATGCAAGGCGTTGACTTTGCAGTAACTTTAAACGTGCAGCACCAATAGTAGCCTTATCTGCCCATACCGGCGCCCCGTAACACATACAGCCTAGATAAGTGGCCCCGTAAACGACCTTCAGTGTTTTGAACGAATTTCCCCATATAGCAGTAAATATTCTCGACAACGCATAGAAGCTATTTTTATCCTTTTCACCTACAGTTTTTATGTGCTCAACGAATGCAAAATTTCTCTCTAAAATCAATCCTAAATAGCAAACCGAAGTTTTATTTTTAATGTAAACGTTATTGAATTTAATGCGCGGTGGTACTTTCAAACTTACTTTCAAAAGCAACTGAAATGTTTTGTTGGGTGCAAAAAATAACCTGTTTCGTACGCCCCACTCCGCAACGACGCGCAAACACGTGTGGGCCAAGCTCTCGAGTCCCGCACGAGTATTCGACTGAACGAGCAACATACCGTCATCGGCGTATCCTTTCATTAAACAGCCCTCCGGTAATGGTAAACTGAAAAAGTCATCAAATCCTAAGTTCCACACCACACTTGTGGAACTTAGGATTTGCCTTTAGCCTAGCACAGACCCCTGACAGCCTATTGTTAACGTTTCCGGCAGACCCACGCATATAGTATATATTTTGTTTGTTTGTTAAGTAATTCAAAGTTACCTGGATATGACTTTTGAAATATCTTTTGATGTTGATATCTGTCTCTTTTGACTATAGGATCACATCTTTATATGTGCATTTGTGTTCGGAAAGTCGGTAGGGTTGTGCCGGTCACATTTGTCATATTGTTTTGTTACAGCATTTGTGTTAGGAAGTTCGGTGGTGTTGAGCCGATCACATCTGCTTGGTGTATTTTTCCACAATATTTTTTGTTGGAATAAGTTGTTCGTTTGGCACGACACTTAGTACAGTTGCTGTTTGACTTTGTAATGATTACAAGTTACAGCACAGTTTTGTTTGCTGATATTTTGATTTTTATATGGGATTGTAAGTCGGTGGCGATAGAGCTCAACAGCATCTTCAGTATATATAAGGATAAGATTGGATGAAAGAGTCAGTGGCTAGATAGCTTAACTGAATTCCTGGTTTGAGAACTTGGTTGGATTTGTTATTGTTATTCTTTAGTACTTAGGTAAAGTCAATGCTTTGACTAAGTTTTTTTTGTTGTATCAATTTTGATATTCTTATTTGTAAAGAGTTGGATGATAGAGTCGGTGGCTATGGTGCTCAACCGTACTTTCGTATTTAGTTTAGTGTTGGTAGAGTCGGATGTTTTTCTGAACTCGCGGATTGTGAATGGTCTATCTTGTTTACTAGATTTTTATTGGAACTATACTTATGATTAGTTGGTTATTTATTCTTGTTACAGAATTTTGTTTTTGGGATTTTGGTTTTCCTTTATTGGATTTCCTTAAAAAAAAAAAAACAATAAAATGTCTAAGCCTATATTTGCTTAATTTGGGTTCGACAACATTTTGTGAATTTCGAAAATGTGGATCTTTGCTACTCTTTCACGTAAAAACTACTAAATGGATTTTAATAAAACTACAATAATATAGCTTATACATCAGAATAACACATACGCTAAATTTTATCCCGGGAATTAGTTCCTGTGGAAAACGGGAACAAGAAACTTCCCTACGCGGGCGAAGTCGCGGGCGTCAACTAGTGTTCTATAACAAGTTAAACTACTGTAGATTAGAATACTCTAACTAAATTGCTACTGTTGCTTCATAACCTTAAAATAATATAATAAACTTTGGTTCTCTCACATAGCTGTCGCACGTGGATGACAATGAAAGAGATATTGGTGTCAGTGTTGTACGTCTCAGAGATGCATGTGCATTTAGACAACAAGTTCTTCAATGTGAAGAAATGTTCCTCAGTGCTAAGCTTCAAGATAAGGAGGCTGATGGTAAGCACTTTATTTTTTTCCAATAGATATCCCACGCTATATACAAAACTATTTAAGAAAATCTTGAATGATATTGTTCTGTAGGTTGTAACGTTGTAAAACGTCAAATTGGAATGTCATTATTAGTCTTGAGATTTGGAGAGAGAGGTGAGTAGATTGTTGACTCTTTCGCTCCGTGTGTCATCGATTTTAAACAAATTGCGATTTCTGTAAGGCTGTATTCCTTAGTTTCCATGCCATAGGGTAGAGTTGGAAAGAAAAAAAAAACAAAAAGAAGTCTTTTTGTCTGTGGTGACGGTACAAGCATTCGCCTAGCTACATCGACGACAAAAAGATGTCGATTGTAAATATATTTTTTATACTTCGCTAAAAAGAAGTAATCTTTTATAAATTGTATATGGAAGTTCACGCCTGTGAATTCTTATAAATGGTTATACCAAAATAACTATGTATTTCGGTAAGAACTTTTGATTTTTGAAACCACGTTTCTAACCTTGGTGATCTTTAGTATTTTGACGAAAGATTATTCGCTTGTTTACAGCTTATTACGATGCTTAGAGCGGCGTTAATGGAATATTTGCCTGCTCTTCAAGATTTATTGGTTTTTCTTAAAAAAAGTGGTAAGTTCTCTTTATGTATTCGAAACACGAACAAATCTCCAATTGTTTTTCCAAATCTAATGTAACTAATTCTTTTCTTTGCAGCTGAAAAAGCACTTTTTTTTTATATTAACTTTATGGTTGGATAAAATTATCCATAAATGCTGACCATGTGGTTTCGGGCTCGCCATTCTCGTGGAGACGGCACCTGTCGCGGTCTGCAGATGTGATTTCGAATCCCGTGGTAATGTAACCACGCTTCAGGTACCTAAAATTGTTTCTCTTTTGTGTAGATTAATCTAGTAATGATGCACGACTCAATGATTAGGCCTATGTAATGACTCCATGATTAGACTCAACGATTTACGACTCAATGATTTGGCTCATGTTTTCATGAATCACGTTACGATATATATTTTAACTCATAAGCTGGCATTATGCTGGATCTCACTATTCTAATTTTCACGCCTCAACCCTGTGAATAGTTAATCATTATCTTACTAAATCACTAGAATAGGTTATACCTATAGTGATAACGTATACAATGTATATTCAATCAATTCGCCTATAAAAATATAGAAACTTTCTTCTAGAGATGTATTCTATTATTTTTGGTTCCTGCTCTTATGATGAAAAGCTGAATCTCTATCGCCGATATCCGTGTGCATAAAGTTGGTAGGACTTATCCTCCTGGCGCCTGAACCGAGTTATAACTTTTGTTTGTTTGTTAGTTCAAGTCTCCGTAATGAGACAATGTAAGATTTCCTTTCATGATTAGATGTACTGTTAAGGTAAATTAAACTACATTTGCTGTATATCAATTCATTTATTTTATAAACAGGGACCTAGTAATCATCATCGCCATAAATAACAAATATTAACTAACTTACTATCTTCACGCTGTATCCCTGACGGGGTAGTCAGAGAGGACAGATCGCCAGGCTTCGCGATCCATGTATACTTCTTTCGCTTCTTCGAGATTCATCAATCGCTTCATACACGCACGTCTGGGTATCCGAGTACTTTTGACCTTTCCGTTTTTAAGCAATCTGCTCACGTGGTCTTCATATGTAAGTCTCGGCCTACCCTGACTCTTTCTACCTTCTACTTTTGAACAATATATATTCTTCGTCAATCGTTCCTCACTCATTCGTTGGACGTGTCCAAACCAACGGAGCACGCCCTTTTCCAGCTTAACGCTGAAACTTTTATTCAAACCTGCCATATTGCGTATCACTTCGTTACGTATTCGGTCGGCCAAGGTAACGACGCACAATTTTCGAAGTGATCGCATCTCCACAGCATTCAATTTACTTTCATGCATCTGCTGACATACCCAAGATTCACTACCGTAAAGCAAAGTTGGCACTAGCACTGCGTTATGAATCGCCATTCGTGCTTCTTTTACGATGTTTGTCGCTTTACTTACTGGGACAAAGCACCGTTAACTTTGTTTCCGGCAGCTACTCGCCGTTCTACATCCGAATCACATCTTCCATTCGCGCTAAACATACTTCCTAAATACACAATTTCATTCACTTGCTCTAAACGTTCCTGGTTTACCCTAATCTCGCATTTAGTTCTTACGTCACCTCTTTCAAATACTAGAACCTTAGTTTTACTTGCATTCAAGTGAAGACCCTTACTTTCACACCCCTCTTTCATATTAGTGACTAATGCCTGAAGGTCGGCTTCTGATGAGGCCATGAGCACCGCATCATCAGCGTACAGCAGACAGTTTACTGTAAAGTCCCCCAAATTCACACCCATATTAAAATCTTTCAACTTCTGCAGGCAATTGTCCAGATACACTATGAACAGCCAGGCGGACATGACATCCCTGTTTGACGCCTGTACAGACATCAAAAAGAGGTGACACATCCCCCCCTACTCGCACGCAAGCCTTACAGTCCCTATAAAGCGACTGTATTGCCCGCAGTAGCGAGCCGTCCACACCATATCCGGGCAGCAAGTCCCACAGCGTTTCTCTCACAACGTTATCAAATGCTTTCTCTAGATCCACAAAAGCGCAGAAAACCTTTTGGCTAAGAGCCAGAAATTTTTCCGCGATCATGCGGAGAGAAAACACTTGATCCATGCAACCTCTTCCACGTCGGAATCCGCATTGAGCCTCCCATAAATACCTTTCAGACTTTTCTTGCATTCGTGCCGTTATAACCTTTGCATACACCTTACTAGCTAAGCTGACCAAGCTGATCGCCCTGTAGCTGGAGCAGTTTAGGCGCGAGCCTTTCCCTTTGTAAATAGGTACTACAACTGCTACTCGCCAGTCATCTGGGACCTCACCCGTCCGCCAGCACAAGTTGCATATCAAACATAGTGTGTCCCAGACACGCGACCCACCGTACTTGATCATCTCAGCAGTAACTCTGTCTTTTCCCGCAGCCTTACCACATTTCATACTTCTTATCGCTTGTTCTATTTCTTTCATACTAATGACTTCAATGACATCGGGATCCGGAGCATCGAAGTGAGCTCCAGTTCCCGATGTGGCATCTCTGTCTTTTCTTGCATACATCTTTCCATAATATTCACTCCATCTCTGCAGGACGTCAGTTTGGTCTGTTAGGACGTCATTGTTAACACTAAGCACTTTATCCATACTGCAGATTGCCGAACAACTCCGGGTCTTGCCTACCTCTTTCCAGAAGAGCTTGGCATTATCCCGGAAATTGGACGACGACCTTTCATCCGCTTTCATTCTGCACCTTTCACGAGCTTCTTTTATCAGTGCCTTCGTGTTAACTTTCTGCAGCTTGTATCTCTCCTTCATATTAAAATCATTCCGCGAGGCTAAGTAGTCTAGCCATGCTTTCTTCTTCATTCGAACTGCTTCTTTCACTTCCACATTCCACCATGCATCACGCTTATTACTACTGCCTCTTTTCGTTTCTCCACACACTTCCACAGCGGCATTTATCATACTATCCCTAAGGTTCTGCCATACACTGTCATAACAAATATTAATATTACAATTTGATGGGCAAGTTTTACCCAAACGTATTTTTATGTGTTATAACTCACTTTTGATTTATACATTTTTCCCACAATACAATGCTTTAACTGCTGTCGATATGGATATATTCGCAGCCAATGCAGATCATCTCCAAGATGTTTTAAATGTGGTCTAGGCCATACAGGGGAGACATGCAAAGTTGAGGAGTTTAAGTGCTGTCTCTGTACAGGTTCTCATCTTGCAACTAATAAAATATATCCTGAATTCTCTAGGCAAAAGGGGATTAAGGAATCAATGGCCAAAAGTTGTATTTCTTATGCTGAAGCCTTGAAGTTACACCCTCCAGTTAGCAAACATTATTCTGATACTCTCATGTCTACTCCTCAACATAGGTCAATACAAAATATTCCAGATCATACTCATCATAATAACTCGTACAAGAAAACAGTATTCTTGAAACCGAAGCAACCTCAAAAATTTGAAAGATATGGATATGATCAATTAGCCCATTCTAACTGAACAAAAGATTATACAATTCCTTTACCCTCTATTGGCACTCTCAATAACTGTAATAATGATTCTCTATTTGAAATTCCCATTAAAAAATAATTTTAACTCTTATCAATTCTTTACAAGAATGTAATATGATTAAATTACAGCCCAACGCTGCTATACTATCAGATACAGAAATAAATAACACAGTTAATAATGGATCAGTTCTCCCTAATGCAATGGAACTGCTGCAGCATAAGCCGCAGAAAAAGTGAACTAATTTACTTGATTAATAAATATGAACCATCTTTAATAGCTATACAAGAAACCTGGCTCAAGCCAGAACATAATTTTAAACTTTCAGGCTTCTCTTGCTTGAGAGAAGATAGAAGTGATGGCTATGGTGGAGTTGCTTTGCTTGTGAAAAATTCTCTTCTTTTTTCTCATGTAGAGCTACCTAGCCATGGTACCGGCTACTCGATAATATCTGTAAAAATAAATAACATATGCTTTGTTTCCGTTTACATCCCTCACCCATCATCTGAGATTTATGATGAAGTAAATAATATGTTCTACACTACCAAAGCCTCTAGTGATAATGGGTGACTTTAATGCACAACATCGATGTTGGGGAAGTTCTAAATCTAACTACTATGGAGCTCGAGTTTTGGAAATGCTAGATACCTTTGAAATGTGTTTGCTAAATAATGGTTCCCTTACTCGGCGAACTACTCCTAATGAGCTAATTAGCGCACCGGATTAAACTCTGTGTTCTCCCAATCTCGCATCTTCTTTGTCCTGGTACACTCTGGAGTCTACCTACGGTAGTGATCACTTTCCTATTGTCATTTCATTTCCTAATAACTTTTCCGGCATCCAATTACAAAAACGTCAACCTCGACTCAAACATAAATTATCTAACGCTAACTGGGATGCGTTTCAACAACAGGTTAAAAATAGATTTTCACAACTTCCAAACATTAACGACAGTAATGTAGACGAATGTAATAATTTAATTAGTAAGGTTTTAATTGAAACAGCTGATTCATTGTTTCCAAGTAAACGTCAAACAAAAGTAACGAAGATCCCCGCTCCTCCTTGGTGGGATTCAGAATGACGGGAACAGATTAAAAAAAAGAAAAATAGCAGAAAATATTTATAAACATTATTCTTCGATGGAAAATTTTAATTCTCTTTCGGAAATTTTAATTAGCACCCGTAAATTATTTAAGCGAAAGAAATGGGAAAGCTGGCAAACATTCTGTAATTCTGTATCCCCCTAATGTTCACCCAACTTTAGTTTGGAAAATTATCAAACGCTTCAGATCTGCTTTAAAGAATCAAACCCTCCACTTATACACAGAACTGTTGTTGAAAATTTTCTGGATTCCCTGATTCCTCCTTTTGTTCCTCTTAATATTACTGTTTGTCCCTTGCAAACCCAGTGTAAATTGGAAATGCAGTCTTCGAGTCTCAACAAGCCTTTTACTCTTAATGAATTAAAAGGCATTCTAACTTATGTTAAAGATTCAAGCCCTGGCTTGGATAATATCCCCTATTCATTTTTCACTCACATGGATGATACTAGTCTTTCTTATTATTTATCTTTAATTAATTCTGTAATGCTATCAGGCAACATCCCTACAGCTTGGAAAGTGCAAGAAGTGATTCCAATTCGTAAAACTAACAAACCTTCTGCTGAAGCGTCATCTTACCGTCCAATAGCCCTTTCCCCTGTGGTTACTAAACTGGCTGAACACCTCAAAAATAGACTAGAATGGTTTATTGAAAATAAAGGTCTATTATCCAATAGTCAGTATGGGTTTAGAAAGGGTAAGAGTACCATAGACAGTGTAGCCATATTTACCACTGATATTCGTCTAGCTTTTTCAAATAATCACGCACTTCTGGCCTGTTTTCTAGACATAGCTGCTGCGTACGATAGTGTCCAGCTACATATACTGCAAAAAAAGCTTTTTAAATTGGATGTCCTTATAGTATTACAAAATATTATCATAAATTTTCTGTCTGAGAGATGTGTTAAGGTTATCCTTCCGGACTCCCTCACAATTACTAGAATAGCTTCGAGAGGTTTACCACAGGGATCAGTATTAAGTCCTCTCCTTTATAATTTATATACCTATGACCTAGAAAGTACAGTAGTGAAAAGCAACATAAATATCTTACAATATGCAGACTTTATACTTCGAGGCTATCGATTGAGAGATCAGCTGATAGGTTATCATCAGCTCTTGATTCCCTTAAAACGTGGCTGGATACTAATGGCCTAACTCTATTAGTGCCCAAAAGTTCTGTTGTATTATTTTCCCGAATGCGGTGTCCTCCTACTGTATCAGTTTTTTTATGAAAACTTACTCACTCAACTATGAGCATGCAAAGTTCTTAGGAATTATTTTAGACGCTAAATTATCTGGGCTCCAACATTGTTACCATATTACTGCAAAATGTGAATGTAATTTAAATATCTTGAGATGCTTGTCGGGTGTTTGGTGGGGAGCTCATCCAACTTCCCAAAAACTTCTTTATAACGCTTTGATTAGAAGTCTTCTAGATTACGGGTCATTTCTTTTAGAACCCTGTGGTATAGTTGGCCTAAATAAACTTGACAGTGTTCAATTTAAAGCTCTTCGAATTATATCAGGTTGTATGAAATCCAGCCCCATCAACGCTCTTTAAGTTGAATGTGTTGAACCTCCACTGATACATCGTAGACAATATCTTTGTGACAGATTTGTGTTGACTGCTCTGACTTATTGTCTCTTTCTAAAAAGGATCTACTGGAATCCTGGGGAAAAGACTGGCACACTAGCAGCCAAGTGAAAGGTAAACACTTCAGTCAAATTCAGCCTACAATACCTTTTAAACCTTGGTTTTCAAATTTGGTAAAACGACAACTTCAATAATAACTAGAATGAGATTGGGTCACACATGTGCTCCAGTGCACCTTGCTAAATTTAGAATTATTAACAGTGACATTTGTGAATGTGGTTCAGATATAGGCGACTTAAACCATATTTTTTTCGCTTGCCCTCTATGTAACCATACAGAATTTTTCGAATCCTTAATATCCCTCCATGTTCCTCTTCCATCTTGTATTAACACCCTATTACATAAACTTGAAATAAATATTTATAAAACCATATCTATATTTATAACTGTTAATCATTTTAAAATCTAAATATTACTTTAAGAATGTATTGTTTCAAACCATTTTGATCCTTTCCCGAAATTCCGTAATCCTTTTTATATATTAACCGCTTCCTAACCCTTTACTGCGTCGTGGCTAAGTCCAAGCCGGACATCGCCAAAACAAAAAAAAATCATTTGAAAATTTTCTGAGATTGAAAAAGATGGTTGACGTTGGTTTGATATCACTCGTAATTTTGTAAAAAAAATCAGTTTATTTGATTTTTTTTCCATTTCGACTGATTGTTATTATTGTACAGTAAGTGGTAGTAGGTATTAATTTGTATATAGTATAGATTGTAGATTCAGTTAGATAAATATTAATGTAAAAGGGTTCCACAATGAACCCCCCTTCCCCTATTCCCCCGGATCCCCCAGATCCTGGTATTGTAAGCCCTAGACATGGAAAGCGAAGACTTGTTTTTGAAGACGCAATTTGTGACATAGTCCCAAAAAGAAATATTAATGAAAAGAATAGGTCCATTCCATCTATCTAAAATGTTTATGTTCACCCAAGTATTGTTGTGGGATATAAAGCTAATAAGGCTTCAGATAAAGACCTTTACATTATACATGTAGGAAAATCGGAACCAGACCCTTCCTCTGGCAGTTCAATCCAAATTCTTAAGTTTGGCCAATTTTTACATATCAATAAGATCGCTAATATAAAATACAAATTACAATGTACGGACAGTATAAAAGTAGGGAGTAACAAAGTCTTCATTGAATTTGTCAGTGCTAAAGATGCCAACGAATTTTTAATAAACCCTATCTTATCTAATAATAATTATGTAGCGAGTATTCCAACTTATAATATAACTAAACTGGGTGTGGTCCGACAAGTGCCTACTGACTGGTCGATGTGAATAAATTCGTTGAGTCGTTGATCCTTCCTGTTGGATGTGGAGAGGTCCTCAAAGCGAGGAGACTTAATAGAAAAACTGTAGATGATGGTAAGACGGTTTGGGTCCCTACTCAATCTGTGGTCTTGACGTTCCATGGTCAAACCCTCCCTAATAAAGTTTTTAGCTATCATAGCTTTCTTCCTGTAGAAACCTACAATTTCCCACCACCCAGTGCCGCTTTTGCTGTCGATTCGGGCACATTAAAGCCCAATGTCGCTCCAAAACCCGATGCCATCGATGTGCTCAACCACATTCAGGAGATACTTGTGATGTAAACGAAGAAAATGCTTCTAGTCTCCTCTGCTTGGGCAATCATTTTGCCACTAGTAGAAATTGCCCAGAGCAGAGTCGACAGAAAAATATTAATACACTAATGTCTCAAATATATCTTACGCGGATGCTTCAAAACAATGTGCCCACGTTTCAAAGCTCTATTCAAAAATCGCCGCGGTAGTTCCATTATTGCAATCCTCATCTGTATGTCATCAATCCTCTTCTAGTCACCTAAGTAACACGCCTCACACTAATTCTTATAAAATGACAGTGATATCGTCCCCTCGCCCAAGAGCTCCCTTAGGCAAATCTTATGACAAGGTTGCTCATCAAGCTATTATCGGCGCCGAGCCATCTGCCTTACCAAATGGGTTTGCCCTTCTTTCCGCTCAATTGTACTCAGCGCCTTCTCAAAATAACAGTTTATTAGATATGTTATTATCTTTGATCATTAATTTAATTTCTGAAAATAAATATAATTTACCGTCGAACGTTGCCCAAAAACTTTACGAGATCGCTTCTCTTACGCCTAACCATGGCCTCAGTCAATCAATGGAATACGCAGAGTATTCGTCGTAAAAAACATGAACTTATCAGTTTAATTAATTCTTTTCAGCCATCAGTTCTTGCCATCTCTGAGACATGGTTAGTTCCTGGTTCTTGATTTTGGATTCCAGGATTTTCGTGCCTCCGAGCAGATATCAACATAGTTGCAGTCAGGTCCCTTGGCGTTACTTTCCTCTCCCTGTATATACCTCACCCAGATTCTTGCTTAATACCGGATATCATGCTAATCATATCGGTACCTCCACCAATTATTTTGTTAGGAGACTTCAATGCCCACCATTCGTCTTGTGGCTCTAGTGGTAATGACTCCTTTGGTCTTAGTCTTCTAGAAATTGTAGATGATTCGAGCCTCTGCATATTAAATGACGGCTCCTCCACTAGGAGAGCATATCCCTCTCAAGACCCTCGATCCGCGGTGGACCTATCAACATGTTCTGCCTCTTTGGCTTCTACGCTTTCCTGACAAATTCTATCCCACTCCTACGGCAGTGATCATTTTCCGATTTTAATTTCCTTGACTGTTAAGGTTACTTCAGTGCGTAATTTCAACCCATCTTTTAAATATTGAATAACTGATTCTAATTGGCCTTCATTCTCTTCGACCCTTGAGTCCTCTGTAAATAAACTTCCCTCTCCTAATTCTACTAATCAAGTAGATTGTTATTCTAAATATGTTGACTGCATTATTTCCAGTGCAGACGCAAATTTCGCTCTTAAGAAACCTTTCAATGGTAAACTTTCGACTCCTTGGTGGAATGCAGAATGCACTAGAGTTATCAAGAAGCGAAAACGTGCTGAAAATACTTATAAAGCTGTTATGTCACCTCAAAATTTTATGGATTATAAACAGAAAAACGCTCGTGCAAGAAAAAGAAACAAAGCTGGTTTAGCTTTTGCGAAAGTCTTTCCCCGAAGACACCGTCTGCCATAGTATGGAAGCAGATTAAGCGAATCAGAGGATCTTTTAGTAATGTCATTATTACATCTAATGATCCTGCCTCTTGGATCGAGGCTTTTAGTGACAAGCTGTCTCCTCCTTTTGTCACGAAACTGAACTGTTTTCCTTCACTCGCCTTTCCCATCTCATCTCATGATTGCTTTGATCGTGAGTTTTCTTTGACTGATCTTCAACTGGCTCTCAAAGGTCTAGTGGATTCTTCCCCTGGCATGGATGGGATTACTTACTCCTTCCTACAGCATGCTTCTGAAAATTCCAAAATATATTTTTTGAATCTAATAAACAGTTTTTACGATTTAGGTACTGTCCCACAATCCTGAAAAATCAAAAGGTGATCCCTATTCTCAAGTCAGGCAAGGATCCCTGTGATGCAAACAACTATAGACCAATAGCTTTGTCTTCCGTTCTTGCAAAAATTACAGAACATTTGATTAAACACCGCCTTGAATGGCTGGTGGAGAACCGAAATTTGTTGGCTAAATCTCAATATGGGTTTAGAAAAAGCAGAAGTACTATGGATAGTCTTAGTTTACTAACCTCGGATATACGTATTTAGTTTTGTAGGAAGGATTATTTAATAGGAGCTTTTCTTGACAGCTTATGACAGTGTTATAATTTCTTCGCTCAAGGATAAACTCTTATACAAGTTGAATATTCCGGAGAAATTGGTACGTTTCACTTGTAATATGCTATTAGAGAGATCTATTACGATTAAGTGTGGAGATCTCTCTTTACCACCTAGAATGATTTGGAAGGGGTTTGCCTCAGGGCTCAGTGCTTAGTCCTCTACTAATCAATTTATACACATATGATCTGGAACTCGTAATCCATCCCTGTAGTCAAATTTTGCAGTACGCTGATTATATAGTTGTTTATTCAAGTAATAAATCTATTGAGGTATCAACTGAGCATCTGTCAACATCTCTAGCTTCCTTGTCAGAATGGTTGTTACATCATGGCCTTATCAACTAATAAAAATTTAAAAATGCTGTCGTTGTATTCACTAAAAAGCGATCAATCCCTCGAGTGGATATTAAAGTAGACTGTGAAAAGATTCAGCAGAGTAACGTGGTCAAATTTCTTGGTATCTAGCTGGATTCCCGTCTATCAGGTGTCAACCATATTGACTATTTAGTTGAGAAATGGGAAAGAAATATTAATGTTCTCCAATCCCTTTCTGGAGTTTGGTGGGGTTCTCATCCTTTCTCACAGAAAATGCTTTATAATGCCATAATTCGTTGCCATATGGATTATGGATTATTTGTTTTGGATCCATGCAATAAATCCTGCCTTCAAAAACTAGAAAAAATCCAAGCCAAATGCCTTTGCATTATTCTGGGAGCGATGAAGTCCTCCCCTATAAACGCGATGCCAGTTGAATGTGGTGATCCTCCTCTTTCGATTTGCAGACAATTTCTTGCAAATAGGTTCTTTTTTAAACTAGCTCAAAATTCTGAGCATCCTCTTATTAATAAACTTGGTCTCCTTTATAACGTATTTACCTATCTCTATCCTCATTCAAATAACCCTCCATGCCTTAGAAGGCATTGTGGCAAGAATTGTTGGTAGGCAAGTAGACTTGCCTACCAACAATTTACTCTACTTCCAGATCACCTATATCAGTCTTCCATTTTGCCTCTTTTCAGTACTCCTTATGAAGCACTAGTATTTGAACCTAATGTTATTTTGGATTTTGATATTAACAAGTCTAGATTGGAAACAAATAAACATTTTCAAAATATTTTTTTCTCCAATTATAAGAATTGGCACGTTTTTTTCACAGACGCGTCTAAATCGTCCCCAAGTGGTCCAGTTGGTGTTGCTGCATGGATTCCTTATACAAGAATTATATTGAACTATAAATATTCTGCTACTTCCTCAGTCTTTACGGGTGAATCCATTGCAATTCTAGAAGCCATCTCCTTCATTAAAGCACATAATTTAAACAATTCTATACATTTTTCAGACTCAAAAAGTTGTCTTCAAGCTATTTTGTCAAACCCTTTTAATTCAAAATTAATGTCTCCCATTATCCTTCAAATAAGGCTGTTTATGTTTCGTTGCCACGCACATAGGAGTATTAGACTAAAAAATCCGGTTAAAAGTCAAAATCAAAAATTGAATGTAATGACACTTAAAATGCGCGCGTTCGTGTGGCCTAGTAAACGGTCTATCGATGAGTAGCACCCCGCATGTCCCCCGCCCCGGCTGTTTGTCTACCTGGCCAGTCGAAACTCAGTCGTTGTCTGAATCGCATGTCTTTGTTCACGGCGCTCTCTTTTGTGACTCTTATAATCGGTGAAAAAATGGCTTCATATAGTGGATAGCAACATAAACAACAATTGGATATGGAATTAGAAGGTATGTACTGTATTATAGATTAAACTTTGTGCAGTTCTTTCCCAATGTCCTCACTTACTGAGTCAATATTTGAAACACATATTTACAAGTCGATGTTTTTACTAAATTTGAGATATCGTAGTGGATTTGACCAAGTGTCGCGCCTTGTCGCCTTTTACTTTTTACGTTGGCACATATTTAATACCTTTGTCTACGTGAATATGCAATAAAAGCGTTCACAAAAGTTCACATTTTTTAGGTTAAGAAAATCTAAAATATCCAAATTTTCCATTTGTGTTTTATTTTGTTACAGATCCGTCGGAGCGGGTAAAGAAACTTACAAGGTTGGAATTATATAATATAATGAAAGAGTTAAAAGGAAAAAAAAACTTGAAGAAAAGTTCGTTTTGTGGGAAGAAAACCTTGTTCGGCTCACATCATCAGTCGAAGAAAAGAGCGTGTTAAGTCGTTCTTTGAGGCTTTTCAAGACCAGCTTCAAAAAAAAGTGGCTCGAATCTCACAGCATAGAGGTTAGGTTCTTAGATAAGAACGCAGATTGCTCAAAGCAACAATTGAGCTGCCTATGTGGTCTAATAAACCGGGAAGACCGCAAAAACAATTCCTAGAGTTAAGTGAAAGGAGCAAGCGGCGAAGAACAAATGATTTACGGGAGCAGGTACCTGTTGATGAATTGGCCTTTGCTGCTCGTGTAAGTCACGGCACTTCCGGGAATACTGATGCTTCGAAAGTTTTGAAAGTAATTACGGCCACTCCCACAAGAGCTACAAAAATACGGAAAATCTCTTTATCACCCAAGAAAGATCAAACGCAAGATCAAGAAGCATTGGCATTGTTCGTAGAAGGTGACTTCACACGAAGACAATGGGAACTCATCCAAGGCGAAAGGAAATATATTTACCCTCTTATTCAAAAGGCTAAAAAGGAGTGTTACCCGAAAGAAGAATCGATTAAAATTACGGAAACAAGTTTTGAAGTGGACCTTCAAGGTCTATTGAACCATACAGCTTTGCGTCTAATTGATTACGTAAGTGATGTTGTGGAAACTTTATCGGAAAATGAAAAAGAAAATCTGACTTTGATTTCAAAATGGGGTTGTGATGGATCCCATCAGACACAGTTCAAACAAAAATTTGAGGACACACTGAATGATGATGCTAATATCTTCCTAAGTTCATTAGTGCCACTGAGGTTGATTGTTTCTATTGATGGTAAAACAAAGAAGATCGTGTGGCAAAATCCTGTACCCTCGTCAGTGAGGTTTTGTCGACCTATTCGGGCCCGTTTTGTTCATGAGACGAAAGATATAACCAAAGAAGAGATATCATTCATTGAAAACCAAGTAAAATGCCTCAAACAAACAGAAGATATCGAACGAGGCGCTAAAATAAAACTAACCTTAGCCTTGACAATGGTCGATGGTAAGGTGTGCAATGCCGCGACTGATACAACTTCGACAATGAGGTGCTACATATGTGGCCAAACTTCAAAAGATTTTAACAGTTTTAAAAAGGTAGAAAGTAATAAAGAATCATTGAAGTTTGGGCTTTCGATTCTTCATGCCAGAATCCGGTTCTTCAAGCAATTGTTGCATTTAGCGTATAAAGCACCTCTCAAAAAGTGGCAAGCCCGATCTAAAGAGGATAAACAACTTGTGAAGGAAACCAAGGAGCGAATACAAAAAAGTTTCAGGGAAGAAATGGGGTTGCTTGTCTACATTCCAAAAGTCGGATTCGGAAACAGCAACGATGGAAACACATCCAGAACATTTTTCAATGACCCAGAATCTTCTTCTAGGATTACTAACTAAAAACTAACTATCTTCACGCTGTATCCCTGACGGGGTAGTCAGAGAGGACAGATCGCCAGGCTTCGCGATCCATGCATACTTCTTTCGCTTCTTCGAGATTCATCAATCGCTTCATACACGCACGTCTGGGTATCCGAGTACTTTTGACCTTTCCGTTTTTGAGCAATCTGCTCACGTGGTCTTCATATGTAAGTATCGGCCTACCCTGACTCCTTCTACCCTCTACTTTTGAACAATATATATTCTTCGTCAATCGTTCCTCACTCATTCGTTGGACGTGTCCAAACCAACGGAGCACGCCCTTTTCCAGCTTAACGCTGACACTTTCATTCAAACCTGCCATATTGCGTATCACTTCGTTTAGTAATCGGTCGGCCAAGGTAACGCCGCACAATTTTCAAAGTGATCGCATCTCCACAGCATTCAATTTACTTTCATGCATCTGCTGACATACCCAGGTTTCACTACCGTAAAGCAAAGTTGGCACTAGCACTGCGTTATGAATCGCCATTCGTGCTTCTTTTACGATGCTTTTCTTTTTGCTTTTCTAGGATTACTGGTATTGACATATCGTTAATTAAACGATTTAATACCATATTAGAAGTTTTGTCAAGTGGTTTCAATATTGACTATGAAAAATTTGATTCGTATGCCCAAACAACTGCTAAAATGTATGTAGAGTTGTATGGGTGGCATCCCATGTCACCCACAGTTTACAAACTCTTAATGCATGGAGCGGAAGTCATTCAACAAGCCATTCTGCCAATTGGACAATTATCAGAAGAGGCATCGGAGGCTAGGAATAAGCATTTACGAAAGTATTGCATAGATTTTGCTCGAAAATTTAGTAGGATAGATTGCAATAGAGATGTATTAAATCGACTTTTGTTAACATCAGACCCCTTAATAAGTTGTAGCAGAAATAAACGTGCAAAAAAATCTAAGCCCTTCTCAAAGGAGGCAATGGAAATTTTGATTCCAAGTGCACAATATGACAGCTCCGAGGAGGAAAATGATGATTCTGAAAGTTTGTAATTTTAACTTGTTTTTTTTAAAGTTTTTTTTCTATATAATAAAAGTATATATTTGAAAAATATTTTTTACCATGTTTTATTTCATAACAATGAAGAAAAAATAAATAAATCATTTTGACCGGATTTTTTAGTATAAAACTCCTATGTGCCACGTTCAGAATATTAATGTTACTCTTGCCTGGATTCCTGGTCACTCAGATATCTCAGGCAATGGAACGGCTGATTAATGTGCCAAAAACGCAGTAATATCGGGTTCTTCTGCTCATCCAGAAATATATTCCTACGATCTATGCTCATCCTTGAGAATAAATTTAATAAACTCATGGACTAGAATTTGGAATATATCAAAAACTATTAAAGGTAAATTTTATGGGGATATACAGCCAGAAATCCCTCACAAGCCTTGGTTTGCAAAATGTCCTAGATTAAATAAAAGTACAACATCTTATATCTTATAATCAGTCGTCTACGGTTAAATCATTTATGTACACCTCTATTTTTGGCCGAACTTAGAATAAGGGACAATTCTATTTGTGAATGCGGTTTTGAAGATGGAGACGTGGACCATATATTTTTTAGTTGTAATAAATTAAGATATTCGCTTTATGATATAATTCCTTCTAATATTCCTCGACCTACGTCACTTAAACTACTTTTGCCCCTCGTATATACCCGTTTTGTATATAAACTATGTAATTATATTAGTATTAATAAAATTAGGCTGTAATTTTGTATATTTTCTAGTTAAGTAATTTTATTTCACAGATTTAAAATAACGATAATTAATAAAATAAACGTAGCTTATGTTAGTTTTATGTATATTTCTACTATTTTGTTAGTCTTATATATGTATACAGTTATGTAAGAAAATTTAGTTTTTAAACGATTGGTCGGTAAATAAATTCCTTTTGGCTGTTCAGTTGACAGACCGTACAAAGAGTTTGACAGTTTGTCCTTCCGAAACCTAATCCGAACCGAATCAGTCCGAAACATGACATTGGCGGAATAGTGGAAGCCTATCCACAAATGCCACAAGCACTAAATGTTGAAGTTGAAAATTTTCAAAATGGTTTTTAAAATTAGAATAATATTCAACTTACGCCATTTGACATCACAGCACGTCACATGCATGATTAAATGACCGATAAGTAAATACGTTGTTACACATTGCGTGATATTTTTAACTTGGAAAATGACTGGTGGTTGAAGGTTAATCTGTCTGTAGCATCATAGCTCCTGAACAGATAGACCAATTTTCTCTCGGTACCACCACAGATGTTTTTGTTCGTAAGCTATGTGTTTAAAATGAAGTTTACTGTTTCTTTGATGGTGTTTCCGTGCGTGCGTGCGCTTCATACATGCAAATAAGCACTGCATACCCTAGCCCAATCTATATAATCTAAATCTATTATTTAAAAACAACAAGTTGTATAATAATAAATACGCAATAAAATTATCAGATGTATCAATTGTGCCCCTGCCATCTATGAGTCCTTCAGCGAACTTAACAAACAACTAGTACATATACGTCACGCGTCGAACCCAACGCCACCGTGCCGCGCGCCGGCTGTAAGCAGAATGTAATCTTGCCTACTCAGGAGTCGTATGAATACAGTAGATACTTTGTTTGTGTGAGTAAATTGTACGATTGTGTGAGAAATTATTACACATGATTTAAGCAGTGCTTCTTTGACAAAGCGACCGATTTAAGTAACCATCAAAAACAGAATAATTGGTGGATGTGTTAAGCCTATTTATTTTCTTGCATTATATTGTCGTAATATTGTTTCACTTCACATATCTTTCGAGTGATTTTGAGCGAATCTAATTAATTTGTTAACTTACTAGAATTACTGTGAATTATATAAACTTATAGCTGTGAGATCTGTGTTGATGAAGTGTGTTTAATAAATAAATCCAAAACTCGTGTTTGATAAAAAAAAAATGTTAAAGGACGTTAGTTTACGATTTGGATCTAAAGGGTAATATACCACTAGGTACGTTCTTTTAATAACAAGTATTAAGATAATTACGTAAATCTGGCTGGCAAGCTGTGTACACTAATAAATTATTTAAAAAATTATATTAAACAAGATCAAAATAAACTTTGGACCTTTAACGGATATTTAGATTTAAATAATTTTCAAGTATGTAAGTAATGTTATTTATTTATTTTTGCTTATTTCGCAAATACTCGTTACTAGTATGGCAGACGTTACGCCAAGTTAGAAGCCAAGGATTGAATAATTTCAACAGCAGGTCGCCACAACCGGCGCCTGTCCATTTCAACACGGCAATAGACTCACCACCTGTTACGTGTATATGTATAAGCCTCTACCACCCCTTCAGAGATAACTCATTAATGATAAGTATAAATAGATAAATATTTGTAGTTTGTTTTTTTTTATTTTGAAAAGTATATACGCTAGCTTATCTCATTGAGATCACTTTCTTGCAGGGTTTTCGGGTAAGTGCATACCCTATCCGAAATCCTTGTGCACGCCACTGTTTCCACGACATAGTAACGTGAACCTCGCTGCTACAGAAACTAGCCTGCATGATACCCAACTCTTCAAAATATTACAGCATAATTAATATGAGTTGTTCATTGAACGAAGTGGGCGGCAAGATATGCGGTCGGATCATTCGCCCGGCGTTGCTGGCGTCCGCGTCCCCAACAAGAAAATTTAAATGAGTGGTTCTTTTATTTTGGTTGGGAGGATTTTTAAATTAAGGCCTTTTAATTATACCTGGCAGTTATAGCCTGAGTCTGAAGTATTTTTTTTATTTTATTATTAATTACTGGTGAATCAGCCGGCAGATGAAGTTGGCTTCTTCTGCATTAGAGATACTGGATGATAGGGGTTTACATATCTAATAACTTTAATCAAAACATGTTTTACGAGGGTGTGCGCGGTTGGTTTAGACTCATCCAACGAATGAGTGATGTATATTATAAATATAATTATTTTATGGCCTGGTTACAAAGGCCTTTAGCCAAATCATATTTTGAATATCACATTTCTTCAATCTTATCTTCTAATTAGTCCTGTCCAGTCTTTGTCGATGTCGATTCTTATACTGAGGTTTTCAGTGGACCTTTAGCGGCAAGAGAGAAAATAGCATTTCACTGCATGTATATCATTGTCGTTCACTATAGCACGTTAACACAACTTTTATGTCCAAGAAACCACCACTTCCACACATAAAACACGATAAATGCACTAGTTTTAGAAAATAATATACAGCAAGCATCCGCACTTGTCACTCTTCCCGCCAAAAGTCGAGTGATGGAATTTTTTTTTTTTTCATTGTTAATATGAGTGATGACACAATAAAATATTTGATAAGTTGTTGTTGGCAGTTTGTGGAACTTGCTACTCATTTTGAATGAAAACACTTGTATTGTTCCACTTATTTATCATTAACACATTCTACACTGTTACTATTGTTTAGATTAACTTCACAAGCATATATAAATGAGAAAATATACTATTATCATAGGTACTTCACAATACATCGTTCACGCTGGCTTAACTTCAAGCATCCTTTCCTTAAGCATATATTTGCCTTGTTAACAAAATATATATAATATTTTAGTGGGAGCATGCTGAAGAATCAAAGCATCTAGACCAGATTTGTGAGGCCTGTATTGTACGGCTAAGGGACGCCAACAACTTTAAGAAAACTATTTTAAAGTCACAGGAAACTTTGCTGGGAAATATTGAAGAAGAAGGTATTATATTTATGCTATTCGCACATAGCAGGTAGCCACTAGCCACAACCTGTGTCTGTTTATTTCCACACAGCAATGGGTACACCACCTATTACTAGGGACAGGAATGCACACGACGAAATATGGTCGTATAACATGCCTCTGCCACCCCTTTGGGTGATAAGGCGTGATTTATAAACTATAAACACTTCAGAGTATAAAATGATTTGTTTGAATTGTTACTTTTGAGAAAAATATTATTTAGACATTACTGCCTCGGTGGCGTTGTAGTGAATACAACTGTATTACTTTGCTGTATACCCGAGTTCGATTCCCGGGTTGGAACAAATATTTGTCTCTCCACAAATTTTTATAAGAGTTTCAGTGGTTATATGTATGTATTTAGAAAAAATATTTAAGTATGTTTGTCAGTTGTCACTCTCATAGCACAAGTTAAATTTGCTTAGATTGGGCTAGATGACTCTGGGTAATAAAATATATCCCACAATATTTATTATTGTGGCAACCCTGGATATACTAACTTATGGTATAACATATTGGCATCTATGCCAAAGCCTAATTTCTTGATCAGCAGCCATGCACGGGTGAGGCTGGCATGGGACCCAAAACAACACACCAACAACAATATAGTTCAACGAGATCAGATTCTTCCTTCCTAATAGTGTTGGAATATGATTAAATAATATACATATACATACATATTGTCACGCCTTTATCCCCGAAGGGGTAGGCAGAGGCATATTAAACGCCCACATTTCACCTAATGCATTTTTGTCCCACGTAACAGGTGGTGAGCCCATTGCCGTGTTGAAATGGACAGGCGCTGGCTGAGGCGACCTGCTGTTGAAATTTTTAAACCGCCCATAAGGTCTTCAACTTGGCTTAACGACTGCCATTTTATTGGCAACCGGGACCAACGGCTTAACGTGCCATACGAAGCACGGAAACGCTTCTAAAATGTAAATGCCACAAAGTGCGGACCCATCTGCGGACCAGCCATAGTGAAAGTTGCGTAACTCAGTGATCGTTTACAGAACACCGAGACCGCGGGGCCACGAGCGCTTCTTAAATAATATTTCTTTTATATATAGCAAAAGAGTCAAAATTCAAAATAGAAAAAGCAGAGTATTTATACCAAGAAGATTCTGAAAACGATGCATTAGCTACCCCAAATATTTACTTAGAAGAGCTGGATGAGACCAGGAATTTTGAATCTGATCCAGACTATGTAGCAGTTAAAGACCCCAAAGACGACTACAACTCCCAAGATGTTGCTATTTCCATTGATGATGAGACTGATATGAAACATGAGGAAGTAGAATATTTGGACATAGAGGATAACCAAGAAGCTCTGGTTGGTAAGTATTTAATATATTTTTAAATAACGCCGTCCGCTGGCAGCCATTACGACATCTAGCAAATTGAGGCCCTCTCATGTCCACACCATGTGGCTACTGAAAACGCCCCTTAAGTTGGCGGCCTAATGAGGGGTTTTAAGAGAAAGGAAATACGTGCGCTGGCAGAGCGTTCGAGATTTCTATAGTTTTTTTTTATATGAAAAGATCTTTTGAAACTTCAGTGCGCGCCCACTGTTTGCAGTGCCTGTTAACGGAAGGCCAAACGTAACGTTCGGTTACCAGGCGGGTGCTAGCTCGTGCGCCGGGGTGGCTGAGATTATGCAGTTTATTGAAGATTGGTCTTCTGAAAAGAGGGGTCAAATAGGGTCGAGGTTTACCCGTGGAGATGACGCAGGTCACGTATATATTAGTGCCAGGTATCAGAACCTTGCTTAGCTTCAGGCTGCAACCTTGGAGTTTTAGATTACGAAGTTCCTGGTCGGTGTCCTGTGACTTGGCCAAAGCTTCGTAATTTTGTTTGAGGGCAATGACGTCGACGCGCGACATAGCGTCGGCAAGGACGTGTTACATCACTAGTTACGGTTGCTTGTCAATGTGTCACATCTTTAGAGTTCTCTTACTTGTGGTCAATGGCGCGAGCTTGATGTGCTCCGTCTGAATACATAATATGATTGTGATTGTACAACTAATAAATGGAATATACTGAAGACTGAATTTCATTTAACCAACACAACATGGTGTCAGAAGTGAACGAACGTGTCTAAGAAAGTTTTCCAAGAAGAAACGGAAAAAACAAGATGTTTGACAATGGCGGCGCAAACGCCATTCATAGATCATTGAAGAATTTAAAAATATCGGCTAATGTTTCGAATAATAACGCTGAAACGTGGAAAAAGTAGTATCAAAATTTGGATCTATATTTGTTAGCTACAGGTTTGGATAAGGCGTCAGAGAAACGGAAGATTGCAATTTTGTTGCACCACATTGGAGATAAAGGTTTGGAAATTTTTAATACCTTTAATCTGAACATTGAAACAAATTCACTAAAATATGTCAAGACCAAATTTGATAACTATTTTGAACCTAGAAAAAATATTACTATGAGCAGATATATTTTTTTTACACGTAAGCAGCCAAAATCAGAAAATATCGATGATTTCTTGACCGATCTCGAAAACAAAAGCAAGGATTGCGAATTTGAAACGCTTAGAGAATCGCTCATTAGGGATATTTTCATTGCAAATCTGAATTTGGATTTAGCACATGTACGACAAAGATTGTTACAAGAACCGAATTTGACCTATGATAGAATGCGTGAGCTGGCGAAAACTCTAGTCGTCGCACAGCAGGATGCTGATAAAATTGTCAAGGAGGCCGCTAGTGAAAGCGTCATGCAACTTCGTCAGAGGAGCCGTAGTCGAGGAGATCGTCGACAGCGAGCTTCCAGTCAGTCAAGTCACTCAAGTCAGGCGTCCCATCGCACGCAATCTCCCAGCCCGATGAGGCAGCCTAGGCCTAGGTAATTCTTTTGGTCATTTTGCTAAATATTGTTTTAAGAATAAAAAAGTCAGACAGTTGCAATCGTTTACTTACATGAATTTAGAAGATATTAGTCAAAATAACTTTGTTGGCATTATTAATAGTTCACAGTCAAGTCACAATCATTTTAAAAATGTCTATAACCCCAATTCTCAGTCCTTCAGTAGGTTACAATCAAACAGTAATCAGTCACAGTCAAATAGTAGTCAGTCAAAGTCATTTATAAATAACCCTTATTACAGAAGTCATAGTCCAATTTTATTGCTACAAGCTCAAACCGTCAAGAAAATAAAAATATAAAGTCAGGTCAACGCAGTCAGTTATATAGTCATATTCCAGTGTATAATCATAATATAGGTGAAACTCAGAATATAAACAATAATTTGTTGTACAATCAGTCAAGAAGTCAAAACAATAGTCAGGTCTTACCTTATAGTCATTGTCAGAGAGTCTTGAAGTGCAAGAGATCTCAATTAAGTCCACATAACAATAGTCATACTCTTAGTAATAATTTAAACAGTCAGTCAATGAAAATGCACAATAATTTGTCTAGTAAACATAGTCACAGTGCTCATTCAAGTCATACTTTGCATAATTTAGAGTCACATAATTCATATCAAAGTAGTTCAGTATCAAATACAAACAATTGTTATCCAAAAAAATCATGGAACATTAATATTATGATAAACAGTCATGAAATTAGCTGTATTTTGGATTCTGGAGCAGATGTGAATGTCATGTCACATCAAACGTTTAGGAAACTCAATCTGTCAAAGTCACTTTTCAATTGTCTTGTCAACGTCACAGGATTTGGTGGAAAATATATTCCAATTTTAGGCAAAACAGATTTAAATTGTAAATTAATTATAAACAATCAGTGTATAGTAGAAAACATAGTGTTCATAGTAGCAGATTTAATTTGTCCAACTGTCTTAGGTCTTTCAACTTGTGAAAAATTAGGTATAATTAAACGAGTTAATTCAGTGTCAAAACAAGATTTTTGTAAACAAATCCTTACACAATATAATGATTTGTTTCAGGGTCTTGGGTGTCTGCCTCCAGTCTGTCATCTAAAACTCAAGCCAGATGCGGTACCATGCGTGGATCCACCTAGGAAAGTTCCATTTGCATTACTTGGGAAGCTACGCGACGAGTTGGATCGCATGGAGAAAATGCAAGTCATAGAAAAGGTAACAAAACCAACGGAATGGGTGAATTCTGTAGTTGTCACAATAAAAAATACAGGTCAGTTGAGAATATGTTTAGAAGAAATTTAAACAATTGTATTATAAGGGAGTATTATCCACTTAAGTCGATAAATGAAATTAGATCTCAGCTCAAAGGGGCTGCATGTTTTTCTCATTTAGATGCATTTTCTGGTTTCATGAAATTAGATCTCAGCTCAAAGGGGCTGCATGTTTTTCTCATTTAGATGCATTTTCTGATTTCTGGATGTTACGTCTGGATGAATATAGTTCTAATTTATGTTCTTTTCAAACTCCATTTGGTAGATATAGGTATTTAAGATTACCATATGGTATAAATGCCTCGTCAGAAATTTTTCAAAGAATCATGATGAATATATTTGGTGACATAGAAGGTGTACTAATATTTAGTGATGATATCCTTGTATATGGTCAGAATGAGTCAATTCATAATGAAAGATTACATAAAGTCATGCAAAGAGCATGTGAAGTTAATTTAAAGTTTAATAAGTCAAAATGTAAATTTCTGGTCACAGAGGTATGTTTCTTAGGTTATATTTTCAATAAAGATGGTGCTAGGGTAGATCAAAAGAAGGTAAAAGCCATAGTCAATATGCCCACACCTACCAATGTCAAAGATGTCCAAAGAGTTTTGGGCATGATAAATTATTTAGGTCCTTTTATAAGCAATTTGTTGGAGAAAACACAAGAAATCTTTTGGAAAAGGTTTCAGTCTGGATATGGGATCAGAATCATGATATTTCTTATGAAATCTCGAAATTTGGGATATTATTGATTTTTTATTTTTTTTTATAAATTTAGATATTTTTTCGCGGAGATCAGAAAAGTTGCTTTTAGAGATCTGTCCAGGGGTATTGGTTTTCCATATTTTTGTATATAACCTATATAAAATGAGGTTTAAAAAAATAAAGAAATGAGGGAATGATTAACGGAGTGAGGGAATGATTTATTATTATATTATAGTAAAAAAACAACATGTACAAATGAAAGAAATTATATATTTTTTATTAATAATTATCAAACAATGAAATATCATATTCTAAAGAAAATCAACTCAAAACTTTGTACTTATAGAACATAAACAATATTTTGTACTTATAGAAAATGACTAACATAAATATAATATAAACCCAAAAAAATAACAAATATACGAGTACTACTTACTATAGAGGTAACAAATGTTTTTAACTTTTAAATACTTATTACTATTTATTTTTAAACTTTGTACTTAGCACTTCTCCAAAACTTAAATTAAAACATCTTCATATTTATTTATTAAGCATTAATTATTATTAATATTAACCTAAATAAGTCTTTTCATAGAGTTTTTTTGGTCTTTGAGATCAATGAGTTATTCAATCTTAATTTTAACATTGCTTGTAGAGTCATCTAACTCTGTATTAACGTAATTCCCCCTTTTAACTAACTTTGGCGGCTTTATTTTCTGTATCACATCTTCCCATTTATATAATTGCTCATCTTTAATATTAGGCCATCTCCAATACTTCACACCTTGCTTCATACACCTAACCATCAAACCATCTTCAAAAACAGATAGAACTTCTCTGGGATACTTTGACGTGCCCCATTTTATCAGGACATGATCTCCAATGGTAACATTCTTATCACTGTCGGAGACAACAGTAGATCCCTCATTTTCTAAATCAATTGTATCATTTTCTTTTAACATTTTAGTATGATCTTGAATGCGCGAAGACGACGCTGAAGACAGTTGGTAATTATCCTTCATTATATCCAATTCCATATACTTTTGAGGGGATTTGCTACGCCTCTTAGTAAATCGATTACTGCGCTGTTGTTGAAAATACCCCAAATGATTGTGGGTACAAACTTCTTCGCAATCTATGCATGAAAGTCTTCTGCACTGTAAGGTGTTGTGAAAAAATACGAACTGGCGTATTTTTTGTGTTCCCCGGAAAGTAGGAATAGTCTTGGACTGTTTTATGAGATCATCCATCAGCGAAATATCTGCTGTGGTAACTTCAAACAATAAAATAGAAGGACACCTGGATTGAAGGATAGGTTTCAATGAATTCAGGTCTACGATATCATGGCCTTCTGCCACGACTTTATCAGCTGTCCGTTTCAGGGTTCCACCGACACCGTCAGGCGCTCCCTTACCGTGCCCGGGTTCAGAATAATGCCATGAAAAGTTTGTGATTTTTGGATAGAGTTCTTTTAGATGGCGACACACCATTTCGAACATAAATTTATTTTTGTATTGATTAACAGGCCCATCACTCATAATATGTAATCGGGAAATAGGTAAATGTTGTGTTTTTATCCACTCAAATATGGGTTTAAAGTGAGCCCAAACAGCCATTGTGTCATGTCTATTGTCACTAGAGAGAGAACAAAAGGATACAGGTTTGATTGCATTATCCTTGCGCAAGTAAAGCACTCCTGTATGCATTGTTATCTGCCTCCTTACTCCACCAAAGTGGACAGCTTGTATTTCCTCGTTATACTTACAGCAATAGTTTTCACTGTAATCTACATGATTGAATTAAAATGTCGTTTATTGTTAATTTTTTCTTTATATGTTGAATGGCCTGATATTGATGTGCTATAGTGCCAATATGTGAAAAAAAAAGTGGTAATGCTGCTTCCAGACTTTGAACAAGCAATTTCAATTTAACCCTATACTCTTTCTTCACATGGTCTCACTACAGGGGATGCCGAAGACCGTGCGAAGTGGAGGAGAAAATGTAGGAAAGCGGACCCCGGGCGTCGCGAGACGCAACTGGGACAGACGCTCGGATGATGATGATGATGACTCTTTCTTCACGGGTTTACGAACTGTATTTTTTTTCCCATCCTTTTCAAATGAACTGACTTCATAAATCCATTGTTGATAAGTCACAAACTGATTAGGCATTGGTAAATAGTATTCCAAAGAGCGTTCCTTGCAGGTTGAACATTCCCTGAATAGACATTTTGTGGAAACCACATCGCAAGTTATTGTCGCTAAAATTGAAGTCACGTTACGAAATTTCAATGCTTTGACTTCATGCAATTTAGATATCATCAATTGAATATTGGCATGCATTATGCATTGACAAGTATTTCGGGTATTCACGTTTTGCCAAGTAACCCAAAAGGGTCTGAATCTGCAAAAGGTTGATAAGCTTATCTTATAATTGACCGTGCTTAAAAACTTTTTGTGTAAATTTTGAAGTGTATCATATAAAACACGCTTTTGTTTAGTTAGGAAGCGCTCGTGGCCTAGCGGTCTCAGTGTTCTGTAAACGATCACTGAGTTACGCAACTTTCACTATGGCTGGTCCTCGGATGGGTGACCACTTTGTGGCATTTACATTTGCGAGCGTTTCCGTGCTTCGGAAGGCACGTTAAGCCGTTGGTCCCGGTTGCCAGTAAAATGGCAGTCGTTAAGCCTGGTTGAAGGCCTTATGGGCGTGCGTCTGTCTATTTCAACACGGCAATGGGCTCACCACCTATTACGTGGGACAGGAATCCACACGGTGAAAAGTGGGCATATAATATGCCTCTGCCACCCCTTCGGGGATAAGGCGTGATGGATATTTGTTTAGTTTTACCATTTTTTGATTTAAGATCTTTTTTCCCCGGGCACATCCTTGAGTTTTCATCTTTCTCCAAAAATTTAATTACATCGTCCTTTACCTTCATCATTTTATCGCTTATTTTTCGAGGCTTTTGTCTTTTGAAAGTATCATGTTTAAAAAAAGGTTTCGATGCATGAAGTAACTTATATTTCTGCAATGATTTCAATTTCAACATTTCGTAATATTTTTTCTTTTTTTCATGTTTCTTTCCAAGATCTTTGTAACTAGTCTCTAGATCTCTTGTTAACGCTTCTCCAAAAAGTAATTTCTTCTTCACACTCTCAGGAACGTTTACATTCTTTAGAAGCGCATCTACTTTAGTTCCAGGCGATTCGGGGTCAGTTTTTTTATTTTTCATTCTCAAATATCTCTTCTTATATCTTTCGCCTAACTTCACTGCATTCTTCAATTTTTTTTCCAAATTTGCAATCTTTGCATACAAAATAGCTCGTCGCCTTCGCATCTGTCGTCTATTTCGAGCAACTACATCTTCTCTAATTTGCTGCACAACTGATACTGGACTTGGCGGAGGTGTATCATCAATTATTCTTTGTAAATTTTGGTGTGCTATAGCTTTATTAATCCTATACACTTTACTATTTACTTTCCATTGTTTTCGCTTTCGTCTAAGTTCTCTAGCATTCATATTAATAACTGGTTCTTTTCTTTAAATATTTTAATCTTTCTTTTTCCCGCAGTTTTTCTAAAGATTCAGTATTATTTTTCATTTTTTCTCGCCTTTTTCTATCATACTCTTTCTTTTTTATTTTTTTTCTGCATCACTCAACTTCTTTTGTCGTGCCATTTTGCTTCCACATACATGCACCTGTTTTAAATTAAATACCGTGAAATACAAGTTGCAAGAAATAAATAAAAAATCTAAATAACCGCAAAATACTGGATAAATCATACCCTCACACGGCCGTCATTCCCTCACTCCTAAATGCAGTGAGGGAATGACGAATTTTAACTTAAGCTACAAAAAAACCGACACATAACCTCAATTTGCTTGTTACATTTCGAATATGTAATTTATTCCCAAAAACGCATAAAACCAACAAATTTTAATGATAGATATTAAAATGCTTAATACATTCATATAACGTGAGGTATTGATCGTCATAAATTTAACTTTTAACAATTTTTCACAAAATATTTTTTTTACACGAACTCACCTGCGGTTAATAAAAAATCGCCATCTTGAATCATTTGAGAGTGTTGCCAGGTACTAAAAACTTAAGGTTGCGTTTCTAAATATCGTTTGACACGTTCAGAAATCGAATATTCGTAATAGGATGAGGGAATGATTTTATTTGGCGGGACATATTTAAAATCGAATTATTGTTTTTATAAATTCGATGTTGTAAGATGGAAGCTTTTATAGACAATAACAAACATCTATCTTATATATTTGCATAATTTTATTATTAAGAATATTGATATATTTCAGATAAAAAGGCATTTTAGTAATATTTTTGAACTAAGGGAACTTTTAACTTTAAAGGGCACTGCGGAAGGTACATGCCAGAAATGGCCTTTTGCGCCGTCTCGTTTCCACGAAATGGGGAGCTTCACCGGATGTTTTGCGTACTACGGGTCTTGCGCTCTCCTTCTCAGCGGGTGAATTTGCGTGTCCAGAACTGAGCCGCTCTGCTCATACCGGGATGGTAAATACAGCATTAAATGAAACCTACCGGATCATTACTGGATGCCTCAAGCCAACCCCTATAAAAATGTTGTACCCGCTAGCTGGTATCTCGCCTCCCGGGGTTCGCAGAGCGGTGACTGACTCTTCCGAGAGATCCAGAATGCTGGAGGATACACGGCACCCTCTTTTTTACCATGATCCTGTTCCACAAAGACTGAAAAGTCGAAACAACTTTGTGAAATGTGTGCCTCCTCTCTGTGACGATAACCGGTCAAGGGAGAGATGTAGACTGTGGCGAGAGGGTTCCGCTCTTCCCAGCCCGTTTGTCCCATTATCTGAGAGCCTACCGCCTGGACATGATTTACCTTGGCCGATCTGGAAGTCTTTAAATAGACTCCGAACACAGATCGGCCGGAGTAAGGAGAACCTGTTTAGGTGGAGCTTCTCGGATGGCTTGAATCTGGAGTGCATATGTGGGGCTGTCCCCCAGACAATGAAACATCTGATGTCTTGTTCTGCATGCCCTTCCAACTGCACACAGGAGGACCTAATGAATGCTACTGAAAATGCTGTTCTTGTAGCTAAGTTTTGGGCCGAAACAATTTAGGTTTGTTAGCGATACGAAAAGAAGAAGAAGAAGAACTCGGCACTAATGGCTCGGGAATCAAATTTCGAAATTTGATGAGAATTACCCATAGATGTCTCAATAAATTAAAAAATGAAATTTCTAAATCACCTGTTTTAGCTCATAACAATCCCGAAGTCCAATTAGTCTTGTCAGTTGATTCGTCAAAGTCAGCATTAGGTGCAGTAATTTTACAAAATAATAAACCTATTGCTTATAGTTCTAAAACTTTAACAACCACGCAGGAAAGGTATGCCCAGATAGAAAAAGAATTGTTAGCTATACAGTTTGGTTGTGAAAAATTCCACCAATATGTGTATGGTAATAAAGTCATAGTTCATACAGATCACAAACCATTAGTATACTTGTTCAAAAAACCATTAAATGATGTCCCAGCTAGTTTACAGTGTATGATGCTTACTCTTCAGAAATATGACTTAGATGTTGTACATGTACCTGGTAAGGAAATTTATATTTCAGACACTTTGTCAAGAGCTGCTATGAAAGAATACTACATACCTGAAAATGAATCAGAACTATCCTGTCATGTCAATTTATTGTATGCTAATTTGGCAATAACTAAGGAATATAGCACAAAATTATGTAACGAAACGAAGAAAGATGAAACTTTGCAATTTTTAAAAAAATATCTTTATGATGGATGGCCAAGTAGCAAAATAAATTCTAAAGTCCTTTTTTGAAACCTTTTTGGAATATTCAAGGTGAAATTCATGTAATTAGAGATTTGTAATTCAAAGGATCAAAGTAAATAGTTCCTCAGTCCATGTATAAAGAAATGTTAGAGAAAATTCACAAAGGTCATCAAGATATAAATAAATGTCTTAAATTAGCTAGAGAATCTTTATATTGGCCAAATATGTCAACAGATATCAAAAATTTGATAGAACAATGTCTCATATGTGCTAAATTTAAACCTAGCAATCAAAAGGAACCACTACAAAATTTTGAAATTTGTAAATAGCCATGGCAACAAGTCGGTATTGATTTAATGCATTTCGACAGTCTAATGTATTTAATTGTCACTGATTATTATGCAAAATTTATTGAAATTGCATTACTAAATAAAGATAGCAAATCAAAAAATGTAATAACTCATTTAAAATCAATTTTTGCTCGTCATGGAATACCTTTGTCATTAGTATCAGATGGTGGACCTCCTATTCAGTCATTAGAATTTAAGAATTTTCTATATGAATGGGATATAGAACATATTGTTACCAGCCCATATCATTCACAATCTAAAGGTCAAGCAGAAAGCTCAGTCAAAATTGTAAAAATAATGTTGAAGAAATGCAAAGAAAATGGTACAGATCCATATTTAGCATTGTTGCAGTATAGGAACACTCCTAAAAATAATTTTGCGTCACCTGCTCAATTGCTAATGTCTAGAAATTTAAGAGTCAACATTCCAGTGTCATATAAAAAATTTAAACCTAAAATTGTAAGATTCAAGGATCACTTAGAATCTGTTAAGAAAAATAATCAAAACATGTCTAATAATGTTTTAATAAAGTGGAAAAAGACAATTTGATTCGAGACAGGGATTGAACCTGTGACCTTTGCCTAACCAGGACATTGTTCTAGCCACCTGAACTACCCGAACCGTATCGAATCAAGTTGAAATTCTCCACCATATTTATATCGTCATTTTAAGAGTATGACCAGAGCCATCTATCGAGCTAATGAACAACTCGATACCAATGAACAGTGTTACAACTATTTTTAAACATTGATGCAATGGACTCCACTCAGTATATTGATAAATTTTTTAAAGCAATTATTTGCTAAATTTCTCATAAATTTTTAATAAAGTGGAAAAAGACAATTTGATTCGAGACAGGGATTGAACCTGTGACCTTTGCCTAACGGGGGCAATGTTCTAGCCACCTGAACTACCCGAACCGTATCGAATCGTCATTTTAAGAGTATGATCATTAGCTCGATAGATGGCTCTGGTCATACTCTTAAAATGACGATATAAATATGGTGGAGAATTTCAACTTGATTCGATACGGTTCGGGTAGTTCAGGTGGCTAGAACATTGCCCTGGTTAGGCAAAGGTCACAGGTTCAATCCCTGTCTCGAATCAAATTGTCTTTTTCCACTTTATTAAAAATTTATGAGAAATTTAGCAAATAATTGCTTTAAAAAAATTATCAATATACTGAGTGGAGTCCATTGCATCAATGTTTAAAAATAGTTGTAACACTGTTCATTGTTATCGAGTTGTTCATTAGCTCGATAGATGGCTCTGGTCATACTCTTAAAATGACGATATAAATATGGTGCAGAATTTCAACTTGATTCGATACGGTTCAGGTAGTTCAGGTGGCTAGAACATTGCCCTGGTTAGGCAAAGGTCACAGGTTCAATCCCTGTCTCGAATCAAATTGTCTTTTTCCACTATATTAAAAATTTATGAGAAATTTAGCAAATAATTGCTTTAAAAAAATTATCAAAACATGTCTAAGTCTTATAATAGAAACACTAAGTCACTGTCATTGATACAACCTAATGATCATGTAGCGCTAAGCGCTCGTGGCCCCGCGGTCTCAGTGTTCGGTAAACGATCACTGAGGTACGCAACTTTCACTATGGCTGGTCGTCGGATGGGTGACCACTTTGTGGCATTTACATTTGCGAGCGTTTCCTTGCTTCGGAAGGCACGTTAAGCCGTTGGTCCTGGTTGCCAGTAAAATGGCAGTCGTTAAGCCTGGTTGAAGGCCTTAAAGGCGGCTTAAAAAATTTCAACAGCAGGTAGCCACAACCTGCCTCTGTCTATTTCAACACGGCAATGGGCTCACCACCTATTACGTGGGACAGGAATCCACACGGTGAAAAGTGGGCATATAATATGCCTCTGCCACCCCTTCGGGGATAAGGCGTGATGGATATTTATTTTATTTATTTAATGATCATGTATATTTTAAGAGAAATCCTCAGAGTAAGTGGGAACATGCTGTGGTCAAACAGAGATTGTCAAATAATAGGTCTTACATTGTGTTTTGAAATTGGAAGATGTCCATAGAGTTAGGGGTATATTTTTGTACAGTAGGGCCTTGGTGAGCGTTCTTAATAAAAATATTCATACGAGACGAAATGCGTTTATTATAGACTGACTTAATTATTACAAAGTAATGTCTGACATAATACTGACCAATGACCTCCGATACAGACTTACCAAACCACAGACAATTAGGCTTAGACAAACCCATAGTTATTACAACATGCCTCTTTTTGAGACATTGACATAAACGATGACATAACGTTTACAAAGTGATTTTGATGTTTTATTGAAGTTGACAGTTGACAAGACTAGTCACTAAGATCAGAAATATTATCAACATTACATGCAGGTCATATGGGTATTGATAAAACTAAAAACTTTGCCCGTGGTGTGGTCTACTGGCCAAATATGAATCATGATATTGAAGTTCTGATAAAAGATAGTTCCTTTTTGGCTTGACATTACTCCTTGCACAGTACTTTCTCTTGACAAACTGGTATTATTTTGTAATTTTTCGGTTTCTCTTTGAGATACTTCAATGCTCTTTGCTATTTTCACTGCCTTCTCAATAGTAAGAGACTCTTGTTGCAATAGACATTCCTGTACTTTAGGATTACTTACTCCTATTACGAACATGTCTGAGATGAGTTGATCTTTGACTTTGTCGAACTCACAGCGATTCGCGCTGTTAGTTAAATGTGTGACATATTCGTCTATCGACTCCTGTGTCGACTGTTTTCGTGTGAAGAAATTGTATCTCTCCAGTGTTATGTTTTTGAGAGGAAGAAATTTGTCGTCGAATTTATTAATAATTTTGTTGAGTGTAGTACTCGCATCTGTTCTGTCTAATCCGAATGAATTATAGATGTCCAGACAATCATCACCAATGAAACTGAGAAAAATAGCAATCTGCTTACTTGGCGCTTCTTTATCCAATGAATTTGCTTCCAAATATATGAGGAATTTCTGTTTCCAGCGCTTCCACGCCGTAGACATGTCACCTGAATCCATTTTGAGCGGCTTGATCGTGCCCGACATGACGACTTGAAATTTGGAAACTTCTGACACCATGTATATTTTAGTACAGTAGGGCCTTGGTGAGCGTTCTTAATAAAAATATTCATACGAGACGAAATGCGTTTATTATAGACTGACTTAATTATTACAAAGTAATGTCTGACATAATACAGACCACAGACCTCCGATACAGACTTACTAAACCACAGACAATTAGGCTTAGACAAACCCATAGATATTACAACATGCCCCTTTTTGAGACATTGACATAAACGATGACATAACGTTTACAAAGTGATTTTGATGTTTTATTGAAGTTGACAGTTGACAAGACTAGTCACTAAGATCAGAAATATTATCAACATTACATGCAGGTCATATGGGTATTGATAAAACTAAAAACTTTGCCCAAGGTGTGGTCTACTGGCCAAATATGAATCATGATATTGAAGTTCTGATAAAAGATAGTTCCTTTTTGGCTTGACATTACTCCTTGCACAGTACTTTATCTTGACAAACTGGTATTATTTTGCTTAGACAAACCCATAGATATTACAACATTAGGCATAGAAGAAATAGGGTTCACTTATTGCAACAATTGTGACAACCCTCCTATGCAATCCAACTCTTCGCAGGGGAGAGATGAGGGTGACAGACGGGAGTCAGCGCTTCAAGCACCCCCACCACAATCGTTTAGCTACACAACTAAGTCAGGTCGTGCTGTAAGACCTACAAGAAGGCTTATAGAAGAGATAGACTAAAAAGTTGTAAATAGAATAAGTCTGTATTTGTTAGATTCTTAGTTAACATTGTAAGGGTCGAATAGGAGTATATTTTAAGACTCAAGAAGGGGGATGTTACATCACTAGTTACGGTTGCTTGTCAATGTGTCACATCTCTAGAGTTCTCTTACTTGTGGTCAATGGCGCGAGCTTGATGTGCTCCGTCTGAATACATAATATGATTGTGATTGTACAACTAATAAATGGAATATACTGAAGACTGAATATCATTTCACCAACACAACAGGACGTTGTCTTCACGTTTTATATAAACTATATCAGTGGTGAACTGACTGATGAAAGACAGCTGGTTTAACTGTGCGGGTGGCAGCTTTTCCCGGCGTTGTACGAAAGCGTACAGAAGCGGCTTATGGTCCGTAAAAATCGTGACATGCTGGATCTCGAGGACATGGCGAAAATGTTGTACACTTTCGTACACCGCCAGCAATTCGCGATAATAGGCAGGCCACTGGGTTTGTTTTTCAGTGAGCTTTTTGCTAAAGAAAGCGAGGGAAAACCATTCTTCACCGATTTTTTGTTGGAGACAGGACCCAATGTGGACACTGGAAGCATCAGTAAACAGTCCAAGGGGTGCGTCTACTACAGGGTGCTGTAGTAATGTGGCGTTAGATAGACTCTTTTTGCATGCTTCAGAATTCTCCAGCAGTTCGGGTGTTCATATGAATGGTTTAGAACCCTTACCATTGGTAGCAACTACGGCTTCGATTAACGGGGCTTGGGACTCTGCAGCGTGCGGTATAAAACGGCGATAATAATTAAGCATGCCGAGGAAACGACGCACACCTTGAACAGTTTTTGGAGCGGGAAAATCCAGATTGACTAGCATTGCGGAGCCCGAAGCTCATGAAAGGGAATTCGAAGAGTCCAAAGGGGGTAATGATGGCCGTCTTCGGAACGTCCTCTGCTAAAACTGGTATCTAGTGGTAGGCCTTCACAAGATCGATAGTGCTGAAAATTTTGGCGCCTGTAAGGATATGGGCGAAATCATTAATGTGCCTGACTGGGTACCTGTCTGGTATAGATCTGGCATTAAGTGCGCGGACGCCATGTGCTATCTTTTTTTAGCGTCATGTGGAGTGGCGACGACTTTGAGATGGGCGAGCGATGCCGGACCGGACCATTTCCTCAAATTCCTTTTTGGCACTTATCAGTTTCTGCGGTGACAGACGGCGAGGGCGGCTGGAGATAGGTGGTCCGTCTGTGGTTTTGATGTAATGGACCGTGTCGTGCTTAATAGTCCTAGGCAGGCCAGGTGGGCGGGTTATTTCTCCGAAACTCCGCTAGCACTTGTGCATAAGCAGAGTTTGGTGGTGCGATGGCCTTGACGCTTGGTTGTTCAGAAGTAGCAGCGCAACCTGGGGCTGAGAGGCTGGTGAGACCATCGACCAATCGCTTGGTTTTAGGCCTTCAACTTGGCTTAACGACTGCCATTTTATTGGCAACCGGGACCAACGGCTTAACGTGCCATCCGAAGCAGGGAAACGCTTCCAAATTGTAAATGCCACAAAGTGCGGACCCATCTGCGGACCAGCCATAGTGAAAGTTGCGTAACCCAGTGATCGTTTACAGAACACCGAGACCGCGGGGCCACGAGCGCTTCTTAAATAATATTTCTTTTCTATATAGCAAAAGAGTCAAAATTCAAAATAGAAAAAGCAGAGTATTTATACCAAGAAGATTCTGAAAACGATGCATTAGCTACCCCAAATATTTACTTAGAAGAGCTGGATGAGACCAGGAATTTTGATTCTGATCCAGACTATGTAGCAGTTAAAGACTCCGATGACGACTACAACTCCCAAGATGTTGCTATTTCCATTGATGATGAGACTGATATGAAATATGAGGAAGTAGAATATTTGGACATAGAGGATAACCAAGAAGCTCTGGTTGGTAAGTATTTAATATTTTTTTAAATAACGCCGTCCGCTGGCAGCCATTACGACATCTAGCAAATTGAGGCCCTCTCATGTCCACACCATGTGGCTACTGAAAACGCCCCATAAGTTGGCGGCCTAATGACGTGCGCTGGCATAGCGTTCGAGATTTCTATAGTTTGACAATGAAAAGATCTTTTGAAACTTCAGTGCGCGCCCACTGTTTGCAGTCCCTGTTAACGGAAGGCGAAACGTAACGTTCGGTTACCAGGCGGGTGCTAGCTCGTGCGCCGGGGTGGCTGAGATTATGCAGTTAATTGAAGATTGGTCTTCTGAAAGGAGGGGTCAAATAGGGTAGAGGTTTACCCGTGGAGATGTCGCAGGTCACGTATATATTAGTGCCAGGTATCAGAACCTTGCTTAGCTTCAGGCTGCAACCTTGGAGTTGTAGATTACGAAGTTCCTGGTCGGTGTCCTGTGACTTGGCCAAAGCTTCGTAATTTTGTTCGAGGGCAATGGCGTCGACGCGCGACATAGCATCGGCAACGACGTTGTCTTCACGTTTTATATAAACTATATCAATGATGAACTGACTGATGAAAGACAGCTGGTTTATATGTGCGGGTGGCAGCTTTTCCCGGCGTTGTACGAAAGCGTACAGAAGCGGCTTATGGTCCGTAAAAATCGTGACATGCTGGATCTAGAAGACATGGCGAAAATGTTGTACACTTTCGTACACCGCCAGCAACAAAATATTTCTATTCCTATCAACTTTTGCGTTGTATCTACGTCTAATTTGAACTGGCTATTCAAACTAGACTCTATTCTACCTTTTCCAAAAATTTGAAACTTTAAACAAGAATCTATATGATTTTCCGACAAATCGTGTTTAGCAGCCGCTTTGTAAAAATTATTTAAATCTGAATACCCGATAAAAGACCAAACATTATTTTTATCTTGTTTTAAGCCGGGGTGGCTGAGATTATGCAGTTTATTGAAGATCGGTCTTCTGAAAGGAGGGGTCAAATAGGGTCGAGGTTTACCCGTGGAAATGTCGCAGGTCACGTATATATTAGTGCCAGGTATCAGAACCTTGCTTAGCTTCAGGCTGCAACCTTGGAGTTGTAGATTACGAAGTTCCTGGTCGGTGTCTTGTGACTTGGCCAAAGCTTCGTAATTTTGTTCGAGGGCAATGGCGTCGACGCGCGACATAGCGTCGGCAACGACGTTGTCTTCACGTTTTATATAAACTATATCAATGGTGAACTGACTGATGAAAGACAGCTGGTTTAACTGTGCGGGTGGCAGCTTTTCCCGGCGTTGTACGAAAGCGTACAGAAGCGGCTTATGGTCCGTAAAAATCGTGACATGCTGGATCTCGAAGACATGGCGAAAATGTTGTACACTTTCGTACACCGCCAGCAACAAAATATTTCTATTCCTATCAACTTTTGCGTTGTATCTACGTCTAATTTGAACTGGCTATTCAAACTAGACTCTATTCTACCTTTTCCAAAAATTGTAAAACTTTAAACAAGAATCTATATGATTTTCCGACAAATCGTGTTTAGCAGCCGCTTTGTAAAAATTATTTAAATCTGAGTACCCGATAAAAGACCAAACATTATTTTTATCTTGTTTTAAAAATAATATACAAGGAAAACAAAATAATTTATTTGTGTGTACACAGCCCGCTAGCCAGTTATAATGTTTGTAATACTTTTTATTAAAATAACGTATGATATTACTTTTTTTTTAATTAGATTCAAATCGCGAACAGCACGTCTTCTGACAATAATATTTTATTTTTCATCAAACGACAACGTCGAGAAAACACGAGTTTTTAATTTATTTAAACACATCACCAGCACAGATCTCACAGCTATAATTTTCCATAAATCACAGTAATTCTAGTAAACTAAGTAATTAATTATTAATTAGATATAAAACACGGCGCTTAAAGTCACTCGACAGCTGTTTGTAGTGAAACAATATTGTTATTACAAATGGCGTATTCATTCATATTATACTACCTAAGGTGTTAGGTTAGTAGTTCCCTCAAATACTAATAGATGGCACAAAAACATATTTCATAGCATAGGGAATTATTTATTTATACAACTTGTAGTATTGGGATTGGGCTAGGGTATGCAGTGCTTATTTGCTTCTATGGACCGCACGCGCCTGTGTCAAAAGCACTGACAGATAGACAAAGTAAGGTGCGTTCAGAAACGCCACAAGACCATTGGCTCACATGTCATCGCTAACGACGTCAATTCAATTCATTTTTTTAATGTGAACGTCAAGCCAGTATTTCTGTGGTCTTCCCCTTTTACCGGCCCCGGCGGGACTGACATGACCAGACATTTGTTTCTCGCGTAGCCGGTCGGTGTCTATTATGCCCCAGTTCTCTACGTCTTCATCAAGTCTAGTCTTAAGTCAAGGTCAGTCTCACCCCAGTATAATGGTAGTTGTTATACTGAGGTTTTCAGTGGATTTACGCGGCAAAATAGAAAATAGCATTTCACTGCATATAAATCATTGTCTTTCACTATAGCACCTTAACACAACTTTTATGTCCAAGAAACCACCACTTTTGCACATAAAACAAAATAAATGCACTAGTTTTAGAAAATAAATTACAGCAAGCGTCTGCACTTGTCGATTTTCCCGCGTAGACCCAATATTTGACTGTCTCGGTGGCGCAGTGGTAGTGTATGTGGCTGTCGCACCGAGAACCGGTTCGATTCCCGGGTCGAAACAAATATTTGTGTGATTAACAAATATTAGTTTCGGAGTCTGGGTGTTTTCTAAGTATAATATGTAGGCATGTATTTAGAAATATATAAGTATGTATATCAGTTAACCCATAGTACAAGCTTATAGATAAGTTTAGGCTAGATAGCGCTGTGTAAAAAGTGTCTAACATTTTTTTTTTATTTATTCACAGATAAAAATAAAACAGAATCTCCGGAACGTCTCAAAAAAGCTCCAAGAGCCCCAAAAACAGGCAAATGGCCCAAAAAGTTGCCAAAATCTGAACGTTTTAAAACCTATAAACAATACACAGAAGAAGCGCTCAGGAAATGTGTTGAAGCTGTACGTAATAAGGAGATGACGCCGTTGGAAGCCTCCGAAACATTCAACATACCGAGGAAGACGCTTTGTTCCAAAGTTAAATTGGAAGCTTACAGTAAGAGAATTTTTATTTTTAACTGACTTCAAAAAAATAATCAAAATTGTGTATTTGACTGTATATGTGAGTGAAGCACTCGCGGTCCTTAATGCAGTGATTGTTTACAGATCACTGCGTATTAAGCAACTTTCGCCCGGATTAAGAAACTATTTCGGTTCAACAAATTAAAAAAAAATATTTACCTACTATAAAATATATACGACTAGTGGTTCTGTGAAACGTAGACTTGGAGTATTTTTTTTTTATATTAATTTCTTTTTCGTTTTGTTGCTCTTGCCAACCACTATGGGACCATTTCCGTAATTTCAACAGAAAAAAAGCTTATATTGTCTAGTTACACAATGACTTAAAGAAAATAAAAATAAAATCAATTTTCATTCATCATTTTTGGTATTCGCAAATGCACACAAATTTCTACTAGTTTCGAACAGCTCTCTTGTTGTTCTACTCCAAAGTACCTTCCTAGTTGTCAAAATAAATAAGGTACTCGGTGGTAGTTGTTTTGATAGCGTATTTTGGTGCTTGAATACTCGATAATGGATTTCGATAGATGGGATGTATCACACAGTAAGTGCATATTTTATTTATCTACGTTTTTATCTGAAGAAATATGAATTTCACCGTTTTTTTTCTAAAGTCGAATATTCATTTACTCTTACGTCAAACGATTTTCAATTCCGTTAAACTAGCTTTTATCCTTTTTTTTATCAAACCTGATTTTATTGTAATGATTTCGACTATAATGTCCTGATCTATTCTATTTGCTAAAAAAACTAAACTAAAACGTCTACCATGCATAATTGTCCCATTTTTTATTATAACAGTTTAGGGTAGGGTGACCATTTGGATATAGAGTACCGGGACTATTTTTAGGAACCGGTATTTTCTACTTTTCTCGTTATTTTTAGCGTGATTTTTTTAACCGTAATATAAAGTGATGTTCAAGAGAGTAAAAGAACTATTAGATTCTTAAAACTATTCCAAATATTTTTTATTTACTGTTTTCTTTTAGTATAACGTAGGAGGGCTAGGGGTGAATTTAGGGTGACTTGCGCACAGACATCAAGGAAAGATTTGAAAGTACAAGAGCAATTAGTTACCAAATCAAACGTTATACAATATGTCAGCTAAGAAGATTATAGAAGAGGGGTGGGTTTTGGTAGGCGAGATGAGTGGTGAGCAGCTGCAGAAGAAGGACCGAGAACCGCCAGTACGACCCGTTATATAAAGCGCTGCGGAGGACGTAAGGTCGCTGGGCCGCATGTAGCCATGACTTCACTTTAGTACATACCAAATATTTATATTTTGTATTTATAGAACCACGACGATCAAGCAAGCGTCGCTTGTGGCCATCAGTTCCCAAAAAGAAACACTGGAAAAAAAGAAAAGATAAACATCGCCCATTAAAGTAAGTAATCGCAATGAAATTTAAACTGTACCTAATCTTACTAATATTATAAAGGTGAAAGTAGCCCTGTCGGCTTGTCACGCTTTCACACTCAAACTATTGAACCAGTTTAAATTAAATTTGTTACACAGATGTCTAGATCCTGAGAAAAAACATAATTTACTCCTTTAAAAAGAAATGTCGTACTAGCAGATGAGCATTATGGTGATTAAGAAAAGGAAGCTGATCTTGACAGTGAAGTGAAAAAGAATTGTTACAATTCTTCAACGAAAGTGTATGCCAGAGGCAAGAAATTGCAATCAAAACCATCGGACAAGGAGCTAACGAAGAATGGCATAAGCAAAGAAACATAAGCTTGACTGCTTCATTCTTTGGTCAAGTTTGTAAGTTACAACAACGACGTCTTGTAAAAATATAGTAAAGCAACTTTTATATAGCACATTTAAAGGCAATTGTGCAATGGTCATGAAAATGAACCCATAGCGTTAAAAGACGCTGAGATACTTTTAGGGCTTCATATTGAACCATCTGGATTCATTTGTGAAAAACATCCTTTTCTTGGGGCTAGTCCAGATGGGTTGATAGGTGACGACGGTATCGTCGATATAAAATGTCCTGCAAGCGCAGCGAACTTTATACTATCTGAGGCAGGCAATAGATCACAAAGAAAATACATTTTGCACTAACGATTCTTCCAATGAAATTACAACGAAATCATAATTTTTACTACCAAATACAAGGTCAATTACAAATAACCGAACGCAAATACTGCATTTTTATTGTATGGACGCCCAAAGGACTGTCACATGTAAGAATTGAAAAAGACAGTGAATTCTGGAATTCTATTGATGAAATGATTAACGTATTATTAACTAGTTGACGCCTGCGTAAAAAGATTTTCCCGTTCCCGTTTCCCACAGGAACTTGTTTCCGGTATAAAAAGTAGCCTATGTGTTATTCTGATGTATAAGCTATATTATTGTAAAGTTTCATTAAAATCCTTAAAAAAAGATGAACGTATTTGATAACTAAATTCATCTTAATTCTTACCATCATTACAATATTGTAAGCTGTGGAGTGTCTTTCGCCGTTTCTTCTCCGCCAAAGCAGCTTAATAATTATTTATATGTAATAATTATTTCTTCTCAAAACGGTGGTAGGGAATTGAAGATTTAAAAGTGCCTAGCACAGTCCATTTAAAGATAGCTATTTTTCACTTTGACTTTAATTAAAACCAAAGGCAAATCACTCACTGTACGACCAGTGCCACTTCCATACAAGTGGAAAGAATTTTCGCCAGAACAGAGCGATTGAAAAGATCGTTTTTCTGTCGCACAATTGAAATTTGGAATACTCTGCCAGCGCACGGTATTTCCCCGTCTTAAAATCCAGGGTTATTCAAGCGGAGCGTAAAGAGGCACATCATTGGGCCGCCAACTTGAGAGCCACTGTAAATAGTCCTGTAGATTGTGACAGTGGCTTTCAATTCGCTAGATGTCGCCATGGCTTTCCACCAGGCGACGCCACTTTGGCGAGCTAAAAATAATAAAAAAAGCTAACTGTAAAATAAGGGTCAGTCGTTCTAAGTTTCTTTGCTGGTTCTTCTTGAGAAGAACTGGTGATGGTAGTAGATTCAGTAGTTTTTCGTTTTGTTAATTACATTAAATTCATAATATTAAATTTATAAAAATTTAATGTATCTTTTTAAAAAAAAATTATGATTTCGTTGAAATAATTTTCCCTGAGGCACATGACCGTAAGTTCATCGAAACGTAGAAAATCATAAAATAAAAGTAACGCGTTTATATTCGTAAAAAGTGGTTTTATTTCTAACTCATTTGAAATTGTATTGAGATTTTATTTAAACTATATGTTATAAAATTTGCTTATGGGTTTTTTTTTCACTTGACCTCCTTACGTTATGTGTTATTAACTAATTTTACCCCGGATCATCACTCGTAGACATAAGTAAGACTAATTATTAGCCAGTAAGTATTGTTATAAAAGGTATTATACTCGTAAGAACGAATCACAAAAAATATTGCCTTGTTTTTATATACTTCTGGAAAACGACCCGAAGATTCCCTAATCTTAAACAATGTGTGAAGATTACCTAATTCCGAAGAATCCCTAATCTCATCCCGATTCCCGAAGATTCCCAATCTCACAGGATTATTCAAGTTTTACGTTTCATTGATTCAATAAAATTAGGTATAAAGGCAATTACTAACTTTTAAACTTTCGCGTTGCATGATTAAAATAAGTGTAAAATACAGGTATTAACGCGATCATGCTTATTTACCTTAAATAGCTTGACGTTTCGACTGGGTTGCACCAGCCGTGGTCACAAGCAGACTGAAGAGGCGGTGTCACTCCGATTGTGAGGTAGAATCGTCTGAATCTACCCTCATATTGTCTATCCACGCACCAGTACACACAACACTGACAATGTCCCTATTTTGTAGGCCGTCCGTATTCCGAGCGTTACCCGACTGTGCAAAACAAAGAGGTAGTGTGATATCAATGACTGGATTCCACGTCGTAGATAATTTGAAGCCCTCCTCTCTATTGAAATTTGTGTGTTTTTTGATTTCAATTCACTACTTGGCAAGTAGGCAGGTTGTCTTTTAACCTCTGGATGCCTAACACGCCTTGCCTGCCTCTGTCGTAATCGCTTCACTTTATATCCGTTTCGACTAAATACCTCCTGAACATGGTTAAGTTCACCCTCTAAATGTTCAGAGTCACAAAGATCATGAGCTCGGTTCTTTAAAGAAGTCATAACGGATTGTAAGTGACGAGGATGGTGATGCGACGTAGCGTGTAGGTATCTGTCTGTATGTGTAGGCTTCCGGTAAATACAGTGTGTTAAAGACCCGTCAGTTCTTACGGCCAATCTAACATCCAAGAATGACAACGAACGATCCTTATCCATCTCATAAGTGAACTTCATCTTTGGGTGTATGGAGTTAAGATGTTTTAAATATTGATCTACTTCCTGCTTATTTCCAGAGACGACGCTGAAAATATCGTCGACATACCTTTTCCATAGCCTGATAATTTTGGGCCCTGAGAAGTTTTCCTTTTTCCCAAAGGAACTTGTTCCCGGAGTAAAAAGTAGCCTGTGTTATTCTGATGTATAAGCTATATTATTGTAGTTTCAGTAAAAACTAATCAGTAGTTTTTACGTGAAAGAGTAACAAACATCCATACAAACTTTCGCATTTATAATATAATTAAGATTAGGATAGGCCGATTAAGTTGTTAGTATATTTTAATAATTAATGGTTTTTGGTAAAATTTGTTATGTAAATGATTTAAATTTTTACTTACGAGTGAAAAGAAACATATACACATAGTTGTTCGACCGCTAAACTTTTACACCATTTCCCAGCACATTTCGTAATTTTTTCTTTATAAATTACCCTCCAAACGTGTACGATAGACTGAGTCCGCGGAACAGTGACCTAGTTAAAAGATACTTGGCAAATGGCAAGCGGGGTATTGGCGCAAACGGTAAGATACGCGTCCATTGGTTAAATCGTCCTAGGCCACAAGGCATCATGATATATCACATAACGCGCCTTTTACTATTTTCTAAACCGAATCCAGTTTCAAATCCGAAGGTGGTAGAATTTTCGAATCGAATGAATCGAACTCCGCAAACCGTTTGTCGCTACCTCTTATGGTTCCTGAGAAATAGATGCGTAGTACGGAAGGTCAGACCGAACCGTTTTATAAAACTTTTCATAGTTTAGCGTTTAGAAGTCTAAAACTGTGCAGAAGGGCGGCGTTTTGTGGTACAGACGCATTTTGTGCTAGTACCATTTGTGAGTGGTGAGCGATTGCTTCGCCCACAATAACATTTGCCACCCCTTCAATGGGGGAATTTATAGGAAATTATAATGAACTATCTGTTAGCCACATCAAAGTAGCCAGCAAATAGATCAATAGTCAGTGACTTTTGATTCAGTATATATATTTGTAGAATAGATGATGAATACCACAAGCTTATATAAGCTTACTTTGGGCTGGATGGCGCTGTATAAAAGAAAAAAAAAATCCCACAATTACTAACCAAACGACTAGCTTCGGACCTTTTTAAAAGGAGCGTCCACGTCGAAAAGCGTCGACCTCTGGCGATGAGACTGTGGTGTTAACCATTGGCGTTACCGTTGCAATTGCACACACCTAACAGGTCGAATCTCTCTCCATGACTGGAATATTATTGGGGGCAGCAAGCTTTATAGCCGATCTCCATGCAGGGGGCAATACCCAACCAGCCTCGCGTACTTTTCGTGGAACGAAGTACTTTTCTGTCGCTAGTACAGAGGCCTTATCGTATCTTATGTATTGAGCCGAGTCCGTCTGGCAGGTGTGCTTAGCCACCGCTGAGCTCTCGGTATCCATGCGTAAAATCGTCCATTAGTAACACCGTTTAGTTAGTAATTATGACCCCCATGTCCAACAATAATTATTTATTTTATTTATGATTGTTATTGTACTGATTTATTTTGTTTCAGTTCAAGAAGCAACATCTGTAGACGAGAAAACGGAAGCCAGGGAGAAAATGTACCAATTCATTCAGGAAGTTAAAAACATACTCACATACACAAACGCGATAATATATAAATCTAAAACGCACAGTATTCACTGCGCGTATTGCCCTCCAGAAAATCCAGATTTCATGGAGCCAGAAGACCTTAGAGTTCACAACAGAACTCAACACTTAACTGACCGGATAACGAAGTTAGAAAACGCTTTCAAGCCGTATTGGAATAACGAAATTGTTAAAATAGATATTGAAAATTTAACGTGCAACATTTGTTGTGTAGCAATCACTTCTTGGAACGATATGTTCAGACACTTGAAGAAACAGCACAATATCGTACTAGATCAAGCTTATACCAGAGTTATACCGTACGTTCTAAAGAGTGAGGTCTACAATTGCGCTCTCTGCAAAGATAACTTTGCCAATTTTTTGCAGTTAGATACCCATATGAATGCACATTACAATAATTACATTTGCGAAGACTGCGGCAGTACATTTTTATCCGCAAACCGTTTGAAACAACATAAGAAAATTCATGTGATTGGCAAATATACATGCAAATATTGCTCCAAGACTTTCAGTTTAGAAAACTATAGAAGAAAACACATCGAATTGGTGCACAAACCGGCAGAGAAGTTCAAATGTAAATACTGCGATAGAAAATTTGTTGGGGAATATTTAAGACATTTGCACGTCGTGGAGGAGCATCAAGATCAAGTTAAGCCCATAACTTGTGAGGATTGTGGGAGAACCTTCACATGGCGGCCATATTACATTAAACACGTGCAGAGAAACCACATGGAAGAAGGGAAAAAACATAATTGCAACGTGTGCGATAAAAAGTTCTTTCTGCCCTGCGAGTTGAAAGTACACATGTTGAAACATACAAGGGGTTAAATTGTAGATTATGCGGAAAGAGTTTTGTGGGGGTCTCGTCGCTCAAACTTCATTATAAAAAGCATAGCATTCTGAAAAACATAATGTTTAATTTATTTAAGAGATGCGCTCGATGCCCCGTTAACTAGGTGTTGTGTGAACGAAGGCATCTTTCGCTGTCGCTGTTCCTCGGATGGGTGACCGCAGCAGCATTTCCATTTACGAGCGTTTCCGTGCTTCGGAAGGCACGTTAAGCGAAGCCTAGTTGAAGGCTTTATGGGCGGCTTTTATGTAGATGGCGCTGTGTTTATTACACAGAAAGCGTCAAGTTTCATTGCAAAACCTTTAGGGCCGTATTACAGACCGTTTCTCAATACACTTGAGAGTAGTATTATAAGGCGAAAACTAGCCTTAAGCGTATCTTGAGTATTTTATTTATTTATTGGAACTAAAACCAGAAATACAATAATGAATATATGCGGTAATGTCTGCATTAGTTTAGAAATGTGTCGCAGTCATTATCGCCACCTCAAGGCCGAGCCGAGTATTTTATTTATTTATTGGAACTAAAACCAGAAATATAATAATGAATATATGCGGTAATGTCTGCATTAGTTTAGAAATGTGTCGCAGTCATTATCGCCACCTCAAGGCCGAGCTGTGGTGAGATGTGAGAGTTCAAGACAAAACACAAAGAATTACACAAAACAAGAAAGAAAAACAAATGGGTAAAATGTATGTGTGAGAGTGTGTGTGTGTGTGTGTGTGTGTGAAACGTTCTGTAATACGGCCCTAAGTCTGCCTCGTTATGCGTTTAGTTATTGCTCTTACGTTGCTTTTTTGTGGTGGAAAAATCTTTACAACATTCCTGGCGAGTCGATGAAATAAAAGAGGAATTAACAGAAATAGCCTTATTTAAAAGCTACACAGCGACCCATTGTTCAATAAATATATAAAATCGAACGAAATAGTATAACGATTGACAGTTGCTTTGTATCAAACATTTGGCGCCCTCCACAATGAACTATTTGACAGTTTACCATTTGAGCTTGTTACTACAACACGGTATAACTGCTCGCCTCATGTTATGTGCGACAAAAATGCTTAAAGTGAAATGTGTATAGTATGTACTGCCACCCCTTCGACGATAAAAGCGTAAATGATAGACATAAGTCGGTCGACAAAACTCGTATGTACCTAGTTACAAGTTTAATGTATATGTACGTATATAAATAAACGTTACTAATGTATAAATGTGTTTGTGTTTATATTACCTACATTCTAATGAGGTCTCCGATGCGAAGAATCGGTCGGAACAATTATTGTGTGATCCTTTAATCAAATATAAACGCGAAAGTTTGTGGGGAACAGAAACTTGTTTAATATACTAGTTGACGCCCGCGTAGAGAAGTTTTACCCTTCCCATTTCCCACAGGAACTTGTTCCCGGGATAAAAAGTAGCCCATGTGTTATTCTGATGTACAAGCTATATTATTGTAAAGTTTCATTAAAATCCATTCAGTAGTTTTTACGTGAAAGAGTAACAAACATCCATACGGGAACTGTATGGATGTTTGTTACTCTTTCACGTAAAAACTACAATAACAAAGAAACTTATTATGTACATATTTAGCCCGGACAAAATAGACATTGAACGTTACATTAATTCAAAAACAGTTGGAAATTTTTATGAATGTTGGGAACACTATTACAATCTGTCAAAGTATTCATAGACCCGACGTGAAAAAAATTTATTCTAGGCCAACTTTCAGCACACGGTGGGTTATCTTATCTTCGTACGTAGCCAAAAATGTTCGATGTGAATGACAAGCGATTCTAGTTGCTAAGGGCAGCCTTTAGCATGGGCGTACCCAAGGGGTTGCAGCTGCCCCCCCCCCCCCCCTCCCCCGGATTTGGTTTGGTTTCGTACTTTTGTCTATAATAGAAAAATAACTTTATGCCATATGCCATCTTTTAAAAATCGTGCGGCACACCCCTCTTAACTGTTTTTTAGCAGCGTTAAACCGGACTTGAAACGACTAAAAAACCTCACGATCTCTACTTATCGGTTTAACATCGGGCGTCTCGCGTAACTCCTCGGAAGGTTGGAACTTCCAGGGTTCCCGTTAGACATAGGCTAACACCGCGGCCGTAAAAGTAGGTATGGCATTAAATAATAAACTTATTGTTGTTTGGAGTTATGTGAGAACAGTCGACTAAACTTAATTTGCCTTAAATGCAATGATACGCATTACACACCCTACATCACTTACCTGTCATATACGCCATCTACGCATTAACACTACACATTTCAGTTACACACTACCATTACGCCTTGCAGACTGCACACCAAGTTACTGCATGGCTAATTTTCTAATATGTTATCCGTTCGTCTGATTCGTCAAAACTGTTAAGTCACGCCCATAATATGTTTTGTTAATGTGTTATCTAACACGAAAACGTGCTGCAGCGGACCCGGCTTATTGTCTATGTTTATCAATCACGCATTATCCCCGAAGGGGTGGCAGAGGCATATGTTGCCTCGAACTACCTCGTCCTCTGCATTCTTAAGTATGGGGTACGCTTGTCCAAGATAACAAGAAACCGCAAAAGCACTTCGTCGGAAATGCGATTTTCTCCCTGCATGTGTGTTACCAGCATTTAGGGTCCTCCCATCTGCCCCGGTGGCTGATCCCCGGTAACGGGGACGATGGGAAAAAAATAGCGTCCCCGGTGGACTCGATATTTACTATTAACGAGGCAGATAGCACTATTGAAGTGCCATTTTCCCCGTTACTACCAATAGCGGGGTAGATGCCACTGTAAGTTCCATTTGCCCTGGTACGGTTGTGTTCACAGGGGCGAAAGGTAATTAATTATAGGTAATCTTAATCTATCTATACTATTATAAAATTGTAAAATTAGCTGTGACGTACATTCAAAATAAATTAAAAAAATATATTGTAATCGACATTACGGTAATGTAAGTATTGCTTAGATATATTTATTGGTTGGGAGCTGTTGTTTTCTTATGGTCACATATAATTTTAAGTTTGTTCAAAAAGAGACTTATTTTTTTTGAATGGGTACACCTAAACATTTTTATATAAGATATTACCTATAATTAATTACCATTCGTCCCTTTGAACACAACCGTACCGGGGCAAATGAAACTTACAGCGGCATCTACCCCGCCATTAGTAGTAACGGGGCAAATGGCACTTCAATAGTGCTACCTGCCCCGTTAATAGTACTAACGGGGCATGCCCCGTTAAATTTAAATATTGAGTCTACCGGGGACGATGCTACTTTTCTTCCCATCATCCCCGTTACCGGGGATCAGCCACCGGGGCAGATGGGAGTAACCCGCATAATATGCTATCTTTATAATATTATACTATCAGTATCTAGTTATTTACACGGTTTCAGATATAGTATTCACTCCGATCTGTATACCATACCTAACAAGAATCTACGTAATGGTACTCGTTTTCGATAGGTACCAACTTTTCCAAGTAGGTAGGTGTTACAGAAATGACAGCTATGTATACACATATATCTACAATAAAACTCAAGGCAGTAAAGCACAACACTTTGTATCTACCCTCTTTGTATCCAATATAATACAATGCAAAAAAAATAAATACTAGAATATTTTCTTGGCCACCGGGTTGCTTGGCGTTTTTGTTTTGATTTTCTTATATCATACATACTATTACTATTTTACTTAACCATACACACGACTTGCGTCAATGTTAAACAAAGTGTAACAACAAAGATAGGATGATTAGAAAAGTAACTATCAAAAATGTATCCATATTTTATATAAGTAGGTACTACTCGGGACTTCACGCGAAACAATTTTGTTCTTGTTCATGTACAAGTATATAAAATATGAGTATAAACCGCGAAAATTTTAAAATACCAATAATGTACCCGCTTTTACAGTGATAATTTTCCAAAATACAAATTCGCCTTACTCGTGTGGACCTGGATCAGCTAGAACTATTTCCAGCCGATTACCCCACTTTTAAGGCCAAATTTGAGGGTACCCGATGACTCCTGCAGGAGGATCTACGCTGGGAGCGTGCGCTCCCTATATGAGGCTCCAGTGTAGGCGACGAATCTGACGGTGCTATTCTGCGTCGCCCACTGCGAGTGTTGGCCATCAGAATCATCAGAGGATATCACAGTCTCTTTTGATGCGGAGAGCCTCCTTTAAGTTACCGTTTTGTTGCAACATAATTGTTATACTAGCGGCACGCTATGATGGCCGCTAGACAAAAAAATTTTGGAATTTTTATAAAAGAAATTCAAGGGTGATAACTTGAGAACGGTTAAGTTTGGGATATGGAGTTCCATAGTCAAATCAGTCAGAAATGATGGAAACTACCACCTCTTAGAGGATTTAGGTCGACTTAACCTGTAACTGACTGCCTCGGTGGCGCAGTGGCAGTGTATGCGGCTACCCGAAGGTCCAGGTTTAAAAAGAGAAAAAAATAATTTGTGTGATCCACAAATGTCTGTTTCTGAGTTTGGATTTTTCCTATATATAATACTAGTTGACGCCCGCGGCTTTGCCTGCATAGAGAAGTTTTCCCGTTCCCGTTTCCCACAGGAAGTTGTTCCTGGGATGAAAAGTAACCTATGTGTTATTCTGATGTAAGCTATAATATTGTAAACTTTCATTAAAATCCATTCAGTTATTACGTGAAAGAGTATTCTAGATCGAAAGAGTTGTTTAGATCCCATAACACAAGCTTATATTAGCTTACTTTGGGTTAGACGGCGGTGTGTAAAACATAAACATAGACATATTGTGACGCCTTTATCCCCGAAGGGGTAGGCAGAGAGGCAGAGGCGCCTATAGGCCCACATTTCACCGTATGCATTATGTCCAACGTAACAGGTGATGATACCATTGCCGTGTAAACATTAAAATAAAACAATATCTCACAATATTTATTTATTTTATATGTTGTTAGAGTAATTCTTATTTCGCTTGACAAGAAACTCTGGTCGCAACTCTCGACTATATTCAGGCCTCAAATCTTCCATGTCTGTTCTTATCTTCACAAATTTCAAATATTCCATGCTGTAATGATAAAATATTAATTTTAAACTTTCGCAGTGTATTTTTTTTATACCACTGAGGTGGCAGACAAGCATACGGCCCACCTGATGGAAAGTGGTCACCGTAGCCTATGGACGTTTGCAACACCAGAGGTGCAACACTCGCACTGCCGACCCTTTATAAACCATCTAAGACCCCTTTTGAAGAACCCCATACTGTAGACGTTCGGGAAAGGGAGCTCATTCCACAACCTAAGCGTACGCGAAATAATACGTGTTTGTTTGTTTGTTTGAAAGCTCTAATCTCAAGAACTACTAGCCCGAATGAAAAAATAATTTTGTGTTGGATAGTCCTTTTATCGAGGAAGGCTACAGGCTATATATCATCACGCTTTACCCTGGAGAGCGGAGCAGTAGTCATAAATATCAACAAATCAGGCGAATTTTCACACATTATATTAAAAGTAATAAAGGACGGGAGGTGCGACGGGGGTTCAAAGTATGTCACGGGCGAAGCCTTGGGAGTCAGCTAGTGTCAATTCAAAGTGGACCCCAGACCACACATCAAAGTAGAGCACACATTTGTGTAGAGAGAAAGAGAGAGAAAAGAACACATGTTTAGTTCTAAAATCAGCGCCAGGACACGTCGCTTAAGAGGCATTCTTATAAAATTAATGTAATAATTTTGAAAACTCACTCATAACTGTATTTCGGTTGTATGTGCTTCACTTTTATCAATGTCTCTTCAGGTCTGCTGTCTTTAGGCACCCTGGAAAACAAATATATATGGAACACAAGTAAAAGTTCTAGCTAAGCTAATCAAAGAGCAAAACAAATATATTTGTAAAAGTAGTCAAAGTTGAGGTTAAGCTAATCAAAGGGCAAAACAAATATATTTGTAACACAAGTCAAAGTTTTAGCTAAGCTAATCAAAGGGCAAAACAAATATATTTGTAACACAAGTCAAACTTCTAGCTTCGCTAATCAAAGGGCAATACAAATATATTTGTAACACAAATCAAAGTTCTAGCTAAGCTAATCAAAGGGCAAAACAATTATATTTCTTACAGTAGTCAATGTTGTAGTTAAGCTAATCAAAGGGCAAAACAATTATATTTGTAACACAAGACCAAGTTCTAGCTAAGCTAATCAAAGGGCAAAACAAATATATTTGTTACAGTTGTCAATGTTGTAGTTAAGCTAATCAAAGGGCAAAACAATTATATTTGTAACACAAGACCAAGTTCTAGCTAAGCTAATCAAAGGGCAAAAAAAAAAATATTTGTTACAGTAGTCAATGTTGTAGTTAAGCTAATCAAAGGGCAAAACAATTATATTTGTAACACAAGACCAAGTTCTAGCTAAGCTAATCAAAGAGCAAAACAAATATATTTGTAACAAAAGTCATACTTCTAGCTTCGCTAATCAAAGGGCAATACAAATATATTTGTAGCACAAATCAAAGTTCTAGCTAAGCTAATCAAAGGGCAAAACAAATATATTTGTAACACAAGTTAAACTTCTAGCTTCGCTAATCAAAGGGCAATACAAATATATTTGTAACACAAGTCAAAGTTTTAGCTAAGCTAATCAAAGGGCAAAACAAATATATTTGTTACAGTAGTCAAAGTTGTAGTTAAGCTAATCAAAGAGCAAAACAAATATATTTGTAACACGAGTCAAAGTTCTAGCTAAACTAGTCAAAGGGCAGAACAAATATATTTGTAATACAAGTAAAAGTTATTGTATTTATGTAATTAATATTTCTGTAACACAAGTCTAAGTTGTAGTTAAGCTGTAACTGAGAAGAGTAAGGAACGATTAGTGAAGAATTTTTATTGTGCGAAAGTAGAGTGTACAAGGTGTCAGGGTACAAGGTAGACCAGAGACTTACATAATTATTGGGACCACATTAATTGGGACTAATCCCACCCGTATTCCCATTACTGTGACTCCTGTAAACCAGGATCTACAGCAATGACCAAAACACCAGAAAAGTTACACCGAGCTCGATCTCGTTAAAGTCCCAGAAGAAGTTATCATGTCTTGGAACCCGCAACGAAATTAATCAGAAGATAATGTGAGGAAGTAGGAAAAGAACGTAATGCCTCTTCCCTCCTTTAAAAAGCGGGAGACCTGGAAAGCAACTAGGTGTAAATCCTATAGAAATAGGGAAGAACCACGGTAATAGATGATGAATGAAGACCACGTGAGCAGATTGCTCAATAACGGAAAAGTCAAATTACTAATTGAATCAGGCGTTACATGGCGGAAATCCATTATTACAAAACTAACATTGAAAAACAAAAATAATAAACATAAAATAACATTGAAAAACAAAAATAATTATTTTTGTTTTTCAATGTTATTTTTGCAATGTTCCGCTTTTTTAGAATGTCGTACGATGTCGACACGTTTTTCCCCTACACACGAGGCATTATCAAGACTGTTTGGCAGCAAAATTACTTACGCGTTCACCTCAACCTTGTTCCAGTCTGTTTGTTGTAACGGACAAACAGTCTTTCACACTTCGGTTTTGCTTAGTTTATTCAAAAATAAAATATCCATCACGCTTTATCCCCGAAGGGGTGGCAGAGGCATATTATATGCCCACTTTTCACCTTGTGGATTCCTGTCCCACGTAATAGGTGGTGAGCCCATTGCCGTGTTGAAATAGACAGACGCAGGTAGCCACAAGCTACCTGCTGTTGAAATTTTTAAGCCGCCCATAAGGCCTTCAACCAGGCTTAACGACTGCCATTTTACTGGCAACCGGGACCAACAGCTTAACGTGCCTTCCGAAGCACGGAAACGCTCGCAAAAGTAAATGCCACAAAGTGGTCACCCATCCGAGTACCAGCCATAGTGAAAGTAGCGTAACTCAGTGATCGTTTACAGAACACTGAGACCGCGGGGCCACGTATTCAAAAATAGACAAAACAACTTAGAAGTCTACATCGCGCTATCGTTTGGTTGTGTTCGCACTACAAAAGGTTGAGGTGAACGCGTAAGTACTTTTGCTGCCAAACAGTCTTGATAATGCCTCGTGTGTAGGCGAAACACGTGTCGACATCGTACGACATTCTAAAAAAGCGGAATATTGCAAAAATAACATTTAAAAACAAAAATAATTTTAGTTTTTTTTAAAGTCAAATTTATTTATTTATTTATTGCTTCAACTATGGTCGCTTTCATAGATGTCATATCATAATACAATACCTTTATTTACAACAAATTATTAAATAACCTTAAAATATGAAAATTTAAAATATATTAATATAAGGAGTCCCTTTAGGCAAGGTTCCGAAGATACTGGCAGCGTTCCCCCTTTGAATAGCTAGACTAATTCTTTGGCCGAGGTAGCTGCCAGCTCTTCGGTCTCCAGTAATGTCGACTAACCTTTTTGCTATTTCTTTAAAAAGCCTTGTAGCCCTAGGACCCCACGGACCAAGGGTCTCGACACCGAATGGGACAAAATCATATTCGGAGCCTAGACTCCTGTATTTGCATGCTTTAGCTTTTTCAGCCGCTTCACAAGCCGCACCAGCTCTGTTGTTGGTTCCATGTAGATGGGAAGGGGCCAGCGTGTCTGAACAGGTTGCATCCCATACCAGCACCCGGCCCATCTTCCATGGAATCAAACTCATACCGTCCGGTCTCTTGCCATCGTCTCTTGCAATACCAGTCGGCTCAAGTAGACTTGGCACGTTGACAGTGGCAAGAGACCGGCGAATGATATCGTTTAGTGCGGCATGTCTCGAGAAGCGGCCTGCACTTTTTTGGCATGACAGTCCGTGATGTCCAAGCTTGTCGACATCACTGCCACAGGGACAATTGAATCACATATTTGGCTTAAAAATAGCATGCAATATTGTTTTTAAACATAATTGTCCTGGATATTAAGAAGAAAATATTTAATTCAACAATAAAAACACATCACATACACAACATTTTCCCTACTTAAGCTACACTATATGTCAACACAGTTATAAAATTTACAGGGATTTTTATTTAAGAACTCTTCAATTGAGTAAAAACACTCTTCTAGTAACCACTGCCGCAACACAATGCAGAATCTCTTTTGCGATAAGGTCGTTATTGATGAAGGTAATGAATTGTATATAAACGCAGCTTTGGCGGAACAGTTCCAGTTTTGGAGCAGGTATCTTAAAATCTAGATGAGAAGCTTTTCTTTTATTTGTATTTAATAATCCATCACTATTTGGCTTCAAATAGTGATGGATTATATTTGACAAATTTGGAGATTTCCAATATGTAAATACAAGGAAAACAAAAGTACTCGGATACCCAGATGTGCGTGTATGAAGCGATTAATGAATCTGCAGGAAGCGAAAGAAGTATGCATGGATCGTGAAGCCTGGCGGTCTGTCCTCTCTGACTACCCCGTAAAGGATACAGCGTGAATTTAACTTACATGTTTGTAATTTCATTAGACGGGAGGCTGTTTCTAGGAATCTTCTTTTCTGTCGATTTACAATTTCTGTAAAAAAATAATAACTATTATTATATACTAGTAGACACCCGCAGCTTCGCCCGCGTAGAGAAATTTTCCTGTTTCCGTTTTCCACAGGAACTTGTTCTCGGGATAAAAAGTAGTCTATGTATAAGCTATATTATTGTAAAGTTTCATTAACATCTATTCAGTAGTTTTTACGCGAAAGAATAACAAACATCCACATAAACTTTCGCATTTATAATATTACTAGTTAACGCCCGCGGCTTCGCCCGCGTAGAGAAGATTTCCGGTCCCATTTCCCACAGGAACTTATTCCCGGGATAAAAAATAGCCTATATGTTATTCTGATGTATAAGCTGTATTATTGTAAAGTTCCAGTGACATCTATTCAGTAGTTTTTACGTGAAAGAGTAACAAAGATCCACACAAACTTTCGCATTTATAATATTATTATGATCTCTCCATCTTGGGTGCTTTCCATTTTGTTTTAGGACACTTAACCGCCTCTGTGGCGTCAGTGGTATGCAACTGCCTGTATGTCTCGGGATCAAATGGCGAAATGGAAACAATATTTGTCCACAAGTTTATGTATGGCAATGTGTCCAATATTTTGACATTTATGATTACTGTTCCGCTCGCCTGTGTAGTAGCGTGATGATATATAGCCTTAAATTCGGCTATTTAACAAATAATAATAATAAATATCGTTGGGACAGCTCACACAACGCCATCTGATTCCAAACATACTTATATATTTCTAAATTCATACATATCCTAGATAAATAGCACCCAGACACAGAATAAACCATCGTGCTCATCACACAAAGTTTTATCCTGGGTGGGAATCGAACCACCTCTTGCGTAGCAGTGGGATTCACTCCCACCGCGCCACAGAGGCAGTCATTAACAACAAAAATATGATTAATATATAAATAAAATTCAAAAGCTCAGACATAGTTATTAATTATGGTCGAATTTCTACCAAAAAGGGCTTTATTTGAGCGCGTGTGAGAACTTTGCGAAACAAATATATTTGTAACACAAGTCATAGTTAAGTCAGTTTAAGGTCAAAACAAATATACTAGTAACACAGTTCGAAGTAGAAGGCAAATAAATTTGTAACACTATACTAGCGGCACGCTATGGTGGCCGGTTTGACATATTACAATTGTGATGATATTTTACTTGTATTAAATAAGTACTCTGTTTTCTACCGTAGTATAAATACCCTCTAATGTGGTCGACTAATCACATATTTATACAAATAACATGTAATTAAAATTAATACGAAACTACATGAAAGGACAAACGTCAAAATGGCCATCAAAGCGTGCCGCCAGTAGAGTCAATTTTGAGTTGAGTCAATCAATAGTTATAAGGTCAATTAGATAAGCTGAAGCTGTGGAGAGTAAAGAAACGATTGGTGAAGAATATATATTGTGCGAAAGTAGAGGGTAGAAGGAGTCAGGGTAGGCCGAGACTTACATATGAAGACCACGTGAGCAGATTGCTCAACAACGGAAAAGTCAAAAGTATTCGGATACCCAGACGTGCGTGTATGAAGCGATTGATGAATCTTGAAGAAGCGAAAGAAGTATGCATGGAACGTGAAGCCTGGCGATCTGTCCTCTCTGACTACCCCGTAAAATATACAGCGTGAATTATACTTACATGTTTGTAATTTCATTAGACGGGAGGCTGTTTCTTGCAATCTTCTTTTCTGTTGGTTCACAATTTCTGTAAGAAATTAATAACTATTATTAAATCTATCACCGTCTGCGGTATTTTCTTTACTATTATCGGGTTAAAACCCGGTTCGGAGTAAATTTTTGCGTGATCTACAAGTGTACCTATGTATGAAAATTTAGTTGACATTCATTATTATTGCTTCGCTCTCCTTGCTAATAGCGTAATGATATTTATATAACCCAAGGTCTATTTGACTAAAAAGATTTTTTTCCATTGGAACCATACCTAGTTCCTGTTTTTTTTATAAGTGAAAATTCTTTATTTGACGTGGAGAGAAATTTTATAGCTGTAAAAAATTGACACATTTTTCGGTTACGCGCCATGTTGTTTTGAAGTGAAACTTCTTTAACGACGCATGAGACAAATTTTATAGCTAAAAATGTCGTAAAGAAGTTTTACGGCAATGGGCTCTCGGCGTGTTACGTGGGACAAAAATGCACACGTTGAAATGTGAACATTTTTTTTTTATACTACCTTATGGCAAACAAGCTTACGCCCCACTTGGTGTTAAGTGGTTACCGTCGCCTATAGACACTTATTAAGGTTGCAACACTGCAAGTGCGTTGCCATCCTGGGGCCTAAGATGATATGCCTTCCATGCGCAGTAATTACACTGGCTACCTTTCCCTTACATATGCCTATAATATGCCTCTGCCACCCCTTCGGGGATAACGGCGTGATTCATAAACATACATTACTTAAAAAAGTGATAGTGATGTGACACTCACCTTATTATCAATGGAGATATTTCTAGATACTGTCGGTACCCGTTCTCATCGGTGAGTTCAGTCTTGACAACAGGTTGGCCCATAGCCTGTGCATCGTAGGCGACGGGGCTGCTAGTGTCGTGGAATTTTCTACTAATAAACAAAGAAATACTTTATATAAGCGCTCTTGGCCCCGCGGTCTCAGTGTTCTGTAAACGATCACTGAGTTACGCAACTTTCACTACGGCTGGTCCTCGGATGGGTGAGTATTTGATATAAATTTCAGCTTGATACCGTTTACGGGTTCTTAAGAAAAAGGGTCGTGACAGACAGACAAACGGATGAACAACAAAGTGATCCTATAATGGTTTAGTTTTTCCCTTTTGAGGTACGGCACCCTAAAAAAGGTTAACTTCGGTTCGGGTTAAGTCCCGTCCTGAAACAAACTTTGTCTTTTTTAATTTAATAAAATTTATATAAAAAGCGCCCGTGGAACCGCGGAATCAGTGTTCTGTAAACGATCACTGCGTTAAGCAACTTTCTCAAATGTCCTCAAATGGGTGACCAGTTTGTGGAATTTACATTTGCGAGCGTTTCCGTGTTTCGGAACGCACGTTAAGCCGTTGGTCCTACGGCTTAACGTGCCTACCGAAGCACGGCACTGTGGTGGGTCTAAAGAGCCGAATAAATTTAATAAAATAATATGTGTCTATTTAAGATGTTAAATTTTGGAAGAAATTTTGAACACGTTGCCTTTTTAGTGAGGTGGTAACAAAAAGGCTAAAAGGTCTTATGTGCTAGACACTAATTAGCACGACCAATTAAAGTCCTGGTAGTCTCGGGTTCTTCTAAATACATACATAATATTATACATAGCAAACACCCAAACTCCTAAACAAACATTTGTGAATCACACAAATATTTATACATACCCGGGAATGGAACCCGGGACCTCAGTGCGGCAGTCGCATACCCTACCACTTACACCACCGATGCAGTCAAATGTGGAAGTACACTATGTCTCTGCCACCCCTTCAGGAATAAAAGACGTGTTAAGTATGTATAAATGATTCACTCACTGTTCGATTTCTTCATCAAATACTTCACATTTCATAACCAGGTCTTCGATCGGTTCATCGTCTTCCTCTTCTTTGCTGTCAACACAAATATGCATACTTTTTTTTTGTATATTTTAAGGCCTGGTTACTAAGAGCTTTTAGTCACATATTTTTGAAGCGCTCGTGGCCCCGCTGTCTCAGTGTTCTGTAAACGATCACTGAGTTACGCAACTTTCACTATGGCTGGTCCTCGGATGGGTGACCACTTTGTGGCATTTACATTTGCGAGCGTTTCCGTGCTTTGGAAGGCACGTAAAGCCGTTGGTCCCGGTTGCCAGTAAAATGGCAGTCGTTAAGCCTGGTTGAATGCCTTATGGGCGGCATAAAAATTTCAACAGCAGGTAGCCACAACCTGCGTCTGTCTATTTCAACACGGCAATGGGCTCACCACCTATTACGTGGGACAGAAATCCACACGGTGAAAAGTCTGCCACCCCTTGGGGGATAAGGCGTGATGGATATTTATTTATATTTTTGAAGTGAAAACTTCTTATAGCGCGGTACTCATATTTTTAGTGATAAAATCTCTGGACTCGCTGGACCGTTACCGAGACGCTATTAAAAGTTTTGGAGTATTAGATTGATAATTTCATAACATACATACATAACACACTTTCACGCCTTTATCCCCGAAGGGGTAGGCAGAGGCGTACATATATACGCCCACGTTTCACCGTATGCTTTGCTTTTTGTCCCACGTAACAGGTGGTGAGCCCATTGCCGTGTAGAAATGGACAGGTGCAGCTTGTGGCGAGCTGCTAATGATAATTTGATAATTTCGAACTCAACTCAGTTATCAACCTTTCAAAGCTCAGTTTGTAGAGCGGTGGACTGTCGATGATTATAGATTGAAATCAAAAGGTTGCTTGTTCAAATCCGGCTCGAAGTAACACTTATTGTAATTCTTTTAGGATTTATTTTTGTCTCTTTCTTAAAGTAATTGGATTTCAAAATAATAACTTTCTCATCATCATCATTATTATCATCATTAACGTCGATCCCGGTCAATTTTTGAAGTGGAAATCGCGAACGCGATAAGTTAAGATAAATAAATTTAGTTTTCACTTCTGTCGGCACTCCAGGAGTGAAACCCGTAATTTTTTTAAATTATTATTTTATTACTTTGGAGTCTTTTTATTACGTAATGTTTTGACGTGACAACGTCTTATAATTCGATAGAGCCGGCTGCACGCACGAAAAAACATGACTCATGCGGCGTTACCTCACTCTGAGGCGTTCCATGTAAGGCTTGAAGTGCAAGCGAGAGCGCGGAACGAGCGACAAAGAAGCACAATCGGCCTTTGCGTTCGGCAGCGTTCGACATCCGTCTCTCTCCCACTTGAGTGAGCGATGCGTCTGCGTGGACAGCTGCTATACTATAGTACATTTACATATTTTGATCGAGTATCAAGTGCAGTGAAAAGTGAATGTGGTGTCAATTGCTTATAGCAACGATAATTACAGCGATAAAGGTAAAGATTCTTTAGATATTAATTATATATTCAGTAATATATTGTCGAATATTCGTGAATTTCATTGTGATTTCCAATTACCTCCTTCTCTATATACAAACAAATCTATTAAACAAATGAAATTAAAATTTTCTTTGAAAAATGCTACCATTCCATCAGTATTTTCTTAAGACGTTGTCACGTTCAACTATCGTCAGTAAACCGAGTTTACAGACAACCAATTTTTTTTTTTACTTTTATGTCTTAGTCAAGTATAGTCTTAAGTTAATGTGGCAGGTCTTTGCGCGGTAACTTAGTTAATGGCGGACGCTTGCTGTATATTATTTTCCAAAACTAGTGGATTTATCTTGTTGTCACTTTTTTCGACAATTATTTGTATCTTTTTAGTTTTAGGATATTGGTAATAAAAGTACGTCACACAACTGCCACTTATTACTTTTAACCAACTTTCTCCATCCAAAGATTGCCTAGTAGAGATGGCTTTTAACGAAAAGGCCTGCTAATTATACGGAATGTATTTATACTAATTTTAATTCACTTGTGTAAGCCAAGTAAATAAAAATTAGTATAAAGAGTAAAATAAATAAATAAACGTGCTATAGCGAAAGACAGTAGTATATTGCAGTAAACAAAATGCTATTTTAAATCTTGCCGCGCAAATTCCACTGAAAGCCTCAATAACGCTGTACCACGTTAATGGGTCAAGGATACAGGACCTGGGACTGGACTTGACATCGACAAGGGCCTGGACAGGACTAAATTACAACATAAGAATGGAGGAATATGAAATAAATAAGGTTTGGCTACAAGGTCTTAGTAACTAGGCCAAAATATATTTATAAAAAAAAGTTAATATGGCAGGTCTGAATGAAAGTGTGAGCGTTAAGCTAAAAATGGGCGTGCTCCGTTCGTTTGGACACGTCCAACGAATGAGTGAGGAATTATTGAAGAAGAATATAATTTCATTGTGTAAAAGTAGAGCTTAGAAAGAGTTAGGGTCGACCGAGACTTATATATGAAGATCACGATTAAATAAAACGACGTCTGTCTGTCGGTTTGTCGGTCTGTTTGTTTGTTTGTACCTGCCTATCTCTGAAACGGCTAGACCAATTTTAACGGCACTTTCACTAATGTTATACGAAGTAACTTAGACTACATTTTATTCCGGTATTCCCACGGGAAGAAGAAAATATTTGACTTGTAATATTAGTATATATAACTCACCAATGTATTTCCTGTTCAGAAGATTCTATATGTTGTACCGGCTCGGATTTCTCTGATGTATTTTGCCTGTAAAATATTCAGCGTTAAGTCGCGTACTAGTGTTGTCTGGACTTCATTTTGTGTTAGAAACAATTTTGAAAAGCAATTAGTATTCTAACTTTTTCTTGATTTAAATTTTGAAGAGGAAACATTTTTTAGTCACGAGCTGGACTTACGTCGCCTTAAGACGTAATGAGGTGGATTAATTCGTCAGTTTTGAGAAGGTCACGGTGGTGTAGTTGGTAAACGCGTCTGGTGCGTTGAACCAGAAGACGCTGGTGAGTCCAGCTCGAGACTGAAAAACTTAAATTTCATTTTGTGTATTTATACCACTGAGGTGGCAGACAATCATACGGCTCAACTGATGGAAAGCGGTCACCGTAGCCTATGGACGTTTGCAACACAAGAGGTGCGACACTCGCGCTGCCGACCCTGTTAAAATATTTTAAGACTTCTTTTGTAACACCCCATACTACGTTCGGGAAAACTCAAGGAGTTCATTCCACAATCACACGTTTTTTTTTTAATTTAACTCCTTATGCTCACGCTCCGGACGCAAAGTGTGAATACCCTGTCTACGGCGAGCGGTAAGATGATAGAAAGCAGCCGTGGGCATCATATCACAATTTCTCAGAGTACAGATCGTTCTAAAGTGATAGCATACGCATAAGAGTTTTCCAAGTTGCTTCCAAAAGTTTTCCCAGTTGCTTCCAAGAGTTTACCCAGTTGTTACAAGAGTTTTCTCAATTGCTTCCAAAAAGATTTCCCAGTTGCTTCCAAGAGTATTCCAAGTTCTTTCCAAAAAAATCCCAATATAATCCCAGCGTTTCCCCCGTTGTTTCTAAGAGTTTTTCCAGTTGTTTGTTTCCAAGTGTTTTCCAGTTGTTTCCAAAAGTTTCGTACCAGAGCTTGAGAGTAGATTTTATAAGGCAAAATCTAGCCTCAAGCGTTAATTGAGTATTGAGAAACGTTCTGGAATACGGACATAAATGACGATAAAAATATAGTAAAGAATTTCAACTTGTTTTGGAACGGTTTGGGTTGTTCAGTCGCTAGAACACTGCTCTGGTTAGGTAATAGTCACGGGTTCAATCCCCGTCTCGAACCAAGTTGTCAGTTTCACTATTATCCAAATATATAAAAATCAACGGGCTCACCTATCTAAACCAAATGTTTGGGCTTTGTTCGGACTATTTAGTAGATGATTTATGTGAAGTTTGCACAAAATCGGTCGAGCGGTTCTTCATTTATCACATTTTTTGTAACAAATGGCGCTAACGATGTTGCGCGAAATATATTTATGTGAAAGATAGCATATTCATTGCTTTAAAAAATTATCCATAATGTATCTTACCCTTCTGTTGGTTGATGGTAATATGTATGGTCCATAGCCACTGCATCCGTGACTATTGTATTAGTATCAGGCCTTTTTATACCTCGGCGATACTTCTGTAGCAGTTTCTACGATTGAAAAGTAAAAAAATATCTGTTACATCAAGGGGTAGGCAGAAGCTATCACATTTGAATGGATGCAGCTTTAAAAACTAAAAAACTAACTTTACGCTGTATCCCTGACGGGGTAGTCAGAGAGGACAGATCGCAGGGTTTCCCGATCCATGCATACTTCTTACACTTCTTGCAGATTCATCCATCGCTTCATACATGCACGTCTGGGTATCCGAGTACTTTTGACTTTTCCTTTATTTTTTCCTTTTCTTATGTACTTTTTTTTGACTGGATGCATTTTTGTCCCACGTAATAGGTGGTGAGCACATTGCCGTTTTGAAATAAACAGGCGTAGGTTGTGGCGACCTGTCCTATAAGGCCTTTAATTTGGATTAACAACTGCTGTTACTGGCAACCGAGACTAATGGCTTAACGTGACTTTTGAAGCACGGAAACGCTCGTAAATGGAAATTGTGGCATTTCAGGGGTCACCCATGTAAGGACTAGCCATATTGAATGATGCTTAACGTAATGATCGTGAATTAGTAGGGTTACGAGCGCTTCTCAAGATACGCAAACGATTCAGTAAAATAAGGGCGTATAGTATGTCTCTGTCTATCCCTTTAACAATATGTATGTATGTTGAATTAGCGAGACGAGAGTTTTACATTGTCACGCCTTTAACCCCAAAGGGGTAGGCAGAGGCATACTATACACCCACATTTCACCGTATGCATTTTTGTCCCACGTAACAGGTGTTGAAAATGGACAGGCGCAGGCTGTGGTGACCAGCTGTTAAAAATTTTCTACGCCTTCAACAACGCTTAAAGACTGCCATTTTACTGGCAACCGGGACCAACAGCTAAACGTGCCTTCCGAATCTCGCAAATGTAAATTCCACAAAGTGGTCACCCATCCAAGGACCACCGAATGTTGCTTAACGCAGTGATCGTTTACAGAACACTAAGTCAGCGGGACCACGAGCGCTTCACATAATTTCGATAATAAAACAATTAGACCAATAGATACTCTATCAAACCCCGCGGTTTGTTTCTGCAACCGAGCAACGAATCAATGTCATTTGCGCTCTCTACTAGAGACTCCTTACTCTGTGACGACCAACGCCACATAGCGTAAAGCTATCGAACTACATCAATACTAAGAATCCTACATCGCGCTATAAGAGTTTTCGCGCTTAAGAATGATATATACAGCAGCCCCACATCAACCGCTGGGCCGAGGCGCGCCAGGCGTGATCGCCTTGCCTGGTCGGAAGATCCTCCCTTTGTGTCGGAGTAACATCTCCACCCGTTTTTCCATACTTCATATCATAAAATCAAGTGTGTCAGGGGGTCACCCTTTACTCATACGATTACACTAATTACAACAGACGAATGGAAAGGCAACTGACAGGTTGCGTAGGCTATTTTCGCCTACAGCTTGACGTAAACTTCGCACGAGGTATTAATATTAATTTCATCTCTATTAGGCGCGAGCGATATTCCTTACTACATGTCTCTCTGCCTATACGTTCGAGAAATAAGTCGTGAATGTATCTACTCACCTTTTTCCTCTTCTTCTGGTTAATTTTTCCACGATCTCTCTTCAACTCCTCTCCAGTATTATACTTCAGTACTTTAAGGACCGTCTCTTCGCTCACTCCTGTAGCAGCCACCGTTCTTTTAAGAACATCGCACAATGGAGTCAGGTCACAACTACCTTTGGTATAGTTTTTCATGTACTCGAGTTCTCTTTGTAAGTAATGGAATACCCTGTAGATAATGGAGACTAAAGCCTGTAACAGAAGATACACTACGGTATAATTAATCCAACTGGTTGAACAAAGGATACACTATGGTACAATTAGTGCAACTAGTTGAACAAAAGATACACTACGGTGTCATTAGTCCAACTGGTTGAACAAAGGATACACTATGGTATAAATAGTCTTACTGGTTGAACACACGATACTGTATGGTATCATTAGTCCAACTGGTTGAACTAAAGATACAATACGGTATAAATAGTCCAATTGGTAGAACAAAGGATGCACTATGGTATCATTAGTCCAACTGGTTGAATTAGTTCACTACGGTATAAATAGTCCAGCTAGTTGAACAGACGATACAGTATGGTATCATTAGTCCAACTGGTTGAACTAAAGATACAATACGGTATAAATAGTCCAATTGGTACAACAAAGGATGCACTATGGTATCATTAGTCCAACTGGTTGAATTAGTTCACTACGGTATAAATAGTCCAGCTGGTTGAACAGACGATACAATATGGTATCATTAGTCCAACTGGTTGAACTAAAGATACAATACGGTATAAATAGTCCAATTGGTTGAACAAAGCATGCACTATGGTATCATTAGTCCAACTGGTTGAACTAAAGATACACTACGGTATAAATAGTCCAGCTGGTTGAACAGACGATACAGTATGGTATCATTAGTCCAACTGGTTGAACTAAAGATACAATACGGTACAAATAGTCCAACTGGTTGAACAAAGGATGCACTATGGTATCATTAGTCCAACTGGTTGAACTAAAGATACACTACGGTATAAATAGTCCAGCTGGTTGAACAGATGATACAGTATGGTATCATTAGTCCAACTGGTTAAAAAAGGATAAACTATGATATAACTAGTACAACTGATTGAACAAAGGATACACTACGGTATAATTGGTCCAAATGGTTGAGTAAAGGATACACCACGGTATCATTAATCCAAATGGTTGAACAAATAATTCAGAGATTATCCAAAACACAAACACAAATTTTAAAAATAGTTTAGTGTATTTAGTGAAAATAAGTAGGTTACTTTTTATCCCCGTATTCCCACGAGACTTACGCGGGGGAAATCTCGGGCAGTTAAATAATATAAAATTACACACCTCTATATTTTCGCTTGGTGTCAGTCCATCATAAACTGTTAGTAAATCGTTCTTCTGTAAAGAAATAAAATTGTCATTAACATAACATGAGAATTGGTATTTTCTTACTCCGACGCATCTACATGGCTGTATCGAAATTGATGAATGAAAAAAGCGATATCTATACGACTGAAGAGTTTATTTGTTTATTTGTATGTTTAGTTGAACGCGCTAACTTAATAACTACTGGTTCGAATAGAAAAATTCATTTTGTGTTGGATAGCGCATTTATGGAGAAAGGCTGTATATAGGCTATATATTGTCATGCTATATCCCAGTAGAGAGGAGCTATAGTTATAAATGTCAACAAAATGGTCAAATTTTTATACATTATTGAGAAAGTAATAAACGATGGGGTAAAAAAAGTACGACAGGGGTTCGTAGTAGGAGAGGAGAATTCCCACAGTCTACTTGATGTAGCAGCATTCCAGGACACCAAGTCGTATATATATTATCAAAATAACAAACAGAAAACCAATTTCAGATCAAATAAATAAATCAATATTGTGAAACTATTCCTTTTTACACTGCGCCATCTAGCTCAAAGTAAAGACAAGCTTGCGAAATGGGAGCAACTGATAAGCTACATAATTATGTATTTCTAAATACATATATATTATACATAGGAAACTCTGAAACAAACATTGATGGATCACATAAACATTTTTGTTGCGACCCGGGACCACAGCGCGGCGGTCGCATACACTACCACTGTGTCACCGAGGCAGTCAGCACAGATTTCCATTTGAATATTTTTTATGATTTAATGTCCCGGGTAAAGGGACTCTATGAATTTTGGTTCCCTTGGGCGTGGCGAAATATAAGTTATTTGCGACATAAATGGCCATAATGACCAACTTTTTGTTACATTAACATAGAAGTTGAATTTTATCACAACTTTAAGGGATCGCAGATATGAGTATACTAGTTGACGCCTGCGGATTCGCACGAGTGGTGAAGTTTTCCCATTTCCGTTTCCCACAGGAACTTCTTCCCGGGATAAATTCCCTATGTGTTATTCTCCTGTGTAAACTATATTATAGTAAAGTTTCATTAAAATCCATTCAGTACATTTAGCGTGAAAGAGTAACAAACATCCATACTAACAAACTTTCGCGTTTATAATATTAGTAGGATAGTTAAGTATTAGTAATTTCCACTTGATACCTTCACGCGTTCCCGAGATAAAGGGCCTTGACAGACGGACTGACAAAAAAAGACAGAAAATAAGTGTCCCGTTTTTTTCCTATTGAGGTAAAAAACCCTAAAACATACATACATATCATCACGCCTGTCTCCCATCGGGGTAGGCAGAGACGGTAATCTACTTGCTACCTAAAAAAAATACTGCTATATTAATTACCTTTTGTTTTACATCTACTTTTGAACGTGAAATTGAGTAAGCAGATGTCTTGGCTACGGTAGGTCCTTTATTCTTAACTTGTTTCCTCTTGGTTTGCCTGCGTTCTTGACGATACCCTAACATCTCATTATCGGCTGATTCTGTGCTTGAGGACCTTCGTTCCTGTTGAATAAACTATACTTTATTTTATATATATAACGCTGAAGAGTTTGTTTGATTCGTACATGAACTGGTCTGAATAGAAAAAATATTATTTATTTATTTATAATACACTTTACTGTACGCCGAGACAGTAATACATAAAGAAATTTGATACAAAATAGCAGTACAATGGGCGGCCTTATCGCTTAAAGCAAATTTCCGCCAGTCAACCTTGCGCGTGACAATAAAGTGATAAGTGTTGTGTGTTTGGATAGTCCGAGACTACCAGGACTTTAATTGGTCGTGCTAATTAGTGTCAAGCACATAAGACCTTTTAGCCTTTTTGTTACCACCTCACTAAAAAGGCAACGGGTTCAAAATTTCTTCTAAATTTAACATCTAAATTAGACACATTTTATTAAATCTATTCGGCCCTTTAGACCCACCCAAGTTCCGTGCTTCGGAAGGCACGTTAAGCCGTTGGTCTCGGTTGCCAATAAAATGGCAGTCGTTAAGCCAAGTTGAAGGCCATATGGGGGGCTTAAAAAATTTCAACAGCAGGTCGCCGCAGCCTGCGCCTGTCCATTTCAACACGGCAATGGGCTCACCACCTGTTACGTGGGACAAAAATGCATACGGTGAAATGTGAGCGTTTAATTTGCCTCTGCCTACCCCTTCGGGGATAAAGGCGTGACAATATGTATTGTACGGGACGACTTGAAGATCGCATAGTACAATGATACCTACGTATCTACAGACTAGTACGTACAGTACTTGTGGTTTCGATTTGTTTTGTTTACATGTTTTATTATATAGTCTTTTTGTTGATTTGATATTTTTTATAGATGTGTAATAACGTAGTAAATAAGAAAATACATAGTTTATATACTTTTAATTAGATTTTAAGGTAGAAATCGACAAAAATGTGCCGCGGCTCTCGTTACGGTAAAGTTTCGAAGTAGCTTAGTAATAATTTGTAAATATTGCGTAATTACTATTGGTTAAAATGTAGACTTTCTGATTGGACTTGTATTTTTGTCCAATAATAAATAATGCGAAAATTGAATAAATACACGACCCATTTTGGGTACCGACACAGTCAACCGGCAACAGTAACCAGGAACAGTCCTCAGGAACAGAACAGTCCACTACAGAAGAAATCCTCAAGAATCCTGAAGAAATCCTGGACCAGAAGAATAGTTCTAGCAAGAATTCACTGTGGCAAGAATAAACGGTCAAGCACGATCTGGCATTGCGGTTTTCATTTAGTACTTACCAACCCCAGTCCCACCGAACACTACAGCGGGGTAAATAGTGCTCCTCACGGTGCCCTGCTGTACATTTTGGTCCTGGTCGAGCCGGATTGTGAAGTACTGAAGATTCCAAGATGCCAGTAACCAGATCGGAAGGAAGAAGCCTCAAGCACGTGGAACAGACGCCGTCATCCTCGGGGGACACTGCCGCTTCCTCGAGGACCGGTACAACCGGAGCAACAGTCAGAGGCACCACCACCACGGGAGTCACAGAACAGACAAGATTATTAACCCCCATAGCATTGGAGTCCACATCAAGCCCGGTTGTAGCCATCACCACGCCGCCGCCATGCGTCGCTTCGGTCCTCACAGACGCCGCCGCCGCCGCCACCCGGTCTGCCGCCGCCAGAACTATCGCCGCCTTGCTCTCCGCCCATACAGAAGAATCGACTGCGGAAAGGAGGGTGCCGGCAACGTACAGAACAGAAGCTCCTTTATATATGGAACAGAATAAAGGAGCACCCGGTCTGCCGGGCCCAAGCAGACAACAGGACCACCTCGCCACCAGCCGAAAAGCGGGTAAGGGGGGGGTCAACTCGCAGCAAGAACAAGACTTACAGAATTGCAAAAGCAAAAGAAGAGCTCCTGCGACTACAAGTTGAACTAGCAACAGCGCGGATAACCACGATGGAAGCCGAGGACTCCGAGGATGAAGAGGACAGTGAGACCTCATCGAGCAGCAGAACAGAAGCCAACGAACGTGTCGACCACTGGTTGAAGACCCATGAACAACCACCCAAGCCTACTGTCACCAACGAAACGGACCACCCAGCCAAAACTCCCGTAGTCTCAAGACAAGACGCAGAGAAGCAAGAAGAGGAACCCTACTCACAGTCAAGGCATCTACCGACGGTTGCTCAGCCTGACTTCGCAGGACTAGCCGCAGCAATCACCAGCGCTGTCAAAGCCGCACAGCGCCCGAAGTTTATAGAGCTGCCCTTCTTCAGCGGGTCACATCAAGAGGTTACCCTTCCGTGCCGCTTACTACGAGACGGAGCAGATGTTCTCAGCGGTCGAGAATACCAACAGACTACGGAGAAACCTTAAAGGGAAGGCAAAAGAAGCGGTCGAGGGCCTACTTATCACCAGCGCTCACCCATCCGAAATAGTGAAAACCCTGGAGTCAAGATTTGGAAGACCAGAATCCATAGCAATAATGGAGATGGAAGCACTTCGAGGTCTACCACGATTAACAGAATCAGCACCTAACATCTGCATCTTCGCCACGAAGGTCTCCAACATAGTAGCAACATTGAAGACACTGGGCTGCATCAACTACATGAACAACCCAGAAGTCTCGAAGACCGTAGTCGACAAGCTCACACCTACGCTGCGATACAGATTCTACGACTTCGCTTCAACTCTGCCAAGGGACGAACCAGATTTAATGAAAATAGAAAAGTTCCTGAAGAAAGAAGCCGAGCTATGCGGACCGTATGCACTACCTGAACAGATAGTACCGCATACTCCACTACAGAAGAGGTCGCAGAAGATACACAATGTTACAGAAAAAACAGGTGATTCAAGATGTCCATATGCCAAGAAAAGGGACATGCCTCAACAGACTGCGAACAGTTCAAGTCCGCTGATGAAAACGGAAGATGGGATATAGCAAAGACCAAGCGTCTCTGCTTCTGGTGCCTTCATTATAGAAACAAGACGCATCACTGCCGTGCGGTGTCAACAGCTGCAAGTACTTTCATCACAAGATGCTGCACTACAACAGAACTACAGATAGGCCGACAATGAACAAACAGAATGAAGACACAACAAAAGCCATCAACTCAGCCTGGACTCATAGAAAGAAACGGTCATTTCTGAAGGTCATACCAATACAGATCGAAGGACCCAAAGAAACAGTCGACACCTTCGCCTTGTTGGACGATGGGTCAACAGTCACTTTGATAGACAGCAACATCGTCGACCGCATCGGAGCAAGAGGGCCTACGGAAACCCTCAAGATAGAAGCCATCAACGAGTTGAAGACAACAGAAACAGCCTCAAGAAGGGTCAACGTTCAACTTAGGGGCCGTAATGGATACGAAGAAAGAATACAAGAACGCACCATCACAAACTTACAAGTCTCGTCTCAGCAAGTTCCAGTGAGTCTGCTCAAAGTATGCCGACACTTAGAAGACATCAGCGGGCAGCTCACTTTTGAAGAAGTAAAACCGAGAGTGCTGATAGGTCAAGACAACTGGCATCTCCTACTGACATCGGAAACAAGGAAAGGTGGAAAGGACCAACCAGTGGCTTCACTCACACCACTGGGTTGGGTTCTGCACGGAACCTATAGTAACACCTTTGGGAGAACCATGAACGTCGTATCGCACATCACAGAAAAAGCTGAAGACAGCCTTGAAGACTTAGTAAGACAGTACTTCGAGATGGACGCGCTGAGTCTGAACCCTAAGAAGCCCAAGTCAGATCCAGAAGTCAAGGCCCTACAAATCCTAGAGAAGACCACGAAGAAAACAGAAACAGGCAAATATGAAACCGGTCTACTCTGGCGTAAGGAAGATATAAACTTTCCCGATAACTACGACAACTCGTTGAAGCGTCTCCTCAGTATTGAAAGAAAATAGATAGAGAACCCGAGCTCAAGAGAAAATACACAAACAGATGGAAGCTCTCATCTCTAAAGGATACGCTGAACTCGCTCCGAAGAATACAGTTCCTGGCAAGACATGGTACTTGCCTCACTTCGCCGTCGTGAACCCAATGAAACCGGACAAACTACGAGTAGTCCATGACGCTGCAGCCAAGACGAAGGGCGTATCTCTGAACGACATGCTGCTTAAAGGGCCAGACCTTCTACAGTCGCTACCCGGTGTCATCATGCGTTTTCGTCAACATTCGATCGCCGTGACAGCAGACATCAAAGAAATGTTCATGCAAGTCAAGATACGAAAGGAAGACAGAGACACACTGCGGTACCTATGGCGCGGCAGCCGACGAGATAACCAACCACCAGACGAATACAGAATGACCTCATTGATCTTCGGCGCTTCAAGTTCTCCATCAACAGCGATTTACATCAAGAACCTGAACGCTAAAGAGTATGAGCACAGTCACCCTGAGGCAGCAGCGGCGATCATCGAAAAGCACTACGGCGACGACTACTTGGACAGCTTCAAGACGATACAGGACGCCACACGTATCACGACGGGCGTAAGAGAAGTACACACAAAGGCCGGCTTTGAGCTCAAACAGTGGAAGTCGAACTCAACGGCTCTGCTCGAAGAACTTGGCGAATGTCAACATACAGAAGATCTGGAGCTTTACAAACCAGACGAAGCAACAGAAAGGGTGCTGGGTGTTATTTGGAAGCTCGATACAGATGAACTCAGTTTCAACCTCAGCCTCACCCGCATCCCATCGAAACTTCTCGAAGGAAAAATACCAACTAAAAGAGAAGCTTTGAAGATAGTAATGTCTTTATTCGACCCGCTTGGTCTTGCGTCACCCGTCACCATAAGAGCGAAACAACTGCTACAGGAAGTATGGCGCAGAGGGACAGCTTGGGACACCGAGATTGACAACGACTTAGCCGAAGAATGGAAAAATTGGATGGCTCACCTGAACAGTCTACGCAACGTTTCAATCCCACGACAGTATCTTCGCTACAGTGACACTACTTCGCTACAGCTTCACGTATTTACCGATGCCAGCGAGTCAGCATACTCCGCAGTCCTATTCTGGAGAACTGAGAATGCCAGCGGCGAAGTCCACCTGTCGCTAGTTATGGCCAAAGCGAAAGTAGCACCGTTGAAGTTAACATCAATCCCAAGACTAGAATTACAAGCAGCCGTTATGGGGACAAGACTTGCGGAAACAGTAATAGAAGAGCACGAGAGGAAGCCTGGCTGCAAGGTGTTCTGGACAGACAGCAAAACAGTGCTCACCTGGATACGAACCGGTTCAAGGTCGTATAAACCCTACGTTGCTCATCGGCTAGCAGCTATAGAAGAGAGCTCCAAAGTGAACGAATGGCGCTGGGTGCCTACCACGAAGAACGTGGCAGATGATGCCACTCGCGACGTCCCAGCTGATTTCGGAAAGAACCAGCGTAGGTACAAGGGCCCCGACTTCCTCTACGAGACAGAAGATCTTTGGCCTACTGAACCACAGACAGTGGAGCAACAGATACCTACTGATGAAGAGAAAACTCATCACATCAAACTGAAGACAGAAAAGAAGCTCGCAAACAGCCTACCGGATGTCTCTCGTTTCTCAAACTGGGATAGACTTCGGTATACAACAGCAAGAGTCCTACAGTTCATTCGACTTTGCAGACCACATAAACAGGTAGTCTGCTACAAGAGGACCAAGAAAAATACAGAGGATGATTCAACATGGAAGAAAACAGTCAAACCCTCCGTCACTCATACTGAATGGAAGAAAACTGCGTCATCACAAAATAAACAGTTCTTCCGAACCTCCGCAGAAGACCTCAGATTGGCCGAACAATTATTAATGCGTGCCTCACAAGAAGACTCTTTCGCCGTCGAAATAGAAAACCCTAAGAATGAAAAACCGATCGACAAGGAGAGTCGTCTTCTACAGTTGAGCGTCGTGTATGAAAGCGGAGTCATCAGATTGAGAAGCTGTATCCAAGCCGTTCAAGGCATCACAGAAGAACTTAAAAGCCCTATGATCCTTGACGGTGCACACCCAACAGTCAAACTCTGGGTACAGGCAGTACATCGTCAGCTACATCACTCTGGAGTCGAAGCAACAGTGAACGAGTGCAGACAGCAATATTGGGTGCTAAGAATAAGACCCATCACTCGCACTCTACTCCGAAGCTGCCTGTTCTGCCGAATGAAGACTCAAACACCGCCTCACCCGCGAACCGGAAACCTGCCGGCGTGTCGCCTAGCTCACCACAAGCGACCCTTCACATACACAGGGGTTGATTACTTTGGTCCCCTCACAGTGACCGTCGGAAGAAGTCACCAGAAGAGATACGTGTCAATATTCACTTGTCTCACCACCCGAGCCATACATTTGGAAGTCGCTGCCTCGCTCAACACGGACTCTGCAGTGATGGCCCTAAGAAGAATGATGGCACGCCGTGGTTGCCCTGCAGAAATCTGGTCAGACAACGGCACCAACCTAAAGGGAGCGGACAAAGAAATTCGACGAGGCATCGACGAAGCAATGCAGGCAGAAGCAGCCAAGAAGACAATCTCATGGCGCTACATCCCCCCTGGAGCCCCATTTATGGGGGGGGCTTGGGAACGAATGGTCCGCTCAGTGAAGACGGCCTTAACAGCAACGTTACATGAACACTTTCCTACAGAAGAAGTACTCGTCACGCTATTAACAGAAGTCGAGTACACAGTCAACAGTCGCCCACTGACACATGTATCAGTAAACGAAGAGGATCCAGAAGCCCTGACGCCCAGTCACTTCCTACTGGGGGGACAAGGGCGAGTACCGCAGCCTGGGTCATTCACCGATCAAGACACAGTATCAAGGTCAAGCTGGCGTGCTTCACAACGCCTAGCAGACCTCTTTTGGACACGCTGGTTACGAGAGTATCTCACTGAGCTTCAACACCGGCGGGAGCCCCAAGGACGAGGACAGCCAGTACAGAACAACGATCTCGTGCAGATAGTCGACGCAAACCTGCCTCGCAACGTGTGGATACGAGGCCGAGTTGTCGCCACGTACCCTGGACCGGACAACATCGTGCGGACTGTGGACATCACGACTAAAGGAGGCGTCCTGCGGCGGCCGGTGAAGAAGCTGATAGTACTACCCGTGTCAACAGACGTCGCGCCCGTACTAGAAGATAATGCAACATAGTTGCACGGCGGGAGAGATGTACGGGACGACTTGAAGATCGCATAGTACAATGATACCTACGTATCTACAGACTAGTACGTACAGTACTTGTGGTTTCGATTTGTTTTGTTTACATGTTTTATTATATAGTCTTTTTGTTGATTTAATATTTTTTATAGATGTGTAATAACGTAGTAAATAAGAAAATACATAGTATATATACTTTTAATTAGATTTTAAGGTAGAAATCGACAAAAATGTGCCGCGGCTCTCGTTACGGTAAAGTTTCGAAGTAGCTTAGTAAAAATTTGTAATTATTGCGTAATTACTATTGGTTAAAATGTAGACTTTCTGATTGGACTTGTATTTTTGTCGAATAATAAATAATGCGAAAATTGAATAAATACACGACCCATTTTGGGTACCGACTCAGTCAACCGGCAACAGTAACCAGGAACAGTCCTCAGGAACAGAACAGTCCACTACAGAAGAAATCCTCAAGAATCCTGAAGAAATCCTGGACCAGAAGAATAGTTCTAGCAAGAATTCACTGTGGCAGATTGTGTGGCAAGAATAAACGGTCAAGCACGATCTGGCATTGCGGTTTTCATTTAGTACTTCACCAACCCCAGTCCCACCGAACACTACAGCGGGGTAAATAGTGCTCCTCACGGTGCCCTGCTGTACATGTATGTATGTATGTATGTTGGATAGTCCATTTGTCGAGGAAAGCTATAGGTAGTTATAATCATACATGTTAACAAATCAAGCTAATGTTCATACATTGTTGTAATAGTAATAAGCTACGGGATTAAATGGCTGCGAAGGGGGATTCGTCACGGGCGAAGCTGAGGGGGTAAGCTAGTAAATGATAAGTTTTTTTTTATATTATTCTAGTTGGGACAACTCACACAACGCCATCTCATTCCAAACATCGTGCTCATCACATAAAGTTTTATCCTGGGTGAGAATCGAACCCACGACCTCTTGCGTAGCAGTCGGATACACTCCCACGCCACAGAGGCTGTCAAGTATTGTGGGTAATATGGTCTTCATATGTAAGTCTCGGTCTACCCTGACTCCTACCCTCTACTTTCGGGAACTTGTTCCCGGGATAAAAAGTAGCATATGTGTTATTCTGATGTATAAGGTATATTATTGTTAAAGTATCATCAAAATCCATTTAGTAGATTTTGCGTGAAAGAGTAACTAACATCCATTCTTACTAACTTTCGCGTTTATACTCGTATATAGTAATATTATTTTTTTGTTTGTTTTGCTACCTCTGAGATGGCAGATAAGCATACGGCCCACCTGATGGAAAGTGGTTACCGTAGCCTATGGACGTTTGCAACACCAGAGGTGTAACACCAGAGATGCAACACTCGCGCTGCCGACCCTTTATAAACCCTCTAAGACCCCTTTTGAAGAACCCCATACTGTAGACGTTCGGGAAAACCCAGGCAGGGAGCTCAATCCACAACCTAAGCGTTCACGGAATAAAGCCTCTATCGGATTTAACCGTATGCGTGCGCTCCGGACGCAAAGTGTTGTTATTGCGACGAGATACTTTTCAAAGCCATACGAAGTTTGATAAGACAGCTAGTATTATACATTACCCGTTTTATAGGTTTCCTTATTTTTATTGACCTTGGAGTATCTAGAAGCTTCTTTGAGACACCTCCAGTCTGGTCTTCAAGGTTCCTTTCGCTGTCAAAACTCTCGTCTCGTTGCACCTTCTTTGAAGTGATATACCAACAGCGACAGCACACACGAACTAGTCGAGAAACCTGGGGGCCAAGTCTACTAATTAAATCGCACCAGAAGAGAATAGAAATCGTCAATCAATTGAGCCGAAGGAAAAATAATCAGTTTTGGTAGTAGTATTATTACAATTGCGCTCCATAGAATTCTATCGGAAGGCGATAGAATGTTATTAACACGTGTAGCGCCTTTAAGTACCTCTTAATTTGCATTTTTATTGGTCTAAATTGATATTTTGATAGCTAAATACAGCTATTTTGTCTCTATTCTGCAGCTCGAGAAGTGTGATTGTGAAATATAAAATAGTTTTAGTAAACTACCTAGATTTGGACTAATCGCAATAGAACCGATATAGAACTAGAACGGCTTTCTATTGAAAAACAATAGACACAGCTCCCTGGGGGCGCAGTCTGCTATTTCAATCGTGTTGAAATAGAATCTAATTCGTCGCTCCATAGAAAGCCACCGGAACAATTTTGACAGTTTTTCGTAGTCTACTATTACAATCGTACTCCAATAGAATTCTATCGGTCGGCCGATACACCTACACGAAACACGAAACACCTACCGCGCCAGTGGCCGCTAGTCAGTTGTATTTTTGATAGTCTACTAACGTTTTGACAGCCAAATACAGTGATTCTCATTCTATTCTACGACTTCATAAATTAATAGTTAATAGTAGACTCGGCCCCCTGGCCTCGTATTGTTAGTTAACATTTAAAAGCAGGTTTCAAATTGATCTGTACGGACGGTGTGGCGGCGAAGAGACAAATTCAGCAACAATTTAAATTTAACCTAGTGATTCTGAATTTGTAACAAGAGGATAAAATGATATCACCATTCCATTCGACTCAATCACCATCGCGCCTTGCGACTCATAGCGCAAGCGAAAGGCGCGCGGTGAATTGACTCCAAGAGTCGCTGTCTCGCGATTGGGTAACGTAACGTGTATGTACTAGTGTGGGAATTGTGTGGGTGCGACACATTCATATTCCATACAGCAAAGCAAATATAACCATATCCCTGTCAACCATTTACACGCCTTTGAACTACAAGTTACGAAAACCAACAAAAAAATATATTATATTATCTTCATTCATTTAGATCACATAGTAACACTCGTGAACGTCATTACGAATGATTCTACATTTACATTAACTGCCAGATTCGCAAAGCAACACAGGTAAAGCCGGTGAGTAAGAAAATGCAAGAAATCTCACGACCACTCTTTTCCAATCGCCAAAAGTATTTACAAATTGTTAAAATATATTACAGTGATCCTAAGTTAATATAATAAAAGAAAATGATAAACCAATAACAAAAAAGCTCAGCAGTAACAATTCTGAACTAAATTATACAAATAAGTATTGTATAATTTGCACAACCCGTGACGAGCGTCTACAAGAGTCGTGAGTAGACTCATGCGACGTGACGAGCGTCTACAAGAGTCATGAACAGACTCATGCGACGTGACGAGCGTCTACAAGAGTCATGAGTAGACTCATGCGACGTGACGAGCGTCTACAAGTCATGAGTAGACTCATGCGACGACCAATAGTCAATCAGTGGCTTTCGCGTCCTCTAAAATACTCTTCGCCCGCCACTTCGTCCGTTGATGTTGACCTTAAGGCACCTTCACAAAACATATGGAGGCTAGTCGCCAATGTAGTTAAGAGAATTTACAGCTGCTTTCAGTATCCGCAACATGCTTCAGAAGGCACGTTAAGCCGTTGGTCCCGGTTACCAGTAAAATGGCAGTTGTAAGTTGAAAGCCTTATTGAAGGTTTAAAAATTCTACAGCAGGTCGCCACAACCTGCGTCTGTTTATTTCAACACCGCAATAGGCTCACCACCTATTACGTGGGACAAAAATAGACAGAGGCCGCGTGACTGATAGATAGAATTATAAAAAATATAGTTACCAAATGTGGGGGTATATTCTTAATTAACAAATTTCTTTGAAGACTGTTTGGAAGCACACTTCGTGATCGAGTCTCCAGTAGTGAAATGCCACAGCCATAGCAAACACATCTGTTCCCGAGCTTGGGTAATTCTGCAGTTTTTGATTCTTTCAATTTTTTTAATATACAAAAGCATTGCTTGCAGAGATAATCATCAGATGTTACCTGTAAAAGAAATAATCTTCTATACTAATATTATTATTATTATTTAATTATGGACGAGCAGCAAACCTGCTGATATGTCCACATCCCTGCACTGGAGTCTATTATTGTCACTTATGTGTAATAACATAATTGATTAGTCAAGTGGATTGTTTTCTTCAAACCATTTGTCTATTTTGCACTTGAAACTACGAGTATTCACTGATTTAGCAGTCACTATGGTTTCTGAAGCTTGTTCCATACAGAAATAACCCAATTGTTTGGTGTGTGATAGGCAACTAACGAGTGTGAGGGTGTGCGAAGGAGTTTAAAGCTGTGTCCATGTGAAGAATAATATTTCTGATCCACTGAGAACATGTTTTGGAAGTTAGGGAGATTGTATCTGGAACTTAATATCATAAAGGTCTCTATAAGATCACCTCTCATTCTTCGATGTTTCAGTGTTGTTACTTCAATAACTTTAAACATTCTTCATAAGGTTTATGTCATATAACAAAGGGTAAAGTTTGCGTGTGTGTGCTGTTGCAAGTTTGTGAAGTTGTAGGCGCTAATCTCTAGATCTAGTGATCCGATTTTAATAGTAGATTGTATAACAATGGAAAAACATATTATTTATAAGGCGAGAGTACTATTTTGAATCAGAACGAAGCAAATTCTAGAGTAGAAGCCTGAGAGGATTTTATTTTCAATAACCATTGAATGAAATTACATATCTTGAAGTGAAACTATTTTATTTTAAATACAATCGAACCTGATGAGATGAAGTTGGCGCGCTTTGGTTTTTTTATCAGGTAGCTTATCCCCCTTATTGTTCAATCAATGAATTGTGTACAAGCAGTAATTCATACAACTTTAGTTTGATTTTTATAAGAAATTCATGTTCCAAATTAAAATCCCAGTTCTGCACGCTAAAAAGTCTCTCGGAGAAAAGCCCTACTCTCCTCCTGCTTATAGAGGAACAAATCGACACTTTTTGAATAGAGGGGATGAAACATTCTTTCTTGAACGGAACGGTGTTTTATTCCTGAGTGCTAGAAGCTACTTTTTATATCAGTTACATGTTCCTGTGGGAAACAATATTATGTCAACTTTGCCTTGCAGGCCAAAACACAGCTTGAGCTAGTCCTTAATATATTACCAACTCATCCAAATTCATCATCCAATTAATTTTGATCAGAGTTCCAAAGTATCCCTAGTAGTAAATAAATGGGAAAATTAATATTTATCTACCTTCACACTGTATCCCTGACAGGGCAGTCAGAGAGGACTATGTAAATGGTAAGGTGTGTTTATTTTATTCTATACTAGTTGATGCCCGCGGCTGTGCACACATGGTGAAGTTTTCCCATTCCCTGTTCCCACAGAAAATTGTTACAGGGATAATAAATAACAAAATAAAATTTATGACACTTACTTGTGTAGGCGCGATCCAAGTTTGAAGAATAGTTTTCATAAATATAGTTGCAGTTTTTATTGAGTGTAGTTGCTTTATTTTCACATTCAGAGAGCAATTCCTGCACCTCAGCATCATTGGTTCTTTTACGCTTCTTTTATCCTGCATTTTCATAACCGTACTTCAGCTTCCTGGGTTATGACATTTGTGGAAAAGCGTAATCTGAAATTGAAACACATCCCCGAAGGGGTAGGCAGAGGCATATTAAACGCCCACATCTCACCATATGCATTTTTGTCCTACATAACAGGTGGTGAACCCATTGCCGTGTTGAAATGGTCAGGCGAAGGCTGTGGTGAAATGCTGTTGAATTTTTTTAAGCCACCCATAAGGCCTTCAACTTGGCTTAACGACTGCCATTTTATCGGCAACCGGGACCAACTGCTTAACGTGCCTTCCGAAGCACGCCCCGTTGATGGATTGTCACACAACGATGATTAGAGGGCCACAGCCGGATAGGGTTCTTTCCAACTCAACAAGTTCAACTTCCCGCTTTTCTCTCAGCACTCCTATTCTTTGATAATATTATATGCTGTAGTTTCACTAATACAATAATTGGAGGATAGATGATTGATGTTTTTAAAACTTATAGCAATTTATACCCGTAATTAAAAGAAAAACCAATGCTTAAGTGAAATTATACTTACTAGTACTTAAGTTAGAATGGATTTAAAAATGTTTTCAATTACATGTATGTACGTAACAGTTCCTTCTTTTTTGTTTGGATTGGTGGATGTATAAAATTAATTATGTAAAAATAATATACACCAAATCAAAATTCAACAAAATCGTCAATCTTTTTTTGTTTTGTTTGGTGTTGTATTTTTTTTTGTAATTATTTTATGGCCTGGTTCCTAAGATCTTTTAGCAAAATCTTAATTCATTATTTCTTCAATTTTATTTCTTATTTTCTAAAATGTTCCCGTCCTCTATTTATCCATTATCTTTGTAATTACGTATTTCTTCAATCTTATTATCTAAAATGTCAATGTCCTCTACATTTTAGTCAAGCATAGACTTAAGTCAAAGTTAGTCGAACCTGGTCGTACCCCAATAACGTGGTAGTAGCGTTAATGTGGCCTACAGTGGAATTTGCACGGTAATTTATAAAATACCATTTCACTGCAATATATCATTGTCATTCACCATATCAAGCAACTTTTATGTCTAAGAAACTACAATTTTTACACATAAAACAAGGTAAATGCACTAGTTTTTTTTGGAAAATAATATAGAGCAAGCGTGTACAATTGTACTCGTTTGTGTTGTAATTTTTTCTTATTCGTCTTCGACCATCTTGGGCAGACAAAGAAAACTCAGTCCATACAGCCTTTCCTTTTCTGTAGTATTGACAAAAGTATTGATAATACCTATATATGGCGGCCATGCCTTCTACGCGTTCTAATCTATGATTCATATCTAAGCCCTGAGTCCTTGGCCCAGTAAAGCGAAGGAACGTTTACTGTAAGATTTCTGAGATTTGGGAGTAACCCAAATAAGCCTCCTTTAATTGCAACATATCAATTTCCTTCACTAATGCACATTTTTTGGACTCTTTGTTAGAGAGTTCACCATTATAGAATAAAAAAAAATAAACTCCTCGTTTTGGAAAACAATATACTGTAACCGTGTCCCATATTTGACAGTCTGCACCAAAAACCACATTTGTTTCGCACATAAAACCCTTAAAGGGGGCAAGGGGCCCACTTACCGGCATGACAGTACGCCGTGCAGGACATAGCTTACACATTGTACTCTAGGCCGTCCATCATCAGTAGTTTTTCTTCCTATCAATGTGGAACCGACCGGCCCAGATGTGACTTTCATAGTAAACAAAACTTTAGTTCAGTATTCTTAAAAATATCTTTTTCAAATTATAAATGATGTCTGAATTTACTACTTGTTTCTCGCTTGCTTGCGCTACTTGTTGCTCCTTTTTTTCGTTTGGGACCATGCTTTACATTATAAAATAAATAAATAAATATCCATCACGCCTTAGCCCCGAAGGGGTGGCAGAGGCATATTATATGACCACTTTTCACCGTGTGGATTCCTGTCCTACGTAATAGGTGGTGAGCCCATTGCCGTGTTGAAATAGACAGACGCAGGTTGTGGCTACCTGCTGTTGAAATTTTTTAAGCCGCCTATAAGGCCTTCAACCAGGCTTAACGACTGTCATTTTACTGGCAACCGGGACCAACGGCTTAACGTACCTTCCGAAGCACGGAAACGCTCGCAAATAGTAAATGCCACAAAGTGGTCACCCATCCGACGACCAGCCATAGTGAAAGTTGCGTACCTCAGTGATCGTTTTACCGAACACTGAGACCGCGGGGCCTCACATTATCGACTGAAATATGATATTCTTTATCTCTCAGATTCGCATTGTTAATTTTTTTTTCGCCTGACAACACTAGTTAATTAATATCGATCCCTAATTGTTCCAAATTGCCTCCAGGCTCGCTCTAAGCGGGCCGCATGACCGGGCAGAGGTTAATTGTGGAGGAATGGGTGGAGATGTTCCTCCAACTCAAAGCGAGGATCCTCCGACCCGGTGAGGTGATCATGCCTGGCGGGCCGCTGCCCAATGGTTGATGTTGGACTGTTGTTGTATTTTCAGTGAGAGAAATCTCTAATGTCGCGATGCAGGATTCTTTGTTTCGTACCTATGTGGCGCTACAAATTCACTGACTGCGTCACAGACATCTCGCAAGTAGGCGTTTTCAATAACAACACTTGTACTATTCCATAACATTTACTTGATAACCGGTTTCGCCTCATTGAATGCCGAGAGGCGAAACCGGTTATAAAGTAAATGTTGTGGAATAGTACAAGTGTTGTTATTGAAAATGTGTACAAGTTCCACCAAGTGCCATCAATCAACAGTATAAATTATCGTAAGTAGGCGGTTGCAAGTTTTCTTGTGGCGGGACCCCAACCAACGCTAGGCATTGCGACATCAGGGAGGGACACAGTCTCCTCAAATTCGGCATCGGACATCGGCGAGATCACCTCTGCGTCAGCCGGTGTCAGTCTTGTTGCCATCCACGGTAAGACCCCCTTTTTCAGCGCAAGGACCTGAATACATGACTGATGAATCATCACCAGGTAGATTTTTTTTTTGTTTTTATTGGTTTCGCGGGGTATGCCTTTACGCACCGTCATCGGTGTGTGAGGCTCCCGGCCCGTGGGAGAGGGGCCGTCCTACCCACTAAACCCCGCGGTCTTCCGCCTTACCTTAAAACCGGCTCGCAGGGTAGGCCTGAGGTTAAATCACTGCAAGCCGGCATCACCAGGTAGATAGAATGTACGAGTAGAAGCAAAAACACAAGTACACATCAACGTTTAATTATACAACTTCATTTTATAAAAACATTTATTAATTTATAACTAATTAACTACATAACAAATGTATAATTCGTTTCGGCTTTCATCGACAGACAGTCTCAAATCCAAAACGACACAGATATTAAAAAAAAAATAACAATAAATTCTAATGATTTTATTTTGACTACCCCGTCAGAGATACAGCGTGAAGATAGTTAGTTTAGGTATAAATTATACAAATATTCTCGAAACACTATTGTGCCAATGCCATCTAGCCTAATTTAAGCTATAAGGTATGTGAGGAGTCCCAACGACACATGTTTGGGAGGTCTGACCCCTAAACCTGTGTCGTCGGCAGTAGCTTCAATCAATGCTGAAAATTAAGTCAAACTATAGTTTTTTAGATAGGAACCACTTAAAAGTAGACACCAGGCTTCAAATTTAGGTAGGGTTTGGAAGCAACTGAGAAAACCCTAAAGATGAAAAAGAAGCTTATGATATAGGATCCAGAAAACTGATAAACATACTTTTATATTTCTAAATACATTTTTTTCGACGTCACAGGAGACCGAAGAGCTGGCAGCTGCCTCGGACAAAGAATTAGTCTAGCTAGTCAAAGGGGCCGCTGCCAGTACCTTCGGAACCTTGCCTAAAGGGACCTCTTTTAATAATATATTTTAGTTATGTATCATATTTTTAAGGTTATATTTAATGTTAATGTTAAGTTGAGTTGATAAGATGTTGTATATTAAATAATAATATATTTTTTGTTATAGTAACTATAAACATTTATTATGTAATAATACATAAAAAATACCCAAACTCCGATTCAAACATTTGCAGATCACACAAATATTTGTTCCAACCTGGGTGTTTAACCCCAGACCTCAGTGCGGCAGTTGCATTAGCATACACATTCACTATAAACACTGCGCCACCGACGCAGTCAATAATAATGTAATGACGTATTTTTTTTATTGGGACTAATCCCACCCACATTCCCATTACTGTGACTCCTGTAAACCAGGATCTACAGCAATGACCAAAACGCCAGAAAAGATACACCGAGCTCGATCTCGGTGATGTCCCAGGAGAAGTTAGCATGTCTTGGAACCCGCAACGAAATTAATCAGAAGATAATGTGAGGAAGTAAGAAAAGAACGTAAATGTAATGACGTATGGCAATACTTACTGTAAACTAAAATGGCGGCCAGTCCAAATCGACAGCTGATTCAACTAAAACAAAAACTGATACTTAATTATCACCGTTGACAGTAGCGTGCAGCGTTGCCTATCTATGTTTACAAAAATCCCGTAAACTGCGGGTGTTTCCGTTCGATAGAGCAAAACTTGTAAGTATAACAACACTATAATTGAACGTTGGTTTCCTCGGACAAAAACGAACCGTTTTTTACAACACATCGAAAGTGGCCACCGTATCCTATGGGATGTATTTTGGAATTATGGATAAAGTAATCAATGGGTTATTATTATACATAATGCCTCGTCGTTATGAAGTTTAGCAACGTTTTTGATCCCTTTAATCTTTTAAGTAGAAATTCTACTTAGAATGTATCACTGTCGATCTCATAATCGTATAATATTTAAAATTTAGTTTATAGTGAAAAAAGAAGCTAGAGTCGGTTATGACTCAACCCTTTTGCCCTGACCATATACACGCTACAGAACTGAACTAAAAAGAGTTGAAATTCTACACTATATGTAAGTAGCTTTATTCTGCGCTAAGATGTAGATACAGATGCTTCAAGCTGTTTCCTATGCCAATTGTAATGATGTCGCAGAGAGCCAGACGACACAAATCTCTTGCTACACTGTCCACAAGCGAAGTACTTCTCCCCATTATGTCTCAGCATATGTACCTTCAACTCGTACGGCAGAAAGAACTGTTTATCACATTCTTCGCACTTATATACCTTCGCGTCTTCTGTATGATTCTTTTTCATGTGTGTCATGTAATATGGCCGCCATGTAAAACTCTTTCCACATAGTTCACAAGTAATTGGTTTAACTTTCTCTTTATGCTCGTCTACGACATGCAAGTGTCTCAGATATTCACCAGAAAATTTACTATCGCAGTACCAGCATTTAAACTTGGCAGCGTGCTTATGTACCAATTCTATGTGTTTCTTTTTATATCTTTCCAAACTGAAAAACTTTGAACAGTAATCGCAATAAAATCTGCCGACGATATGAATCTTTTTGTGCTGTTTCAAACGGTTTTCGGCAAGAAATGTAGCGCCGCAGTCTTCGCAAACGTAATTATTGTAATGCGCATTCATATGTCCGTCTAACTGCATATAATTGACAAATTCTTCTTTGCAGAGGGCGCAATGGTGGACCTCACTAGTTAGAACGTACGGTATAACTTTAGTATATGCTTGATCAAGTACGATATTGTGCTGTTTCTTCAAGTGTCTGAACATATCATTCCACGAAGTGATTGAGATGCAACAGACATTGCATATTAAATTTTCAATATCCAGTTTTACAGTTTCGTTCATCCAGTGAGGTCTTAAAGCGTATTCTATTTTCAAAGTGCGATCTGTTATGTGACGAGTTCTTGTATGAGCCCGAAGGTCCTCTGGCTCCATGTATTCAGGATTATCTGTGGAGCAATACGCGCAGAAAAATCGATTTCCGTTTGATTTGTACGGTGTGCCGTTCGTGTATATGAGTATAGTTTTAACTTCTTGGATCATTTGGTACATTTTGTCTTTGTTTACAGATTTCTCATCGAAGTATATTGTTTCATGTTCTGTAAATAAAAGCAATTATTAGATATTATTACATACATACTAGATCGTTCAATAAGTCCCGAGACTAACTTGGAAATGGCGTATATTTAAAAACTCTTTTGATTTAAAAAAAGTACTGGCCTTCAATAAAAGATGTGTAAAATTTTTAAAAATAGAACATTAAAATGTTGATTTTGCAGACATTTAAGGCCCACTTGCGCGATCTTGGGTTAGCGTGTATAACTCGGAGGTATGGACTAATCCCGAGTGACACATGCGTGACACGGACTCCTCAAAATGACACGCCGCGCACACATAATACGATAAAAATAAAATGCACTCGGCTGTCATGTTACATTCATTTGTGTAAGAAAAAGTCTTATGTGGCCAACTGTAGTGTAAAAGATATAGACATACCTGTTTCATTCTTTGTTCAATCATTAATGTTTGGTTGGAATAATAGAATATACATAGAATGACATAAAACACTGGGTGTTAACCCGATGATATTTTTCTATGGTGCAAGATATGATTAGGGTTAAAAAGTTATTTACTTAATTCCGAGTTATCTAACTCTATAATTATTTATTTAACCCCAGCATTCACGCAAGTGGGCCTAAGTGAAGCTACGCTTGTAGTTTAGATACAATAGAAAAACGAGTTTCGCGTGTTGATAATACATTGTTTTTTAATGAAAAAAAAAACCGTTGAAGCACAGCAATGGCTTATAAAATGTTATGCGGGATCAGCTCCCTCTAAAGCAACCATTTGTCGGTGGTATGCCGACTACAAACGCGGTCGCATGGACACAAATGATGGGGAACGCTCAGGTCGTCCAAATGAAGCAGTGACTCAACAAAATATTAACCAAGTCCTCAAAATCGTAATGGAAGATCGGAAGATAAAAGTGCGCGAGATAGCCGAGATAGTGAAGATTTCAGCTGATAGTGTTTTCACTATTTTACATAAAAATTTGGTCATGTAAAAGCTTTTTTGGCAAGTGGGTGCAGCGTTTGCTTACAACTGATCAAAAGGAACAACGTGTCAATGATTCAGAGCGATGTTTGGCGCTGATGAATCGTAGTAAAAAGGATTTTTACGTCGGTATGAGACAATGGATGAAATATGGATACACCATTTTACTCCGGAATCCAATCGGCAGTCAGCGGAGTGGAGAGCGGCTGGTGAAACCCGCCCGAAGCGGCCAAAGACTCAGAAATCGGCTGGTAAGGTTATGGCGTCTATATTTTGGGATGCGCATGGAATACTTTTTATCGACTACCTTGAAAAGGGGCAAAATATAAATAGTGACTATCACATGTGCTTATTGGAGCAATTGAAGTGCACTGCCGACGACCGTGCGAAGTGGAGGAGAAAATGTTGGAAAGCGAACCCCGGGCGTCGCGAGACGCAACTGGGACAGACGCTCGGATGATGATGATTGGAGCGATTGAAGTACGAAATTGCGGATAAACGGCCTCAAATGAACAAAAAGAAAGTGTTTTACCAGGACAACGCTATCTGTCACAAGTCTGTGAGAACGATGGCCAAAATTAATGAATTGGGCTTTGAATTGCTTCCTCATCCCCCTTATTCGCCAGACTTGGCCCCCAGCGATTACTGGCTGTTTGCAGATCTCAAAAAAATGCTCCAGGGTAAGAAATTTGACTCAAATAGTGAAGTTCTCACAGCAACGGAGGATTATTTTGAAGTCAAAGACAAATCGTGCTACAGGCATGGGATAGAAAAGTTAGAAAAGCGTTGGAGTGACTGTATCGCTTTTGGAGGAGACTACGTTGATGAATATAAATAATTTTATAAAAAAACCTTGTTTTAGTACTTAGTCTCGGGACTTATTGAACCACGTACCGTACGTAACCACAACATATATACTACGGCATACTATACGCCCACATTTCACCATACATACATACATAAATCTATACTAAGTAATTCACATAAAACAATAAAGCTGAAGAGTTTGTTTGGTTGACCGTGACAATCTCAGGAACTACAAAAAAAATATTACTAATTGAAAATATAATTAAACTTTTTTCTTTAAAACGAATACAAGAAGAACGATCAAAACTAACGAAAACAATAAATACTACAAAAGTTTAGTTAAACAGGAGATATCGGTCCAAAACAAGAAGTCCGGGGCCGCGAACAAAACGCTACTCTGTAGGCTGATATCTCACTACCTAAAATTGCTAGGATTTTGGTGTGAACTTCTATTTATTCGGCATATTAACAACATTCACATATTGTTTTAACCTATTCATAGCAATCGAAACGCACACAAAAGCGGTATCTAGCGGAGGAGCATTGCTGCATTCTAATAGTCAATATTTCCCGCGGGTTGTTCCCAGAAATCCCCAACTCATTTTGTCCATAAAAAACTTACATAGCGAAGACTATAATAGTACTATACCGAACCTACGAAACCTGGTTAAAGATATAAATATTCATGCGCTGAATAATATATAAAACGGCACGGTTATACATTCACGAATCGTTTAACTGGAAATTTTAATAAAGTTTATTATATAGCCAATTGCAATAAATAAAATAAGATCGTACGAATTAGTATTTAGGAGCGGGTAACCCCGAATAAAGTTGTGTGTCGCCATAGTGAAATGTTGCAGTGAATAGCGGTGTTTTTGTGTTGGTGCGAAATCTCCATAGAAAGCTTAGTAAAGGGTCCACTGCTTTACTAGGGCAAGGACCAGGCCTTAGGACTAAGGACTTGACATCGGAAAAGGGACATGACAAAAACTAAACAGATAATAAGAAATAAGATTGAAGAAATATGAATTAAGGTTATGCTAAAAGGTCTTGGGGTGCGGGGTCCTACTAACATCTTTGGGACCCCAATGGGTCGGATCCTCCTCGTGGTACACCCTGGGCAACGGCAGTAGGGACCACTCCCTTTTACGTGAGGGGGAGTTGTGCTACTCCGGCTAATTCCGACCAAGGCGGGAGCGACCCACTTGTGGATTGCTGTAAAGGTGCTTCTCCACGCGTCCCTCTGTTAAGCAGAGTGCACAGGGGAGAACCACTGTAGGTAGCGGATGGGTCCATCACTATCACTGGATATGTCCAGAGACCCTCCGGCGGCGCGAGGAAGACCAACCTGGGTAAATGGTCCCAAATCCCAACATAGGACACTCGGCGACGGGATGTATAGTCGGGGCGAACTCGGCTGCTAGAGCGTCACCGTCATGGAGGACGTAAAACTCCAAAACTAACATGGGTAAAGCTATCAAAGAAGATACTACCCAGGAGGCAACTCAGGCTACGACCCGTAAATCCTCCCGGACGCATTCGCGCTCCGGCAGCCCCACGTACTCTGGAGGGGGCAACACATGTCTATCTAAGAATCATACTAGGAGCCCGGGACCAAGCTCAAAATCTGATCCCAGTAAGCCCTGCGCGGAGGACGCCCAGGCACCGAGTGCGATGTAGGACTCCGACATCGCAACAAGTATAAGAAGCGGAGCGAGCACACCTCTCGTACCAGCTGTGGAGCAGTTTCAATTGAAAACCAGCGGTACCAAACGAAAGCTCCCCAAGAGGGGGACAGCTCAGAGGAGAGCAGCAGAGGCGGCGACCTCAAGCGAGGAGGGTACCACGGCTCCAAAGGTCACGGCGGGTGAAGGTCGCAGTCGAGGCAGAGGGCGCACTTCCAATGCAAGGAAGGGCAGTACTACTCGAGCAGGGCAGTTAAGTCAACAAGGGCAATCCGGTGGAGACGAGGAGAATGAGAGGTTGCTTGCAGACCTTATGAAAAAGGTCGCGTCGAGTAAGCCTGCTGTTGCCTCAAATTCCAAGACGAGAACGATGGAACCCTGCTCGGAGGACCCCGAGACTAGGGTCCGCGGTGCGATGCAGACCATTCAGCGCATCGCGAAGACATCCCGGGGTTCCCTTTCTCCCGAGCTGGAGGTACTTATGGCCGCAGCCATGACCCTCGCCGAGTCAAGTCAATTGATCTTGGACCAAATGAAGGTCCTGCGCGAGGATTTGGCGCGTCGTGACGCGGATTACCTTCGTGGTAAGATGGGATATGTATGTCCGTGGCGACTAGTGGCAGTGCCAGTACCCCGTCGAACGTGGCGCGTCCGGAGGAGCCTATGCGAGAGGTTGAAACAGATCCTGTGCGTACCCTTCAGTCCATCTTCCAAGCCTCTATGAAGGAGATGGAGGAACGCATATGTAGACGGCTTTCCACCTTAGAGACAGTGTCGCTTCGCCCGCCACTGGCGGCGTCGAGAGTGACTTATGCCAGTACTACAAGGGCGGTTAGAGATGCCCGCCCTAGGACAAGGGCGGCTGTAGCTGCTACTGCGGCGGCTTCTGTGGCGACGGAGGCTGTGCCAAAGGCTGCCAAGAAACGTGTCTACGAGTCGGCTTCCTTGGATCAAGGCAACTCACCACGAGCCTCAAGTGAGCGGGACTGGCAGGTGGCAGGAGCCAAGAACAAGGCAAAAAAGGCTGCCAAGAAGGCAGCCAAAGACGCCGCGGTGAAGACGCCGATGAGGCTCCAGGCTCCTCGAAGTACAGACGTCGTCTTATGCTTGACAGCGAAAGTAAAAGCAAGGCCAATGTCGACCTCAAGGCCCCTGGGATTGAAGGCCTCAAGTTCAAAAAGACGCGAACTGGGGCTTGCCTTCTCGAGGTCCCCGGTTCGACCAGTGGCCCGTAAGCTGATGCCCTAGCATCTCAATTTGCAGAGACACTGGGTGTGGCTGACGTTTGTGTGTCCAGACCAACGAAGTGTGCAGACGTGCGAATCCTAGGTTTGGATGATTCTGCCACAGCAGAAGAAATAATACTTGCTGTGGAGGAGGCCGAAGGCTGCCCATCCAATAAGGTAAAAGTCGGAACAATTCGTTTTGGCAACAATGGTCTGGGAACAGTAGTTGTCAGCTGCCCCGTGGCGGTGGCCCAAAAAGTCACCGACTCGCGAAGCCTTCTAGTGGGCGGCTTCGTTAAGGTACAGGTACGGCTCCTGCGACCTGGGCCAGCTAGGTGCTACCGGTGTCTGTCAGTCGGGCATGTGGGAGAGCAATGCACGTCCGCTCTCACCGTGGGGGACCAGTGCTACCACTGTGCCCAACCCGGTCACAAAGCTGGAGGCTGTAGCGCTCCGCTGTGCTGTTTTAGGTGCACAGCGGAGGGTAAGCCTACGGATCACCGAGTTGGCACGAGAGCCTGCACTGCTTCTTCGATACAGTCTAAGAAGCGAACTGGCAACAGGATGGAAGTCACTGCAGTGCAGCAGCCTACTTCACGCCGGGAGGAGGAGATGGATGCCCAATAATGGACACACATCTTCGAATCCTGCAGGCTAACATAACCCACTTCATTTTGGGCAAGGATCTTCTGCTCCAAGCTATGTCGGAGTGGTTAATTAATGTAGCAGCTGTCGCTAACCGTACATGTTTGGCACTCTTGGGAATGTCTGAGTGGTTGACCTGGACGGCTTATCGGCGCTCGTGTGCGGTATACCAACGCCGGTACCCCTACACTCACTGTTATTGCAAGAGGTCGGGGTTGTGTGGCGGCTGTCACTGAAGGGATAGCGGTCGTGTCCGCGTACTGTCCACCGAGTCGAACCCTGGATGAATTTGAAGATTGGCTCACTCACCTGGCTGGTGTCGTCGATGCTTGTCGCCCGTATCCCGTATTGGTGCTTGGGGACTTCAATGCCTGGTCCGAGACTTGGGGTTCCAGATTTACTAACGCCAGGGGCAGGGTGATGGAAGACTGGGTTGTGTCTTCTGGGCTAGTCCTCTTAAACCGAGGCACCGTGGCAACATTCGTGCGATGGCAGAGCAGTTCAATTGTGGACATTTGGGTGCTTCGATGAGTACTTGCATCGCATAGTCCGGGAACCATCGCCCGAGTGCCACCACTGCCATGGCTCTCCTGTGGACACGCCATTCCACACGCTGGCCGAGTGTACAGCGTGGAGTGATCAGAGGCGTGCCCTCGGGGCCGCCGTCGGTGCGGGGAGCCTCACATTGTTGACCCTGGTTTTGGCCATGGTTAGAAGTGCGAGTGCCTGGAACGCCACCGTCTCGTTTTGCGAAGAGGTGATACGTACGAAAGAGGCGGCGGAAAAGGTTAGGGAAAGAACCAGTATCTTTCCCGGCCGCAGGAGACGCACCTGGCGCCGTAGATCCGAGACGGATCTCCGACCTCCATGAGCGTGGGCCTGGGGGCAAGTGTTTTATGTGTAAAAATGATAGTTTCTTAGACATGAAAGTGTAATCGTGCTATAGTTAAAGACAGTGATATATTGCAGTGAAAAGCTATTTTACTACTTGTGCAAATTCCACTGAAAGCCTCAATAACGCTCTACCACGTTATTGGGGCAAGGACACAGGGCCTATGACTGGAGTTGACATCGACAAAGGACTCGACTGGACAGGACTTAATTAGAAGTTAAGATTGAAGAAATATTATATAAAAATACAATTTGGCTAAAAGGTCTTTGTAACCAGGCCATAATATATTAAAAAAATAAATAAAAAAGCAAGTTGCATTGCAAAGTAGTTCGCTCTTCGAATTCAAACGCGTGGCGAGCAGACAACGCCATCGGCTCCACTATATTGAAACCTCGGATCGTGAAAATTTCCCCCTAAGTCCGCTCCGATATATACGAGTACAATAGACCGACATCCAGCCACCACGGCCCTTCGGCGTGATCACCTCCCTGGTCGTAGGATCCTTTGCTTCGGGGGAACATCTTCACCCTTTCCTACCAAACCTTACATGCATTATATGAACTAAAAAGAAGACGATTAGTAAACCGACACTTACATACGAAGACCGTGATTGCTCAAAAACGGAAAGATCACATGTCAAAAACCCGACATAATTGGCGTAAGTGGTAGTGTATACGACTGCCGCGCTGAGGTTCCGGGTTCGATCCCGGGTAGGAAAAAATATTTGTGTGAAGTTTGGGTGTTTCCTATGTATAATACGAATGTATTTAGTAATATATTTTAAAATTACCTTTCCGACAAATAATGTTATTATTAAAAAAAATATTGTAAAAGAAAAAAGTAGTAATAATATTAGGTATTATTGATTATTATCATAATTATTATCATATAATGATAATTATATTATCATAGATATTTATTATCATATTAATTCATCTCATCTTAGATTTAAATAGCTGAAGTAAGTTTATCTTATTGTTAAAATTATTATATAAATTAAATGTCAATTCACATTCCTATGTGAATTGACATTTAATTTATATAATATAATCTATAAAATAATTTATATAATCGTGGCTGTATACGATCACTGAGTTACGCTACTTTCACTATGGCTGGTCCTCGGAAGGGTGACCACTTTGTGGCATTTACATTTGCGAGCGTTTCCGTGCTTCGGAAGGCACGTTAAGCCGTTGGTCCCTATTGCCAGTAAAATGGCAGTCGTTAAGCCTGGTTGAAGGCCTTAAGGGCGGCTTGAAAAAATTCAACACCAGATAGCCACAACCTGCGTCTGTCTATTTGAACATGGCATTGGGCTCACCACCTATTACGTGAGACAGAAATCCACACGGTGAAAAGTGGGCATATAATGTGCCACCCTTGGGGGATAAGGCGTGATGGATATTTTATTTTTTCACTTATCGAGCGTGGGGCGTGATCTCCTGGCACAAGTATATATTTACTTAAAAGGAGATCTCGGCAACGAACATACAATAATATGTAATATTTAGATATTGAAATAAATAAATAAATATCGTTGGGACAACGCACACAACGCCATCTGATTCCAAACTAAGCAGAGCTTGTACTATGGTAACCAGATAACTTTAAGCGCCCCCATTTTTTCACCTACTTAAAAATCACTATAACTTAAAATTAAATTAATTAATTGTTGTGAGCTATATTAGCGGAGACTAAACATTCATTCTAATATATACTTTTACTATAATCCGCAAGAGTTAACTAGGACGGGCTACTCCTGCCAATGAGAATGATTATTAAAACGCAACTTTATAGTATTCAGACAGAGATCTTTTATTCAAAATAAAACAAACATAATCGATTCTTATATAAAAACTAATGTGAAGGATGAATCTGATGCTATTTAATAAGTTTGTTGATATCAGGTTCCAATTTACTCAAGAACAGCCGCAAGTCGCCACGTTCGGTTCAAAACGATTTCTCTTTTTAGTAAGCAGCGTTGCCACAGCACTAAATCCACGTTCACACAAATATGACGATAGGAATCGTTGAATCGAAATCAAGAATCGTTGAGCGATTGACCACAATCCAGGGTACAATTGCGGGATTGATAGCCATTTTTGAACTTGATTTTTATTTGCTCGTTTGTTGTCAATTCTATAAGTTCTTCTTCCAGCTGAGGTGAGATTGCTGTGTTGACATTTGAAAACGGATCTAACACCCAGCCTGGTATTTCCAAGTTCAAAATGTCCTGGTATCGTTCGGTGAAGTCAATGTGGAGATTTTCCAAATGTTGGCAGTTAGGCAAACAAGTCGTCGTTACTGCAGGATACTGATAAATTTGGAAAATTGTGAAACTCACGTCTGCCCATATTCTTTTTGTGTAGAAGCAGTTTGGCTGCGAAAGCAGCAACGACATTGTTTGTTTTAATTAAATTTAGTTCATCGCCTTGCAGTTGGAGATTCATGTCGTTGAACAATTTATACAGGTCTGTCATGTAAACTATATCATTTTTTGATGTAATGAGCTTGTTGCGCAATTCTGTATCTTTAGTTTCCAAGAACTCTATCACAGAGTGAAAGAGGTTGTAAAATCGAGTCAGACAATTGCCTTTTGATAGCCAACAAACCTCAGTATGAAGCAACGAACGGTTGGAATCTTCGTCATTAGTAACACAAAGCTGATGAAATAATCTATCATTTAAAGAGCTGGTATGGATTTTATTGACTGCTTTGATGACATATCGCAGTGATTGAAATAGTCGTTTACTTAAGTTTCTAGCAACCAAATGCTGTCTATGAATAACGCCATGTATAGCAAGTACATCTGGAATTTTATTTTTTAAGTAATCTATGAAGCCTTTACCCTGTCATAACCGGAGCGCCATCCGTAGCAACTGATATAATATTTTTCAAGGGAATCTCTTTCTCATCACAAAACTTTTTCATTGTATTGAATTTAGTTTCGCCTTTTGTATCGGTCTCTAAATTTCTAGAAACAATAGTTCTTCACATATTTTCTCATCTATACTAATATTATAAAGCTGAAGAGTATGTTTGGTTGAACGCGATAATCTCAGGAACGGTCGGATTTGAAAAATTCTTTTTGTGTTAGATAGCCCATTTATCGAGGAAGACTATAGGCTATATATCATTACGCTACTACACTGAGGGGCAGAGCAGTAGTCATAAATGTCGAGGAATCGGGCAAATTTTTATGCATCTTTGTAGAATTTATAAGCGACGGGATTAAATAGGTGCTACGGGAGGTCGTAATATTCCACGGGCGAAGCTGTGGGGTCATCTAGTGTTTAATAAACCTCACGTAAGACAGCAACAATGCTTCATTAGTAGGTAAAGTGGACTCATCGAGCTGAATTGAGAATTGACTAGTCTTCAGATGATTGGACAATGATCCTTCAATGTTTTCAGCCTTTTCATCAATTCGCCTTGGCACAGAATTATTACTCAAAGGAATTTTTCGGATAATATCTGCGGCCGATTTATGAAGCACAGTAGTTATTACTTCCTTTATTGCTGGCAAAATTAACTAATTATTAGCCGCATAGTCCTGACCCTGACCTTCAAATTTCCACCTGTTTCGGACTCTGTTTACATCACGAGAGGACTGCCAAAGCCACTTGTAGCAGTTTTTATTAAAATCACCAAAATTACTATATCAATGGGATCATGTCCTTATCTAAAATACAGCAAAAAGTGGTCGAACAAAATGGCACCTACATACTTTAGTTAAATATAAATAAACTTTATTAAAAAATGGTTCGATTTTCATATAAAATGCGAAGAAACATTTTCCGCATCTTTTTATTAATGTGGGTTTATATTAGTACTAGATTTCATCCGCTACCTGCATTTATAAATTTTATCAATTGGTAGGATAGATTTATCATGCTTATTCCTCATATGAAGCGACAAAGAAGGTTTCTGAACAAATCTCTGGTCATAAAGTTTACATATAAACCGCTTATCATCGAGATGGATTCTCATATGAATGGACAGTGACTTTTTCGTACGATACCACTTGTTGCACACTTCACATTGGAACTCTTTCGACGAAGTATGCACAAGCTCATGCTTTTTCAATTTATTTCTTTGAGGAAACCCTTTTCCGCATACCGAACAGTTATGTAGATTCCACATCAGATGATACTGAATTACATGGGACTTTAGAGCTCTTTGGTTGATGAATTTATTTCCACAAGCTTTACATTCCGGTGACGGGGCAGGAAATCCGTGTACAGACTCTTCGTGCAGAGTCCTCTGATCTCGATTCACAAATGTTTCTTCACAATATCCACATTTGGTAGTTTTCGAAGCTCTGAAATGAACAACTCTCTCGTGAGCTTTCATTTTCAATCTGTTGTCAAAAATTTTTGAGCAATATTTACAGGTATAGACGCCTCTTTTATGGCGATTTATATGTGATTTCATTGACCTTTTATTGATGAAACCTCTTCCACAAAGATCGCATGAATAATTTGAATAATGTTCGCTCATATGTTCACCAAGATTTTTGAAGTACTCGAACGGTCGCGAACACACAGCGCACTGAAGATCTTCCGTCTCAAATTTAAAAGGAATTATGTAGTTCATTGAATCTGAGTATATTACTTTACCATGAAGTAGATTTAGATGTTCCGTAAATTTATCGAGAAACTGGAAACGTTCGTCGCAGATGTTACATTTAACTAACTAAAAACTAACTATCTTCACGCTGTATCCCTGACGGGGTAGTCAGAGAGGACAGATCGCCAGGCTTCGCGATCCATGCATACTTCTTTCGCTTCTTCGAGATTCATCAATCGCTTCATACACGCACGTCTGGGTATATTACATTTGAGTCCAGTAATGTCCAATCTGATGATCACACTAAAGCTTTTAACTTTAAGAGTTTCTTTTGAGCCTAAATGCATCTTAAGAGCATGTTCTTTCAATGCGGCAGGTGAAGAATTTTGGTAGCGACATTAGGAACACCCATAACAGATTCCCCTGTGTCCTTTAATAGGGGTTGCGTTAGAATTTTCTAGAATACTTCGAAGGTTCGACTTGACCTGAAGTAAGTTGTCCTGATCATTGATTTGCTTCAACTTTGGCTGTGTTAGCGATGTCGTGTTTTCCAATTGTCCATCTATAAAAAGAGGATCTCCTTTAATAATGTATCACTAATATAGACACGAATATGAGAATTGAGTCCACATTTAGGATTGTGTCAGCGACTGATACAGTCTCTATATTAAGATTTTAACAAATTATACCGGCATTGTCTTCTTCTGTGGGTCAATGGTCTTCGAGCTAACGGCCCAAATGCATGTCTTTTCAAGCTCTCGCTGAAAGAAATCTGGTGTTCTAAGGGAAACCTACTTTGGCCGACCGAATACGTAACGAAGTGATACGCAATATAGCAAATTTGAATGAAAGTGTCAGCGTTAAGCTGGAAAAGGGCGTGCTCCGTAGGTTTGGACACATCGAACGAATGTGTGAGCAACGATTGACGAAGAATGTATATTGTGCAAAAGTAGAGGGTAGAAGAAATCAAATAAGGCCGAGACTTACATATGAAGTACTCGGATACGGAGACGTGCATGTATGAAGCGGTTAATGAATGTGCAGAAAGCGAAATAAGTATGCATGAATCGCGAAACCTGGCCATCTGTCCTCTCTGACTACCCCGTCAGGGATACAGCGTGAAGATAATTAGTTAGTTAAACTTAGATAGAATGTTTTTCATATGCTACCTTTATTTATTCATTCTATTAACTTGTTAAATAGATTTATCGTGCTTATTCCTCATATGAAGCGACAAAGAAGGTTTCTGAACAAATCTCTGGTCACAAAGTTTACATATAAACCGCTTATCATCGAGATGGATTCTCATATGAATGGACAGTGACTTTTTCGTACGATACCACTTGTTGCACACTTCACATTGAAAGTCTTTCGACGAAGTATGCGCAAACTCGTGCTTTTTCAATTGATATCTTTGAGCAAAGCCTTTCCCGCATACCGAACAAGTGTGGAGATTCAACATCAGATGATACCGAATAACATGAGACTTTAGAGCTCTCTGGTTGATGAATTTATTTCCACAACTTTTACATTCCGGAGTCGGGGCAAGAACTCCGTGTACAGTCTCTTCGTGCAAAGTCCTCTGAACCCGATCCATAAATCTTTCTTCACAATATCCACATTTGGTAGTTTTCGATCCTCTCTCGTGAAGAGCTCTTTCGTGAGCCTTCATTTTGATTCTGTTGTCAAAACTTTTTGAGCAATATGAACACACATACACGCCTCTTTTATGGCGATTTATATGTGATTTCATTGACCTCTTATTGATGAATCCTCTTCCACAATGATCGCATGAATAATTTGTATAATGTTCGCTCATATGTTCACTGAGATTTTTAAAGTTCTCAAACGGTCGCGAACACAGAGCGCACTGAAGGTCTTCCGTCTCAAATTTGAAAGGAATTATGTAGTTCATTGAATCTGAATATATTTGTTTATCATGAGTTCGATTTAAATGTTCAGTAAATTTGTGAAATAACTGGAAACGTTCATTGCAAATGTTACATTTGAGTCCAGTAATGTCTAATCTGACGATAAGATCGCTACAGCGTCTAGCTTGAAGACTTTCTTTTCCATCTAAATGCGTCTTAAGAGCATGTTCTTTCAAGGCGGCAGGTGAAGAATTTTGGTAGCGACAATAGGAACACCCGTAACCGATACCCCAGTGTCCTTTAATAGGGGTTGCGTTAGAATTTTCTAGAATACTCAGAAGGTTCGCTTTGAACTGAAGTAAGTTGTCCCGATCATATAATTTCTTCATCTTTGGAAAAGTTGGCGATGTCGCGTCAGAGTTTTCCACTTGTCCATCTACAAAAAGAGGATCTCCTTTAATTATCAATCACTACTTTAGACACGGATACGAGGTTTGAGTCAACAACTTCATGGCAGAAGTTGCCAATTTAAGCGCAGAAAACTCATTTCGCGTTGGTGAGACCAACGCGGAATAATTTTGTCAGCTGTGTACTGATGCAGTTCTTATATTAAGATTTCTAACAATTTATACGAGTATTGCTGTATTCTGTGGTCAATGGTCTTAAAGGCGACGAAATAAAGACGTGGCTTTTCACGCTACGCAGTAAGTTTAGAGTTGTGAGATGAAGACAATATATGCTGAGTTCCAGTAGCTATATTACTTGCCAAATAGTTCAAAATATTCAGTAAATCCGTGTTTCTAATGTTGGATTGTGTGTCTGTCTATTGTCTGTATATATTGTTGGAATTTTTACACTCTTTTGTCGACGTTTATCACTGATCCTGGACTTTTGATTGATTTTTGACCTGGATTTTTTCCCGCGCAGCCCTCCAATATATATTTTATGACATTTGCTTTGAATATTAATTAGTAATATAAGCATTTCTCTATATAAATGCGGCCTTACAGGGCAGCAGAGCAGTTTTGTGTGAGCTCCAGATCTAAGAGAGACCCTAAGACTACTAATGCTACCGACTTAAATTGTCAAGGTGCTCCGCGTCGCATAACCGGGGCGCTGAATAAAGAGTGACCATTTAGAGCCACGTGACATGACCTTCCTCTTAAATATGAACCAATCCACTGCCATACTGCACCCGCAATTCCATATAGTCTTAGCTTTTCCAATAAAATATTATGAGAGACTCTATCGAATGCCTTGCTAAAATCTGTATATATTGCATCCAATTGTGTATTACGATTTAAAGCTTCTGACAAAACTCAACAAAGATGACCAATTTGGTCACCACTGAGCGAGCTCTGACAAACTCATGCTG